>JABMIG010000036.1:0-600000 GCA_013187285.1 Cyclotella cryptica
AGTTAAGGAACTTTTGTCGAAGCCTGCATAAGTAGCAGTTGGAGGGTTAATCGATCATAAATTTCATTTCTTAGAAGTTGTAATAGTGGATAATAACAATTATTGTAATTATAACTCTTAAGAAACTCAAATAAATTGGTGCCAACTTAAGACAATAATGATGCCAATCCCATTCTTTTTACAGGAATCTTGCTTACTTGGGTGTTCCCTAAGTATAACAAGGAAAAAAAACAATAGATTGAGAAAAAATCTATTTCTTTTTTTCCGATTCCCTTTTTCCTTTTTATAATTCTCTGAGAAATGCACTTCCCCAACTATTTGCCCAACACATGCATTCAAACTCAACAACATGATGTCTTTGTTTGTAAGTGTTTGTATGTTGTACATGTCCTAGGGTTATGTTGGTACCTAACTTCATGTGCTACTATGACAAATGAGACTTCTTAGGAAATAAAAATAATACAACACAACGTCCAAAAATCATGGTGCTGCTGAGGATGTCTTACTCTTTTCCTTGCCTGCTGCAAACAAACCTTTCACTGTCTGACAGTACTAACTGACACATTGAGGACAAACTTATGAACAATAATTCCAAAAAAGTCTAGAATAAAGACTTTGGAATAGGAAATTGAGGTGAGCCATGGATTTCAACTGGTACCATGCCCATGTGTTAGGCCGAATGCTCGGTAATTTGCAATTGCCAAGCAATTGCCCTCAATTGCAAACTCCACTTTGCAATTCCTTGTCGACGTTTGCACTGCCAAGGAATTGCATTTTTAGGAATACGCAGAACAATTCTTTGACGACAGCCGAATTGCATTTGAATTTTGCGAGACTTGTCAGTTTGGATGTAGTTGTTTGCCAAATTTGGCGCCGAAACGCATTCAACTGACAGGGATATTAATTGTACCAATCCCTACGTAAATTAATATCTTATGTTGGGTCAGTGTTCTCTTCCCAAGGAATTGTAATGGCGAAAAAGCCTGGACGATATTGAAATTCCTAAGGAATTGTAATCACGAAGATATTTAATCTGTATTACAATTCCTAAGGAATGGTAATTTCTCAGATATTTTACAAATGACTACTGTTCTGTACTGTCGAACGGAAAAATTGATGCCAAACGGACATGGTATACGCTCCATTGATGCCAATCAGAGGTGTCACACAACAGAATTGATGCCAAACAAGAGGTCGTTGCAGAAATCCGAGCTAAACCGAAGTTGTCGAGGAATTGTTTGCAATTCCTTGGTAATGCAAACGTCGACAAGGATTTGCAATGTGATTTTTGCCCATTTTTGCAATTGCTTGGCAATTGCAAATTACCAAGCACTGGGCCTAACACATGGTGTAGGGGTGTTATTGCGGTTTCGTTGTGTTATCTCTTGTCTCTTCAACGACAAATCGTACCAGCAGTAGAAGCTTGACCACAAATCGTAAAGCGTGACATTTGACAACTGCGGATGAGGTTGAGGAGTCGTTCCTCTGTAGGGATGGATGAAATCAACATGACATAAACTCGTCTACTAATTATCTACATTTTAAGATAGAAAGCATTCTATTCAACCTCGACATTTAATGACAGAGTGCACTCTATTAAATAATGAACAAAACTTCTTTAAAAGACCTTACATGGACTTCATACCCATGAGTCCACGGAGCTGTTCAAAGATAACGAGCTGAATAGTGGTCGTGAGGCGAATCGCGACCAAATGGGCATGAATCCACGCCAAAGAGTAAGCGGTCCTTCATTCTTGCAGATCTTCACAAAACAGTCCACTGCATTGTTGTAGATCTTGGCATCAGCGGGCTGGTTCATAAGACGGGTTCGCACCATGTCAAAAGGACTGACTGTGCACGTCATGAAAAATCCAGCAGCAACGGCAGAAATGAATTGTGTAATCAAAGAAGACTTGGCGAGTCCTGTGTATTGAACTACATATCCCTTAGTTTGATCGTAGCATGCCATTTTGGTACCATTGAGGACCATCGCGCGCATGACGTTAGAGTCAATGCCACGGTAGAATCCTCCGATGCCCTGGTGAGCGAAGAGGTCTTTGGCGGTACCCACGATGGAAGGCGTTGTCTTTCCTTCCGCGGTCATCATTTTGGTTTTCAAGACATCGAATGGGTTACCAGCAAGAGATCCAAGTGCACCTGCAGCCGATCCTGCAAGAAACTTTTTGACGAAGGTGGTGTTTTCGGGAGTGGTACATCCGAAAGCAATTTTGCATGGTTCGTAAAGCCCGAGTCGTAAGGATGTGTAGGATGCCTCACGGAGCCAGGCAGCGTTGACTCCCTTCCACATCGCAAGGACGCCCTCTGACCCAACGACCTTCTTCACGGTACCACCCATACCGAGAGCTGCATATTCGGGAGAAACTTGGATACGGGTCTGAGTAAGATGTTTTTGGTTCCAAGTAAGTTGTGGGTTTGTGAATTGAGAAGGAGGGGAGGCAATCATGAGCGCATGCGCATCAAATTGGTCAAGTCAGTACACATAACGGGTCTCTAATCAAAATGGGGACAACCGAATTCATGATTTCGATGCACTGCAAGTTGCAAGTCAAATCTAGGTAGGCAATCCTCTGTCTACAATACATATATATATATATATTGTACTGACGCGTACGATACACCATGCCCCGTCAGAGATCATTGTTTCAAACCATCTAACACGGTTACGTCGACACTCTGAACCGCCTGGCATTATCGTGAAGCATGTACCCTCCAACATGCCAAATTTCCTCGAACGAATTCTTGTCAACGCAAGCCAGTGTACTAATAAAGAAGTCGATAAAACTAAACCAGTACTAACTGACCTTCACAACATCGACGGGATGAACGAAAGATACTGTAATGACTGCAGCAGAACCAGCCATACCAACTTGTTGCAGAAGGCTAGGAGCAGCAGCGGCTGCTGCAGGAGAGCAGGCGAGGAGGGAGGATTGAGATGATTGGGTGTTGATGCTCATGGTTCTAGAGTTGGGTGGTTGTGTGGTCTGTGATAATGTTGAAATTATGGGCGTGATGGGTGGTACATTCATGACCATCCAGACTCCTCAACCGTCAACTTTTTCATAAATCCGAAGCGGAGCGGCGGAGATCCATTCACAAAAAAGCATTCTAGACGTCGCTGAACAGTCTGACGTGTTCACCACTGTAGCAATCTTGTACGGATAAAAACACGTCATCTTTCTGATTATTTCGCTATGATAGTAGCAATCACCACGTGAGCACAGTGCGTAGTTCGCAGTTTTAATGCCGTATGTCGTGTGGCTACCTCTATTCAACAAAAATAAATATTAAGTTGGCGTTTGTATTGATACAACACACTGATACAGCATTGCCTCGTTTTCGGACAAAATCCGTGCGACGACTTCTCCCCGCTTCTCACGGTATTATTGTCCTGTGTACAATGTCAACTCGGAATCAACTCTTCCGCACAACTACGAGACATGAAATCCACCGACGAAAATGCACGAGAAACCCCCATCATAGACCTCCTCTCCCTCCTCCACCAATACGAATCCCTCCACTCCCATGCAACATCCAACTTAAAGGGGTCGTATTGGAATATTACCAAAGCACGACGCGAACGTGGCTTTCAAGCCGGCGGGGGAGGATTCGGCGGTGTAGAGTACTCCGTTGAGAATGTTAGGGAGGAACTTCGAGCTCAGGCTGTTTTGGAGTGGAAAGAGAGTGATGTGGAGGAACCCAGCCTCATCAACGAAGATAGTTCGGAGTGTAGGGACAAGGATCATTGTAGCAGTGAGGGAATCTTTGCGTTGCACTTTGATGGCATGAAAACTGCGCGTTGGGACATGGGAAAACAAGAAACAGAGAAAAAAGAAATGGATGGATTAAGACGCCGAGGTAATGCGACTTCTCAATCGAGTAAACCTGAATCTGATAAGTGGACAGAGGAATCGCATGAAAACGACGAGGAGGAGCTGTTATTATCGTCGGATCCTTTGACTCTCTTTGGGGTTCCTCCTCCGGCTCTTCGAATAGCTCAGGCTAGGTCTCGAGATGCAGTGGCCTATTATGTAGAGGTTGCTAATGTGGCCATGCAAATTATGAGAATAACGAACGCTTGCGCTTAAAGGTAGGGAAGCCTAACGACATCGAATATATCAAATCCTTCCAATGGGTCAGGTTAGGAGTTAGACATTCGGAACACTAAAAGTAATCAACAGCCGTCCTTCGTAAAAAGTTGAGTAGTGTCTAACTATTAGATACGCATGTCTCCTTCTGTATACAGTAGATTGGGACGCTAGAGAACATTTCATCATTTCAGAAACGAAAGCTAGAGAACCCCCTAATATATAGCTATCCATATTGCCAAACCCTCTATTTGTCAAGCCGACACTATGCAGCCTTCTTCTTTTTGGGGGTCATGTACGAAGCCACAAAGAACTGAGCAAATAAAACAAAAAGACTCAAAATGTAAACAAAGTACACCTTCGTCACCCTAAGCGACAGCTGATTGCACCCATGAAACACAAGATACGTCGCTTGACTCATCATAATCGTAAATTGCATCAGCTGCAACGAAGTCAAGCTGCTCTTCCACCAAATGGGGAGAGATTTCCCCGTTTTATAATCTTTGGTGTGCATGCAAATGAAGTAATACGTGTACATGACCGTGTGGATGAACCCATTGAGCAGAATGGTCAAGAAAATGTCTCCATCATAGTTAATGTTGGAGTTGAGCCAGTAGAAGAGGAAAATGGTGGTATGATGATACACGTGCAAAAAGGAGAGTTGACGCCATTTCTTCCCAAAACAATAAAGATGGTGTCCCAAAAGTCCCAAACCTTGGAGATGTAAAATAACCAGAGGAGGTTGGCAACTGGAGGATTTTCGTGATTGAAAGGCTGACAGGGGGTGACGGTATAGCCATATCGATAGGCCAAGAATCCAGCCTCGATGGTCATGTAGGCGCAGAGGAAAATTTGGGAGACATTGTAGAGGAATTTGATGGGGTAGGGATCCATGGCGGGGAGGAATTTCATGATGGTTGAGCCGAGGAGGACGAATGCAACGTAAATTAGGGCGATGGTCATCGCGCTGCGGAAATCGCAGAGCCACCATCCCTGGCGGGAATAGCGATGGAATGGGATTATGAATGGAACGAGAATTGAGTGGTATGTAAAACTTGAGATTGGCGAAGAATCTCATCGTTTCTCAACCGATTCGTTTGAGAAAAATATCGGAAATCGATGTGGTCGTTAAGAGGAGCCACACCCCATCGCTCATTGCAAATGTTTGGCAACATCACCAATGCGCTCACCTCTCGATCAGCACGAAATTTACCACCCGGATCCGACCATTCGATGATGGCCTCACCAATTTTATCCAAAGTTTCGTAGTAGGCGTCCATCTTGATTTTAGAATTGATGAATGTTGTAGTGCTGGGGGTTTTCTGTATAGTTGACAGATCTTGTTGACAGCAAGGCAACTCAAGCTGTATCGTATTGTACAACCGGCAGACACAGTGGAGGATGAAAGTGAGTTGAAAGGTTGTCAGTGTGCACCACTATCTACCACTATCACACCACTATCTTACCACAAACGCATCAAACCAACTCCAAGCAATGAAAACCTACGTTGGACAAGCGTGGTCATCAGTTGCCAAAGTTGGTGCCATGGAACACGTCACACACTTCCCGCCGGGCATCACCATCCTATTATTATATTATTTCGATTACTACCACTAGCTATTGTATGTATCGTAAATAAATACAGTACAATACCAATCACGTCTTTCTTTGAAGACGCACAACAAGATTCAGATTATCCACGTGTAACTCGTTTGCGGTCGCACATCTTTTCGATATAATGAGTTCCTAACGGGGTATTTCAACTTCATATTGCCTCTTTAAAGCGCATTTCAGTGATTTTCGGGCCACTAGGGAAAATAAATAGAAATGGGCAATGAATGCCCGGTAATTGTCCCGCTCTATTTTTTCTTCAACGAAGCTATGGTCCATTCAGCGGATAGGTTGCTTTTAGTGGTGCAGTCCTTTCCGGTCCCTGCTATTGTACAGTCCACAGTAAACTCACCGTCGGCGGCACGTACATGCACAACTTCAGCACCACTCCCCCACCATGCCCACCGTAGCCATCGAACGCACCGCCCTCTTCACCCACCTCGGCCGCACCTACACCGACGCCGAATTTGATGAACTCTGCTTCGAATTCGGCGTGGAACTCGACGAAATCACCTCGGAGCGAGAAGAGGCCACCAAATCCTCCACGGTCAAACTCTCCAGGATCAACTCGCCTCTCTCTCGAGGAGGTAATTTACAAAATCGACGTTCCCGCCAACAGATACGATTTGTTATGCATCGAGGGGATCAGTCGATCGTTGCGCGTGTTCTTGGGGGACATGGAGGCGCCTACGTATCAAATTGTGAGTCCGACCGAAGAGGCCTCCTCGACCATGACGGTGGTCCAATCTAGCACGGCGACCATTCGACCGTTCGTGGTGTGTGCGATATTGAGGGATGTCACCTTCGATGAGGCGAGGTACAAGTCGTTCATCGAGTTGCAGGATCAGCTCCATCGCAATTTGTGCAGGCAGCGGACACTCGTGGCGATTGGGACGCATGATTTGGATTCGGTCAAGGGACCTTTTAAGTATGATGCTCGTTCTCCGAAGGATATTCGCTTTGTGCCGCTTACTCATACCGAGGAGCAGCGAGAGTTCGATGGAGCGTCATTGATGGAGTGTTATGAGACAGATGCGAATTGTAAGCATCTCAAGCCTTATGTTCCCATCATTAAGAACTCGCCGCTGTATCCAGTTGTGTTGGATAATGAGGAGACAGTCCTTTCCTTGCCGCCCATCATCAATGGGTCTAAAGTCGCATCACTCTCAACACCAAGAACGTGTTTATCGAATGTACCGCCACCGATCTCACCAAGGCAAATATTGTCTTGGACACTGTCGTAGCTATGTTCTCTGAATATGCCGCCGTTCCCTTCAGCGTCGAACCCGTGACTGTAAACTACGTTAACGATGACAACTCTATCGTCAAATCCTACGTGACACCTCAAATGTACACCAGGAAGGAAACGACATCCGTAAAATTCGTCAACAGTCTTATTGGAATCGACGTAGACCCCGAACCTATGGCGGAACTCTGCAACAAAATCCAATTAGGACCGGCTCGTCTCCTCCCGGCACCGAGTGAAGAAGAAGGACCCATCCTCGAAGTGACCGTCCCTCCCACTCGTTCTGATATCCTCCATGCCGTGGACATTGCCGAAGATATCGCCGTGGCCTACGGGTACAACAATATAGTCAAGACAGTTCCAAAGACTTGTACAGTAGGAGGCGAACAGCCCCTTAATCATTTGGGCGATTTGTTACGAGAGGAGATTGGAAGGGCTGGATACGTGGAAGTGCTTACACATGGATTGTGCTCAATTAAAGATAATTTCACGGCGTTGGGTAGACCCGTGACCGCGGCGGTGAGCTTGAGTAATCCTGCCAATGTGGAGTATCAGGTGGTTCGTACCACACTCCTTCCCGGATTGCTGAAGACGTTACAGCATAATAAGAGCATGTCTTTTACCGGTGGTTTCAAATTGTTTGAGATAAGTGATGTGGTGTTGCCGGATGACAAGCATGTAGTGACAGAAACAATTGTGGGCGCCAAGAATGCCAGGAGGGTATGCGCCACGTATGCAGGTCCTACCTCGGGTTTTGAGGTGATCCATGGATTGGTTGATAGAATAATGACGTTGTGCGAGGTAGCGCCTGAGGAGGAGTACGTGGCATCGTCGGGAAACAAAACGAACAAACTCGTTCATTGCAAAGAAGGATGGGCATATACTATTCGTGAATTGAAGGCTGGAGAGAGTGATGTCAGTGGAACATACTTCCCTGGAAGGGCAGCGGAGATTTTATTGACGAGTCCCAAGGGTGGACACAGGGTAGTTGTTGGAACGTTTGGCATTTTGCATCCCAATGTATTGGAAAATTTTGACATTAACTACCCAACGAGTGCAGTGGAGTTAGATCTGGAGTCTTTGTTGTAGCCTTCTTTAAGTGAATGAATTAACGCTGAGTTAATCACAACTTTTTGCTGAATATTTTAGGTATTCTTTAGTTTTGTAATTAATGAATCCAATTCTTTCACGGATTCTCTGACATGAACTCTCTAAAAGTGAAACTTCCCCTTTAAGCCGTTCTATTTGAAGAATCACTTCATAATTTTCACCAGCCTCGACAGAGGGTGAGTCCACCAACACCTTCGCACTGCCACTGAGTTCATTGTGTTCTGCTTTATTCAAAAAATCTTTCGTCTCATTATACAAAGCAACATCCCGTGGGCTCCTACCCTTCCAATCCTTAATCCCCAACCCTTGAGGAAATGCATTCACCATCGCCTTCACAAAGTCCAAGGGTGCTCCCGATTCCACAGCACAATGCAAGATTGTGTACCCCCGAGGATGACGGTATCGCGCCTCATTGGGGTGCATCGACACTCGTTTCATGGCGGCGGACCAATCGGATCGTAGGATTAGATCGAATAGGATTGGTGGAGAGGTGTCGAATCCGTTGGAGAAGAGACGAAGGTAAATATTGCTCGGATTTAGCATGCGAAAGTGCGAGGATGAAAAGCGTGGATGCATCATGATATAGATCTGTCAACGGTGGAAGACGGTGATAAGCTGTGATGAGAGGAGATGAGAGGTATTGTAGTGTATCGTGCAATCTTCGTCCAATCTCGTGCAATACACGGTACTGGTATAATACAGTACTGGTACAATACTATACAACCTACCGAATAAGCTGGATCATATCTACCGTATATACCGGATTATGAGTACACCGGATTATAAGTCCGAAAGGGCTAATTCTATTGACATTTGTGTTTTTCCGATGTTAACTCCACTCTAAGTGAACTAAAACCCTCATGGGTAGTTTCGCCTTGTCATCAGTAACACGTCCACGCCTGCAACTTCCTGGAAAACCACGGACTCGGTGTGACCCGTGTCACGCTCGGGTACTTCGGGATAAGGAAAATTTCAAAATTAGTCCGTTTCTCCGACTTGGCCTTACTTGTTCGCTTAACCGAGTGACTTGGTTTCACTTGGTGTCACTCGTTTCACTTGGTGTCACTCAGTTTCACTCGGTGTCACTTGGTGTCACTTGGTGTCACTCGGTTTCACTTTGGCGTCCTCCGCTTTCACTTGGTGTCACTTGACTCGGTGTCACGCGTCACCGGTGTCACTCGGTTTCACGCTGTTGTCTCTCGGTTTCACTTGGTGTCACACCGATTTGACTAAATTTGACTTATTTAGATAACCATTACACTGTTCTTATTTTTATTTCAAGTCTTGTTTTACTTGGTGTCACTTGGACTCGGTGTTACGTCACTCGGTTTCACTTTGGCGTCACTCGGTGTCACTCGGGTTTCACTTGGTGACACTCGGTGTCACTCGGTGTCACTCGGTTTCACTTTGGCGTCACTCAGTTTCACTTGGTGTCACTTGGTGTCACTGCGGTTTCACCGGAGCCAGGTAGTCGTGGATTCTCAGAGTCTTCTCTAGTGCGGGCTGAGATTTTTTCTCGGTTCCGAAAAAGACCACTCTGTGTTACTTGGATACATTTTATTGCCAAAAACAGGTTTTCCAGAAAGTTGCGAGAGGGCAAAACTCCGTCTGGGTGTGTGTAGTTCTACGTGACTTTATCGTAAGTATAGTAACGAAAAAAGTGTTAGGAAAGTGTATCAGGGAAAGTCATAGCACTGTATGTTATTTGTTATTAGTTCCTTGGCGAAGTATTTATTCCGACACTCCCTACAAGTAAGTACAAACAAAACAAATCTGTCAACACTTATCCCTATCTTTACGTTGTTACTTGTGGCTAGCGCAAGTTACAACATGAAGACTTCTTCGGTCACTACTGACATTCATCAGCAATGACTATTTTCATCACTGCACTATTTTACTCATAGAAAAATCTAGTGCTAATAATATAGTACAATAAAATCCATATAATGTTAGCTTGGTTTATTGACTTAATTTTACTTAACAAATCAACTCATTCTCTCCATACAGCGACCCATTCTCATACAATCCATGATGCGAACATCCCTCCAATGTCCTGAACCTCAAAAACTTATGGTTGAAAGTCCTTTTCCATCCCTGGACCGAGTCTTCACTCACAAAGTCAAACTCACCTCTCGTGATCAAAGCCGATGGCATACGTGTTGCATCTTCTGGCGGCGGCCGCGCGACGTAATTAGCAATAGCATTTGTCCCACTCCATACGGTGCCAGCATTAGCATATGCATAAGCCAATTCCTCAGGCATTGCATCCAACCGACATTGATAATTGACTCGGAATAATTCATTCAATTCCGCACTCAGGGTGCCATCGGCTGCTGTCAGCTTCCCCGTCAAGCGAACAAATTCCTTTTCCAGCTGAGGAATATCTGACGGAGCCGAAGACAGTACGGCTGATAAACATTCTACATCGTTCTCCTTTTCTCGCTCGCAACGGCTTTCATATATTCAAAGCCAATATCCCACCGTAAGAATGACCATATAAATGAAATCTTCGTACCCCAAGTGCTTTATCAATTGCTTCAAATCATGCACTGAATCCTCAATGGAATAGAGGATACATCATTAGGCTCATCCGATTTTCCACATCCAAGTTGATCATAATATACGATAGATCGATATGGCAGCACCTTTTCGAGTGGATATAGGTAGCTAGATGGAAGAGAAGGTCCACCGTGTAATGTCACGATGGGAGCGGCCTGTCTCGAGAGAGAGGGCCATGGGGCGAGCTATGCGATAAGATAGTTGATGGCGTGACCCGTTGGATCTTGTTATTGTGATAAATCCGTCGTTGGTGCTTATGGCGTGGAGAGAGGTCGATGATAGTGTCTTAGATGCGTGGCAGTTTGGACGGTTGTTGAACGAAGAGCAAAGGCGGCCTCGAAATAGGATCAACGCAACGATGTGAAATCGTAGACCTCGAAAGTTCATGATGGGCGTATCGAGGCAAGATCTTTATTTTTGCTAGAAGGCGTCGCAGTGTGGTTTCTTAATTGACACTGATGCCGACACACACTTGTGACGGGACCGATCGCCGTCGAAGGGGCAGGCTCCAATCTGGCTCCAATTACATGCTTCGAAATAGTTTTTGTCTCAAGTGCTCCTTCATAGTCCTTCATGATGACAAATCATGTCAGAAGAAACGAAGAAGATTCGAAAAAGATCATGTCTTGCCTACTACGATACCATAGCTCACACTTACGACACGTACGTACCTCTTTCATAACTTACTTTTAATGTCGTGAAGATTGGATATTTATGACGTCAGCGATTTTGTTCCTCACACTTCATCACAATAGATCACCATAGGATCACCATCCTATCATCATCTCTGCAAAAAAGAGCACGTAAAACGTACACTTAACGTACACCAGGTTGAAACTGTTGAAACTTTTGAGTGGAACAAGGATCTAACGAGGAACAACATCTTGCCCGGGTTGACCTTGAGAAAAGGGCACCAGCTTTACGGAGCGAGGCAACATCAGATCCTATTTGATCTCGGGATGCAGTAAAGTCTGTTCCGATTGAAGCAGTAATCTTAGAGTGGCGAAATCTGATCAATAGGAAGATACGATGCTTGTCAAGACATCGGTTCTCCCATTTCTCGTTGCGGCTTCCATATCGCCGCTGAGCACGTCATTTGTGCCATCGCATTCGTCTCCCTCGGTGTTACTTTCTCATCCCCACCCTGCTCGTTCAATTAGCGCTCGGAATCTTCATCGATTGAATGCCGTTCACAACGACAATGGCAGCAGCAACTTCATCGAACAAGCCGGCAAAGCCACCACAGCAGCGCTCCTCGCCCTCTCTCTGACTTCTCGTCCCTTCCCTCGCACCCCTCGAAACAGTGTCCCCGCCAACGCCGCAGACGGCGCCAAAATCGGCCTCTGCCTTCTCAAAAAGTGCCCCGTTCCACTCGCCAAATGCATCCTCAACCCCAATTGCCTTGCCAACGTCATCTGCATCAACTCCTGCAACGGCAAAGAAGATGAGACGGGATGTCAAATCGAATGCGGCAACGTTTTCGAGAACGAAGCCGTGGGAGAGTTCAACAAGTGTGCCGTCACCGATATGACATGCGTGCCCCAAAACCGGATGATGGAAGCTATCCTGTTCCACCGAAAGAGGTTCTCGTGCAGAGTTTCGATACCAAGCTGTGGAACGGCCGATGGTACATCACCGCCGGGCAGAATAAGTTGTTTGACACTTTTCCCTGTCAGGTACATTTCTTCACGGAAACGGCGCCAGGCAAATTCTTTGGCAAGTTGAACTGGCGCATCGAGGAGCCAGATGGGGAGTTCTTCACTAGGGATGCGTTGCAGAGGTTTGTACAAGACCCCGCCAACCCCGCGCACCTGATCAATCACGATAACGAATATCTGCATTACAAGGATGATTGGTACATTGTCGATTATGCCGCGGATGATAATAAAGAAGGTGTCCCTCCCTTCGCCTTTGTCTACTATCGTGGGGAGAATGATGCCTGGGTGGGTTACGGAGGAGCTGTTATCTACACCCGTGATTCGAAGCTGCCCGAATCTCTCCTCCCGCTTCGCGAGGCGGCCAAAAAGTCAATTTCGACTTCGATAAGGACTTTACTGTTACGGACAATTCCTGTAAGGCACTTGAAGAGGGAGAGGAAGTTATTCTTCGTCAGAAATTCGCAGGAAAAATGGCGATTCAAACAGAGCAACAGATTCAGCAGCAAGCTGTGCTTGCGAGAACTGCAGCGACCAATTCAATACAGGCAGAAGAGAGGGTGGTGGAGAATGCGCTTAAGAAGATTGAGGAGAAGTGCAGTTTGAGAACGAGTTGGTGAAGGATGTAGTGAATGTCGAGAAAGAGATTGTCAAAGATGTTGTCAATATAGAGAAGGAGATTGTAAAGGATGTAGAAAAGGTTGAAGCTGAGATTGTTAAGGAAGAAAAGAAGTTGTTTGGAAGATAATTGGAGAATTCGATCAGCACAAGAAAGTTATCTTTATGCATCTTTGAAGGGTAGTTTATACTCTTTAACTCTTGTCAACATTAGGCTACGTTGATAAATCTAATCCTTCTTATTTATATGAATTCATCGGTGAACGAGTTTGGGTGGTTGATATTTATGAGTAAAGTGATTCACGGGATGCAACTGTCGTTCGAGAGAAGTAGGCCAAGGATGAAGTCCGTGAAACAAGCCTTCATATTATAACCGAGCGAAGAGAAGCTACGGGTGCGATTGCTATGAGAAAGTAAGAATTACTTCACATCTCCCGTCAGGTTCGAAACAAAGAGGGAGTGCTTTCACTTAAGATTCTTATTTCATTAATAAGAAAAGGTAGGATTTCGCTTTGTTACACAAGACCTAATAAAAATTTCAAAAATACTCACTCTGTCCAACTTAGCACTCTGGACGTCGTCCTTAACATTGTTATAATTACCCCTAAAATGCTCAACACATCTCGCAACATCAACAAAATTTGAGACGCATCTGCTTAACTCTCGCAGCGACCCCGTGTGTATCCCTTTATCCCTCTAACACTCCATAAACATCACCAACCAAAGGCGGTAAGCACCAGTGACCTTGACCACCACTGTCACCATCATCAAATCCGTGCCATTGCTAATTACTGAGTAGAAAAAGACCGACTGCAGCATTTTTTGTACCATGGAGAAGAAGTGGATTTTAATGATCATCGGGAATGCTCTTGTGCTCAGAATGGTCTACAATGCACAAACTGTGAATTTTGCATAGGAAAATGAGGCTTGGGAGAGGGACCTCCCATTGATGCCACGAATTGAATCTTTCTTGGAATTTGACAAGATCACACAAGAAGTTTATTCTCGTGATATTTGCCAAAAAGACAACAGCAAGTCTGGACGCATCCAGCAAGAACTTGACTTAGACAAATGACAAGAACACAATACAGGACAAGGCTTAATTAAATGACTTAGATAGGGCAATGCTGGCCAAATATTACAGCTGTGCCAATGCTGTATTTGAGTGGGGGTTAGGAGAATTGATCACTATGGTTGGATACTCTAACATCACTAGGTATGCAGGTGTTGATAGTGTCACTAAATGGGTTAGTGATGCGAGAGATAAGGTGAGGAAAAATGTAATTCCTCTGGTAATTCCTTGGGACTTGACCTTGAACGAGAACTTTGATCTAGACATTTCATTCTCTGTTATTATATTATCTGCAGTGTTCAACTCATTTCTGCCTGTCTTTTGCTCACATTGGGAGAACACAGAATTACAGTTGACCCACACAGAAGCTACAGAAAAGTCAATATGACTGTGTCGTTGCACCTGGTATTACAGAGCAATGTCCATTTGATGTGTATCTTGTAGACAGAAGATACCATGTTGTATGTGGTCTTATGGCATTATTGCCTGCATCAAAACATGGGCATGATGCAACATCTGATGCATGATTTTACGCCCCCCTTAAACACATGCATATTACAGAGAGATAGTTTGCAATAAAGTTGATTTCAGCGGGAATTGTCTCGTTCTACTGAAGCGACTGGACAATGTGACTGATGAAATGATCCGTGAGATGTATTTGGAGTTTGGGAGTAACTCTGCTTAGGTAAGCCGCCTAAGACTGCATTTTATGATTGACCACTCACTGCTGGAAGAAACAAGATGAAAGGTTGATGCAGGATAATTTTGCGCTTTCAATTTGAAAGCAGAAATTGCACCAATCAATATCAGCTGCCATAACGAGCAACAAAGAACCGGTAAATCTTGCAGCTTAGAATTCAACCCTCAGTAAATCTAAAATGAATAAGTTAGACAAACCATAACCATTATTTTAACTCAGAAAACATATCATGTACTGAACGTCAAAGTCTTCACAATACCAGCATTACGAAACGAAGTAATTTACACTAAGCACAAACATCCTATTCTTGTCTCAATACCTGACCCAGTAGCCAGTGTTGGGACAATGAACATTCTCACAAGTTTTGGCATAGATGATCTCCTTTGCTTTCAGATGATGGTGATTACTCAAGCATCTATCAGTGTAGCGAGAAGGGTTCAAGTCAAATTTCTCATCAGGATTAAACCCCTTGAACAGCTGAAGTGAATCATGGTTTCAATTTAATAGCCCTAGAATTGCCCATTTTCTGCAGGCATAGGTCTGTGTTTGTCACGTGGAACTGATCCCCGGCATCATCGTAGGACATAACCAAGAACAAGGCATCAAGGTTGTCATCCTTCAACTTTCAGTCACAAAGCTGCATCTTAGTGTCTACTTCACATTCTCCATTTTCACCACACGACACGCACATCCATCTCTCATCGGCCTTTTCTTGCCAAAAATAACCCTCTTCCCAAGACAAAAACTGTCCTTCATGGATCTCTTGATGGGCAAAGTCTTTTGCAGAACATCATTAAATCTTGTGGGAAAAAGGTTGGAAATTTGACATCTTTGGTTGGCAAGTATGTGGGGAATGAAGTATAGCCACTCCTGGTTGTAGGAGCAGTTGTATATGTTGAAGGAGAAGGCGAAGGAATGGCATTGTTATGGTGTGTGCTGGTCTCAATTGAAGAAATCAACTCACTTACATCATTTGAATTTGGGTCAACTATAAAATGATCAGCCTTAGACATAACATTTTGAAGGATGATGTCATAAACTTCACCAGACAAAGTGGAAGAAGATGAAATGTTGGAATTTCTTTGGAATTGTGCTTCACCTCAAACTGAACTTTTTGATCCTGGGCCTGTATTTTGCAAAAATAAAGAAGGTCTGTTGGATGAACCACACAATGATGTTGACAAATCCTTGGTATTCGCAGGCCGCAAAGCTTTGTAAGATGCAGCCATGACAGCAACAACGGAAACACCAAAGATGTAGCCACCAACTGCACAGAAACACTTTTGAGAATAGAATTTGCTTTACTCATGGTTACGTGGGTGTTCTTTGATACTTCGCATTGTGTTGATTGATTAGCAAGTAGGGATCTTTTCCTTTGATTTATGAGACTTTGACATGATGTTCTGAAGTGGCCTGAGCCCCTATATTCTGTGATGACAGCAGCAAGTCAAAAGCACATTCAGCAAAACCAGCTGTTATGACGCAATTCATTGATCGCTCCTCTTGCAGGCACGTCATCTCAGTTCAAAGGAAACCAATACATTTGCACTTCTTCTTGACCCTGCCGCCTACTTAATTATCATTTAATCAATGCATATTCAATCTGACCATACAAAGGGATGTTATACATGGGTTTGCGATTCGCTGACTTTTGTATGAGTCATCTTTTCTGGAGCGAAACTTCTTGACATGTGAATTGTTGCTGCTTACGTGAAAATTGGATTCACTCATTTTTAGTCTGACTTGTCACATAGACATTACAGATTCAATGAAGGCAAACATGTGTAAAGAGCTGCATGGTGTTGGAAGCTACACTAACATTACACTCTATGATTTACTATGTTTTACATTTGAATACATTATGGTTGACTTTATAGTTTTTAGCCCAACTAATCAATCATTATTCTAAATCTCACAATTTATTGGAATCTAAGTTCTAATTAGTCTACAGACTAGACAGACTTTCAGCAACCTTCAAAGATCTAATGACAAGATATTCTAGTCACTAGATTTGGACAAAGTAGATGAACAAAAATTGAACAGTTACGTAACAATCAATCAAATCAAAAAGCGGACTGAAAATGTCAGGGATTTAACCACCTCCTTTCTTGCCGAGGGCAATGCGCATGGTATATTCCTGAGCGGCAATTGGGGGAGGGAATCTAACATTGGACTAGGTCCAGGCATTGCTGACTGTGACAAATCAACAAATTGGTGGAAAGTTAGCAGATGCATTAAAAATATGAAAAGCGGAAATGAAAATCAGGACTTTACTGATGGTGTTACGGTGGAGGTTCATCAGCCAAAGGGTACCTGCCATGCCAAGGTCTTGGAGCTCATTCAACTGGTGATCTTAATGGCAACCTTGAGAGGATTTGGGTTTGCATTTGATGCCTCGATTGCGTCTGACCCACCTGCAAAACACAGTAGCAAAGAAGGGTTAGATTTGTCCGATCGGACAAATTAAAAATGTTCAAGGGAGTACAAGCAAAGCGACAATGCAATGACATGGTTAAGGATGGCTTTTCTTCTGCCAAAACATCAACATGAAATCAACCTGTTGTGCACCACTGAGTTCCCACAACGAGTAGCTCATGAGGCAATTCTGTGTCTCAAAGCAAGAGTAGGAAATGACAGCAACAGTTTTGCATGCAGAGTTGGATGAAATAGAGATGAAGGAGATGGATGGTCCCCAATCTGTGGACAAACTGACAAGATTGTATGCAGCATCAGGAAGCATGTTGACAGAAACAATGAAAAGGACACAATTCATGAAAATCATCCCCTCTCTTTATTTGGGCTGCATCAATATGGCAAATCAGGCAGCTCAAAGCTTGGTTACAGCAAATGCATTCAATGCACTGGTCATGCAAATCAATGCAGGCACTGTGGTAAATGTATAGCAGCCTTGGCAAGTCTAATCAACATGGAAGCAATCAAATGCACTTATGAACAACTACAGCATGCAATTCAGGTTAGGTTTCAACAGCTCTGTGGTTTGCAGCCAGGCAAGTTCAAAAGGATGGTTTGGGTGGCAACAAGGGCAACAGCAACTGAAACGGAATGTCTCTAGGCAATGTGGAGTTAAAGGGGACATGCTACCACTGCAACAAGCAAGGCCGCAAAGCAAACAACTGTCCAGACAAGAAACACAGTGGAAGCAACAATCAGCAAGTTGGCAGGTCAAACCAAACAGGCATGCATCCATTCAAAGGCAAGAGCAACAAAGATGGTCAGAAGGTCCACAAGGATGCCAACTGCCTGAAGAAAAAAAACAACAGCAACAACACAAGCAGCACAAACAGGAACAGCAAAACCAACAGCAGGGGAAGCAACAAGGAGGTTACTAATTCTAATGTATAATTTGTGTTGTGCACACTAGATGGTGTGCTTGATGGGTATCACCTCACCTGATGGAGGGGTGATCATGGATAATGCGAAGGGGGTTCTCAAGGATGATATGGGAAGTATGACACAGCAATCAACTTACCTTAATCTTGTTAATGCTTTGAAGCCTATGGAACGCAATGGATTCGTGCCATGTGATGTCGCCAATGCTTTCTTGTAAGGAGGATTCTTGGATGCATGTGTTGGAACTGGTACATGTGATATGGTGTCAAAAGGTGATGACATTGATGTCAATGAACGTCCTCAAAATGAATCATGCATGCTGTAGTCCAGCCATGAATGACTTCTCAGGTTGGAGCCTAGCGGTATCCGCCATCTTTAAGCCTTATGGCTATGGCTATGGAAGTACCAGCCAACATGGAAATAATATTCAGTAATGACGTATGGGTGTACAATACCGCAGCCATCAACCATTTTTCCAAAAGCAAGGATGGCTCATACAATTGCCGCAAGACTGTATTGTGTCTCAGGAAATGACTGGTGGTCACGTTGAAGGTTCAATGCTTAAAAACTTTACGGTGACCAATTACACTAAGGAAGGAGCGAAGAGGGATGTCAGTTTCAATGCCTCTTATAACTTCATCCTGTTCAGTTTGTCCCCATGTTAAATTGATTACACCTCGTTGGACCAAGAGCATCACCTTTGATCTTGTGGTGCAAGCCCCTAAGGGCACTGTGTATGCAACCGTACTGAAGAGGCATTACAAGGTTTCAAATTCAAGTGTGACTCGTGAACCGACTACACTAACACTGGCACAGGCACACTGCAAGTTAGGTCATGCTGACATGGAGAAAACTTACAGGACTGCTAAGGCCTTAGGGTGTGTATTGACAGATTGTGTCATGAGACCATGTGCATCATGTGCCTCCAGAAAGGCAAAACAGAGATGCATTCCCAAGAAATCTGAAAGGGTGAGAGCATCTAAGCCTAGTGAGCAGTGGTGCCATGATATCTCCATGATTAATGATAGGGAAGGTGTCAGCTGTCCCAAGAAGCAGTGGCATTTGCAACACGATGAATTTAGCAGGTATTCCTTGTCAAGTTTCTATAAGCACAAGGATGACTTCATTGAGCCATATGTGCGCATTCCTTTGCAAGCTGTCTGATGAGGGAATGGTGGCAGAGTATATCCAGATGGACAATTCTGGAGAGAACAAGAAGCTTGTGGAATGTGCAACTGGTGATGAATGGAAGCTTAATCCCCAATGGGAGCTTACCGTGCACAGTACTCCACAGCAAAATGGCCTCATTGAAGTTGAATTTGCAACTATTGCCAGTCGTGCTAGGGCAATGGGTAATGCCTTCCATATGACTGCAAAAATTTGCATTCTCGTAGCAAATGAGGTACTCACACATAGTACAGTCCTTGGTAACTTGGTCGTGGACAAAGACTGCACAATGACCCTTATCAGTGGATGGGCCTACAGAATCCTAAGTAGTCGGAGCCTGGGGTCATGTGAACTTTCAGGGAAGCTGGAGTCGTGACTCCTGGCAAGAATGGAAAGCTTGGTGATTAGGGAATACCCATGGTGTTTGTTGGGTATGCTGAGAACCACTCTAATGACTGCTACAGGATGTGGAATCCTGCTACTTGAAAGGTCACAGAGTCCCGACAGGTCATATGACTTCATCGGATGTACTACCAGGATGATATCACTGCGGACATGGCAATGCTCCCTGAAGTGTGCATGGCTGTGCATGAAATCTCAAATGGCACCTTTGCTGCACTGAAGCTTGAAAGGCTTGGAAAGCATGAACCGGATGGAGTAAACCCTGTGCATGATGTTACTGAGCTTGAATCTCTCTCTAGTGGCACTGACGACAACAATCAACCTGGAATTAAGTTGGAGTCAGAGGCTAGGGAGGGAGATGATGACCGTGCGGTCACAGAGGATCTGACTCGGATATGAAACCTGAAAAGAAGACGAGGAGCAGTCGTGGATGGGTATGACATGACTGTTGCCGTAATTTGACTCATGCAACTTGAACTGAGTCTGGACTTCAAGTTGGAGCTGTCTCAAATTGGCACAGCAGACATGGGATTCATACATACGTCAGAGCTCCATCTGATGATCTATAAACAGACCATGGCTTCTGTGAATGCGGTGGAGTGGCAGGTCAAAGTTGACAACGAGCATGATAAAATGATCAAGAATGATGTCTTGGATATCATACCTAAGGTGAACATCCCACCCAAGACCAAGACACTCAAGTCCGCATGGGCCATAAAGCCAAAAGCCGGTGGGACCAAGCATGCACGTTTGAATGCAAAAGGTTGCAGCCAAATCCTAGGACAGCTTTATGATGAGGGCACTATCTTGTTACGTGTGACTAATACCTTCTCCACTGGCATCGCTCTCACTATCATGCTATTGTGTGGCTATGTAGGATGGGTCATGGATGTTAATGGTTCATTCTGTTAGGAGAGTTCAAGCAAGGTGATCCCGAAATCTACACGGACATACCTGAGGGAATGGAGAAGTGGTACACCAAGTACACTGAACCTGTTGTAGCTAGGTTGAAGAAGTGCATCTATGACACTAAACAGGCTGCCAAGTACTACTATGACAAGGTTGTGACCGTCATGATGGAAATGAAGTGTGATTGCTCTAGGGCCGATCTCTGTCTGTTGTTCAAACGGGATTCAATCTGAGGACTTGTGCTGTGGCTGACCTGGATCGATGACAAGCTGTGCATAGCAATGCAAAGCACATTGAACATGGGAAGGAGCTTCTCAAGTAGCCATTTCAAGTGTGATGGCATTGGGAAGGTAAAAGACTACATTGGATCCAAGCTGGATATCTCAAGCAACGGGCGGAGTTTCAAATTTGACACAACCAGTCTTGGTGCAGAGTCTGACCAATGAATTTGAGGATATTGCTCAAGGGAAGGCAGTATTGGTGCCTGCAAAGCCTGGGAAACTTCTTACTAAGGGGCTGTCTTAGTGCTTGAGCTCACACCCAATTTTTTTCTTTCGCAACAAGTTGTGTGAAAATCAGTTTTGGCGCTTGTCACTACACAATCACAACTGTTTCGTGGGCACCACCACGACGTATCAAAATGTAATACTTCGAAACAAGCGAATGAGTAGAGGTATTAAATGACCTTCAAGTATCATATAGGAATTAAATATTAGTTTGAGAAGTTTTTGCAAAATGATATTAGAATCTTATTTGAATCTCATTCTGACCAGATGTACGTGGGAACCGAAAATTCCTTTGAATTTTGAGCACCAATATGTGCACACAAGAAGATGTAAAAATGATTGTGTGATGTGGCCGATCGACAACTATTTGTGTGGGACGTCTGCGAGTTGGAAAGATTATGTGAAAAAAAGAGTTGGGTCGGAAATTGCCAAAATTTGCATAGTCCACTGGGAATTTGTGAAAAAATGAGTTGTGTATAGAGCTGAGTACTGCCCCTAAGTGTGAGAATTGGACCAAGTTGAATCCCGAGAAGCACAGCTGGTACCAAACTGGTGTAGGGAAACTGCTGTATTTGACTAAGCACAATAGGCCCAATATTGCCAATGCTGTCAGGGAACTTTCTCGTCACTGTCACGATCCAACTGAAGCTCGTTGGGATGCTATATGTGACTGTATCCGTTACATCAGGGGCACACCTACAAGGGGCCAGCTGGGACAGAAAGGATAGGAACATCAAGTTCAAGATTCGTGGTAGGTCCATTTCTAACTATGCCACTGATCCGGAAAACAGGAGGAGTAACATGGGTACTGCAGTGTACTTGATTGATGTGCTCATTGCATTTTCTAGTGTGACGCAGAACCAGCGACACTGTCTGTGACTGAGGCGGAACTAACAGCAGTAGTAACTATGGTACAAGACATGATGTATGTTTATATGGTTGTTACCTCTATGGGCCTTAAGGTTGAACTACCCATGATAGCAGAAATGGGCAATAGTGGGGCATGTGATCTAGCTAAAAGCTGGAGTGTGGGAGGGTGGACTAGGCACGTGGATGTGCGTATGTTCTTGCTACGAGCTGAAGGAGGATGGGATGGTGGCTTTCAAGCACATCCCTGGACCTAAAAACAAAGAGGACATCTTTACCAAGAATGTCGATGCTACCTTGTTTCACAGGCACTCAGCAAAGCTGTGAGTTGATGATGGACTTCTTGCGGCGCTAAATAGTGAGAAACTATGAATCAAGGGAGAGTGTCGGAAGCTACTCTACTGTTACACTTCTATGGTTTAATATGTTTTACTGTCTGAATACATTACGCTTTACTTTATAGTTTTTAGCCCAACGGATTAATCTAAAGCTCACAATTTATTGGAATCTACTCTTATCATTAGTCTACGGCTAGATGGACTTTCAGCAAGATACAGACCTTCAAGCAAATTAGTCGTCACACTTACAGCATCACTAGTTTCTGTTCTGTGAGTCATCAGAAGACATCTATTTATTTTGAGATTCATGATGGAATCAACCATGCAGACAAATTTGCCATTACTCTTGAGGGAGTAATTGCAAGTGGTGACTTGGTGGGGGCGATGTTATAATGCTTCAGTTCACAATGGAAAGTGTAATTCGGACTTAGAGCAGTACCTCTGGGATACCTTTGGTATCTTTCTGCTTTTCCTTTGAGCACGAACCCCAGAGTAGAACCCCATAGAGTTGGTTTAGAACAAGTGGTAGTCCAAAGGATAATGCTTGCTCCACTTTCAGTCATTTGACAGATTGAGAGACATGCAACAGCTTGTGCTGCACATTACCTGCTCTCTTTGACAACATATGATGAAATACTGAGTGTTTTCAGACACTGCTCTCTCATTTATTGATAATAAAATAATAATGAATACGTCACTACATCATTTTCAAAATTCAATGATTTTTATATGAATTATAATGACTGAACATTATATTCACAAGATTCTTCCTGTGTGCATTGAAAGTAGAGCTGCAGCAGTATCAATACATTATGGTTTACTTTTTAGTTTTTAGCGCAACTAATTAAGCATTCTTCTAAAGCTCACAATTTATTGGAATCTATTATTCTAATTAGTCTACCAACTAGACAGAGTTTCAGCAGATGAGGGAACCTTTTAAATCCTTCAGGGCTTTCTCCACATCTAAAACCAAGAACGACGAGTGTTGTTGTACACTTGGCAAATTGTGTTAGTTCATCTGGAAGATGAAAGCCCAGACGAACTGTACATGTTTTTCGTCGAGCTACACGTCTCCCACTTTCCTTCCATGGGGTGAACCCTCCTCCATCGCCTGGATGTCATCTCCGTATCACACCATTCTATTTCAAAACAATCGCAATTATCAAATGCAAACCGCTTCGACTTTCCGTACAGTTCAACATCCATTCCTAAAGAATGAAGCAGCATGGCTTGCCCAATGGCTCCATGACACATGATAAACACTAATTGTGCGTCTTCGTTCACGGACTCTGATCGAATCTTCTCCCAATTTGCCATACCTCGCTCCCAACAATCTAATACCGGCGCGAATGTCCCATCATTCAATCGCAACCTGGTTGGCTCCGACTTGAAGATATTCCAATTCTCCGCGTCATTGACGGCCACATCTCTGCGCAGTCGACCCTGCCACTCACACAACTCAATTTCTCTTAGACTTGGTAGGATTATTGGTTCGGGCAATGGATGGTAAGAATGCTGAGGTGAACATAGTTCTGTGTGCGCTAGTGTCATGTGTCCCGAACAGACGCCAGAGATGGCAGCATACGTTTGACGACATCTCTGCATTGGCGAGCAGTACGTTCGCGTTATCGGAGATTCAAATGAGGATCTGTCGCTGCCTCCCGCATCATTATCAGACGATGCATCCATATCCTTCGTTGGCGGCCCTAGCTGACGGCCTGCGACATAAACCCCCAGAGCGGAAGCTTGCGCGATTCCATCGTAGTTCAGGAACACGCCGTCATCGAGGGTGCCTTGAATACGATGCTCTTTGTTGTAGTTGGTTTCGCCGTGGCGGGCTAGCAGGAATCGGCGGAGTTTGGGCTGGGATGGTTTATTATTTGTGGTAGTCGTCGCGGTCATGGTTCATGAGAGCCATGCACTATTGTATACTATTGTATATTAAAAGTATGGTATGGTACGATACAGGAAAAAGAAAATCGACGTCGTGTTCTACAGGGTGATACCTACTACCGCTCAAAATCGCTCGTAGGAATTACGAATAAAAATATCGTAGAAGGTCTCGCTCTTCCGTAGTACTAAATAATACGTAGAGGCATCGATAATTTTCAATAAGACAAAGACATTCTCATCTTTAGGACAAGTAATGAAAAAATCAACTAGTAGACAGCTACCGTAAAAATCGGTGTATAAGAACCATCGTATTAATGTCAAAATACCACTAGCGTAGTATTCATCTGTAGGCAATACTGGGTTCTGTGTACAATTGAGAATACCATTACTCAATCCTATAATATTTAGGTAATCATAATTCTACACTGGTGGTCATTTCCGTTGCATATAACACTAAAAATTCCTAACAAATTAACACGTTAGGGCCTATTAATACCACTGCGCGTGACTAACGTAAGATCCAAAAATAAGTCACGCTCATTTCCATTGCGCGCTCCCTCAAACAAGAAGCAAACAACCATGGCCGATTTGTCTCCATCAGCCGCAGGCGTGACCAAGGTCGTGTTCAACAAAACACACATTTCACCCGCCACAAACACTTCCTTTGCCACGGAGTGACCCATGGTGCGTTGCATTTTTTTTCTTTCCCAGTATTTCCACACAGAATTGTCACCCTCGTGATTGCGGAAATATGGCCTATTCGTTGCATGTTTTCTCCCAGAGCCACACCGGCCAAAACAAACTTTTCAGACGCAACGTCCCTTTCTCTCTAAACTAATATCTTATGCATCATCGCGTTTTTTCCCCTCAGCTGAGATGCATCCTTAAATGACCACACACCCCTGCTTATGGTCACCCTGACGATGTGTGTGCACAACACAAAATCCGTGGTAAGTGCTTGATTTCGTGTTGAGAACTCTTACCCTTTGTTCCTTACTGCCGTCCGGTCTAAAAATAACCAGCCTGTAGCATAATCTGGGTGGTAAGTTTTATATTATAGAATGTTGATTGTCGCATGATACCCTTCCTCTCATAACTCTTGTTGTCTCCCCCTCTCCTCTCTCTCTCTCTCTCTCTCTCTCTCTCTCTCTCAAGTTTGAATCAAAAATAATTGTTGGCATGTCTGAAATAGATACACATTCTTAATGGGGATGAGGTGGCCACTTTGGTATTGGTTTCAGCAGAGATTTGAGTTTGTTTCACCATTATGAAGTGCAGAAAGAATTCTCACCATGATGGAACCTTCTCATTAGACTTCATATCACACAACAATCAACCCAGATTATTAGCCTTCCTAGCAAGAAGAAATGAAAGGAAACAAGAGTGCATCATACTTTTATCCTTTTGATGGCCTGGGGATAGCAGAGATATCAATGCTTTCTTCCCCTATTTTGAAGGATTTTTGCAATAAAAGTCTTAGACAATTTTTTACGTCTCTCTAGCAATTTATAAAATAGCTAGACCTTAAATTACGAAATGTTTAACCTTATGATAATGTGTAGTGATTTTCAGCCTTAGTAGGTATTTGGTGGTGGTACACCAAGTAGTATAATATTTTCATATGTTCGTATTAATGTCAAAATACCAAGTACCACTAGCGTAGTATTCATCTGTAGGCAATACTGGGTTCTGTGTACAATTGAGAATACCATTACTCAATCCTATAATATTTAGGTAATCATAATTCTACACTGGTGGTCATTTCCGTTGCATATAACACTAAAAAATTCCTAACAAATTAACACGTTAGGGCCTATTAATACCACTCGCGCGTGACTAACATAAGATCCAAAAATAAGTCACACTCATTTCCATTGCGCGCTCCCTCAAACAAGAAGCAAACAACCATGGCCGATTTGTCTCCATCAGCCGCAGGCGTGACCAAGGTCGTGTTCAACAAAACACACATTTCACCCGCCACAAACACTTCCTTTGCCACGGAGTGACCCATGGTGCGTTGCATTTTTTTCTTTCCCAGTATTTCCACACAGAATTGTCACCCTCGTGATTGCGGAAATATGGCCTATTCGTTGCATGTTTTCTCCCAGAGCCACACCGCGTCAAAACAAACTTTTCAGACGCAACGTCCCCTTTCTCTCCTAAACTAATATCTTATGCATCATCGCGTTTTTTCCCCTCAGCTGAGATGCATCCTTAAATGACCACACACCCCTGCTTATGGTCACCCTGACGATGTGTGTGTGCACAACACAAAATCCGTGGTAAGTGCTTGATTTCGTGTTGAGAACTCTTACCCTTTGTTCCTTACTGCCGTCCGGTCTAAAAATAACCAGCCTGTAGCATAATCTGGGTGGTAAGTTTTATATTATAGAATGTTGATTGTCGCATGATACCCTTCCGCTCATAACTCTTGTTGTCTCCCCTCTCTCTCTCTCTCTCTCTCTCTCTCTCTCTCTCTCTCTCTCTCTCTCTCTCTCTCTCTCTCTCTCTCTCTCTCTCTCTCTCTCTCTCTCTCTCTCTCTCTCTCTCTCTCTCTCTCTCTCTCTCTCTCTCTCTCTCAAGTTTGAATCAAAATAATTGTTGGCATGTCTGAAATAGATACACATTCTTAATGGGGATGAGGTGGCCACTTTGGTATTGGTTTCAGCAGAGATTTGAGTTTGTTTCACCATTATGAAGTGCAGAAAGAATTCTCACCATGATGGAACCTTCTCATTAGACTTCATATCACACAACAATCAACCCACATTATTAGCCTTCCTAGCAAGAAGAAATGAAAGGAAACAAGAGTGCATCATACTTTTATCCTTTTTGATGGCCTGGGGATAGCAGAGATATCAATGCTTTCTTCCCCCCTATTTTGAAGGATTTTTTGCAATAAAAGTCTTAGACAATTTTTTTACGTCTCTCTAGCAATTTATAAAATAGCTAGACCTTAAATTCTGAAATGTTTAACCTTATGATAATGTGTAGTGATTTTCAGCCTTAGTAGGTATTTGGTGGTGGTACACCAAGTAGTATAATATTTTCATATGTTCGTATTAATGTCAAAATACCAAATACCACTAGCGTAGTATTCATCTGTAGGCAATACTGGGTTCTGTGTACAATTGAGAATACCATTACTCAATCCTATAATATTTAGGTAATCATAATTTACACGACTGCCTACTGTTGATAGTGATGAACAAAGTGACGTCAAAGACGACTGACGACCCCAAGCAAAAACATAATGAAGACAAACTGACGACACAAGTGGCGACCGTGAAGTCCTTTTGATGACCCAAGTGGCGACACTGGCGACACAACGACGGCTCAAGTGGCGACACCTGGCGACATTTTGACGACCCATAGTGAAGGCATGAAATGACCCGATATTTTTAACCCATGCTCAATATCATAGATGACGTCAAGTTTTTACCTAGCCATCATAGAAAGAATCTATGATTTATCCGAATCTAAAAATCCGTGACGCGTAGTCATCAAGCAGTCTCGGTCGATTTTTCAATATCATAGATTCGTTCTATGACATATCACAATCCGATTTCTGGCCACACATACGCCCTGTCTTCAGGCCCTTTAATGCACGGATCATACAAATTAACCCCTTATGATACATTTTAAGGTAGATAAAAATAAGTACTATATTAAGGGCCCCATCTATAGCTTTGCCTTCTAGTGTCACCCCCTCCCACAAGCCCCCCACCACCACCAATACACCCTCTAGTATGGAGTCTTAACTGATGATTGTTTGTAACACTAGTTTGATGATTATGATGGTCCATTTGAACAACAATTCCTGTTGCTATTAGAGCTAGAGACCACCATTTTTTATATGGTACACATATCATTTGTGACATATACATTTTGGCACACCTGTTGTACCAAATGAAGTTGCTTACAACACTTGTGAAAAATGGTGTATATATGTGTAACATAACAGTAATCTGAAAAATGCCATATGATTGCCCAAATTTCTACCAATATGAAATGATACTACATGTTACCAAACATAAGCTTAATAAGAAATAAGAATCACAACCTTAATTTCCTTTGAAGTTGTTACTTAGAAAGGTGGGACAACAGATGAAACCTTATTAAGCAAGACATCTTCCTGTGATCCTCTGCTTTGTACAAAGATGTACAGAGCAGGTAGAATGGTGCCAACTAGTTCTTGGAGGCTTATTGATTTTTTGACTAAAGTAACTCCAGCAGCCTTAATGCATTACATTTACGGAGGGTGTGTGTTGCTGCTAATGGATTGAGCATCAGTTTTTAGCATTATTTCATGTTCATTAATGAATATTTCCTTAGCTCAACCATTTTGAATAGTTACTTATTGTTTCTTCTTGTTTTTGTACAGGTTGTCATGCCCATACACTTTGAGGAATACCGTGGATCATCAATAAGGGTCAGTCAGTGATGTTCTAATAAGTATTGTTTATTGCTCATTCATTGTAGTGCACACATATCTTGAGATAATACTGTATTTTATAACAAATACCCTCTTGCAATTCAATTGGGGTATGACACATTGTTACACATTGCAATCGATATTCACTTCACTATGCTTCACTTACATCTTTGATTGCTCATCTTTTTCATGTTCACAACTGGGTAAGTCAGTTGATTGTATCACTTGCAGATTTCAGATGACTGACTCTATTTTTCAATCAGTGCATCCTTTGTCACCATTACAGATGATAACAATTACAATAGGTTTTTTAAATATTTATTGGCATAGTTGCCAAACTTCCTTCTAAAATGGTAGCAATAAGGGTAATGCCAATGTTGAAAGGAAAGATAATGAGTGCCACCACACTCTCACATTGTGCAACTGTGTTTTTGGGAATACTCAAAACCTTAACTAACAGTACAGAATTGATACAACCTCATCTAGGATCATTTCAGGGTATCTCTTTGTATACTCCATGTTTGCATTGTCAATTACATCATTAATGCAACTGTGTGCCAGAGGGACAGCTAGAAAGAGAAAGTTGCTGCTGTTTGAGATTGCTATCAGTAGGCAGAGTAAATGCCAGGATTCAAAGGTTGTGCAAATGAACTATTTGGGGAGATATTTGGATGTTCCCACAGAATTGGACAAGTTGGATTAGCCGGGAGGGTTCTTTCATGTCTGTGAGAGGTGGGTATGTACCGGTATTCATCATTGTGTTGTTCAGTTGTGTGTGTTGTGAGCTCCTTACTCTTGGTAACAGGTGTTCTCACAGGACTTTCTCATCATCTGGAGGCTTTAGTAATGGGGTAAATGATGTAATGGTTCCAATAGTAGTCTTGTTCCAGTCTTGTGAAAATTGACTGTGTTGTGTGCTTGCAGTGTTTCAAGTAAATTTTTAAGTCTTGGAGAAATATTTTGTTGTACAAAATAACTAGGTGATTCTTAGACCTTCGTTCAAGGTATTATTCTTGTCGTAATTTATTTAGTGAAAAGATCGTAAATATAGGTAATATCTTAAGATATTTCATATTACGCGAACAGTATGACCTATGAGTTCGATCGCGATTCAGAATAATAACTTTGATGTCGCTCGAATTGTATAGGTAATTCATCATAGAATCGTTCTATGATATTGACGACCGGTAATAAGTAACGTCAACTGACAACATCGGACGACATTGGACGACTCCATCTGGCGATACTTATTGCCAAAGTCCAAAGTTGCCTGTCTTGCTGATCATCTTCAACGCGCCCATATGTATAGCTCCGTGTAACTCTTCTGGTTCACGAGCTATGGCATTTTCCCGTGTAGCTCACATCACAACACTTCACATCACCGACACACCGCACATTGGCGCGTCCATGCTTCTGAGATGCATTTTTGGCGCGAACTCGAGTACCTCAAAGTAGAGGTAAATAAGACAAAAAAATCGACTACATGTTAACTTCACTAGCTTTGAGGCAGTGAAGACGGTATCTTGGAACATTTTCTAGTTCTTAAAGACCGATTTTTACGGTAGTGCTCAAAAAATTTGCTACATAATATTTCTTCCATAAAAATAGATAAAGGTCCATTTTTGTATGTTCACTTCAATTATTGTGATGAATAGTATTTGATACCAAATCTGAAAAGGGTTTGCGATATTTATGGTCTATTTTGGTCGCTTTCTGCAAACGGTCGCAGGATTTATCAGTTTATATGTTATAAATTGACTCCAAAATACTATCCTGTTTCAATAAAATTCATTTGTACTATTTATTACCCAAGCAACATTCATTCATGGCATCATCCTAGGGTGTGCGAGGGGTGGGTGAAAAAAACCACTGCAGGGTCACCCGCGCCGTGGAAAAACCCAGTAGGCACTTCATCCGCGCGATTATGTATATAACACTGTCTCAAACATAACACATTTTGTGTGGACGAAGAGAACACAAATGTAATAATATACACACATTAAAAATTATGAAAAAAACGCATGTATGATACTAACCTTTGCTTGGCCAGTGGTCTGTAATACCCCAGAATACATATGATCGCGCGATTATATACATAACACTGTCACAAACATCACCTTTTTGTGGTCAAACCATACTTCAGCACAATCCAAAAACATCGACACCATACTTCTGCACAATCCTTAAATATTGACACCATACTTCATGCAATCCAAAAATATCAACACCATACTTCCTGGGCTATCCAAAAACATTGACACCAATGTTATATACATATCACAAAATGAAGAAAAAATGTATGTAAGAACAAACCTTTTTTGTCGACCAGTGGTTGAAAACCCCTAGAACTCAACTGATTTGCATGTTTATATACATGACAAGGTCACAAACATCACGCTTTGTGTGGGGTCAAAGAAAATCCATGCGTTATATATATATCTCATCCAGAAGAGAAAAATGAAAGTATGACTTGCAAACTGGCCTTACCTCACGATGCTGCATTATCTCCAAGAACATCAAGAACATCAATCCTTGGGCATTAGTCCTGTGAAAATACAAAAATATCGACACCATGATGCATCGTTATCCTCAAAAAATTGATAGATCAATCATCGGGCATAAGTTCCCTTGCAATCCCAAAATTCCGACACCATGATTTCAGGACTGTCTTCAAAACATCGATAGATCAATACTGGGGCCGTAAGTTCCTGCCATTCCAAAAATATTGAGACCATAATGCAGTGTTAGGCCCCCCTGTGCAACCCAAAAATATCGACACCATGATGCGGCAATCCAAAACTGGAGCCATCCCAAAACATTGACACCATCCAGTCACACATCCAAACATGTCGAAAGCATTTGACTGTGTAATCCAAAAACATCAACACCATGGAAAAGCTCTATCTTCATGTTCCCCACGCAATCCAAAAAATTTGACACCAAGATACATTGTCATCTTCAAAAGGCTTTGAGACATCTTCCTGTCACAGAACCAAAAATATCGATACAATTTTTCACGGCGCGAATCCAAAAATATTGGCACCATGATACAGCAATCTCTTTAGAACATCAAGAAATCATCCCATCGCTCATCCAAAAATATCAACACCATATTGGCTGGTGTGTCTCATTAAACATGGAGTAATCAGTTGGTACTCACCTGGCGAATATCAAACGAACCATGTTAAATACATAACCCGTTACAAACATACCACTCTCCCCGTTCCATCATTTTTCCAATGCTCAAAACCTTTTCCATAGTTCATGTTATATATATAATTAATTAACAAAAATCCCAACATTCTCACCTTTGATGAAATAGGTTTTTACATATGATCAATGTTAGGAAATGCCAAAGTGTCAAAACTGCTTTTTATATTCATAACAATTTCATGTACTTGCCTTTTTAGATGATAGAATGTCATGTCATTTTCATCTTCTTGCTTTCCTCTGGAGAGGTAGCACCCATAAATTTACACACAAAATGATGTTATATACATAAAACTTGGCATACATAATAGACATACATATGCAGCAAGTTATGTACATAACAAATCGATGTATCGATTTTGGGCAAACAAAGGAGTATTGCAGTTGTGTTAATAAAATAAGGCGCGTGATGTACATAAACAATTGATATACATAAAAAAGACGTACCTGTGCAGCGAGTTATGTACATAACAAACAAAAGGAGCGTGACAGTGGAGTTGTGTCAATAAAATTTCGCGACGATTGCGTAAAAACGACTTCCCCAATGTGACACGTCCATATTGGGAGTCATTCCAAATCGTTCCGTGAGGCCGCCAGGCTCATCTTCATCAGCGTCGTTCCGATTTGTTCCGGAGGCCGCCATGCTCATCTTCTGCCACCACTGCTCAACTGTAAAAACATTCATGCTGCACGGGGGAAAAACATTCACAGCAAGCACATTTCACGATCCACTCTACCAAAAAGTTGTCCCTTCAAGATGCCATCATGGTGGTATTGCATCATCACAATCCGATAATGCCAAAACAATCATTTTGCTCATTGTTCATTGTCGGTCATTCTAATTGGCCTGATATTTGCATGGTGGTGGAAAGCAGTTCTGGAGCAGCCTGCATGCAGCGTGGGTGTGGTACAAGTCAGAATGGACTTTGAACCACGTGATGTCAGATATCTTTGACCACTCGTGTGACATCAATATCCAATCCCTGGCACCCAGCGAAGATTGCACAACCCTTAGGGACTATCTCAAGGGCTTAAGTCCAGCTCAACAGGTCCTCAGCTTCGACGGAAGGCAGCTGCAATTGCACTGCCATAACAAGCCAAAAATGACAAAATGGTTCAAAGTCCATCCCGTAGAAATTGGTATGTTTTCTACGGAGTAAGGCATGTCAGATATGGGATGCTTTAGAAGCAATATAAAAATCTCGCACACAAGCAATTTTCACGCAACTATGTAGCTGGCACGGTCAGACTATCTGACAATTCGTGTCGACGAACTTTGAGGGTCGACGCGTATATTCGTACATGGGAACAGTAAATCCCCTCGTTCGTGGTTCAAAGTCCATCACGTGGTTCAAAGTGGATTCTAACCCGTACCATTAAGGTGGTACCTACCATACAAAAAAATTAGCGATGTGGCACAAATAAGTGAGCAACCAACGGATATTTATAATGTGTGCACGAAAACTGGCATTTTTGTTTATCAAAACCTTCATTCCCTACTATGTGTAGATGCGTATAGTATGATATTTTTAGTATTCATGTACGTATGTGAATATGCATACCCCATGATTATGTATATAACAATTTGAATGCTTACAGGATGGTTGTTACGCAGCATTCAAGAAAAGTGTGATTAAATGATATACAGACATAAATAAAAAATAAACTGACAAATTTGTTGAATTCGTTCAAAAATTTGTGTTCACTACTACCCTCTCCTAGTGAACAGGATTTACATAACCCATTAGCTTATATTCAGACATGTATAAAAATGTATGTTATTGCCCTTGTAGTATGCGTTTCAAACCAGTTGCTTTCTGATATTTATTGCCACTAACTTCGATTTAATATATTATATAGGCCATTTGTCTTGCGACCATTTGCAGAAAGCGACCAAAATAGACCATAAATATAAAATACCCTGAAAAGCAATTCAACAATCAATTAGGCTAAAGCGAAGCCATGATACCATGCAGTAAAATGAGATGGCAAGAAAGTCACGTGACCACTCTTGTCTATTTCATTTATTGATAGAGTTGAAAGCCAAGCAACACAGCAAATCAACAACCAAGTGCTTAGTGCCCACATACTATTTCTTCAATAAAATCGATAAAGGCACATTTTTGTATATTCGCATCAATTATTGGGTATTTTTATTAGACACTAAATCTGACAATGGATTCAACAATCAAAGTGGCCAAAATACATGGAATGATGTCATCTTGTAAAATGAGATGGCAAGAGAGTCACATGGCCACTCTTACCTACTTTATTTATTACCATATGTGAAAGCCAAGCAACACAGCAACTCAACAACAAAGAACACAAAATGTGAGATGTGACACTAGGTAGGTAGAACTCTTAAATTCAAAAAAATAATTAGAGAGCTTTTAAAAATACAATTCAAAAATTGGAAGGTTACTCTCAGTACCTGCTTTCTATTTTGTTGGTATGGAGAGGACAAAAGTGGCATCTACAGATTTTGTCTCAAGGCTGGGATCTTACTATTGCATGGAGGGAGGACTCCTGAATGTGGTATATCATAGCTGAAAGAAATGTAAGAAATAAGTAGGTAAAAATATCTCACCTTCCCCTCATGAAAACTCATTTTAGTTGTTGTTAGCTTGGGAAGGGCGACGGCAGATTCTCCGGATTTAGTCTGGGGCTTGAGAAATGAAACATGGTGTGGTCCTGTGGTCAGCATGTATGAAGTCAATTTAAAATTTAAAATCATGTAATCAAAGTAAAAAATGGGAAGCTCATTTTTATCACCCTTTTATCACATCCTCTGTTTGATTATGTTGTCAGTAGTGTCACAGCAGTGGCAGGAGTGCCAGACTAAGCAGGTGGACAGAGATAAAACCATGGGTCAGTGCAGAACTATGAAAAAATAAATTCTAACACCAAAGTAAAACATGGTGCATCATTTCTCACCTTCTTTTGACGGCCACTCTCCTTTTTTGTTGTTGGTCACAGTGCAGTGTTCAGGGTGGTTGTGTTGACTGGGGTGACAGATCAGTCTGAGCACTCAGAGCCTTTGTGTGTATTGTGTGTGTGGTGTGTGTATTGTTTCTGTTGTGTATGTTGTATTTGTTCTTTGTGTTGTGTGTTGTGTGTTCCATGTTGTGTGTAATGTATGGTATTGGTGTGTTTGTGGGTGTGTTAGAGGTGATTGGTATATGAGGGGGCAATTATATGGAACCCCGTGACTTCATCAGACGGAACCAAATTAGTTAGGTGTTTTGTCTGATGAAGCACATCGGGGGTATGTTCAAATGCAGACATGAATATAAGATAAAATGTATCCCATTTTGCTTCCAATCCAACTGGAGAGGGTATGATATTGTACCTTATGGAACTCTTTTACCCTTTATGTTTGTGTAATTTTGGAGGTATGGTGAGACGGACTTGTGTTATTTTGTTAGCAATTTTTTGTAGAAAATTCGACTTCAGGTTCTACACCTGCAACAACATCAACTTCCCTAAAAAACTATGGAACGGGTGAATAAAATGTTAGATTCCAAGAAATCCTGCTCATGCATTCTGGGGTAGCTATTGTGGTAGACATACTCAACATTACCACAACTAATTAGCATGTGTGGTACAATTTGTGGTATGACATATAGTTTTGTTGCAATTACCACAAGGACAAAGTAGCAAGAATTTTGATTTTTGCCAAAGAGTATGTTGATTTTGGTTTTTATGGATGATTGATGTTGTTGCTGTAGAGAAAAATCCTACGTATGTAACATGTCTTTTGCTATAAGTTCCGACCCTAATGACCTGCAAGTACATGGGAATGACTACAAAACAATAAATCTCATCTCGTAGAATTCTCCAAATAAATCTTATAAGACCTTTTAAGCTCCTTTAAGACTATTGTATTATGCCTTGACAGCAAGTGAGAGAGGGTACCTATGGTAAAATAGTACTGAACAGCTGTGATGTGTACAATACCTTGTGAGCTCCTTGTGTGCATTGTACCCCACTAGTAACAGACTAGTGACCTAGCCCATATCAAACCATACTATACCAAGACACAAAAGTCAAATAACAATAAAATATTAACAACCTACTGTCAAACCTGGTTTACAAGTGTCGCACCGTGTATAGGTGCACACACATGTAAATTTTCAATTTTTTGGTATTTGAACCCCCAAATGGACCTAAAACTATAACGGGTAGTTTCCCCTTCTTATCAGCAATTTGCCCATATGTATCGCTCTGCGTGACTCAGGAGAGTTGCAGAGAAACCTCCGCTTCTGTCGGAAGACACCACACAACTCGAGCACATCATGGATGGTGGTAAAGGGGCAGACAGCACGGAAGAGTGGTGGAGGCAAAATGGCGGGAGGGATACAATGAGGCTACCTGCAGGTAATTAGGGTAAGTTCTAAACGATACCAATAATTTTCATCGTGTTAAAATGCTAACTTGGGCCAAATTATAAGTTCCACCAACATCATCTTTTGTACATTTGTGTGACCTATAAACTGGGTTTTACGGTAGGTACCCAGATAGAAAGTCCTTGCTCATAGAATGGTACACTATCCAAAAAGAAGTGGGAGTCCATTATAATTTGTGAAACAATGGCAGTAATTATTTTGTATACCCTCATTTGTCATATCCACTGGAACCCTTCTGATGAACAAGCATTACAAGCCAATTGAACATTTTTAGAGGCATGGGATGAAGAAGAGTTTCTGCGCTTTTTGCCTCATTTCTGCAAGATTGATAACATTGGGAATCACTGGACAGGAAGCCATAGAGTATCACTACAGTTCACTTGACATGCAGCGCAATAGTTTCCAAGAGTCCTACCTGCAGAACGCTCTTCATGCATGACCGTGCAAGTATCAGTAACGACAAACTGACCCAAATGGGCACAATCTTTCATGTTTCCATCACCAAATCAGTATTGTGATCCTCCCAGTTTGCTTTAATCAATCCTTCACCAATTGTTGGGATGAACCAATACTAATATTGTTGTTTTCATTGATACCACCACCGCTCTGTCCAAACATCAAACGCTGCTCCCAGAAAATTCCCCAATCTGCACAATCTCCAGTCTTGAAGTTCCTTCAAATCCCGTAACTCTTTAGCAGGTTAAGTAAGCCTTGGCTCTCTCACTAATAATTTAAATGTATTGGAGTCCACCAGCTTGTACGATGACAAAGCTTGTTGTAATGTACAGGAGAAACCTTCCAGATAATATTTGAAGGAGTGTCCTCTGCATATGCTTAATTTTGTTCCGATAAATGTGTCGACGCCACCAATAGCATTGGTGCCATGCGGAGGTAACCTGCACTAAAGATCCTCTTTGCCGCACTTTAAATTTCACCACGGATGGCATTATTTGTTTCATAGCATTCCATATATTGCTATTGCAGCTGCAGGAGTTGATTATGTTTGGTGGGCTATGAAGGATGCAGCAGAAAGCCGCCACATAGTGAAGTTGCGCTCAAAGCTCAAAAGATAAAGAAGGGAAAAGTGGTGAGTCATGATGAATGCCACAAATAATTGCCAGCAATAGGATTGAAATGTGATGGCCACTGTCAACAGTGCGTTGTTTGTCTTCTGACAAATTGCTGCATCAAATGCAATCACACAAAGAACGGCTCCGCCACAGAACCAGAACACAAACACAGGTGATTGATCAAAATGGATATGATATAAAACACTACCTGTCAAGACTTTCCATTCGATACCTCCTTTCTTTGCAATAATCTAATGACATGTACTTTAAAATACGGATTTTGAGGTAAAATGGAGAATATAGAAAATGTCTTCATCCATATCTTGTGCTTTGCTGCAATAAAAATACAGCCATCCGTTTTACTAAAAAAATTGCAAGACCATTTGTTAGGCCAAATGCTAGATAATTTGCTATTGCTTGGCAATTGAAAAAATGCCTTTTAGCCATTCCTAATCTTTGACAACTTTTTGCACTTTTGTTGGGAATATGTAGAACAATTCTTTGGAAATGGCCATATTACAAATTAAGTGCACAAAACTAGCAATGTTGGTAGCATATTTCTACCATGACAGTGACGAAACACAGCATTAACATGGGATGTACTCATCCCTATGTAACATTGAATCTTTTGATGGTAGTGCTATTCTTGCTCATGTGTCACACAAACATCAATTCCTTAGGAATTGTGTGCCTGTTCGACATCATCACTGTTACAGTTTTTGTTGCCACATTGCTCTATTTCATTACTGCATTGTGTGTTGTAGTACCATGTAATTTGACTGAGCTGCTAAGGAGTTATGTGGCATGAAGAGTCTGCCCTTTCAAGTGGGACACCACAATAGATATGCCTTGTGACTTAGAGGTTGACACTGCACAGCCCTCTGGTATCATCATACCTACCATTCCTTCCATTGAGGACTGTGATGTTGAATTCCGCACTCAGTTCTATGCGAACTTAGAGAAATGGTTGAGTGAATCTTGACAGAGAGCAATTCTGCTCCATTCATTGATGAAGACAAAGGAAGAGGCACTTGAGATCATCCAAGTGCTATCTGATTGGAAATAACGGTTGCTACAGGCAAGCGGATGCCAGTGGCACACAGTAGACTGCAGTACAGGATGCACAACAAGTATGAGGTAGGCCCTGGGAGTGGAACTAATGTCCTCTGTCATCATGATTCTGGCCTTTGTGTTGCTATTTACGAAGATATGCTTGACATCATACGCACGGCTCATGATGGAATGGGTCATGCTCGTACTGCACAGAACATCCTCAACAAATTCAAAAACAATTGGTTTGGAATAACCCAGACTGATGTCCAGGTTGTAATGGACCTGTGCCCTATTTGCGTGAGTAACATGAGTAGGATAAGGTTGTCACAAACATCATTAAAGATGTTGTTCTCTCTAACCATTGGACACTGAGCACAAATAGACCTTATTGACATGTTGTCATGTGAAACGGACAATACTTACAAATGGATTGTGCAATACAGGGAGCATCGCTCTGGGAAATGCAATGTTGGAGCTACAAAAGACAAGACAGCTGCAGAAGTTGCCCCAGTTATCATTAGGATTATGGCATCTACCCTAGTTCCAAGCATCCTTCAGTTAGATAATGGCAATGAGTTCCTATGAAGGTGGTTAACCAGTAAGTGTGAACATTTATTTATTCATAATACAAATCAAACACTCTCCCTCTCACACTCCTTCATATAGCCATTTTCCTTGGTGTCATGTCATTAAGTGTTGAACCAGACACCCACAATCACAAGGAGGAGTTGAATGAAGCAATTACCCATTCAAGGAAGCTCTTTTGGAATGGATGATGGATAACAAGGACAGAAATTGGGCTAAGTATGGAATGAATGTTGTTAACACCCAATTGAACAGAAGATCATCAAGAGTGAAGGCAAATGTGAGCCCAAACCAGATCTTCTACCATAAGAAACACAACAAGCATTCCATTTACAGTGTTTTTTGTCAACACATCATGAAATATGCAGAGACTGAGGTGGGACTCAAGGCGACCTATATGGTGGTGTGCAATTCTGAGGATGCTTTCAACAATGCGGCCCTCAAACAGATTATCAGAGATGCTAATGCAAAGTTCCTTTGAGGGTTGAGATAGGACAGAAATTCTAGAGGAGGACAAAGACAACATGGCTGTGCCTCACTGTTGAGGTGAAATTTGTGTTGATGATGACAATGAAACAGGCAATAACCTGATGAAATGGAACAAACAAACATAGATGAAGGTGGAGAGACAGGAGTCACAACTGGAGGTGACAATGAAGATAACCCAGCGGACAAGGACAATGAGACTCATGACACCTTGACTAATAATGACTTCAGTGAGGGCAAGACAACTGGAGATGAGGAAGGAGTGGGAACTGGATGCATGGAAGGAATGGAAACTGGAAGTGAAGAAGGAGTGGGAACCGGAGGTGTGGAAGAAGTGGAAACTGGAGGTGAAGAAGGAGTGGGAGCGGGAGGTGGGGAATGAGTGGAAACTGAAGGTGGGGACAAACCTGAACCATCATGCGTCTTCCTCTCTGTCTTTCCCATTGCAGCGACCAACCAAACCCGTGCTCCTTCCTTTCTGCTGGCATTTCAATTGCTAAGCCCCATCCACCAAGAAGAAGTATCAAGATAGTTTATGTTTATCATATGAAAGTTAATGTTTATCATTTTATAGTTAAAATGTTTATAATATTATATTTAGTGCTTATCTTATTGAGTTTAATAAGATGTACTGTTCCTGCTGCTACATGGTGGCACCTGCTACGTTTACTAACTCCAATTAGTGATTAGTCTACTTTATGTGCTGGAACTGGCTATCTTTACGAACTGCTTACCGGTAGTTGTGTATTGGCTAGTATCAGTTCTACTGTGTTGAGGTAGTAGACAAAGCTGAAAGAGGATGACATACCCTTCCTTTGCCAGCAATGGTATCAAGCTTGCCATCTCTGGGAAATTACTACCAGCTTGACAATCAAGTGAATATATGTTTTCAAGCCAGTCTGCAATTTGCAGACACGTTTGATTCAAGAATAATTATCAGAATAAATGCCCATCAACAAAATTTTTGACGGTGATTCCACTTTACAAAGGTGTCCAGGTGAGCCACACGACTTCAAAATACCTCATCAACCGCTTCTGATCTGAGATTTGATTCACAAATTGTCATTAGTGCAATAATGATCCCAATTCATTATTACCCTGGATCTTCACAAAGCCATTGACTTACCTCAATTGTCACCCAAATATTTTTAATTGCAGTCCAGCTTGATAACGTGGGAATGTCAACGAGAAAGGCTCCGACAAAGGATGCTGGAGGAAGAAGGAGCGGGCGGAACGCCAAAGGGGGTATGGTGTAAAAACAGCTTTCAGCTTTAGTCTGTATGCTGACAACAGTGATGACTAAAGTAACAAAAAGGACACCTGATGACCCCAAGTGACAATGTGGTGAAGACCTATTGACGACCCAAGTGACAACATATAAATTCCTTTTGGCAATCAAAGTGACAACACTTGACAACCTTGGCACTACCTGATTCATGACAATTGACAACCATTAACGACCCGTCTTGATGACCTGGAAGGACTCCAATAATTGAGTGTTGTCAGCTGACAACATAAGATGACATTGGTCAACTCCATCTGACAAACTTTTTTGCCAAAGTTTGAAGTTGCCTGTCTTGCTGGGGAATTGCAATGTTGATGTCCTCAGATTTGTGTTACAATTCCTAAGGAATTTTAATTTCCTAAAATTTGCAATGAATGAATAAATGTGTCCTACTATTTTGATGCCAATCCAACATGTTGGTCTATGAAATTGATGCCAAACTAGCGGGCATGGCAGAAATCCCGGGTTAAACCAGTGTTACCAAGGAATTGCACGGCACAAAAATGCAAAAGTTGTCAAAGTATGCATTACCCAGGATTTGAAATTGCCAAAAATTAATTAAGATTGTCAAGGAATCACAAGTTACCTAACTTTTGGCCTAACACATACACGGCATAACCAGACTTCTTGAGTGGACTCCCAATTGTGTTACACTTCTTTTTGCATCCCACCTCTGCCCTCTCACAGGTCCATACTATATTAGTAATAATATGTGATGAATCCTACACCCCCTTGTACCGCCCTCTGACAAATTACATATGTTACATTATACATTTTTCTTCATACCCTACCTGAATCCACCCTGCCTTAAAAGCCCCCCCAGGGTCTACTTTGTGAGAGACCACTGCACATTCCTATTCTTGTGAGGTTATCCCAAACAGCTTGGGAAAATACAATTCCCTGGGAATTGCTAAAGAAACAAGTGAAAAATACAATAGCTTAAGAAAACCCGTTCCTCAACCTTTTCTCTTTTGCCAAACTCTTTAAAAGTGATCATAATTATTTCATACTTCTGAGAATAATGTAATATTGGGTGCATTTTTCTCTTCATGATGAGCAACCTTTGTATCAAGGCCTATGTGTGTAAAATAATACATCATAAGAACCCTATATAGCTTTGTGTTTCAAGCAATTCTAGGAATTTCACTTGCAACCCTCCAAAATTGTACATGCAATTCCTAAGAAATTTTAATGGGTTGAAACAAAAGTATATATAATGGATATTCATGCATCCAAGTTCCTTCAGAACTTCTCCAACTGATAGCATTTGCAATGATTACAATTCTTAAAGAACTTTAATGGGTGTAAGCTCATTTCCATATTACAATTCTTTAAGTGTCGCATATGTGGTCTAAAAGGCATTTTTTCATAAAGGTCTTAGAAAAAATTTCTAGGTACTTATTTTGTATGAAGTTGCTCATTGGACTTGCCCTTGAAAATCAAAGGAATTTTCGGCTATTGCATACAACTACCTAATAAATGTTGATGACCGGAAAGGGGGTTCAGGGAAGACAATACTTCAAGCGCTACTGAGTTCATTCTATCCATGCTAAGAAAGCACTCACTTTGTGCATTATTACCTGGATACATCATGAGGACATTCATTGGTGAAATATAGACAACAAGCACTGTAAATCACATAACAATACATTGGCTGATAGGTGAATGAGTATGTACGCAATAGGGCACATGCAGCCTCGGCATTGAAATTCAACATTCATTTTTCATTGTGTAAAGACTACACCGTGAATAATTTAAAAAGCATAGCATACACAGATTATCTTGCACCAGGCATGTGTGAGAAAATAAATGGAGCAGTATACAAAACCAAGACCAAGTGCAAAATTCCTTTTGTGCCACTCACAACTTACAGAAATCGTTTTCAATACAATTATGACATTATCAAATTCACATACCATGCACCAGGAGTCTTTACCATCAATTGATAATGGGTGTGAAGGATTTCAGGAAACCTGCTTTAGGGCTCTTATTGTTCCACCACATCACTACTTGTCTGAGTTCCAATTCCCAATTCGAAGAACAATTTCTTTGCTGTAGATATATGAATCATCACAAATCCATGTTGGACTACTGATATTGCTTAACTATCAGATGTGTAATCCTCATTATCTGTCAGCTGACCTCTTGCAGACTATGCTGGTTACTTATGGTACACTCAACCTAGATATGACCTAAGCCGTTATGATGTAATTTTGTATTATGAAGTAAACGGTAGATACATTGCAATGAAATGGGTTTTTATTAGTTAAGTTGTCTGCTAGTAACAAGCAGCAATGAAGCAAATATGCTTCAATGCACAACACGAAAGTGTGTAGGATCCTACACAGATATGGTATGTCTTTATGTCATTAATAATGACCTAAAGCATTATGCCCCAAATGGTATTTCTGGGTAGTGAACCTATTCTTGCTATTTGCTGGTTCTTGCAGATATTGGGAAATATCCCTCATCTCCTGAGAAATTAAGGGTATCTTTCAGTTTACCCTAGAGTACTACTGTAGGGTAGATAATTGGACTATGTCACTCACCCCAAGATTGGAGAATTAGCAGGGATCGGGGAAAAGTAAAACCTCAATCCGATTATGAGCCAGACTTGCAGAAAAAAACCTCCTGGTTAAGGTTAAAAATATGCAAGCTGCCTGTGACCTTTTTACATACATATTATTTTATGTACTATATGAAGTGTAAGTTCTTGTGGAGAGGGAGATTTGTAAAGGCTTGTGATAAAGCTGGTGTTTTTGTACTCTCGCGAGCCAAATGTATAGGACTTACTTCAGCATAAACCCCTGATTGCCTTATCGTACACAGCTTGGAAGATCTGCTATTTTACTCAACCCCCAAAGGAGTATTTCACAGGAGTGGTTAGCTCTTTGATCAGGAGTATATTTCTCAAAAAGAGTGCTGCACCTAAGTGGTTAGCTATGTGCTTGATATGTTGTGTCCAGGTTTTGTTTCAACTCTGGTTCGCAGATTTTTGCAGACTTTGACATCAATTATCACTGGCAAGGTAAAATTGATCTTAACATATTTTATGTTGTTATTTGTTCAAAAATCTAGAACAATTCTAACTCAGGTCTTGCATTTGTCAAACACTGAGGTCATGTGCTGGCTTAGTCACTCTGGGTAACATGTGCTCAGAGAAGTGTGTTTTGACAGGAATTTACTGCTTGTGCAATAAAAAACATCGTGTGACTTTGCCCTTCCTTTTGAGTAGGAAGAACCCATCCTGCGTGCGCCAAGAGTTTGACACCTGCCTAGCCCGGTAAGGAAAACATATGAATGCTCCTAATTTTGGAACATGGGAAAAGCTTGGAATTATGTCCTTCTTGCTTTCCCTGTTACTGTAGCAACACCACGTCAGGGGTTCGAAATCTAACATGGTTTGATTTCCAGTTGCTTTTTTGATACCATTGCTAATAGTGCAGCATGGCACATGTGTACGTTTCTCTACGTGGGTGAAGAGTTCATCGTCATGAGAAAACATTTCATGATGCCAGAAGGTTTCTTTGCATTTTTGTTTTATTTTTACATGTAGCAAGGTATTTGAATATCAGGTTATTTTAACTTGACAGTAGAATTTTGATTAAGATTTTTCTCTAACAAGATCTCTAATTTAAAGCTAAACAATTATGAATTTATATTTTTGGGCTCTGAATTCTATTTTCCTTGGACCAGAGGATGTGCAGTGGCTATTGACAAGCCGACTACCTTTTCTTATTTTTTTGACCTCTTTCTTACATAGCTTGGTAGCTATTTTGCATGAAAGGGATACCTTCTCATTTTCCTGACTTTCTCTCACTTTTTGCTTTGATTTCAGAAAGAAATCAACAAGTTGCGTGTTTTCCTGACAAAAACAGCCAAAAGTCCGCAGCATTCTTGCACAAATCGGAAATTTGCGAGAATTTTGCTCAGAGTATTTCTGGGGCACGGCACAAAGTCAATTTATGGGTCCATCTTGCACCCTCATGCATTCTGAGACTTGGAGATATTACTCCGCGTTGCTCTAACGTTTGACCGGGATGCGGCAATATATTGCGCTCCAATGTCTAGATACGGAGTAGAACAATGTTCTCTCCTAGGCTGGTCCTTTGCGCTCATGGGCTGAGCCCTACAAGGCTAGGACACATGATATGTGGTCGTTTTTTTCAGATTGTGATCGCGAGGGCTGTGTCGTGAAATGATTTGTGAAATGGGCTGTGCTGTGACACACTCCCATGTAAATGGGGCTGATCCGCAATCGTGGGACAAGGTCCTGCGTGAGATCATTTTCCTTTAAGTCATCTCTTAAACACACTTGAACCTTGTGTCTGGCGCCCAACCTGTGCCCAAGCAGTGTTCCTTCGAATAACCCCCTCCACCATACAATGACCTAAGCCGTTTGGAGATAAAAAATATTAAATACCAATATTGTAGATACAGGTGTTATAGATTTGTTGATGATGGAAATTTGTGAGCTTATCATTTAGTTAGTGATTACAATGAACAAATGAGGATGGGATGTCAATGCAATCCCAACGAAATAATGTGATTCTGTGTAGGTTTCTACACATCTCCGGTATGTTTATACCCTTCTCATGAGGGTGTTCTGACAGCGTGTTCTCTTGTCGTTTAGATCCAAAGATATGGATCTTTATCATTGTCAGGATCTCTCACCACTTGGGAGGTCAGGATGATCCCTTACTTGGGAGTTTTTGAATTAGTCCATATTGGTAATAATAAGGGTACCAATGAGGGTACTAATTAAGGTAGGTTCTTGGCCTGTGTCACTCGCCCCCACGAATGGAGGATCAGGGCGAAAAAAGAGGAAAAAACCTGTAAAGGAAAAAATTTTATCCATGTCTCTTTTATGTACAAACTAAAAAGTGTGACTGTGTGCTAAAGCATAAGTGTTTGTGTAGAAGAGGGAGATGACACATAAAAAATAACATGCTTAATATTGGTGAAGTCTGCTGGTTAAAAAAAGGTGTGACTCTTCTGATATTTAATCGTTCAGATTTTGTACCGCGTTGAACCCTGATAGTCCCATTCGTATGAATAGTTGTGATAGTCTAAGGATCACTTTCTTATCAACTCTCTGATTTGCGGAGGATACCATCTTTTCTAAGAAGTACTTGATCACCAACTTTATAATCCCAATCACAGTGTGAGCGATTTTCCTGCATCGTGTTGAGGTCCGTTTGGTGTTGCCTATGTTCTCCTATCTTATTCCAGTCAGCAAGGAAGGGAACGTCAAACAACATGTCCCTGCCAAAGATTGCTGCACTTTGGGAGGCTTTTAGTACTGTATGGTAAGTAGAGCGAATGACCCATGCTGCGTTGGTTAGGATCGCATCTATGTCACTGGCTACTACTATATTGGCCATATCTAGTTCAGTATTGCGGAGCATTGCAGTAATTACTTGATGCACCCACTCCAGTATAGCATTCGCTTGTGGGTTCTTGACACTGGTTGGCTTACGCTTGATCCCATATGATTCACAAAGGGCTTCTAAGTGAAGTTTGAATTCGCTTCCATTGTCATAAATAATGTATTGACAACGTGGATAACGGCTAAACCAGGTCTTATTCACTAAATTACTTATCATTGCTGATGATTTGTCAAAGTATGGTAATTTAGGATTGGCATGAGTCTTAGTGCCCTGTTGCCCCTTAGTATCCGTGGGAGTAACCCCATCTGTGGTTACCGGCAGTTCTACTAATTGAACCAACTAGAAGCTGGATCGATCATAGTAAGACACATAAAGTCAATTTCTGTCCCATCTTTACCTTTGAGGGTGTATGGTCCAATAAGGTCCACACATAAAGCCTCCCAAGGGTTTGTGATGACAAGCTTAGCAGGGAGTTTCCCATACTTGTGCTTGTGTCGTTTGTTGACTTGACACATACAACAGTTTTTGACATGTGATCGGATGCGACTTTCCAATACATTGCGGCGTGCAACGTCTCTTCAAGACGTGTGTGTCCAGGATGCTGCAAGTAGTGGTGATACCAGCTAACTGCTCGATTTTGAAGTGCTTTGGGGATGACCATCTTGCCATCCTTACATAACAAATGTGTATCCTCCACTAATTGAGTGGAATACTTGTCATGTCTACTAAGCTTCTGCAAAGTTGCATCTGTCGTCTGGGCTTGTGCAATTTCCTTAACAGTTAATGGGTAAATTACATCTTTGTCGCTGCGATTAGCAAACACCAGATTAATACTTTCTTGGTGGTCAGAAGTGCTGTCAGCACTTGATGCATGCTCAGTGTAGTGACACCAGCATTTTGTGAACGTCATCCAATTGGCGTTGTCATCTTGGGTTGGACCGGAGTCCAATCGAGAGATGGCATCAGCAACAGTGTTATGGATGCCTTTTATGTGCACGATTTTGGGACCATACTCTTCAAGTAATAATCTCCACCGATAGACTTGGTTAGAGGTTAATCCAAGGGCATCTTGGATTAAGTTCTTATGGTCTGTATAGACCTTTATTTGTTGTCCCCACAGTATGCCTTTGAACTCTTTAAGTGTCTCCACTATGGCCAGTAGTTCAATTTTGGTCACACTATATTTTTGTTGCGTCACAGACAGTTTTCTGCTGAGGAACGCGAGGGGCCTATTACCTTGAGTAACCACTGAACCAAGTTGTTTAGACAAGGCGTCAGTGTATATTTCAAATTCCTTTGAAAAATCAGGGTAAGTTAAAACTACATCTTTAGCAATAGCAGCTTTTACGTTATCAAATGCTATTTGATGTACCTCATCCCAGTACCAAGGTCGCTTTTGGTTTTCTTGGCTTTGGTGACTTTAGTATGACCACACTCTCCTACCAATGAGGTGAGTGGGGCAAGCATTTCACTACGTCTTGCCCAAAGATCTCTATAGTACTGGACCATGCCCAGGAACCTACGGAGGTCTTTGACTTGTTTTGGCGGTGTGATTGCGAGTATCGCTTGTACTTTATTCGGCTGTGGCTTTATGCCAGTCCTGGTTAATATATATCCCAGATATTCTGTTTCTACAGCACAAAACTTCGATTTTGGGGCGTTGACTCTCAAGCCCGCGTCTCGCAGTCTGGTAAGTACCAACCTTAAATGATCTAGGTGGTCATCCAGACTTGCCCTGGTGATGCAAAGCAAATCATCCAGATAAGTTCTTACAAACTCTAAGGCAACCATTAGCTCTGACACTTTTGCCTGAAAAATGTCAGGAGAACCTGCAATACCCATCGGTAATCTAAGATAAGAGTACTTTCCCCAAGGGAAAATGATGGTGCAGATTTTGGATGCATCAGGATCCAATCGTATGGTGTAGTAACCCATGTTTAAATCAAGGGCTGTGGCAAAAGTGAATCCTTCTAACTCTTGCAACACTGTACTGATTTTGGGTAATGGAAACAGTTTCCTAACTAGCCCTTTATTTAATTCCCTAAAATCAGAGATAAAACGTACAGTGTTAGCTTTTTTGGTATTATAAATGTGGGTGACGCCCATTCTGATGCAGGCTGAAACTCTAATACCCCCAGTTCACAAAGCCTATTCAATTCTTTGGTTATGGTTTCTTTGTGTATTTTTGGCACTGGGAATGGTCAGCCAAGATATGGCTTAGCGCCTTCCTTCAGTTCTAGGGAGACCGGGTCTGTGTTCCAATCACCTAGTGTTCCATGAAAAAGTTCCTCATATTCTGTGAGTAACTCTAGTAACTTGTTTTGGTCTTGGAGACTAAGGTGAGTACAGTTGGTGCTAACAACTGATTCGAGGTCTGCTTTTTCATATTTAGCTTCTAGGATATGGACCACTCTCTGAGTTGCTTCTTGCATACTACTGGGTTCATGTGCCAAGCTGTTGTTCACAGCCCAGGCTTTTTCCATTGTTGACTTAGTCAGACTACTGATGTCCCTCATTGGCAAAATGACGTCATCAATTGTTATCTCTTTTGTTAGAAAATCTAGAACAATTCCTAACTCTTTCATGGTATTACAACCAAGAATGAGGTCATACATTGGCTTGGTCATCTTCTTCTTATCATATTCCACAACGTCTGGTGTTACCAGATACTCCTTGCTGTTGGAATAATAAAAACGAAGGCGAACCTCGCTCCTTCCTTTGGTTAGAAAGTCCCCATTTGACGTGTGCCAAGAATTTGGCACCTGCCTAGTCAAGTAGGGGAAATGCATGGATGTTCCCTTTTCATGAAACATCAAGTCCCCATCAGACCCCTTATCAAGTAGGACCTTGAGGACTTCATTACTAGTGCAACTCTTCCCAGAGTTCTCGTGCTTCTGTGGAAGTTGATCTTCAGTTGCTAAGGTATGCCATGCTTTGGCTACTACAGCTGTGACTCTTCCTTCCGTTTGACTTTTGAAGGAAGTGTTCACACTATTGAGAAAGGCACCCGACAGTTCAGGGTCCGACAGTTTGGCAATTATCTCACTCTGTGTGTTCTTTTCGATTTTTGTTGCAAGATTTTTTTGATCTTGCTTCATCGTGGTATTGTAAACAATTCGATTATTTAAAACGGAATGTTTCGGTATCTTAAGATTTTTTAATCTTTTATATTCTCTTTAATTAGATTATTATTCAAATTAATGTTTGAATATGAGTTAATGGTAGTTTTACTCGGACTGGGGTAAGTATAACTTGTTTGTTTATTACTTTTTAGTTTCTTACAACATATACGTGATTCCCCAGTACTACCGTACCCATCCTTTCAGGATGAGTCGGAGTCCTCGCTGTCACTTTCGTGACTGCGCTTGCACTTCTTCTGCGAACGCTTGAGTTTCTTGTTAGATTTCTCAAGTTTCTCAATCTTTGCAGACAACTGCATATAGGCACTATTGCTGCGATGAGAAGCGTCCGGACCACGCGAAGGTTCACGGGGCTTTCTTCATGCAAAGTCCTTTTCGAAGGAACCATCCTTATCATACTTGCAGCACTCCTGCGTATTATGGGTCGTGTGCGCGCCCCCATGCTTCTTGCACAAAATGCAGTGCTTCGCATTTGTGGTACGCTTACGTGGGATTCCATCCTTAAACGTAACCATCTTTTTCTTGGAGGAGTCGCCGGACTTCGCGGAACCTTTAGGCCCATCACGATCCTTGTCGGTCGGATAAGCCTTCTCGATACGTTCGAGTGCTTCTAGAAGCTTCCGAACGCTCTGGGGTACCGATGCCCCACTGAGTTCGTATTGGTCTTGCCAATTCCTCGGGACCATGCGTAGTATGTGACTAGCTAGGTCCGGGTCATCAAACGGCTTCACCGCAGTGGTGAGCTTGGTGGCACGGTTGGAGTAGTACAGACAGGGCAATAGGTCTAAATAGCCACTCAGCTGCTGGATGCGGCTGATGAACTGGCGAATCGGAACCCTGTTGGGCTTCTTCAACCCATTACTGATGTAGAAGCGCTGGGTCTCAGCAGCATCATTACGGAACACGGTCAATAAATGGAAGCTGACGCATTCCATGAATGACCCCCAAGACTGCTCACGCACCTCGGGATGTTCTTCCCCATAAATATCAGTCCATGGAGAACAGTCAATTTATTCACCCATGATCTTCTTCCAGGGGCGCCTTGCTTCCTCCGTGAGTAGGTTGGAGTAGAGGCTGAACACTTAGTTGGTGACGGACGTAACAGCCTCGTCAGCTTTTGTGGTGGCTTCTAGGGCCTTTTCATAAGCTATTTCTTTGGGAGGATTCGCATCCGATCCCGAGTAACTCTTGAAAGCTTCTTCGGCCTTTGTTGCCTTCTTGATGCAATCCTTCTGGTCCTTGCAGACCCTATCATAGGCCGCATCAAGGCCCTTCTGCCTTACGGCATCCAGGGCTGCTTGGACATGCATCAGGAATTGCTCGGGAGTACCATGTGACCACACGGATACCCTCAACTCTACCTTGCCAGGCAGGGTGAGCTTCATCGTGCTGGCGGTAGTATCTACTGCCAGCGCGTCTTGAACTACATCCCTTTCGGGTATATATGGCACGGGCGGCTTGTTCCATCCCGGGTTCCTCTCACACTCTTGGCTTTTAAGTCGATCAGGGACTGCCTTAGAGGTGCTCATTCTCTTTAACGCGTCACCTAGGCACGTACTTATAAATAGGGCTTTAAAAAAGCTCCTAGGGGTACCGCTGATGTGTGCGCTAGTTCTCGTGGCTGACGGGACGTAGTTGCGTTTTGCACACTATTGTATTACGTAGCTGATGACGGGTCTGCCTGCGCAATGGAGCACGAGTGACGGAGTGGAGGGAAAAAAGTTTTTCGGTGGCTATCATGCGAGAAGGTTGCGGAAACAGCTATCTATAGATAGTGACCTAAGCTGTTTGGAGATAAAAAATACTAAATACCAATATTGTAGATAAAGGTGTTATAGATTTGTTGATGATGGAAATTTGTGAGCTTATCATTTAGTGATTACAATGAACAAATGAGGATGGGATGTCAGTGCAATCCCAACAAAATAATGTGATTCTGTGTAGGTTTCTACACATCTCTGGTATGTTTATACCCTTCTCATGAGGGTGTTCTGACAGCATGTTCTCTTGTCGTTTAGATCCAAAGATATGGATCTTTATCATTGTCAGGACCTCTCACCACTTGGGAGGTCAGGATGATCCCTTACTTGGGAGTTTTTCGAATTAGTCCATATTGGTAATAATAAGGGTACCAATGAGGGTACTAATTAAGGTAGGTTCTTGGCCTATGTCATACAAACGAACAAGGGAACTAGATCCTTGGAATACACAACCCTGCTGAGACGAGAACTTCTTGGGGGATTGCAAGTCTTTCAAGTGACCGAAACCTCTCGGGGGTCACGTGCAAGCTTTTTAGGCCTTAGAGGCCGTACGATTCTTCACAGGGCCATTTTCTGCCCTAGAAGTTCTTTTATTGTACTGCCTAGTGGCTATAGGTACTTAGTACTCTGTGGTGTCACTGCATCTGCATGTGTTCAAGGGTATGGACTAACTTTAAGTCTAATCGTGTTTTTAGGTCTAAAAATAGACTACACACATATTGCTCTTTAGGATATAAACTAAACCGAGGCATTTATGTTTATTGCCTCCTCATTTGATGAGGGGCTGCTATGAGCTCTGTTGCAAGTTAGCTTTAATGCCACAAGTGAGTATAATACGTCACGAGTGGTCTTTTCTTTACGGCAAGTGCACTAAGTGCTAAATGTGGACTCTGCTAACAAAAGCGGAGTATACCCGCATCAAGTGGGATCTAGTCTTCACTGACATACAGGGCAATTGTTCTTAGCTACGTGTTTCAAAAAACATGTGCCCGCCTGTGAGTGAAACTGACTTCAACTGGCAGAGTATGTGACTCAGTGCTTGGGATCAAGCAGCACAAGTTGCGCTACCTTAACATGCCAAGGGTAGTGTACGGCTACAAGCACCAAGGAACGACAGACAGAAGAACCTACCATGGTCAACCTATTCAGACATCTGATGGATGATGGTTGGTGGAACGACGGACAGACAATCCAATCTGGTCACGTGAAGACTATCAATTGATAGTGACCTAAGCCGTTATGATGTAATTTTGTATTATGAAGTAAACGGTAGATACATTGCAATGAAATGGGTTTTTATGAGTTAAGTTGTCTGCTAGTAACAAGCAGCAATGAAGCAAATATGCTTCATTGCACAAAACGAAACTGTGTAGGATCCTACACAGATATGGTATGTCTTTATGTCATTAGTTGATGACATAAAGAATTATGCCCCAAATGGTATTTCTGGGTAGTGAACCTATTCTTGCTATTTGCTGGTTCTTGCCGTTATTGGGAGAAATCCTTCATCTCCTGAGAAATTAAGGGTATCTTTCAGTTTACCATAGAGTACTACTGTAGGGTAGATAATTGGTCTATGTCAAGGTATGTTTGATGGGGTTGTATGACCAGCAAAATGTATAGCAAGATAAAGGCACCATAAAAACAAAGGGATATTGAATAATTATAAGCTTTTGTATGATCTAAGTGAATGGTGAATTTCTAATAGAGACACTGCATACAGGGGAGGGGCACAAACATGTCATGATAGCTAACATGAAAAATGCTCATCCCATGTCAACATTTTGAAAGTTATGAAGAAGGACTGGATTTGAGCCATTAGAAGTTTGTTTGGAATTGATCAAGTATTGGTTGTAATTCCCCACGATTGAGACATTGATGCTCTTTGCACAGAATTAGTCTTCGGCAAAATGTCTCAAAGAAGGAATGATGTGTTCTGGAATCAACAGATTTTGTCAAAGGAAAAACTCTAGAACAAACTAAGCTCTATTGACTGATATCTTAGTAAATATAGGACTGTGTGGTCTCTATTGGAGAGCATGTTGTACAGCTTCAAAATGGTGGCAACTACAATCCATAAACAAAATACATTTTCATTTGAAGTCACAAACAACAGTTTTGAATGCATTTTGTATCTCAGGGAAAACAAGAGTGAAACCAACAACATTCAAGTTTTCTTTAGGGATAAGCCTGGTGGCAAATATTTGCTTATCCTCTTGAGTTCTAGTTGTGTGATGGGATCTATTCATGCTTAACATTAATTGGACTCTTTTATAATGCTGCTATTTTGGAATATTGTGTTGCCCACAACTTGTTCACAAGACCCCAATAGTGACTGAACATTCAATTCTTACAAATGTGAAGAGACAAAACTCACATTATAAGCATAACTGTGAACTATACAGTTAACCTACTATCAGTTTTTTGTAACAAGAACTTACACCTTATGCAAGGACTGCAAGGTTTGACAGCAGGACCTGGGTTGACTTTTAGTTTATCACTGTTCTGGTAATTGATAGGAATCCACTTTGAACACTTATCACACCTTTGTAACAATTCCATTTTCTTTGCATGTATTACACAAACACCTCACAGTTAATCCACAATATTGTGCAGGCTGCACAGGTTGTTGAATACAAATATAGCAATTCACATTTCTCCAATAATCTTTGTCAGTGATTGTTGGCCTTTTTGGTTTGTGGAGGGTTTAAAAATAGATTTGTCTTGATCTAGTTCATGGCATGAGGTAGCAAGAAAAAACCCAACATGGAATCCTGCTCAACCCTTATGTTGTTGGTTCAGAAATAATTCAATTGAATGTTTTTATATCACAGTTCCATCAAAGCTAATTTGTTCCCTAGAAAAATGTGCCATATCTGTTTAATATCAGTGGTCCATCAAGGCAATCCATTCAACTTTTGGAATCATATGAAAAGCAAAGACTTGAGTCCCATGAAGTACAGACTTATTACCTTTACAACAAGCAAGATAATTGCTTCACTCATGATCGTAAGTAATGGTGCAGTTGAAAAATATTCTTGAAGAACAATGCAGACTTTAGTCATGATCTTAAGAGACGTGCTTATTCTACATTTCTATCAGTATGAATGCCGATAGTCATTTCTATGGCAGACCAGAGAAACATCCCATTGCAGTCATCGTTAAATTAGCAATACCTAAAAATTCGTTTCAGGAGACCCATGACTTGATTGTCGAGATTTTTGTCTCAACAAACAGTATTCATCCAAATTAAAACAATGGAACAAAATCATCCTCTTCTCCATCCTTCGAATCGGCACCCCCCTCCAACGAACGAAAGAACTTAAGCGTATTCTCCAACGCCCCAATAAACTCGTCCACATCCTCTTGTGTGTTATAAAAATACAAACTCGCCCTCGCCGAATGACTATACCCCAAAGCCCTATGAAGCGGCTGACAACAATGATGACCAGCACGTATCGCCACTCCTTCCCCATCCAAAAACGTGGACAAATCCGAAGGATGGACACCATCACAAACAAATGCACAAAGAGCCGCTCGTTCCACCCCCACCGGAGGACCCAAAACCGCCACACCGGGAACCTGCCTCAACCGTCGATACAAATATTGTCCCAATTCCATCTCGTACTCATGTATCCTCTCCATTCCAATGGCATTCAGGTAATCGATGGCACTCCCCAATCCCACCGCCTGAGCGATGGGGGGCGTTCCCGCCTCGAAGCGTGCGGGGGATGTGGCATACGTCGAGTGTGTCATGTATACCTCGTCGATCATTTCTCCTCCACCCATGTAGGGTGCCATGGAGTTGAGGAGGGATTCTCGTCCCCAGAGGAAGCCTATGCCGGTGGGTCCGCACATTTTGTGTCCGGAGGCGGCGAGGAAGTCGACGTTGAGGGATTGGACGTCGACGATGGAGTGGGGGACGGATTGGCAGGCGTCGAGCATTATTTTGGCGTCCGGTGAGGCATGCGTTCGGACCAGTTCGACTATGGATGAAATGGGATTGATGGTGCCCATTACATTGGAGACGTGTTGTATGCTGACGAACTTGGTTTTGGGGGATAACAGGTCACGAAAGGCAGTGAGGTCGAATTGTCCGTCGGGACGGATGGGAACGTACTTCAATATGGCGCCAGTCTTGCGGGCGGCCAATTGCCACGGAACAATGTTCGAATGATGTTCCGCCTCGGTAATGATAATCTCATCTCCTTCCTCGAGACGCATCCATTCCTGCTCTTTGCCAAACGAGGAAGGACAAGACAACGAAGCAGCCACGAGATTGATCGCCTCGGTGGCGCCTCGCGTGAACACAACTTCGTTGCGGCTGTAGGCATTGACAAACGAGGCGACCTTGTCTCGCGCTTGTTCATACAGCGAGGTGGCCTCCCGGGACAGCGCGTGAGCACCGCGATGTACGTTGGAATTGTACTTTAGGTAATAGGCGGCGAGGGCGTCGGTGACTGCCGTGGGTTTTTGGGAGGTTGCAGCGGAATCGAGGTAGACGAGTCTTCGGCCGGTTCCTCCGTCCTTAATTAGCTGGCCGTCGGCATCGAAAGATGTGGACGTGAGGATGGGGAAATCCGGAAGGACGGAGGAGGGCAGCTCGGCGTCGTTGAGCTGAAAGTCTTTCCACCAGTTGGGATTGTCGTCGTCGTCGTCGTTGTGCAGTGCTGGGGCGATGCTGGAGGTCGATTGGGATACTGAGAGGGCGGACGAAGGACGCAGAGGCTGCGTATGGATTCTTATCGGGTGCGTCGATAGCGGTGGAGGCGGGGATGAGAAGGACAAAGATTCCACCACGAGGGAGGCGAATGCCATTGCGGCTGACCTCTTGTTTGTCATGGTTATGATTCTCTTGTGGTTGGTGGTGTGGAGGGAAATGTGTGCGGCTTCGTCGGGCGCCTGGAGACTGCTCGAGCTAAATAAAATAATGTACAATAAGAAGAGCAACAGACGTCATGGACGTTTTACGTCACGGTTACGTGTTGTCCGTATTGACGAGAATTGTAAAGCGTACGTATGGTACAATACAATACCTGTATCGTACGAACAAATGTTCCTTCTATGTTAAAAAAATCTGGTGACCTTTGCCAACATAGAGTTAACAGTGCTTACTCCTCTCATTGTGTTGCATCAATGGCAGCATTGCTGGCACATCCAACACTAGGGATTCTGGCTACTTCATTGGTGTATGTCAAATACAATATGGGTTGTTTCAGTGAACAAATATCTTTTGTCATGTTCTTGATCTCGCTTGGGTCAAAGGGATGGAAGAGGACATGTGGAAAGGATCCTGCCCTTATTTGTTGACCATGGAATCAGCACTTCATCTTCCATCATCTGTTTTGAAAGAGTTAATTCGATAAGACATTAGCAATCACTTACACATGACCTCTCTGACTGCTAATCAATTGTCCATTCTGACACTGATACGCTCCCTTCTGTGTCACATGCTCTTGCCATTTTTCTCTATACATGCTGATATTCGGTACTTCAAGAAAGTTCATAGTATATGACAACTCCTCTCCTCTACAGAAAGTCAATCTAATAGAATTTTCGAGGCATAACAGATAAAGCAATTTTACTCAGTGAAACTCAACTTGTTGTGGTGTGCAGTTGTGTCGACAACTTGAAAGCAATCAATGACTGGATGTGAAGCGGGGCTTTTTTGTGGGTTTCAAGTAATGAACACTAAACATGATGAATAAAGTAACATGAATTGAAATGAAATATTTAGGAAAATACAAAATCATTGTTGCAAAAGACAACGGATATGATGGCTGCTTCAAAACAAGTTGCGTGTGCCATGAGGGATGAACTATTTGGCTAGCACGAGACAATGTACAAGATTGACAATGGGACAACGTGTAGGGAGGATAACTTTCAAAATTCTGACAAACTGATCAAAAATGTGGAAATCACAGCGACAGATTAGTTCATCCATTGCTTTGCTTGCATCAACATTATCTTGCTTGGAGGAGTGGTCAATTAATATATTTTAAGAAGAGCACTGATGAATGTGATCCAAATCAAAACTCCCCTGAAAATCTAGTAAGTATGCTTTGTGGATTCATATGACTTCTGTTAGTATCATTTGTTTTGAGTGAGCATTGCTGTTAATTGTTAATTCACATATTATAGTTAGTGTGTTAGCTCTAGATAGGTTATTTAATGGTATTTTCTCTGTAGGAATTAGTCTGGAATTTGGTATTGTACCATGAAATGATTTAAGTCACGAACTCAAGAATGTTTTAGTAACTAGTTGAGAGTCCTATAGTGCTCGAGTAGCTAGCTAAATACGTCTAATAAGACAGAGCAACTGACACCATAGATGTTTTACGTCATGTTTTTACGTGTTGTCCGTTGTAACGAGAATTACTTGTAAGGCGTTAAAACGTTACGATACGATACAATACCACTCTATTGTACGCCGAACAACTGTTGCCACTAACCAAGTTAAAAAATGTTTATTACCTCCTGAAAAAAAGACCCTCAAGGACTATGGTGACCTCTGCCAGCATGTATTTAATAGTGCTTACTCCTCTCATTGTGTTGCATCAATGACAGCATTGCGGGTAGAGCTTAAGCTAGGGATTCCTGGCTACTTTAATTGGTTTATGTCAATACCATGTGGGTCAGTAAACAAATATCTTTTGTCATGTTCTTGATATTGCTTGATTCAGAAAGATAGAAGAGGATGGGGGAATGAATTCTGCCATTTCTTTAGCATGAAAGCACCACTTTATCTTCTGTCATTTATTTTGAAAGCATTAATTCACTAAGGCAATCACTGACACATGACCTCTACCATTGCTAATCATTTGTTCATTCTGACATACTACCTTCTGTGTCACATGTGCTTGTCATTTTTCTCTTACTGCAATGAAACACTTGTCAATAAAGTTCACAGCATATGTCAACTCCTCTCCTCTGCAGGACATCAATCTAACAGAATGTTCAAGACACAACAGATAAAGCGATTGTACTCAGTGGAAACTCAAACTTTGATCAATCTCGCACACAAGAAAGTGTACAAAAGTAAATTGTCAAACCATCTGATGAACTTGTTGTGGTGTGTTATTGTGTGAACAGCTTGAAAGCAATCAAGGACTGTATGTGAAGAGGGATGTTATTTGAGGGTTGAAAGGTATGATACCTAACATGATGAAAATAGTTAAATGACAGGGGGAGAGGCAGGAGATATCATACTGAATGAAATGAATCATATTCTGAAAAAGACAAAAATCATCATTGCAAAACACAAAGAATATGGTGGCTGCTTCAAAACAAGTTGTGTGTGTCATGAGGGATGAAGTCTTTGGCAAGCAAGAGACAGTATACAAGATCAACAATCTTAGCTTCACATGTCCGCTGCATCCGCGTCGTTGAAAAAGACACCGTTCAGGACATGTCCTCGACATCTTGTGTTTTTAGTGTTTTCAAATGAGGATGCAGGACATTCAATTTTAGACACAGAGGACATGACAGGATTTGAGAGGACATGGAGTGTTTACTTCATTTAAGGGTCCTTTTTGATACTTTCAGGTGAACTATAACAAGAGTGGTGGCTCTTGCATGCATATTATATTCATTTAAGTGCAATCCAAAAGGCTTGCAGTCCAAAAATATTTAAGATACCTTGACATGTGACTAGATACTGTCATGTAATGTATGTGAGTCCAAACTTCTGAGGACACCGGGCGGACATGGGACTCACACATCCTGGAGAAATTAAGGACATAGGACACGTCCAAGGACATGCCCAGGACATGTCCCAGACATGTGAAACTAAGTCAACAATGGGACAATGTGTAGGGAGGATACCTTTTAAAATTCTGACAAATTTATCAAAAAATGTGAAAATTATATCCTCAGATTAGTTTGTCCGGTGCTGTGCTTGCATCAACATTATCTTGCTTGGAGAAGTGGTCAATTGATCTATTTTAAGAAGAGCACCCGATGAATGTGATCCAAATTAGAACTCCCCTGAAAATCAAGTAAGTATGCTTTGTGGATTCATATGACTTATGTTAGACTTATGTTAGTATCATTTGTTTTGAGTGGTCATAAATGTTTTCAAACCTGATAATATCAGGATTAAAAAATCAATGTTTCTTTTAGCATAATGTTTGAAGCTTGCCCATGGAGAGAGATCGGCATTATGGAGAACAGAGACCTTGCACAACACCACTGCCGTCTGGTCAAATCATAAGCTCACAAAGGTGCACAACTCATTGCTGAATAGCCACCGGCAACCACATTAACCATGGCCAAGACACCTTCCAAACAAACTCCTGCCAAGGCAGCCAAGAAGCCTACTGACGGGAAGTCGAAGAAGCGTGTCGAATTGTACTCGACTTACATTTACAAGGTTCTCAAGCAAGTCCACCCCAACACCGGCATTAGCAAGAAGAGCATGTCTATCATGAACTCGTTCATCAATGACATCTTCGAGCGTATTGCTGTAGAAACCGGCAAGCTCTCCACCTACAACAAGAAGGCCACGCTTTCTTCGGGCGAGATTCAGATGGCTGTTCGTCTCATGCTTCCCGGTGAGCTCGCCAAGCATGCCGTTTCCGAAGGAACAAAGGCTGTTACCAAATTCTCTTCTGCCTGAGCGTGTTAATTAGATGGAAAAAGCCACGATGTTGTAGTGCAGGGCACTGAAACAGGATTTTCTAAAATCCGACCATCTGTCAAAGTACAACATATGTAACTTTCATTGCTGTCTCATAGTTGTTCTGTTGCTGAGGTTTGCCAAAATCAGAGTTTTCTAAAATCCACCTGTTCATCAAAGAACAGCCTATTAATCTTCCTCATGTCTATGTCTCATAGTTGTTCTGTTGCTGAGGTTTGCCAAAATCAGAGTTTTCTAAAATCCACCTGTTCATCAAAGAACAGCCTATTAATCTTCCTCATGTCTATAACTTTTGAGTTCAACGTTGTCTTTTGATGATTCCTGCACCTTTGTGCTCAACAGACATAGATATCATGTCAATCACTGGTCTGTACTAATATCATTTCCTTGTTTTGTGCACGACTTATCGCAAGTCACAAATTGCGAGCTTTTGTGCACGCCTTATCACAAGTCACAAATTGCGAGCAACAGCATTATGATACCTAGTTGTGCTTATGTCGGATGTCGCAAAGAGAACAATTCATATTGGTGGTAATATTAATCAACCTACTGATTGGGGGAACGATTTTTTTGTATTTAGTCCTTTTGGAAAAGAGTACTTTGGGAATTAGTACCCTGAAAATTTCCGGCCAAAACTTAGTACTTCGAAGAGACATGAGACATGACTGTCCCCATTTTGAAAGATATGCCATATCCTACCTTTCTGTTGTTATCAAGCAATTTAACACAGCAACTTTATTGCAATAATTGCACTATGACACCATTGTCACGATCTACTCATATAAACTATTCTTGCCATAGCGGCTCTGGTAGTAATTGCCACAATAGCCATCGCAGCTGTTTCTGCCATAGATGCTATTGCAGCAATTGTAGGGATAGAAGCTGCCCCATTCTTCGCAGCTGTCAAAGCCGCCACGCAGCCATCTAAGCCGTCAAAACTGATGCAGCAGTTGCAGTAATTGCAGGGATAGAGGCTGTTCCATTCTTTGCAGCCGTCAAAGCCGCCACACAGCCGTCTAAGCTGTCAAAACTGGTGCAGCAGTTGCAGTAATTGCAGGGATAGAGGTCGTCCCATTCTTTGCAGCCGTCAAAGTCGCCGCACAGCCGTCCAAGCCGTCAAAACTGATGCAGCCGTTGCAGCTATTGCAGAGATAAAAGCCGTCTTATTCTTTGCAGCCAATGAAGCCACCGCGCCGTTGCCAACACTGTCCATGCTGCAGCAGTTGCAGCTATTGCAGGGATAGATGACATCCTATTTGCCCCATCTCATCTCAGCCGTCAAAGCCACCACCAAATCATCCAAAGCTATTGCTGCAGTTGCAGCAAGTACAGCTAAGAAGACACCCCAGTTGTTTCTGCTGGTGCAGCCATTGCAGGCATTACAGTGGCAATAGAAGCCATCTGAGCCCAATTCACTACAGGTATAGCATCCTAGCCGGCTCAGCCATCCCAGCCGTTGCACCCCTCAAAGCCATCAAAGGCATCACAGGCAGTACAGCTCCAAACAACTGCAGCCATCAAAACAATTGCACCACACCATAGCAGACAAAGGTAAGAGCATGAAGCTGTGGCCACGGAAAGAATACCAGGCTAGAAATGGTTTGAAAATCCGTCACGAGGACAGCACAATGTCCCCGTGTTAGGGGCTCATTCGTCCCTAAAACCCCACACAGGTTCATCTTGTTTATGTTTTTGGTCCTGCTGTGGCCACAAATTATGTTGACTGTTGAATAATTTCCATTTCAAGAAGCAGCTAGACTCATTTTTCCTCCTCATTTCCAACACATTTTCAACACAGTATTCACCAATGACTCGCAGTAAGAGGAAGACAAGACTTCCCCTTCAGTTTAGCAGTGATCAGTGATGATAATTATGGGAGTACACACCAGAACAACACCCTTGCTGAGACAGAAGGAACTCATACACATCCTTCTTCAGCTGGCATTAGTGTAGGTGACATTGGGTTTACTTTAAAAAAAAGTTTCACAAGGTGCTGTATACCGGGACAGTTGTCAGAATTCACTCTGGTGCTGGTAAGATGAAATGCTCAATTCACCAGTTTAATTTGATTGTTGAGTGATTTCTCAACATCAGCTTGTTTCTATCAGAAAAAGGGAAAGACAGACAATGTCTCTATGAAGACCGTGATGAAGAGGACCTCTCTTTGTCTCAGTTACATGTCCTCAACATGAAATATGGGCATCTGGTGAAGGGTGATTCAGATATTCACCCCACTACAACATATTTGAGTGATGACCACATGTCTAATGTTCAAACTGGGCTAGATGACTCTGTCCCGATGCATTCAGATCAAGATAATCTGCACCCTGGTGATTTCATTGAGTATTATGCTACTCCTTTTGTTTGTGGTGATCCAAAAGGCCACAGAATTTCACAGATTCATAGCATCAGTGGTAAAGGTGATGACGTATTGGTGTATACGGCCAATTGTGATGTTTTGGATTGGATTAAAAGTGTGAGGAAAGTCAAGGTCCAACCAGATGGGAAGACACATCAATCTGTTGGTGGGTGGTTGAATCTTGATGAGACCAATACAGTTGCTGGTTCAATGAAAGGATGTCCCATTCAAGCTGAGAGTGATAGGTTTCGGACGATATACAATAATCAACTCAAATTGATGAAAGAAGATGCAAAAAACAAGGGCTACAATCAATTCACTGCCTTTGCACCACCACTCAAGCCTTCCAACAAGTCCGCAAACACCACGACTGACATGGACATAACAACTGTTAAGTTCACTTCATCTTCTACCACAACTTCATTCACTGATAAAAGTCCCACCTTCAATTCATCTCCCACCCTGGATACCCATGTTGTACCACCTAACAACGCAACTTCATCTATCAGCACTGATTCCCCCACCAACACAACAGGTGCCAATTTATTGCCCATGTTGTGTACCCACTCTACAACAGCAGGTGAAGATAATATATGTGCATCCAATAACATCCTCCCCAGTATAACTACTGATGGACCTCAAGGTTCCAATCTAAGTTGCCATTCTCCCACACCTTCAGATATGGTATGTGCATCCAATAACAACCTCCCCAGTACAACTACTGATGGAACTCAAGGTTCCAATCTAAGTTGCCATTCTCCCACACCTTCAGATATCGTAGCAACAATTGAGGCTGTGGTTTGTGACTTTGTTGACAATTCCCCTACCTTCCAAAGAGAAATCCATCATTCACCACTGTCATCTCGACTTCAGTCCTCACATGACACGAACATTAAGAGCAATGAACATGTGGATGGATCAAGAGATCCTATTATTGAGACAACATTTTTCCCCTCTCCTTTATCTGCAAAGATGAGAAGAATTCCACCACGTGACCTTGATAGGTGGTTTCATTCAAGGTCCACACAAGTTGTAAATGGAAAATCTGTTAAATGCATTGAGTATAGAACCATGGGAAATTGGAAGGTGCCCATTGAATCTAGTGTGGTACTATGTCTCATTGATGGTTCATTGACAAGCAATGATGAGCTGTACAATGTCAAGTGGATTTCACATGACACCCGTAAGCGTTCATCTGTGTTGAGAAAAATCTTACGTCCCATAACTCCTGACCCTCTGGAACTGAGATTTAAAAATAGTGCTGTGGTGAAATACATCTCTCTCGAACATTCCAGTTCTGTGAAAAGACAGGGGAAAAAGATTAGGAGACAGCATGAATATGTGGCATATATCCACGGATGGTGTCAGGCAAGTGATGAAAAGGATAATTTTACATGCCCAGGGACATGGGTGAGTGGTTTCACCTATGATGCATTGGTTGGCCTAATGAAGGGTGCACTTTCAATAGAGATTGGGTTATGTGTTACAAAGAATTGTATACATAGAAAGGGTCATACTTATGGGCATTGAGGGGAGAAGAAAGGAAGGCACTTGTTGACTCCCTTGCAAAATGGCAACTTGATGTTTGGGGAAATGCTAATGTGCGCCCAAAAACAATAATTGAAACTAGTGTTCAAGAACTGTCCACTTCTGCATCTCATGCTCAGAATCATGGTGGGATTGCTGGTAACGTTGGGACTGCATACAACCTGAAACATGAATCTGTTGTGGAACTCAGGAAGCATTACGGACTATCAGGATTCAGTGATATGGTAGACATAACACGTTCCAATAGAATCATCAATGGCCCAGACATCAAGAAGAGACGTTTGATCAGTGATAACTCAAATGATTATCGTGGCATTCTGCGGACGTTTGAGATTGGAGACAAAAGAGATTCTGTTGAAGGAAAACAGTCAACAGGTTACAGGGTTACGCTATGGAACAAGACCAGCATTGAGTTGTACCACACTTTGTGCAACACTGGTCGTGTCACATTGAACTATGATGGAACTGGGTCAGAGGTAGATCACAAGGTTGACACCCTCGATGGTGAATATATCCTCCATAACATTTTGTCTATTGGAAAGAGCGTATTTATTAGGCAAGATTATGATAATGTTGTGAAAAGAAAACTTCATCCAAAAACCATTGGGCAGTTCTTCTCAAATTGCAATGCTACAAGTGATCATTCTTTCTTTCTTGGGGAAATTGAGGAGGCATGTCAAACACTATTTCCTTTTGAGAACAAAGAAGGTCATCTTTTGTTCAGTACGGATTGTGCCGGTCAGTTAGAAAATGCTGCTTTGTTGACTTGGCGACCATCAAGTGGTGTTCCTATGAACAAAATTCGGTACTTCAACATTGCACTTCTTATCTGCCTTGAGATTGAACGTTGCAAGCATTCCTTGGAGGCAGCTGTAACTCACATCAAGATTCTTCAAACTTATCAACCGGTGTTGTTACATGAATGCAAATCACATTCTATCAGGGATGGTAAAGATTGGCAGAGAAGCATCAAACGATCCCCAGATCATAGGAAGTATGTTGGTCAATTCACCCGCATGCTGATGCTCATTATTTGTAATGCTGCAGGAGACTGGAATATATCTGAATCATTGGTGCATTTAGGTTTGTAAACCTACATCTGTTCTGAGTCAAATATATTGTGTGATCCATGGAGTGATGATGTCAATATTCAAAAGCACAGTGATTCAAAACAAATGCTTGAAATTGGTAAACAAGTGCATACATTCATAACCAATCAAAAAATCAGATTGGAAGGACTAACAGAAATTGCTTAGCCGAATTGATTGATAGTGAAATGAATATTCAAGAGACAAAACTGCAATATTTGTCACAAAAGTTTGTCCCAGATGTGGCTCAAGCAGCAAGAGATGAACAGTTGAACTGTTTTCATATTTATGCAAAAAAGAGAAACGAAGATTCTACTCTTCTTCGTATGTCAGTCCTTCATGGTATCAACCATACAAAGTTGAAGGCAGCTGATGATCATGATTAGAGCAGGGATTTGAGTCCACAATTGAAAGAGGGACAAGATGTTGAGAGTTACAGTAGAGTTGAGTTTGAAAGTGGATTTTACCAGTATGTTGGTGGAATGGAATTGTTGATAAGTAATACAAAGACAGGTGTCAAGGAAAGTACCATTCCAAATCCAGCATTTAATAAGGATATTGTTACTTATCTTGACACAAGACGCAGTGGCAAACTCCCATTGTGGTCAGGAGCAATTGTGAAGTGTGCCAGCATTGCCAAGAATGCAAAAATGGACTATTCGAATCAGATGTCAGAAGCAATCATACATTGAATGAAAGAGAATAGTTCATTTCAAGCTCATTGCAAGCACTTTGCATTGTACATGAACTATTCTTGGGTGAAACATGTAGCCACTGATGCATTGTATGCGACCGAAGTGGCAAATCTTGAGGCACAAGTGGAGTCATCAACTAAAAGAAAAGCCAAAAAGCAGAAACAGAACAGCAAGACCAATACTGTTTCAGATGACATAAGATTACTGGACACAGAGAACAAAGAAGAATCTTTATGGGGGAAAGCTGGTTGGACAACTAATGGTTCACTGTTGAAGCGTAGGATTGAACAAGCATTTCAGCACTGTCTTGTTGGATTGGAGGCAAAAGATAAGCAACACCAGATATTGAAATGCTATGCGAAGCATCTCGGAAAAACTTTCATTGGTTCATCTACTTACTCGGTCTGGATGAGTGACAAGCGGAAGTCAAGTAAACCATTATCATGTGATACTTGTGTTGTGATGGACAGCTATGCATCTTTGGTAGAGAAAGGGGACTTCAAGGTAATTGAGAAAATCAATGCAAAATTTAGATCTGAGGATGAAATTCACCAATTCTTTGGCTCATTAGGCTGAACAATAGATCACATATATTATGATTGTGTGCAATATAACATCAGTCTAGAAAAATTGCTAAACAAATGAACATTTCCAGTTGGCATTGTAAGTCCTTTCAGAGTACTAACATTGTGTAATCATGTTAGTCCCGTGAAAGTACTAACATAACACTTATTTCCAAATGAAATAGTTAGTCCTTTGAAAGTACTAACAATTAAGAAACTTCATCTGTTACAAAAAGTATTTTTGCCATTACTTTGAATTCAAAGTAGTAAATACAAATTTCTGGTACATGCACATACAATTCTACACAGGACTGGATTTCCAAAAAAATTGGAAATGAAAGTACTATCATTTCCAAAGGAATAAATACAGCATGATGGGGGAACACTCCAACCGATGCGCATACTCGTTTATCAAAACCTAATCATACTCTGTCGTTTCACTTTTTGCAAACTTCATCACAATCCGACCTGACCCACTAATTGGCTATCTTGAGAGGACAGTCCATTATGTCACCTGACTAGACTTCTTCAAAAGAGTCGTGTGCAGACAAGTCATTGGATGCCATCAAGCCATACCCGTCTAAGGTTGCGGCGAGTGCGCCTTGAACTTGAGGAAAGAGACTATGGTCACCACAGATATCCTCAACTTTCTCAGTTGAAAGCTTAGAAGCGTTGCCTTCGGAGGTTTCAGACTGAGCGAGACCATGTTTCCTTGCGGCTGGTTTAGACTCTTTCTTATCCCAAGTCACTATAGGCTCCGAGTAATCACCGAGATGAGCGAACAGTAAATTGCTATCCCATCCAATGAGAGGCCTTAATTCCTTCGCCCTGAAAATCCGCAAAGAATCTTCCATCAACAAGATGGCTGGACGTTTCGCATCGAATGCCTCCTCTACCGCAGGGCGCCATTGACGTGTGCGTGAATTTACGAACCAATTGTTAATCTTTTCGATAGCATTCGTCTCAGTAACACATCCATCATCGTTTATTCCAGGAATGCAGCCGAGATGAATGAAGTGGCTTGCCATTTGCCTCAGTACAGTTTCGTCGGGATAAGGGTTTGCCCAGTTTCTGCTTTGGCAAAGCCATTCGGTTAAGTACGAGCCGAAAATGTGTTTTTTTGCCTTTTCGCTTAGCGGCGACTGAGGCAAGATAATACCGTGGATGATACGAGTAGGGTTGGGTTTTGCAATTGGCTTTTTCATGCCATCTTGACACGAGACAAAATTGTTGAACTTGACACGAGGCGCAACGGCCTTTGGCCCGTTGGAGCTCAACATTCCCATCAAAGCTTGTATCTGCTGATTTGCTTGATCCAGCAGCAGGTGCACGCTTCGTCTCCCCACCAGACACGTTAGATTTGTTGCAAACATTGACTGAATTCTGTTGTAGGAAGGAATGCACCAGTTGTTCGGAGAATTGAGGGTCAGCTTCTGCTCAAAGCGCTCGACGAGACTATCCAGATGTTTCAGCTTGATGACAGCTTCTTCATCATCGATCTGATATTGATCCATGAGTTTGGTGTGATCCGATTTCCATTCCTCAAGTACAACCGACGGTTTCCAGGTCGAGAAAAGAGAATTAGATACGTCAGTGCTGAAGTTGCTCCGGTCATCCAACACCGACCCAAGTACTATCTCGCATCCCTCACTGGTGTCTTCATGATCGTCATCGAATTCTGCACGCTTTCTTTTCTCGCCAGCAACCACACAACTATCCTCATTAGATTCGTTGGCGAGGAATTGTAGAAAGGAATGCCCAGAATGCACCTGTCCAGATCTTTCCATCGTAGGTCTGAGCTTAGGCGATCCTATTGCTATCTTAACAACTTGTTGAACCATATCAAGTGGAGTCAAGCCTGACCATTTAATTGGAGCCTTGTCAGCAAGCTCTGTCTTGTCGGTGAAACTTCTCGTCGGATACAGTATCTTGTGTGCGTTAGCGGAACGGATCAACTTGGTTGCATACGAGGTTGATGCATTTGGCCTACAAGAGCCAATATGGGATCCATTTGAAAGAATTTCAAAGGAGTCGATACCAGGTAACGTTTTCGAGGTATCAGTGAGTGCATGGCTTGTGTCTTTCGGAGCCTCCATGATCACGGTATCAATCAGCGGCTACTGGCAGTTGTAATGTAATCAACTCCGCAATTCCTTGTTGCTCATTGAGCGAAATATCATTATAATAAGCTTTCGTTTCGTGGCGTTGTGTATTGTACTGAAAGAAGGGATGCTGTGTACGATGAAACGGTTACACAAGTGGACAACGAAACTAAGAACAAAGCTGTTACAATATGAACTGATACCATGCTTAACTTCATGTGCATCAGAATGACGAGACGAACCAACAGTATGGAAATGTATGGTTACTACACGACATTATACGTAGTAACACTAGGTAAAATTTTACACCTCGTACTTTTGGGGGGTCACTTTGTTTCCTGACTGGCATTTTTCGGGCCATTTTCGACTGACGATGTGCATCTTCATCTCATCTTCCTCATAGCTCATAATAAAAGTGGTGCGTGGTGAGACAACGGGGACGTGACACCTACACCACCCTGCACCACCTACCGGCGACCGACCAGAAATGCTTTAACAATTGTTCAAATAATAGGCTCCAAATTTTGCATATACTCGACTGAGGATTAGTAATGCTATCAACTAAGCATGAGATTCCTTTCAAGGCAGGTGGTTCTCCCGTTGTTCCTTTCGTATTCAGTTTCCGCATGGTCCATGTGGACAGGAAATCCGTCGCCATCATCACACCCTCATAAGACGCGTAAACAGTTATTTTCAACTGAACAAAATCCCCAGGAAAGTGACGTTGTCTTGTGCACATCAGCTGACATAACAGAAAACATTCGCCATGAATCTGAACAGGAGATGGAAAAAGTTGCGCAATATTTTCACTCTAAACAATCATCAATCCGTCTAATCAAAACCAAAGAGGAGCTCACCTCCTACATGTCATCAAACAACATAAACAACTATTTATTTGATTGCGATGGAGTCTTGTACAGAGGGAGTGATCCTATGCCAGACGCATCCCAAACAATGCAATCGTTGTTGGATAATGGAAAGCAAGTATTCTTCGTTACAAACAATGCAGGCTCGTCAAGATCCGAGCTTAAGAACAAATTAGAAAAAGTTTTGAGTTTGCCAAAGGGTACGCTTCAAGAAGAAATGATGATTGGTAGTGCCTTTGTGGCTGCTCGATATCTTCGTTCACTACTCATTAATGAAAACAAAGCTATACATAAACGAGTACATGTTATTGGAACTGCTGGACTGTGTCAAGAAATGCGAAACGCAGGTTTTGATATATCTGGAGGCCCTGATGACAGCCCCTCCGGTATGTCACGCGAGGAGTTAGCATCGTATCCTTTTCCAGAGGGAGAAATTGACGCCGTGGTAATTGGGTTGGACAATGATTTCAACTACCGAAAGTTGTGTATAGCTACAGTGTTGTTGCAACGCAACCCTCAAGCAGTTCTTGTGGCAACCAATCGCGATGCGTTTGATTTGGTTGGTTATGATGCAAGGCATTTACCGTGAGTATCTTTGATTAATGAAGCTGGTGTGTAACTAACTGATCAATTATTCTTAACCAGTGCTTTCACAATGCAGTGGTAATGGGGCACTCGTGAGCAGCGTTGAAGTCGCTTCTGGGCGCACGGCTATAAATGTCGGGAAGCCATCACCTGTACTTGCTAATTGGTTGATGGAAGAATTCAATTTAAATTTGGACGAGACTATGATGATTGGCGACCGACTGGACACAGATGTTAAATTTGGCAACTGCAGCAGAATGAAATGCAGTGCTTTGGTGTTAACAGGTTGCACAACTGTGAATGAGATCGAGGAACTAATGCTCCGAATGGAAGGTGACACCAACAAAGAGGAAAGCCGAGAAATGATACCAACAACAATATTCCCTCACGTGGGATACATGGTAGTGAACGATACTTAATCAAACCACACTAATTCACACTCTGGAACAAGAGAGTAGACACATCTAATGAATGTTTTGTGTAAACTCGGTGTTAATTCAACTACCCGTCTCATTTCGCGATGAGTGCTTTTGAAATCCATGACTATGATCCTGGGCTGAAGATATTCCAGAATTTTGCAATTCAGGGTTCATGAGCTTAGTTCACAAATAAGGGAGAAGCGACAAAGTAACAAGTGCCCTATCTTGCTTAAGTAAGTTCATTTTTCATCTTACATCTTCGTATCCCCATAAAAGCAGCGGCTAACGAAACAGACTTGTTAAAGCGTAACATTCTTACTACATCCCCAAACAAAGAGTTAATTTAATTCGTCTAAGAGTACCCCTCTCATAGTAGTGAGTTTGGCAGCCAATTCATTTGCCTGTTCATGAATATGTCACATTTTGAAGATGAAAAATATGGTTGACACATCACATCAACACTGGAGCGGTGATAAAATGCAATTGTACAAAGCATTTCTTACCTCATTTCCGCTGATATTTCTCAAGCCAAATTTACCACCACCAGATACATCTACCAATGCATTATAAGCATCCTCCAACTTTTGAGTATTTTCCTCATTTCCCCCAGGTGCGTATCGATTTTCCGGAACCCCCATGCTAGGAGGATCGGGCTTGGCAACATTATAGGAAGTGGGAAATCCCATGATGGGTGCGCTTCGCTCTGCCACGGGCTGCGCCGCAAATGCTGCAGAACTGGATGACGATCCACCCATTGCTGCCTTGTGAGCATCAAGTTCCGCCTCAGCAATGACCTTGTTCGATGCGCCAGCTGCTGCCATGAATGCCTCGCGGAGTGGGATGAGGAGGGCCTCACGTTCGGAGGGCGAGGCTTCCTTGTACATTTTTAAGACGGCTTCAACACACGCCACGGACCCTGCCATGGGGTCAGGAGATATGGGCGATGAAGGTACAGCAGGAGTTGGTTTTGGTGGCGGTTGAACGATTGGAGTGGAAGCTTTTGGCAATATATTCGTTTGCATAACTGATGGAGGAGAAGTCATCATGCTAGCTGGGCTTGCGTCGCCGACAACACCGCCAGCTGAAGAAACTTCTGAGCGTAAAATTTGTTTCACTTCCTCAAGGGTGCTTTCCAATCGTTGCGCTTCCGGAGGTCTTAGCCTCCCTGCGCCAAAGCCGGGACCTCCACGTTGTTTGAGGAGTAGTCCTTGGAGAGTTCGTATCTTTCTTCTCGTCTCTTCCTCATCTTCTACTGGTACTGTTGCTGTTGCTGGTGAAGATGTTGAGGCTGTCATTTGTGGCATATTTCCTACTGGAGTAGACGGTACAGGCATGGATGGCCTCGTTGCCATAGGAGTTGAAGGTCCAGGAACAGCCTGACCAGAAGGCATCATGGGATTTGCCGGAGCAACATTCAGTTTCGGACCACTCGCAGGAGTCACTTCTCCACGAAAAGGCATTGCAGGATTTGCCACAGCCGCAGGAGCAGGATTCGAATTTCCACCTCCAGCAGCTGCACCACCCGTCGTCGCCGCACCACCACCACCGCCACCAACCCTCTTTGCCTTCATCTCCTCCAATTTCTTCCTATAACTAATCCCCCCACTATTCCCCCTCCCATCGTCTCCACCCAAAACCTGCATCCTCACCGCCCCCTCAATCTGCGCCCTCGCCTCCAAAAAATTCTGTTCCTTCGTATAAGGATTCTCCACCCAACTCTCCCCAATCTGTTTCACGGTCTCATCCTGAAAGACTTGATTGGCTCGCTCAACGTCCCCCGCGAGCCATGCCTGTTTCCGCACCTTGGAATCTTGTTTGAGCTGTGCAAAGTACACGTCGGCCGTGTTGGAGATGGTGTAGGCGTCGGGATTGTAGCCTACGGGTCGCGTGGCGGTTTCGCCCTTGGTTTTGGGGGGAAGGGGTGGGTCAATTATGGTGGGGGGTGGAGGGAGGATGGCTTGTGGGGGTTGAGGCATGGTTGGTGGGGTTGTGGGGTTGAATGGGACGAGGTTTCCGTTGGCATCGTAGACCATGGGCATGGTTGTGATGGGATTTCCGAATTGATCGTAGAATTGAGGAGGTTGCTGCGTCTGTTGTTGTTGTTGTTGAGGAGGCTGCATCATTCCACCCGGCGGTTGTGATTGTGGCTGCTGTTGTTGTGGTAGTGGTTGCCCCATATTCTGCGAAAAGTCCGGACCGTTCGACCCCCCTCTCCCATCACCACCCATGGTGGCACCCAATTCGGTAGAAGACCCCGCCGGCCTGTCTCTCGACGTCATGCTCCGCGCCAGCCATTCGTACTTCGACTCCCGAGTTTGAGACAGTGCATTGTACTTCTCGTTGGCCTTTTGTATATCTTCGGAACTGCCCGAGAGGGACGAGAGGAAGTCGCCGTTGTCCCAGTCGGAATTCAGACTGAAACGACGGATTCGAGAGGAGAACGTGGCGGCGCTGCTGTTGTCGTTGTTGGTGCTGCGTGAAGTGCGAGGGGATCTGAGGGAAGAAGGATTGGTGGTGAAGGCATCGCTTCGTCCGATGAGGGCGGTGGCTCCAACGATGGAATAGAGGTTGTATTTCAGAATCATTTCCGATGGATTTTTGTGGAGCGGTGATTTGACTGGAGTTACTGACAGCAAATACGAAGCGATGGCATAGGTGTGGCGCACTAACAATGAAGAGACGACTGGACAGTGGGTGGTGAAAGAGCTTGAGTTGGTCTTCGACTGCCTAGTCTTCGACTCTAGAGAGAGATGGAATATTAAGGTAATAGTAATATATATGAAGATGGTCTTCGTATTATTATTTCTTCGTTATGGTTGTCGCTAACGGGAAAAAGCCGTCCATTGGTGTCTCTGAGTGGTTGTGGGGGTCTTTTACGACAGTTTGCGTCGTATGGTCTATGAGTTACACGAGAGTTACACGTTCGTTCGTCGGGGAAAGATTCTGGCGGGGCGGTGATGGCCCGAACTGACGTCACTCAAGAATCCGAAACTGCATTTCAGTCATGACCGCAATTATTCTTTCTGAGAAACCTAATTAGAACGCTGGTAAAATTTCGGGGAACTTTATTGTTTTTTCCTCTGGGTATCAGCCGTGTTACACCCACATCATGGCCGGTTGCCTGCCGGTTGCATTGCTGGCAGTGAAATCGAACGTCTCGACTTTACATTGTTACAGATTATTTCATGTTATGTACGTACAAGAGCTGTCGAAGAGGAAGGTTGGAACGAGATGGGAGGGCTCGACAACTCTCATCTTTTAACACCCTACCGAGCAACATAACACGGCAAAAAGCAGGTGCATCGAATGCCAATAGAGCGAGGGAGGCGTCTCGGCTCAAGCCCTCACCATGTTGGACTGACAAGAGGGAATCGTCACCAGTCTCGGTTGTTCTTCCTCTTCTTACTAGGAATAATACTCATCTACTGGAATGGGCGTACGCTGATGTCCCGACTCAAAGTATTCTCATCACAACCTACAGTGAAGGCCATCCAGGAATCAGAATCATTGAACATCACCGTGTCCACATCGAAATCATCTCGCCAATCGGTGCAATGTCCCGTCAAAATCTTTGTTTATGAGCGAGAAAACCCCAGCTACAATGTAAACAACCAAACCATGTATAGTGAATTCTTTAGTAAATATGTGGATGATGGGTCGTCGAAGTACTATCTTTATATATCTTCGACGAAAGAAACGTACAGACTCGCAGCGGTGTTGATTCTCAAATATCTTTTCGCTAGGTAAGTTGTTGCTCCTGTCATCAATGTGGTTATCCCGCAATCAGTCATGAATGAAACGTTGACGGCATGTCGCCCTTATTGAGCAGCTCCTGTCGAACAAAATTACCAGAGGAGGCAGATTTCTTCTTCATCCCCACGATTACGTACCGCAATAGCGAACACAACACTGTCCTTGAGGAAATAGAAAGAATCTACAACACATCTCTGTTTCGCAGGGGTGTGCGTGATCACGTAATAGCAAGCTTATTCAATCCGGGCGTTTGTGATTCCGTCGATAAATGGACGAATAGAACAAAAGATTTGCTCAGACCCATGCTCAAAATTGTCGCCGAGACATTTACGTGGTATTTCCCCTTTCGTGAGCGATATGGTCCTAATTGTGGCTTGTTTCACATCGAAAATACACTAGCTGTGCCCTACGTTTCGACGGCTCATAGCTTCACCGGCGATATCCATCGTAAGCGGCCGTACCTGTCAATGTTTGTGGGGAATTCAAATTACCCAACCTACAGGAAAAAGATATCTGATCAATGCAATGCCGCAATGAATGATCGCGGTGATTGCTACACTCCCAATAAAGAACGGACAGAACTCCTTGGGATACAAAGCTACGATCTGTACGTGAACTCGACGTTTTCCTTTTGCCCCTCGGGTGACACCCCAACGAGGAAAGCACTCTTTGACGGGCTGTCGCTTAATTCCATTCCTGTGTTGTTTGAAGAATTGTCATTTGATTTACAATACTCCCCATTCTTTCCTGGAAATCCGAGGGACTATTCGGTGTTGCTGAACTCGACGGAAGATATCATGGGACAGTTGAGAGCTATTCCAGAGTCGGCTATTATGAAGATGCAGGCCAACATTGCACGAATTCGAGAGTCCGTCACATATGTCGATAAGTTCGATGCATTGGATGCATCGTGGGTCATCTTGCAGCAGTTAAAGAAGTACAAAGAAAATGGATACCGCTTCAATGACTCGTTTGCAAACAAGACAAAGCTTTCATGCGTGAAGGAGGCGCAGAAAATGGATGGGTTTTGTTTACTTGAGTAAGCAGTATGCGGCCTACTTTGGTTTGCAACAAATTGATTAAGTTGCAAGATACCACTAGTACTTTGATAGAAACTGTCTATTTAGTTTGGTCATCTCTAGTTGATAAGAGTTCTTAAATAATTTTACATGACAGAGAGCTCTTGCAGTTTTCAGGCAACCTTGCTTTGACAAATGGTGGCCGCTGTAATTCATGCCAGTGAATAAGGAAGGAGAGAGGCTGTATGAGTCTTGCCCTTGCATATTTTGCCAAAATCCACAACATTTTTGCTTTAGGCTTCGACCTTGCCCTACCTTGGCAAGATCGCAGAGGAGCTTCACAACAGCCGTGCTAATATCTGGAGTAAGACTTTGTCTGTTTTGAAGAATAGCATTGTCATTGAGTGCAGGGTAGAGCCAGCAGAATAACATGTAGCTTTTGTCTGGGACTGTCAAACTTTCTGTTACATGATGCATGATAGAAAGTCAGCACTCCAAAAAGCTTGGCCGCACCATCTGAGGCCCAGATATGCTCATTGAGCAAGACTTTATCATGCTTTTTCCATGTGCATATGGAGATGGTGGATGCCATCTGCAGACTCTAAGCTTCAATCCAGTGTCCAAGTGTGTGTCCACTCAATTATCTGATTAAGTTAAATCACTGATAACCTTGTGATCTCAATTTAACCTTGACACTCTGTTAAGCAAGTGGCAAGCAATTGAAGAAGGATTTCAGGGCACTGGCAAAGTGCTCTGAGACAAAAGAGTCAGTACCTTTGGCAATATCAAACAAGGACAAGGCATCTTGATGATACTCTGATGACCTTGTTGTCTGCATGATGTAAGTAAATGTGCTCTTGCGTAAATGTGCCCACAGCTGATTCAACATTAATTCCTTGACATTGCCATAAAACCCTGCGGCAACTGCAATATCTGATTGTTCAGAGCAAAATAATTCCACCTCTTCAGATACATGGTCCAAGGTAGAAGGGTGGAATGCTTCTTCGTGCGCTTGAGCCTCCCAATGAGGGTTGGCACAATGCTCAACAGCTGGGTACGTACCTTGAGTAATCCATCTAAAACAATTTCATTAAAGGGACAATGCGCTTGTGAAGCAATGAGATTGAGCACTGACCAACCTGAATTCAAAACATTTTATAGTTGATGCTCTGTCGTAGAGCTAAATCAATTCATCCGACACACCTGAACAAGAAGCTAAAACTTTACTTTCCGCAGCTGATTGACTAACAGCCAAGCCACTACCTTTAACTGATGATGACGCAACCATGAAATCAAGTTCACAATGTCAGAATGAAACAAGATTGAGATTTATGACAATGCTGAACCATCAATCTGGAATATTTCACTGGCATGCCTGCCATGGGCAAATTGCACTGTCTGCAAAGCAGAAGAGGTAGAATCAATTGATTCAATCAACAGACCCAAGAACAAATAAGTCTTTGCACATGTCAAATCAGTCATGCACAGAACTTCCTATGTTATATCTGACAGAACTTTCAATGATGCCAAGGAAGAAAACATCACAATCACAATCTGTTTATGTAATGATTCCTAAACTATAAGTAGTGCAAGATTTACACAGTCAAAGAAAAAATGAACCACCACTGTCACCACAGCCATGGCCAAGGCCAACAGCAACATTCTATCAATGTCATGGTCCTTTTAGAGCAGACTACCAATGCAGAAATCAACTCATCATACAATCCTGTGACATCAAATGGTGTTTCTTCATCAAACAGAGATATCCACAATGAATATTGTTGGATAAAAGAGTCACCAGCAACAATTTATCTCTGTGTTCCTCCATGTTTCAGTTGTTGCAATGGTAGGTGTGACAGGGTGCATGACACTGTGACCGCATTGGTACGTGACTGTACTGTGACAGAGAATCTTGAGAGATTGTGAGTACCATACCATATTATACCCTCAATTCCTTGTGATCATCAAAATTTGAATGCATCTACATAGGAATCAATTGATTCCCTTGTACTTGAATGTAAAAGTGGTGAAAAATACAGAAAGTACTAAAGATGAAAGTAAGATTTGGTATACACCAGATATATTCAAATGTGAACATCATTTTTACATTCCTACTATTCTACATATAGTGATAGGTACAATCCCATGTAAATAAATCTTCACCAACAATATGCACTCCAATCTTGTCAATGGGCTTCCCTAGTCACACGGCAAGACCTTGGCAATTGGCATCACTCAACATCCCAATAACGTGTATCACACCCACAGATGGCATGCAACCTTTTGCTAATGGAGGTGAATGAATAACTAGCAAAAGCACTTTTCTTGGTTCAGAGAAAGAAGATTACTTTGCAACAGAGAATCAGAGATATTTTGGTGCACATGGTCTATCGCAAGGCAATAAATAAAAAAGGATTTCAACGTCAAAGCAAATGCAAGGCTATGGGGTGGGTGGAACAAAATACATAGCAACATTTGCCATAGCTGAGTGGTGAATGGTGGATAGAGCAGACAATGAACATGATAAAATGGTGATGGATGAATGGGGATTTGATTTGATGCCGTGCCTGTGACTTGCTGTTAGTGGTGGTGGTGTGTTGATACTGGTGTTTCTGCTGCTGCTGTAATTGTTGTTATTGATGTTACCATAGTGTCATAACAATCTATACCGGTAATGTTTTTTTGAAGATCAAGTGAATATAGGTGATGGGTGCCAAGTATGCATACCAACATTTGGTAGCTTAAACAAAAATTTGTACAATGCATACGTAACGCGTTTGTTACATTCATTTGTTAGGCCAAAAGCTTCGGAAAATACAATTCCCAGGGAGCTGAAGAAAACTGTTCTCTTAAGCTTTTGCTTTTTTGACTTTTACAATTCCTAGGGAACAGCCAAATTAGTAGAGAATTAGGCAAATGTAATTGTAAATGTATCTGCACATTTTTTCTGTGGTCAGGAGAGAATACTTATGCATTCAGCAATATCTTGACTTTTTATTGGCATCAATTCATTGCAATTGTTTAAGAATTGTAATCATGACTGTTGTGATCACCAACAATTACAACCCTCATAGATACAATTCTTTGCAAACTGTAATTGAAGTGTGATACCTAGAAATCTTCTTTGAGAATTGCATCCATTTCTATCCAATAAAGTTTTACAATTCTCTGCAACAACATCAACTTCTCTTAAAAACTGTAGAACAAGTGAATAAAATCCTGCTTGCTTGTTCTGTGATAGTAATTGTGGTAAAAATAATCCAATTACTACAAAACTCTCCCATGACTTTTGTGCTTAAAATAACAAGTCACCCTCACCTCATGGAGTTCTATGATGTTCAGTACTTTTTAAGCACGAAACATTTTGTGATATGATTTGCAAGACAATTTGTTGTATAACATTTAGTTTTGTGGGAATTACCACAAAACATTTTTAACTGAGAAGGTGGTACTAAGAATGATCAATTTGATAGTAGTGACAAATAAGGGGCTTACTGACTTTAGCTTGCTGCTATTCAGGCGGTCATAAATTTAGACATCCTCATCATCTTCGTCTATCACACCAGGGAGTAACTTTTTCAGCCCACTCTGAGAAACATTTCGCATCATAATGCTTTGTCTTTTGATTAAATCTTGGTATTTGGGGCATTTTTCAAGCAAGTCATCATGGACACCAACATCCACAACTCGGTGATTATCCATGACAACGATCTGGTCCGCTTGCCTGATGGTGGAAAGTCTGTGAGCAACGACAATGACGGTTCTGCCAACTACAGCTTTGTCGATTGCTTGCTGTACCAAGTGCTCAGACTCAGCATCCAGGGCTGACTGACAAGACGGACGAATAACATATATTGATTGGAAATGAATATCTAAATAGAATAAGATTGTTCTCGAGTCAACTTACAGTAGCTTCGTCCAACAGCAAGATGCGGCAATTTGTCAAAAGTGCTCGAGCAATTGCGACTCTTTGTTTTTGGCCTCCCGATAACTTCACACCCCGCTCACCAACAAGTGTTTCATAACCCTCAGGCATGTCTATGATGAAATCATGTGCGTGCGCATCCTTTGATGCAGCCTCCAGCTCTTCTTGCGTAACATCTCTTTCGACTCCATACAGCATGTTCTCACGTATTGTCAATCCAAACAAGGTCGGCTCTTGTTGCACGTATCCAATGTGTTGACGCAGCCATACCAAGTCTAAGCTTTGGAGGTCATGATCATCAATTGTAATTTTCCCTTTGTTGATATCATAGAATCGCTGCAAGAGACTAACAATAGTCGATTTCCCTGCTCCGGAACTGCCTACCAAGGCTGTTGTAGTATTTGCGGGGATTGTGAGAGTCACATCTTCTAATACCGGTTGGTTGGGTCTCGATGGGTAGCTGAAAGAAACGCCTTCGAGTTTTACATGACCAACCATAGTTTGCGGTTTGATGATAGCATCTAGCTTCTCTTCGTCCGACAACGGGGTTTTGGGAATTTGAGGTACACGTTCCAGAAGATGAAATACCCGTCCGCTTGCTCCTAACCCTTCAAAAACCTTAGCTATACTCCCAGCCATTTGACCCATTGCGAACCCAATAGAAATAATGTAAGAGTTGAATGCAGTAAGATCTCCCAGGGTCATCTCATCTTGCAGTACGAGATAAAAGCCATACCACAAAGTGACATTAAGGAAGCCAAATCCTGCACCAAAGACAAAGGAAAAGAATCCTGACTGCACCATGGATTTGAAAAAACCAACTCGATAAGTTGTTCTTTCATTCGGAGGCCACCATAACGGAATGTCATCAGGATTTCCAATTTTATTGTTGTACCTTGTTTCCTCTTTTCGTTCAGCTGCAAAGGCTTGTACTGTACGCATACTCCCAATTGCTTCGGTAGAATGCGTCTGGGCCTGACCCAAAATATCTTGATATTGCTTCGACAACTGGCCCAAGAGTTTCCCCATCGGAGCTGATAGTAGAAATATTAATACGACGCCACCTAACGCCAAGCCAGCTAATTTCACTGAGAGATAGAACATGAGTATCATGGCCGTAATTGCCTTGATTGTCTGCGTAAAAAAGTCTGGTAAACTTTGAGACACGACTGACTGCAGAAGTGTCGTGTCACTCCCCAGTCTCGACACTAGTTCACCACTCTTGTGCTCGTCAAAGAAAGCAATCTCTGCGTGAAGTATCAATTGAATATCACAGTGAACGAAGCTAGTTAACAAAGGATTAAATTCGAGTAATGTGAAGTTGCATAATATCAATGAATCTCACCCTGCTTAAGAATTTGTTTGTACAATCTACATCGAAGCCGGGCAACAACTCGCTCTCCAACAACTCCTTGAACCGTCACACGCAAAAACCCTGCAATGATCCCAGCAATAGATATAATTATTGCAAGTATCATGTAGTAACTTATAGCCGTCATCCGTTCCTCATCGTTGGATATAGTAGGATCGACGAGTACGTCATATGCATTGGCAACGATCAACGGGGTGATGAGATTGGCCGCTTCGGATCCAATCATCAAGACGAAGGAGACTAATTGCATGAGTTTTTCTGGCTTATCCATCAGGTGAAATAGCTTTCGAACGGACGGTTTGGAATATGCGAGTGCTGCATTATCGTCGACTTTGCTTGGCAAGGAGGATGTTGGTGAACCATGCCCCTGATTTGAATCTTCGCTGGTGGGAGGATCGTTGGACGATTTTTCGGCTTCGATCATGGTGAGGTCTGTTTTATAAGGTAGCCGTCGGGTAATTTAGCTTCGCTTGATGATGTTGATTGGTTTCACAGTGAGCTGAGACAACGGGAGACAAGCATGTCTGCACAAGATAACGCCGATGTTCTTTTCGTCAGAGCTTGAGGGGTGGCATGACCCCCGCCAGAAGTACTGGACCTACAGTTTTCCCAAAATCTGCTGGCAGCTGGCGACTAGCTTTCTCTAGTAAACACACACAAAAACTGGACCTGGTTCAGTTTGAACACTTTTAGTCCCATGCTGGCAGCTGGCAACTGAACCACGTCAGCACAACCGCAGCCTGTGACTGTGACTAAGTAGGAAGATATCTGATACCATGTCACTTTGGTAGTGTTTTACGCAGTAAAAGAAGATAGATATCAGTGTGAGAGGTTTTTCAAGAGATTTGAATGGCATGTTTGAATTGAATTATTTTTAGTATGTCAAAATCTCAGTGCCAATAAGTTATTAATTTATACCAGCTGATAACATTATATCCCCCCACAACCTCAATCCCATGTACGCTCTTTGTCGAGTGTAATATTGCCTACAACATTCGTGATGCCCCCTGCATCAACCAAAATGTATATGGATTCCTTGCTCCTTTTTGAAGTTTCCAGATCAGTGTCATGATAACTCCCTGAGTTGTAGTCAAATGTGATCATTCGCATTAACAGCCTCACCTTACCAGTTCCCATCCCTCTTCTCCAAGCCTGCTTTCCTTTACTACAGATGTGCCAACTCTTGCCATTCTTTGTATAAACAGTCAAGACACGACAATCTTCTTCCCCTGATATTGCAGCATTGCCTTTTCCCTCAATGAGTCTGGTTCGAACAAGAGAATTTCGTTCAATATATTGCAATACATCATTATCACCAGATCCATCTAATTCTTTTGTCTTTGTGAACCAACGCTCACTGATTGACTTGAACTTTTGATCTTTTGTCACAGAACCAACTTCCCTCTTTTTCAAGTGCAGAAGTTGCATCCCTCTGGTTGCAATATCAAGCATCTGTCCCATTGTTGATGCCGAAAGGAGGTTGTGTAATTGTCTTGAAGCTCCTGTTGTATCTAGTTCATCATTACCTGATAGTAGATCAGTTTCATCATAGTTTTCTACTCTCTCAAGATCCATCTATGATCCGCCATCTTCTAAACCATTTCCTTCGTTCACATTATCATCATGTAATACCTGTACCAACTCATTCAATGAAGGAATCCTCACGCCATTATCTTGATTATCAAATGCATCAGCTTCTGGTGATACATCCATCAAAGGCTCATCATTAATGTCAGGGGGTAAATTTTCCTGATACACCTGTAGCAAATCAATGTGTGAGTCAAATTGTCTGCAAAAAGTAGACATAGCATCTGACTTCACTCCAAATCTAGTTAGAAATGTCCTCATCTTTGTTGCAATGGAATTGATAATAGGACCAACAATGACAAACAATTTTTCAACTGCACAGTCATCATCAAGAATCCCAACAGTTCCGCCATCGGTATCATTGGGAATTCCTATGGATTCAACAAATGATGAATACATTGATGAATACCCCTTCTTTGGATCCCTTGAAGCCTTCAACTTTCCTGAATGAATGGCTGTTGTCCTCCTTCTTACTTTATCCTCAATCTCAGTAAATCCAAGCACTGTTGGTTCTCTTCTTTCAGCACGATAAGCACCAAAGGTATGCTCAAGAGCTTCTGTTGTCATGTATCTTGGATTTTTGACACCTTGCCTAGCCATCGAAAAAATCATGCCGATTGTCTCAGTCATAATTTGCGGCAGTTTGTTGCTATAGTTGAGAGTTTTGCACCACCGTACCTGGAGTGGCATTCAAGTGAAGTGATCCATATCAATCCTGCCCAACAAAAGTTGATTCTGTCACGATAATGTGCCTTTTTTGCATTGACTGCATGAAGCTTCAGCCGCGTGAAGTAGAGAGTGACAGCAAGTACTGCAACAGAGCCAATGTCTTCATCACTCAATGATAAAACCCTTGTGATTGTATCTGCTGAGTTCAACCTCAAAACAAGTAAGTCTGATGCCCAGTCAGTTGGACGCCAAATTTCTTTGGCAACACCACCCATTGAAAGCATTTGTGGGTCAATTACATAATCACCCATTATCAATACACTGGAGCCTCCGATAACTTGATACCGTAGATTCTTGTAGTTGTGGTTAGTATCCACAAGTCCAACATGAGTCACCTTGCCACTGAGGAATAGAATCAACTGCTTACGAATGAACTTAGCATCACAACCAACACCATCAGCTGCAACGCTGATGAGACTAATACTGTCCAATTGATGGCATACTTTCAAACATGTTCGTGTAACTCTGTCATTGAATGAAGTTACTGCATTGATTCCCTGCGGTTGTCCCCCAATAACAAAGTATTGACCAGGTCCTGGGTCTTGAATGGTAACAACAGCTCCTTTCATTTCCTTAGCACGCTCAATTTCTGAAGTCTCGCTCAAAAGGAGCATGACCTCCTCATCAGATTTGCCATTTATGTCTATTTGATGATTGGGATAGACACCACCAACAATTGTGTTTGTTGCAATTGACAATCCCAAAGTCTCTGGAACCTTAGTGCCATCAAAACCTACAGAGATAAGAATGGGCCTCAAACCATAGAATGGTAGTTTGATCATATGCTCAGTTAGTTTGCACTTTAGGTCTTCATCTTCAATGCAGATCATAGATGTGATCTTATCCTTAGCATTGCGGCGTAAAATAGTGCGACGGCACGGACCAAGTAAGTTTGCTGAGATGAAATCAAATGCACAAGGAGACAGTGATTGTGATGCTACAAAAAATATCATTGCAACACTAGGGAGGCGTGGATTCTTGTGCCCTTTCATTTTCATTGCGACAAGCTGAATCAAGGCCCCAATCAATCCCTGTTGCAATTGTGGATTGTTTTTGAAAAGGGTAACAATTTCATGAAGGAAGGAATCCGTATTCTTTGTGATGACATATGAACCATTTGGCACATCAGGAGATGTGTGAGTCTTCGTCAAAGCGGCTATGTTCCTTGCCTCTTTGTAATAATTGATCCGATGGTGGACTTGTTCCATCAACAACTTCCCATTGCCATTGAAATACTGTTTGTTAGTACGAGTGAAGTTCACCAAGCCTGTGTAATCATCATCTGTAAGATCAGGTTTCAAAATGCATTGCTGAGCATGAATGATGCCCTTGTTCCTCTGTTTCATTGTCTTCTTTATTAGTGAACTGTGATGGGTCCAGTACTTCATACAGTCTGTGCATCGTGTGCCCCCCTGCTTTGCACCAACAAGATGCACAACTTCACAACAACAACTATTGAGAAATAGATTAAAATCAGAATCTGATCCATCAATGCTTCTGCTTTTGTATTCCAACTCAGGGTCAAGGTGACAATATTTCCGAAGATTAACAACATTGCACTTTGATATGTCAGATTTTATTGTAACCCATTTCAATGGAATAATCCCTGTGCAAGCATTTCTCTTTCCAGTTCATTTAGCATGACAAGAATAAGCATTTACACTTGAACTTGGTAATGCCTTGGCAACCATAGTTGTAGATGATACAGTTGTATCTACATATGCTGCGGCTTGCCGTGGATTCTGGGTCTCGCTCTGAAGTTTGAAAGCAGCAAGAAGTGATGACTGTGGTTTATATTTGCGTGATGACACTTCTTTCCCTACTGCCTTCCTTTTGCATCTCTTCTCTCACACCACTGCCTGGATCCCAAATTCTTTTTGTGGCTATTACAAGACACATGCCCACTCTCAGAAAACACAGGTGCAAGAGAATAGGGGTGACGACATGCAAGTTGTTTATTGTTACACACATGACATATCACTCTTGTACCATCAGGAACTAGTGTCATGTACCCCCCTGTCACTTCAGGATGCAATTTTACTTCCTCTGGCCAGTCCTTCCTAGCATTGGTGTTTCGTGTCCCCTCAGTGACTTTTGTATGAGACATTGTTGCAGAACTTTCAGCGCAAGCAATAGAGAATGTATCAGAGCATTCCAATGGGGTAGATTCAGAAGGAAACAGAGAAGGAGAAGTACAAGATATTGTAGAGTGTTTGCTTGTTGATGAATCCTCAAGGAAAACAGGACTTGCCTGAACATCTGTTGGAGATTTACCAGATACATCTGTGGCTGTGTGTGTAAGTAATGCTGCTGCTGCTATTGGCGGAATAGATTCTGGGGTGAATTCATATGAATCAACGGTCAGTGCAGAAGATTTTGGCTGAAAGCATTCAGGAGGGTGTTTGAGACTAGCTAATCCTACTGTAGATTGATCCTCAAGCACAAAAGGTTGAGTCTGACAATGTGATGGCTGCCTCCGTTTTGCGATGACTTCATCATCTGCCCTGGCATCGGCCTCATCCTTTTCGAGCCACCCATTTCTCTTTTTCTTTCTCCTCCCCCTGCCCTCGCTATTGCTGTCAGCAATGTCTAGGTTCTACTACTCAGTGCAAGAATTGTTGTGGCCACTTGAGTCAAAGATCAGGAGCTTAGAGTTAACAAGGCTAAACTTTCAGGAGTGATGAATTTTGTTATGTAGACATTGACAACAACCAAAGTTAGGATCATGAAATTTGTTGAAGTTTTGTAGTGTTGGCAAATTGAACTTCTCCAATGTTTAAGTATGGTAGTGAGAGAGATTCAAAGTGTACGAGCATCCAAGTGTGACGAGCGTCCCAGTGTCATGAGCATCCAAGTGTTACGAGCGTCCAAGTGTTATGAGCGTCCAAGTGTTACGAGCGTCCAAGTGTAAGGAGCATCACAGCATTACGAGCATCAAAGAAGTGTTGAGCGTAAAAGTGTGACGAGCGTGCAAGTATCGTGTGAGCATAAAAATGTACGAGTGCAAAAAAGGACGAGCGCAATTACGAGCACAAACGGACATGCAGGCGCAAACGGACATGCAGGCGAGCGTCAAAGTGTTCTGTGGAGAAGTTCGAGAGAAGGTCTGAACGTAATCATAAAAATATAATATATTATTATTATGGTGTGCGGTGGGAGCAAAAGCGCATCATGTTGCGAGCAGATGATGGGTGTGGGTGTACGCCCATTTTCTTAACAGTGTGAGAGGATGTACAAGTGCAAGCATGAGAAAATGTTACATTACATGTAATCTTGTGTGTGAACGAAAAAATATAAGTGGTGGCAGAAGACACAGGTGTGATGTTTAGTGATGCAAGCCAGACGCTACAAGAGAAAAATTACCAAGTCCTATGCAGCATATCTTAGACCTATGAAACTTCTCGCCAGAAGTACTGAACCAGGTTCAGTTCCCAAATGAAGCTGGCACCCAAGCAACTGAACCTGGTTCGGTAGCAAGTCATACTGGCAGACTAGTAGACTGAACCAGGTCATAGCTAGTGGAGCTTACTAGGATGCCACCCCTCCTCCAAAAGGCCACGTCCCCCTGGAAGAACCAGCAAAATAATATATTTAGTGAAACAAAGGATGTCTTTTTTAATTGCTCAGTGGTATCCAAGATTAAATCACTTCAAAATCTCGAGTAGTTCACTTGTTGAGAAAGGTACCCATTGATGCTTTCTTACATCATCTCTAACGTGCTTTTTTTGCTAGTCTTCAATCGTGCGGAATTGCAAGAACGGCCGCAATTTATTACTCCAAATATTTCTCGCTGAAAACTGGCAGACTTTGGCAGCTTTTGGCAGGCTTTGGCAGGCTTTGGCAGGGCTGCCAAAGCCTGCCAAACCCTGCCAAAAATCTAGATCCACGGAGTATACTTTTACGATCAGATTTCTAATACTATGCGTAGGAATAGTACACAAATATGTCATTCTTTTTATGAGGCCCCAGTACAGCCCGGTCACAATACAAACGAAAATATATGAACTAATTCCTTCGTAGTCGCGAATGAAACTGACGTCACCGGACTAACTTCTTGATACTTTGGCAGACTTCGGCAGACTTCGGCAGCCTTTGGCAGCCTTTGGCAGGGCTGCCAAAGCCTGCCAAAGCCTGCCAAAGCCTGCCATATTTTTCTCGAGAATTTGAAGAGAAATCGGCCTAAGTCGCATCTATCATATTGGCATCAATCGCCACAGAAGATCTCTTTTTTCATTGGGCCTAAAGAATAATTCTTAAAATGAGAAGCCAAAGAGATTTTTGTGTGACTAGCATCCGTTAAGATAATTATTCGATCGCAATGTCTACTTCCTCTGTTTTGAAAAACATATTTACCTGTTCTTCCTGGGATCCCGGGCCTTTTTTTGTGCCCCCTCCTATTGAGTTTCGCCCTAAAATGCAGATCTCCCGGCCTGGAAGATTCGGAATATCAGCACTCACAATCGTAGTTCGCTTATTATAATATTTCATACCGTATGAGTGGTAATACAATTTGAAATTTTGTTGATCTTCAAACATATCCTTTCGGGTTATGTTTTCTCTCGGCTCATTTACGAGATAGTTATTTCCCTTAGGTGCATGCCAAGTTCTTAAAGTGTTGATGTTGGGCAGAATCTGGGATCCCGCTACATGGACCAAGAAATGACTCCGACTGGTCCATGTGGTGGGATCCCGCGTTCGATTTTTGAGGAATGGCTTATGTAAATTGAAATTGGGACGCCAGGGGGATGTGGCGTTCTGGGACGTCAGAGCTGTTTAGTAACCCTCTCAGTTTTTTACTTGGAGTATTTTTCTGTATTTTTTCCCCTTTTTTCCCATCAAGCTCTCACCATCATCTTGAGAGCCGGTCTAATGAAGTTGCCACAGCTCCTGCGCGCTAAGCCTAGGGAGCTGCGGGTACGTTCTGTCCGTCGTACGTAGTACCCGCAGCTCCAGCGACATAAAGAAAAAGGTTGCCGCAGCAATGGGGCTCTGCGCAAAGTTTGGATTCGCGAGCAGACAACCTTTGCTGCACATACCCCCCCCCCCTTTTTTGCTGCAATCTCGCCGTCCTCCATAATAACTTACAACCTTCGCTGCACATACCCCCCGCCGTTTTTGATGCGATCACGCGGTCCTCCATAATAACTTAACAAGATAATACTCTACAAATGGAGTCTTCCTCTCCTAACAACGGTGCACATGGTAATACTAAACAAATGGAGTCTTCCTCTCCTAACAATGCTGCATGTGCCCTACATCCCTCTAGCAGCAACGAAGACAATTCTTCCACCAACAAACAATCTCGTCATGCTAATGACACTGTCCAAGAGAATAACAATGTTCCGGCGCCAGATCCATTAGTTCTGTATGGTTGCCCTCATTCCACCGATGTCACCTACGATAAGCTCCATCTCTATCAACCCAATTTACTTGCTGCAACCAAAATGTACAACAAGCAGTATTGTCAACCAATAGTTCTTATGTGCATGTGTATTGGAGTTCCTTTGGCTGTAAATCCTTCTGCCTTAGAAGATGTACCTTCTATCAAGAAGGCGCTTACAACTGGGAAAGGCGGCATGTTCACAAAAGCATAGATCCTCCCACTGAAAAAGACCATGGGAAAAAAATATTTGCAGAAGGAGTTATTGCGCCGTTATATTGTTTCAGGAACCCCATGTTTGAGCTTGCCAAAACCAGCTAGCCACAGTATCAAAAAATTGGTGGAAGAGTTGATGAACAAACCTCCCCCTGAATCTGAGCACGAGTTCATTCTTGGTGCCTATGAACATTTACTAGAGGACATGCGACGGCATTTTACAACTCATTCTGGTACTCCCGAAGCTTCATTAAATAGAATGATGTGCTTCATTGAAGTCCTCATGGATCCCTCTATTAGGCAGGATTGGCTTGAGAGAGGTATGCAGAAAAGTTGTCAACTACTTGATGCCCAATGCGGTCTCTCCGAACAATGTCAAACAAACAACAATCTTGTGGAGTTCTGGCAAAGAGCAGTGCAGCTATACGATGACCCTAACATTTCGTACTCCAGTCGTGTCTTCCTGGAATACGGTAAGCCTTTTGATAAGTCGGTAACCATTCTTCCAGTAGGAGAAGACTACCACATGCAAGCAGACTCATTCAAGAAGAAGTACACTGACTCTCGTGGAACCATTGATAAGATTTGTGGGAATTTGAGTGCAAGTGGCGAAGGGGAGGGTTCCTATTCTGGATGTGAGGTACGAAACTTTACCAATGCAGATCATGATGCTTATATGTTCTTGACTCTCCAAGAAGAAGGTCAAGTCTCTGATTACTCCCAGTCATTTGATAAAAAACGTGCTGCCACATCGTCCAATGTTCCCAACACATTCACCCAGCCACACAGTGCCAAGAAGCAGAAGCCATGTAATACTCCCACATCAATGGGAGCTGTCGCCGCACTAGAAAATCTCACATCTTCAATTGAAATTTTTAGCAGGAATACAAAAAGCAATGACCACCTACACGACCTCCAAGAACTATTGCACTCTGACGAAACATCTCTGCTGCAACATAGGCGTGAATTTGTAGATCTTGCAGACAAGTTTGCAGATGTTCACAAACAAGTGGAGAATGGTATCATTACCGAAGAAAATTTCCATTACAGAGCTCAAAAGAATGCATATGATGCATGTGAAAAGCAAATAACAATCCTTGAGTCTCGAATCGAACAAACCAACAAGGATATCAATGCTATCAATTTGAGTTACAAAATTCCTTGGATACTCCAAGAAAGAAAACAGCGGTAGAATCAGTGCAATCAGATTTGGATGGAAGCGCTAGCAGTGCTAGCAATGATGGACCAAACTTTGAGTCCATGTCTTATCCACCTGATAACGAAGAGGACTACAATAACCACAAGGGTGTGTATGCCAATAGGTCTTTAGATGACAATGAGATTGGTATGTGCGAAGACTTTGATTGACAAATGGGGTACATTGATTTCAGAATGAATCTAGAAATTAATTTAATGTGAAGTACGTTAGGTTCAATTTAATATGTATTTATGCATTAAAATTAAATTTCATGGGAATATATATACATGCATTAAAAATTAAATTTGCTGAGATTATTGCCTAATTCTCTTTCGAGAATATTTATTCACAGTGGGTCGTCTTAGACCCTTGATTGCAACTTGCCTCCTCATTTCTTCCATGGGAATATTCTGCTCTGGAACTGTCACAATGGGCCTTCTCTGACGAGGCAAGTCACGAAAATGATGACCTCCACCTATAAGCTCAACAGTGATTCCCCGACTATCCAAATGTACTGCAGTGGCGTTGTTTGTCATATCAGTTGAGCCACGTGTAGATGCCATTCTGTTGATACTTCTTTCATCATTTGAAACAGTGGAAGGCGTAGACATGGCTTTGCTGTTTATACAAAAATTGTGCAGTTTCATTAAGCACATAACCAATGCTGGTACCTTCAATATAGAAACAGATAATGGTCTCCTTAGGATACCCCATCGATGAACTAAAATGCCAAATGCTCGCTCAATTGTAATTCTGACTTGGGAGTGATAGAAATTGTAGGCATCGTCAGTTCCAGAAGTACAATGACCAGGAATTGGTGTTGCCATCCATGGTCTTGGAACCCATGCATTATCTCCTACCATCGTGTATCCTGGTTTCATAATATCATTATTGCCATGTTCTAGTTTTAAACCGAGATCAGAAGTAGCAAATGACAAGTAATCTGAAGTAAGTCCAGGGTGTTGGATATCAGCCCACCGGAATCGGCACATGTGATCACAACCAGCCATCAAGACGATCCCAAATTTATCTTTTCTGTAGCAATGGAATTGCCTCTCACTGACTCTCAATTCTTTGCATTGTGCTGTAGTAGGCTGTACAGTCCAAATCAGCATACCATCAACAGTCAAGCAAATTTTGTTGAATCCAGCTTTGCTTTTCAACTTGAATCCATCTGCAATTACCCCCTGCTCTTCATGAGAGGGAAACTGGGCTCCATGTTGATTGAATGATAGCTGTGATGTTGCATTAACAGCATCCGTAGTTCCCCATACTGAATTGTATGCCGACTGTCTTGAGATACCATGAGTCAACATGATATCCAATGGGGAGCCGCCAGCAAAGTAGCGGATTGCTGCTGATAAACGAAGCTTTGTTGGGATGATACCATTAGGGGTGTTGCCATGTTGTTGTTTGGTTGAGAATTTTTCTTGTAGCTGATGTAGCAAATGTTGATGGAGCTCGTGGAACTGGTCAATGTTCATACGATAAGCTCTCTCCTGATAGCTCCCTAATTCCTTGAACAAATTGGCAACTTCTCTCCTTGTACGAGCAATATTCTTTGATCCAAAGAAACGGCCACGCAGTGATGTAATCTCATCAACAGATAAAATGGCAAGCAGGCATGCCACTGACATCAGCAGCGCCCTGTGCATCTTCGCCCTTCTCTCACGAATACGCCTGGTAACTTTTGGGCAAAACATATGACCTAAATTAATGCAAGATGGTGGAGAAATGGGGTTGCGATGATAAATACCTATTTGAATGGTGGTGACGGAAGCAGTGTTGTGATGGAACGGGACGAGATGTTGTGGCTGAAGGACTGTTAGAGGGGCATTTGTGCGTAAATTTACGACGAACAAGTAGGTAGCACGTACCTGCAGCTCCCTTGGCTTAGCGCGGCGGGGTGTCTGTTATGCTTTACATCACTTTGGGGTTGCAACGAACACAGTACGTAGCAGGTACCCACAGCTCCCTAGGCTTCGTGCGCAGGGGCTGTGGCAAGTTCATTAGACCGGCCCTGAATGAAAGAAGAACGTTGACATCACATCTGGAGACATCTGGCTGTTTTGCGTGCTGGAAACCCTTTTCAGCGCAAATTCTCATGAAAATCCTACAATTTCCCGGATATTTTACTAGGCATCCTACAACAGAACTCCTTGCTAACTGACCCAATTTAACATGTGAGAAATTTCTCTCAAAAATGAGGGAGGATAATCCTACAACTGTTGTAAGATTATCCTTGTTCTCACCTTGCACCTTGAATACCCTTGATTTGGGCAATTGCGTCTTGCAAGCCCCCACACACGTCACACTCCCTCCCCATGTGCTCCATTTTCATGTTTTACCATCAATAAAGATTCTCCATCATCGCCGCCGCCACTACACTGTCATCTCTCTCTCCCAACAAATAGTCATTGCTGTCACAGCTGCCTCTGCCCATCATGCCCAGACATCAACCGCAAAACAGATGATACCACTCCCACCGTTTCTGGGCAAGGAGTCTCCGCACAGCACGCAGCTGCCATCTTCACCACCGCAGCTCAAGGACAAAGTAAAAAGGCAAGAACTGAGCACAGATTGTGTATCCTTTGCTTCATAAAGTTCCTGTTCGAGTAGTGTGGTAGAATCTATGAAGAATGCACCATCCTCGTGTCCCAAGAACTTTGGGCTGAACCCCCGAATTACTACACTGAGAAGGACATCAGGGACCTTGTCTCCTCTGGCCTCGACCCACAATACTTCCTTGCCTTTCTATCTGAGATTCGCATCAAGGACAATGAGAAGCACTCTTCTGTTTCAAACATCTCCAAGTTCTACGACGCCTTGAAGTTTTGAAGATAAGTAAGAGATTGCTGTCTGTCACTTTTTATGTGTTGAAGTTGACGAGGTCATTGCATCATACAAGAGAGAGCATGCATCTTCCAAGAAGAATGGTCAAACAGATGAAATGGAGGCTGATGCCATCGTCAGCACTCTTTTCAAGTGGTTGATGGCATGGGTCCTAGAAGAAGTTAACATTTTTGTGTGTTCCTTCTCCATGCTGATGAGGCATCTAATGGCCTGTAGCATCAATGTTCACTGTTTGTCTGTACATAACTTGACAAGAGGCAGATCTGATTCTATTGTCTTCAAGTATGACGAGACAAAATGGACAAGACAGGTGAATTCGTGCAGGAGAAGAATGCATATTCCAACCCTTGAAGGGGCAGAAACATTTGTGTGTCTTCACTGCTTTGGGTTGTTACATATCCATTTAGTCTGAACAGCTTGAGGGCACAGAGAGGTTCTTTGTCCATCCTGGCTCACAGTTTTGCACTGCAGCACAATCTTTTTCATTGCAAATTGGATAGATTGCAAAGAGGTGCTTTGACACAGTTGGGAACTACATACGTCTTTCTCACTTCAATATCCATGGCCTCAGGAAGAGCAGCAGCACTCATGTTGCCTCTGCTACAACCTGCCGTCCGCTTTTTACTTCGATTGTGAAGCATGAGTCAATTGGGCCTTGATGATTTTCTCCCTAGGCTGTCTTGATTGATTGGAGAGGAGGTTTCCATACAGCTCAAAGGCCTTTGCTCCTTCTGTTGTGACTACAAGCTTTGCAGCTTCAACAGCTTTTAAAGCCTTCTCATAAGTCGTGTTGGCAACTGCAAGGGCATCGGAATCTTGGTTTCTCCTTCTCCTTATTGCCCTTCTTCTTTTTCTTTTCAGACTTGTGAACTTGCGCAGACTCTGTTTTTGCTAGCTCAGCCCAAACTCAGCGGTCGGAACAGCCCTTTCAGCTTCTATTTTGTTCGTGTGTCAAGTCCCATCTGCTTGCACATGTGAATCACCATGTGGACATGCAGTAAAAACTGCTCGTTAGTCCTGGACACCCAAATTGCCACTTTGAGCTCATTCCCAGTGTTGGGTAGAGTCAACTTGAAGTATGTGGCCTTTTACTTACAATTACTATTTACTTTCCAGTAAATAGGCTTGCATCCCAAGAGGTCAGGACTTCTTACATTGCAAGAGGACAGAAATCCTTAACGCCAATCAGATGACTAGTCCAGATCTGGACTAGCCATAACGGCTAGTCCAGATCTGGACTAGTCATAACTTTTTTTGCAGAAACACATAGAAGCCGATGTCGTACAGCCAAGCGGACATCACCGTTGGATTCCTCGCAAAAAATTACCCCTAGAGACATATATCCACCCCATATGTTTGTGACACACCCCAAGCGCCGATCATGGCCAAAAATTACTACAGTACATCGTGTTATCATCATGTTATGTTGCTGTCCCATGCAGACGCGAGGAAAATTCTGATGGATTGGTGGTTCTCGAAAACCGGGAACAAGTGGGTAAACAACTTCAACATGAAAAATTTACGGAAATACCTGTCTTTATGAGTTACTACTAGTCCAATAACGTGCACCCTCGAATACCACTAGGCCAGATGTGCTCTATTCATGTTCTTAAAAATTCGTGTTCTGATTGGCGTTAAAAGTCAAAATATCTAAAGAATTCTATCCCAAACAAAGATATGATGGTACAGAGAATCCTCAAGAGAAGGGTATGTTTGTACTATGGTTATGAAGGGCCAACACATATGTTGTGGTGAACGCTCTCAAGCGAATGGTGTAACATTTGGAATTGCGTAGAGCCTGCACAGTTTCATTCCATTTCATGAGGAATGAATCATCATTATTGGCTTTGCAATTGGCAAACTGAAGTGCACAAATTACTTTGGCTATCAAGTCGTACATTGTATAGCTCAGTTTTCAGTACATAAATGTTTTCTACCAATCTGTCTAAGTCTAAAGCTTCTCTTCCAACTGCAGCCATCTCACCATGAAATACCCTGTAAAACTTCTGCTCAACATGATAGGTGTTTGCAGAAGTTCAGGCCCTTGTTCAGCCTCAAGTGACACCACTACCTCCTCAACCAGAGCAAGTCTCTCAGAGTCATGGTCATGCCTGTACCATTTCATGCAACAAGTTGCACTTCGTTGCTGTTGTTGCTTCTGCAGCTTTGGCCTGTGTGACTTCATAAAACATAAAATTGGGCTCTTCTAGCCTTGACTGATCCTTCTATTCTTTGTCCGATGGTGTTGCATCCCCCACCTGCTGGTCGTTAGGTGTGTGTCCTGTGGCTGTGATTGCTCTTGGAAAAATGGGCGCAAACCCATTCATATCTCCTGTTTCGCCAGCTTCAGATGTATTAGGTTTTTGCCTTGTTGGAATCTAGGAGGACAAAAACTGAAACAACATAGCAACCCTGCTGTTGCAACATTGACATTGGTGTGGCTACACGAAAGAGGAATGTGATGTTTGTGTGAGAGGAATTCAAATCTCCCGCCAACCTCACCATACCTCTCAGCCCTGTTCTGGCCATCATCTGAACTCAACATAAAGACAAAGGAATTTGTAGTCCTGATGATCACAGTTAATGTATGAGTGCAATGAGATCCCATCATAATCTTCAGTGTCAGAACATTATTTTGGTGTAAAGTCATCACACACCTGTTCCTCTTGAAAAGATTGGGTAGATTTATCTTTATGTCTCGAAGATACCACGTCTGGCCGGTTCTGGTGTGCCATCGACTGCCATCACCCATCAACTCTAGGGTATATGGTATGGTATGGTATCGTGTGGTATGGTATTGTGCAATATAATATATGGGTCTAATAATATGGGTCGTCAGAGTTTTACCTGAGGCCGCCATCAGACCTATGGTACAATATTGTACAATACCTCGCAGATGAGAAAATTGAACGGGGGATACCATACAATATGCATCGCGACCAAATGAAGGCGTCTTCACCCTGTCTTCACAAAACGAATCAAAATAATAACTTCTTCTTCGCATGACCATGGTCTTCGTCTCTGAATGCAAATCAACCCAACGTAGTGACGCTGCTGCGACGGTTGCATGCATAAAAATAACAATATTTCTCACTATTTTCTCAGCGATACCACTGGCAACCTGTTTCTCCCGCTCAATCATAACAGGTCATAGTTGCCACGATCTTCCTCTCACGCTGAGACAAAAAACAACCCTCCAAGGTTGGGTTCAAGATAACGACGGTGAATGGCAGTGGCAAGAAGATGATGCACCCTATCCATCGTCGGTGGCTACATCCACTATCACAGCGACCGCAACCCCCACATTACCCAGCGGATCCTTCCGTCCAAAACAATCGTTAGGCCAAAATTATTTACGAGATGGAAATACCGTTGCTAAGATTGTGCGTGCGTTCGTTAAGGATGCCACCGAGACCTTAGCAAGGAGGAATGACGGAGGTGATAGCAAGCTGGAGGGTAGTACACAACAAACACAACGGCCATTGCGTGCCATTGAGTTGGGGCCAGGGGCGGGAGCACTCACCGACGTTCTAATCCCAACTATTGGCATAACCAACCTCCAATGCATCGAAATTGATGGAAGGTCCGTAGAACTACTTTCTGACAAGCATCCTGAACTGACAATCCGTCACCAGGACGTATTGCAAGTAGATTATCCATCACTGGCTAAACAACCATTCAACAACAACGACGCTGGAGGACCACTCAGCATAATCGGGAACTTACCCTATTACATCACCTCCCAAATCCTATTCGCTCTAGCCGACGCCTCTCACACCGATTCAATACGAAGCGCCACCGTCACCATGCAGTGGGAAGTCGGTAGGCGTATCATCGCGCCGCCCTCATGCAAAGACTACGGAATATTAACCGTGGTATTCCAATTGTATGCCGATTGCAGTATCCATTTCAAAATACCACCCACGGTCTTTTATCCCAAGCCAAAGGTGGATTCGGCATTACTGGGGTTGCATTTTGTGGGACCGGAGAAGTTGCGTAGGAGGTTGGTGGGGGTACGGCCGGAGGACTTGAGAAATGTGGTTACTTCGGTGTTTCAAAAGAGGAGAAAGACGGTTAGGAATGGGATTCGTAAGTTGGCGATGAAGGTGTTGGGCGACGAGGAAAGGGTTAAGTTGTTTTTGGACTCGGAGCCTTTACCGTTACCGGAGGTGGTAAAAATGGATAGAGATGATGGAGATGCGTTTGCATTGGGGCAAGAATTGCCAAGAGATTGGGCTTCAAAAAGACCAGAGGAGTTGACTCCGGGGCAGTTCATTGAGATTACACGGATGCTGTATGGGGCAGATGAGGATTGGGAGACATGTCCTTTGAGAAACAAGGTGTGGAGAAAGTTGAACCATGGGTCTAATAGCAACTAAAGTAGATTTGGTTTTGTGATGATGTCAACTTGAGTACTATGTAAGGTAATTGACCTCTTATTAGACCATCAAGAAACCTCAAAATATCCTTTAAACGAGCGATTTGATTGAAATGCCTTCAGAAAAAAACAACCATTCAAAGCGGATAGAACTCCTGTTTCATTTTTCGATAAAGGTGACATTGATGAAAGTTTCACAACAAGTTGAGGATTGACACCACTAACACATCAGCGGATTCCTGTTTCATAAGGAATATATCTGACTTCAGGAATATTCCCATAATGTAAAAAGAGACCATAGTAGTGCACAAGCAGTGGGAATGATTTGGTTATCTTAGATTTCCACTGTGAGAAATTAATGTCAGTTATGAAAGATGCTGTTTCAGCAATATGATATGATTGTTTTACCTTCAAATAAGCCTGCTCTCAATCCATCAATTCAACATCACTACAAACACTTGAGTCGAAAGGTGAAATGACAAGAAATGGACAAAGCTTCCCATTGTCTTTGAAAAAGCCAATATCACTCACCCCATTGAATCTTCGAACACCACTTATGTCTTGTGAGTTTCTCATTTTGATGAAGAATTGTTGGGTCCAATGATTCGATCTTGCTCTTTGAAACAATTTCATCTGCCGTGTACTCATGTAATCCACCATCTTCAAATATAACCACATAACGATTCATCAGCTTCTCTACTACAACCCCTGTAAACTATTGCATGATACCATTGCCCAACATCAAAATCATCAGTGAGTTCATGTCTGCTGTTGAATGATCCACTGGAACAACAACAGATTCATCCCCAATTGGCTGTGTGTCTTTTGTTGGCTATGTGTTTGTTGGTGAATGAGCTGGCTTGAAAGATGATGACACACACCCTGATGATAAGTTGTTGGCCTCAATCTCTGGCTTTAAGAATGATGGCACAGTCATTGATGATTAATTGATAGCTGCAGTCACTGATAATGAATAGATAGCGATGGTCACTGGCTTGAAAGAAGATAGCACAGTTGTTGATGAAGAATCAATAGCGGCAGTTGCTGATGATGAATCAAAAGCGGCAGTCACTGGCTTGAAAGATGATTGCACCGTCATTGACGATGAATCGATAGTGGAAGTTACTGGCTTGAAATATGATGGCACAGTTGTTGATGATGAATCGATTCCAACAATCCCTGATGATAATTGAAAATCAATGGAGTCATCCCCACTAGAGTCTTCTAGGCTTTCTTGATGTAATTGTTGCATTTGCTTGGCCTCGATAGCATAACTCTGTATATTGTTTTTCTGATTTCTTCCTCAATTTCTGTTTCTTCTTTGTCTAATATGGAAAAAGTGAGAGAAGTTATCTTCATCATCTGCAAAATTGTTTAAAAGTTCAAAACAGACAAACTAACTAACATTCTTGCTCCTGGGGGTACAATGTTGAAGGCAAGAAAGAAATTCCATCCATGGAAACCATGTCAATTAAGTTCATAACAAGAGAAAGCTGTCTTTGGTGGGCATCTATGGAAAGAAAACTTTGAGGAGTGAACAGAATCAAGCTTCAATGAAGTTTCATCCCGAAAACTAGTAAATGAGCATGATGAGAATTGCCATCCGATAATAAAAATATGGGATCTTGATCAATACTCAATGGAACATTACGATCAGATATACCACATTCAAGATAGTAGATATTGAAACTCAATGGAAGAGCTAGATCATTGACTGTCCTAATGACAAATGTAGTTGCTTTGATGATAGCTGCCGTCTCTTCAGAATGGGTCTCCGAAGAATTTATTGCCATGAATGAAGATGATGTTGTTGTAACTGAAGCCTGAGTCACCACTGAATGAGTTGCTTTAGTTGCTGACGGAATCACCACATAAGGAACTGGAGTAATTGCTGTAGAGACCAAAGGAGTAGTTATATTTGCCACCGATGGAGTAGCTGTAGTTACAATCCAAGGAGCCGCAGAAGTAATCGTCAACGAGAATGTGTGTTCGGTTTGATCAGATTGTAGCAAATGAATTTGCATTTCTCCATTCCATGACACTTTTTGTCGTTTGCTCCAAAACTGAACAAAGGTCATCTGTGGATGGACATTCTCTTTTGTTGGATCGGGCAGAATCAGACATCTTTGAATGAAATGGTGTTGGTAAAAAATATATCCCCTTTTTCCCTGGTGGTAATTCACCCTTGGAAAGTGGCATGTTGATGATAAAGATCAAAGGAGACCTTGGTGATGAAGATGAAAGGAGGCCTAACTTACAGAAATAGATGAGTGAGTGTAGACACTTAATTAGGTGAGCAGCATCACAATCAAGACTAGCAACAATCAACTGACCGGAATCACAATCGATCAAGACCAGCAACAATCGCCTGAACGGCATTACAATTGATCGAGACACACAACAATCAAATTAGCAGCATCTCAATCGATCGAAAGCAGCAACAAATGACCAAGCAGCATCTCAATTGATCGAAACCAGCGGCATCTAATTCGACCACAACCATAATCGATCGAAACTAGCAACAATCAAATGAGCAGCATGACAATCGAAATCAGCAACAATCAACTGAGCAGAATCACAATCGATCGATACCAGCAACAAATGACCGAGCTGCAACTCAATCGATCAAAACCAGCAACAATCAACTGAGCGGCATCACAATCGATCAAAACCAGCAACAAATGACGTAGCAGCATCTCAATCAATCGAGACCGGCAACAAACAAATGAATGGCATTTCATACATCACGCAACAATCAATCACTTAAGAGACAAAGACCATTGTAAGGCAACTGGACCTGACCTCGACATAGAAGCGTAAAAATGAAATAATGAAAGTCAAGATGACATTCCCATTTTTAAAATTTTAATTCGATTTTGGTTCATGTGTATTTCTTGAGAGGCAAATCTTGATCGAATGATTCCCATTCCAAGTATTTTTCTTAATTTTCCACTCCGTCCAAGCGCAAGTCTAAGGCATGCATTGCTAAGCACATAGCTCCTGTCTAACTGCAATCCAGTTTTCGCTTCTTTAACCGAACAGTGACAGGAGTTCTGTTACGGTATAGAAGCTTCACTGACCCAGTAAGTTCGGCGTCTTTCTGGAAATTATCTTTAGTGGTAACTCGTGCTTACGATACTCATCAGTTGGTATAGTTTCACACCAACGTTAAAGATGTCATTGTGAAATTCAATACCACATTATTGAGATTAATCATTCAAAAGCATCAATAATGTCGGTCATCTCCTATGTTCTCTTTACGTGCATGCTGCTTTTAACCGACTTTACAACCACAGAAGCGTTGACCAAAATATCTGCGAAAAGTTACGGCCACCAAAGGAAAGCACCGCACGACAGTAAATATGACGGGACCATCAATTGGGAACTTTTGAACCACGGGCCAGAACGATTTAGTCCTAGACACAGCCATGCCACTTGTATATTCAAATGCCCAAACGATTCGTCCTCGTCGTGCATCTGGCTCATGGGAGGATATTCTGATTCACATCGTACTTTTGACTTGGAAATGGAGAATGAAAACTCAGATGTTTGGTGGAGTAGTGATGGCGCGACGTGGAATCAAGTCACCGAGTTGTACGGCGACTTCATTCAAGGTGTAGGAAATTGGGACGCCAAGGTCGGTGGGTATGTTGCGCCATGGTATTCGAGATATGGGCATTCTCTAGAAGCATTGGACGGCGATGGTGACGGCATTGCAGATGTCATGGTATTAGCTGGTGGTTTCAATCCCATGCCTTCAAACGATCTGTGGATCACAAGAGATGGAAAAACGTGGAATTTTGCTGGGTTCGCGCCGTGGCCTAAACGAGCATACCACGGATCGACGGTATTTCAAAGCAAGCTTTGGATACTGGGCGGCACTCCACTATCAAATGACGTCTGGGTAGGTCACTTAGTCGAGGATCGATCAATTGATGCAGGCTATAAACTCAAATGGAACGAAGTATCGGTCAATTACATGGCGCCCTGGGCACCAAGGTATGGTATGGCAATAACTCTTAAGACTTCATTCAAATCCAGATGCTTAATCCTTGGGCTCCTTCCCCTCCCATACTCATCGCTTGCTGACAGGGCTGGGTTGTGTACTGTTTCGCAGCTTCGTAATATAAACACTATATCCGGCATCTTACAACACGAGCAAATGTTTGTAATCGGTGGTGTGGCTGGTTTCCAGAAAGGCCATCCACTTCACTCTGACGGAATCAGAACACGAAACGATGTGTGGAAGACCTCAGATGGAGCTACCTGGGAGAGAGTTCACCCGTCTAACAACGAAACGGTCATGCCTTGGAGAGGTCGCGCATTTCACGGTTGCGCAACCTGGACTAGCTTGACAGATCGTAGTCGCTGGGTAGCTGCTGACTCGTTGATGCATTTGAATGGTGGCGATTTGTTTGGGAATCACTCTTTCCCAAGGATATTCATCACTGGAGGAGGATACATGGGTAAAAGAGGGAACAATGAGGTGAGGTCATTAGAGGCACACTCTGATACGTGGTGGAGCTATGATGGTTCAGAATGGAAAAGAGTGAACTACGAAGAAGGTTCAAGATTCAATAGCAATATTTATTCAACTAATGAATGGACCGAGACAACCGTTGATGGCAAGAAAGTCTACCGAGGAAAGTGGGGTCATACACTTGAGGCATTTCACGCCAGCCAAGATATTGATCAAGACGAGCGCCTAGCGACAACGAACGTATCGATCAATGTCTGCACTGAATCGAATGTGTTTTCGTCTGTTTGTAAAAGAATATCAGCAACCGAGTATCGCGTTCCTTCACTTTTCGTCATTGGTGGAAAGCTCGAGAGTGGCCCTATGGTCAATGATGCCTTCGTATCTAGAGAAGGAAGTGAGTCGATTGGTTTCAGCCAAAGTTGTCCACACTTTGTCTAACTTAATTGCCTGTTTTTTCCTCGATTTTCTCGGTTTGTGCTCAGTACATTGTGAGTTGGATGGAGTCACTTGCGGGCACAGCGGAGACTGTGGGCCTGCTACCTTGGGCTGTATTTGTCATTCGAGCAATTTTTCCGGTGAATACTGTTCAGCGCGGGCTTTCTCTCCTCCTGACAAAACTTCAGCCGGATCGCACCAATACTGCATGGTCGTAACTATAACATTGATTGCGACAGCATTAATTCTACTGTGAGGTAATGAGGTCAACAACGCGAATTTGATGAAAAGGATTCGTAGATAAGGTAATGTCCATAGAATAGATGTCGCACACTAATAAAAGCTGAATTGCTCTCATGTCATACAGTGAAAGTGTGATCAATGAGATCAATAAATTATAATGTTCGTAAATAATTCTTTCCGCGATTCATCAATTGTAAGAATTATTCCATCGAAGTTTTAGGCACCAGTGCTATTCTTCTAGGTTGCATTACGAATTCAGGGTACCATATTTTGTCAACTAAAATAGTGGATAGAGTACCTAATCTGTCATCCTGTCATTGAGTTGGAACACAACATCAGAAGTGATAGAAGAAAAAAAGTAACGCAACGAATCATTAGCGCAGTATGATAGCGATTGTGTTCAAGTGATGCTGTGCTGTAGTCATGGAGTTATATGTCACTCCAGCATTGCCTTCAGGGCTTGCACGTGTCCTTGAAAAAACTTCTTGACGTGACGTGAGACGAGTGAAGCTCAAAGTCTCTAACGTCACTTAAGCATTACTGATAGATTTCTACAAAATGTCTGTTGGCTATATATTGGATCCATATGAAGAACTTCCTGTCTTCGGGGTCGTGTCAGGAAGAATAGGGGCACTCGCGTCGCCTCCTTGTATTTCTTCGAGCGACAAAGGTGGCTGCATGCAGAGTCCGGGAAAGAACGAATTTTGTAAAACGACGCTACCCCTCGAGCAAATTTCCTCGTTCGGGATAGTTTGAGGCTCACCTGATATCCTTTGTCGTTGACATCAATTCCAGATGAATCCTCGCTTAGAGTTATTGTCAGACAACTAACGTAGTGTTGATTTACAACTGTGTCGAGTCCTTCTTCTAGTGGCTCATATATATTTATTATTTCACATGAAGATAGTGTTGTTATTTGATGGAGCGGCAGTTTGCGCTTCAATATCTCAGCAATGGTGACGGCCTTGTTTATGGCTTTCCCCATGGCTTTCAACTCAACGCACTTCTTCTGTTCCTGATACACAAAAGACAGCAAACGACTTGTCACGTTAAAAACGAAGACGGCCTCGTTCCAATAATTCTGATAAACACTTACCAACATGGTCATTGCGTCAGTTATGCAACTTCTTGGCTTCGCCTGTTGCGTCACTCTCAGAGTGCAGGATGATGGCCCTTCCTCTGTGATATTAGGTCTAACGGTGACTACGTTTTTGTCGTCTCCAATAAAGCCATGAGCATTGATGAACTTTTCTTCCACCAAACGATATTTGTCCATCTTTTCTAAGCGACGATTCCATGATAAATGACAATCAACAAATGTATTAGCAAGAATCTAAATGTAGTAAAAGCAGGACACCGTCAAATGTGGTTCTTTGAGGCAGGCATGAGATCCACTCACAGATACCATATCATCGCCATGATCATGGTCAAAAAGTTCAACCCTCCATGGCGGAGGAGCGTTCCAAAAAGCGCCATCATCATCCCATCACCTTCCCATTTTTTGAAAGATCGCCATATTGAAGATTAAAAGTGGAAGATCTTCTTTACTACCAGTTCCCACATTGAGACATCTGCCCAGTTTGACTGTCGCGTGGTCCTAAAATGGCCAAAGTTTCTCTTCAAGATTCAATCGTTCCCGTGTTCGTAAACCTTTTATGGTCGTGCGGAGTGGCTCTCTTTCCAATGTTCTTTAGCCTTTTTTGGAGACGTTTAGTTCAAGTGCTTCCGAACTCTAAAATGATGAATGTGTGATGGTTACTTCTATCCTACGTAGTGAGAATCTGTCAAGAAGACGATATTTTAACGACTTCTACCGGTTAGTGGGAGCAACCTAGACTGTTTTATCACAATGCGGATACAAAAGTATTCATGCAGTGCTTTTGTATCCTTTACACGACCATGAATATACCTTGATATTATTTATGAGTCATCTTTTTTCCATGATAATTTTATCAAGAACAAAGTAGGTGCTATATCTGAGAGTACATCGTTTTGACCAGTGTGTTGGTACCCGAGTATGGTACTGTGGAGGACATTTTTGGCGGCTGGTCAGTCAACTGTCTCTCTAACTAGCTCTAGTTGTGACCAATTTTTAGGTACCCGTGTACCGTGGGGGAGTCAGTTTGGCGACTGGTCAGGGTAAATACCAAGAAATAAATAAATTTACATAAGTTCCTGCCAAAATATTTGTATGTGTTTGACCATACTCTGGGTATCCAACTACTCAGGAAAAGAACGGGTGGCAGGCAATTATTTCGGTCTCGGTACTTAACTACTTTGAACATTTGGATTGGCGGTCCATTTTTGGACCCGGGTCTTAGTTTGTGAATTTTGTTAGGATGTCATCCCTCCTTAACTACCATATATTTCACCAAATTTCAAAAGATACATGACAACATATCTCATAATTCGTGCAAAGCTAGTGGTACCAGCACGAGAAAAAATGATGGCATCTTTCCGATTTAGGTTTGCATACCCACATTGTACCATATTTTTCCTCCCGCCATTTCACTTCTCTAGATTTGCTGTGCTGTCCACCCCTCTACTATGTGCTTGACATGTGTGGTGACTTTCCCTGACATTGGAAGTTTCTCAGCAACCCTTTGGAGTCACAGAGAGCAAGCCAAATGGGTACGTTGCTGCGAGAAAGGTGAATCTAACCATAAAGGGTTTATAACGTCTGGGGTCCCTTCATTAGATGAAAAATACACATGTCAATGAAATCAAAAAAACATACCTTATAATCTGTGGGATTGTGGGATCTTTCACACTGAGATATATGGTAGGGGCTTACTAACAATTATAATCATTCTCCATGTACAAGTATCGAGAAAGGAGAATCCTAGTATGTACGACTTGATGAACTCACGAGGGTGTATGTCTTGTGGGGTGAAGCAGGTTAAATAATACAAACCTACCTACCTCCTAAAGGTCTTGTAAGGTACTATTGTATCCCTCACGCATGTATATTTGAATGGGTTGCAAAAGGACACTGGGGCAGAAATGTGAGAGATTGACATGAGCCAAGGATACCTACTGGTACTCCTGACCCAACAGGCCCCATTTTCAGGACCTAGGGATAATTGCTATTCCCAAACAAGGGGAAGTATATAAAACCCACATACCTTCTCAGAAAGAATATATTTGAGATACATACCTGTCAGGTATACACATCAGAAACAATGAGTTAAGTTAAGCAGTTGACAGGGGTCAACTGCCCAAACAAAGAGCCTGAAAATGTAATACTTTCTCAACTAGCAAATTTGCATTGTGAGAGCTTCTCTGTAAATATTGGACACACTAGCCTCCAATATATTACTTGTTGTTTACATGATTTACATGACAAAATTGAGAGGATCACCATTGGGCAATCCTCATTTGTTGATCATTTCAATAGCTCATAAAATTAAATCTTCAAACAACTGGAACATCTTTTCTACTTCGTTTATCTACAACTACTTTTTGACTACTTCCGGCTTAGGTCACTATCGTACGATAAACAAACCGGTAAGTTGCTCGCATTTCAACCACACGAAGGCTCATCCCGACGATCCACAGGCGGTCGAACAAAAGCAAGGTCTACCACGCAGAGTACTACGTTCATTGTACGTCACCGTGCGAACAATTTTTTTCTTAGTCCACCAAGGAGTTCCTACAAGAAGCTCTTCTTAGGCACTAGCCTAGGTGAAAAACTACAAGCCATGTCCTCCGTGAAAGCTATTCCCGAAGGGCTTAAGTGGGTAGAGTGCGAACGTGGCGTTGGAGGGAAGAACTCCCCCATACGTTACATTCCTGAGCAGGATCCTGTGCAGGATGCCCTCGCGAAGGACAAAAAGACCACCTATTTCAAGCTGACTCTCCTCAATACGGGAAACGAGTTAAAGGTGGCAGTATGGGCGTCCGGGACTCCCGAGCAGTTTCTACTGCATCTACGCTCCGCGATTCACCATGTAAGCAGATGGGACTTGACACGGACTTCGCGTCAGCCGAGAAGGCTGTTGAAACAGCCAAGATCGAGGCTGAACTAGCCAAGCAGGAGTACGTGACGGTACGTAATGCTGAAAAAACGAAGAAGGGCAATAAACAAGATGCGCCCGGTACAACCGCCGAGGCTGCTTCACCTGCCCTAACAGAAGCCAAGGCCGCGTATGACAAGGTCTTGAAGGCTCTAGAAGATGCGAAGCTCGCCGTCGCAACGGCTGGAGCGAAGCCCTTTGAGCTTTATGGAAACCTCCTCTTTGACAAGGCTCGTCAGCCTTGGGAGAAGATTATCAAGGCCCAAGTGACTAAAGCTCCTTGGGAAGACATCAAGGGAGTACCGCACACAGAGACTCCCACGAAGACTTGAAACTCGTTTCACGAGTGCGTCACGTTTCACCTACTGCAGGTGTTCTGTCATGATGCGGGCGAGGCCCTCAAGTATTATATCACGAATACGCTGAAAAAGCCCAACCGGGTTTCGATTCGTCAGTTTTTCGTCCGAGTAGAGCAGCTCAACAGCTACCTCGAGACATTGCCCTGCCTGTACTACAGCCCAAAGGCTAATGAGGCTACCAAGAAGGTATTGCCTCTTGATGACGCTGACCTTGTGACTCATCTATTGCGCATGTGTCCAGCCAAGTGGCAAACCCAGTATGACCTCACGGAGAATACCACTCCGGTCAATACTAGGGCCCTACCATTGGTCCTAGAGAATATCGAGAACAATGCGGAACTCGATAACAAGCCCGCCAATACAACCAAGGCAAAAGGGGCTGATATGAAGCGGAAGATGGAGTCAATGAACTCCCGCATCCCCAAGAAGCCCAAGAAGGTGGGCTGGACCAAAAAGCACTGTGTGCTATGCAAGAAACATGAGGGGCCGCACAAAAGTCACAATACGCATGACTGCCGTCGCTATAACAAGGACGGTACTCCTATCAAGAAGAATGGGGGCGCAGGTAAGCCCAGTTCAAAAGAAAGGAAACCGGAGGGCGCGAACTTCGCCCAGATAGTCCGGGCGGAGTTGAAGAAAGCTCTCCGCAAGAAGTCTAGTAAGCGCAAGAAATGTCGCGCTAATGACTGGGAAAGTGACAGCGACTCCGACGACAGTTCGTGAAGGTGCGGGTCGGATAGCACTGGGGAATTACGTAGATGTAAGAAACGTGAATTAAATACTGCAATTGACAGTTACACTACCCCCAGTCCGAATAAAGCTATCCTGACTAATAAAAGTCAAAATTCAAAGTCAATTAAATTAACTGTCACTGAAAGCAAGACATCAAAAAAATCTTGTCCCAAAACAAAAAAAAAACGAATTAAAAATTCGAAATAAAATGAAGTCAACGACATCATCTAACTTAAAAAAGTCTTACGACACAAAAGTAGTCAGTAACAAAACAGAGCATACTGAGGCCAGTATTGACATGCCCGGTGTGAATTATAGTATCAATCACAAAAGGAAGTGATTGCAGCAAGCACCAAGGACCGCCTCGGTGTCACGGCCCTAGTAGCCATAATGGAACCAGCGACTGAAAGTCAATCCGCAAGAGCATACAAACAACCTCTGCGGAGTCGCCCCAGTAACAAAATTAAAGTCCTACTGGACTCTGGGTCTGATGGAGACCTTATTTTCCTTCCTAAAGGAAAAGACAAGCCTTTTCCCTACCTGACTAGGCAGGTGCCAAAGTCTTGGCATACGTCAAATGGGAGCTTCCAGACAACTGGAAGAGGTAAGATCAGAGTCAAATTCTTTGAGTACTCCAATTCCAAGGAGTATCTCCTACAACCTGACATTGTGGAATACAAGGAAGATGACATGACCAAACCAGGGTTTGACCTCATTCTAGGTAGTAATACCTTGAAAGAGTTAGGCATTGTCCTAGACTTTCGGACAAAAGAAATTACAGTGGATGACATCTCACTGCCAATGAGAGACATCAACAAATTAAAGACAAGAGCAACTGTGGAAAAAGCTTGTACTATGAACAATAGCATCTACCAAGAGACATCCAAGGAACCACAGAGTACTCTGGAGGCAACAAAACGCCTCATAAAAATACTAGGCGCTAAGTATGAAAAAGCGGATCTCAGGGCAATTGTCAGAGACAACTGCACACATCTAAGTGGCCCAGAACAAGCAAGGTTACTGGAGCTCCTACAAGAGTTTGAGGAGTTATTTAGTGGGAAACTAGGTGACTGGGATTGTAAGCCGGTCTCCCTCCAGTTGAAGGAAGGAGCACAGCCATACCATGGCAGGCCGTTTCCCATACCCAAGAAGCACATAGAAATCAAAAAAAAAGAGGTACAAAGACGATGTGACTTAGGGGTACTTAAATGGCAGGATGATTCTGAATGGGCATCACCCACATTCATCATACCCAAGAAGGACAACACCGTTCGGGTTGTCAGCGATTTTAGGGAAGTAAATAAACGTATAGTGAGAAAACCGTTTCCTATTCCCAAAATCAGCACTGTTCTACAGGAACTAGAAGGCTTTACATATGCCACAGCCCTTGACCTAAACATGGGCTATTACACCATTAGATTGGATCCAGATGCGTCCAAAATATGCACCATTATCTTTCCGTGGGGTAAGTACTCTTACCTACGGTTACCAATGGGCGTTGCATGTTCTCCCGACATCTTCCAAGCTAAGATGTCTGAGCTAATGGCAACCCTTGAGTTCGTCCGAACTTATCTTGATGATTTACTATGCATCAGCAAGGGTAACCTAGAAGATCACCTTACTAAACTCAGAAGGGTCTTCATTAGGTTGCGAGACACAGGCTTGACCGTTCCGCGTTGAACCCTTATTGTGCCATTCGTATGAATTGACGTGATAGTCGAAGGATCACTTTCATACCGGCTTTCTGTTTTGCGGAGAATACCGTCTTTTCGCAGCAGTACTTTGTCACCGGGTTGGTAGTCCCAGTCTACGCAAGAGGCATTCTCCCATCTTGTGTTACGGTCTGTCTGCCGTTGTCTATATTCCCCTATTTTGGACCAGTCAGCAATGTAGGGGACGTCAAACAACATGTCCCTTCCAAAGATAGCTGCACCTGGTGAAGTCTTTAGTACTGTGTGATAGGTAGAGCGAACGGCCCATGCGGCATTTGTGAGAAAGTCAGCAATGTCACTCTCGCTGATGGTATCGGCCATATCTAATTCAGCTGTGCGGAGCATTGCCATGATTGTTTGATGCACCCGCTCGAGTATTGCGTTCGCTTGAGGGTTTTTGACACTGGTTGGCTTACGCTTCAGACCGTATGATTCACAGAGGGTCTCGAAGTGAAGTTTAAATTCACTTCCATTGTCGTAGATAATATATTGATTACGTGGGTAACGGCTAAACCAGGTCCTATTAACTAAATTACCTACTGTTGCTGACGTCTTGTCAAAGTAGGGTTGTTGCTCTTGGACATGTGCGTCTTTGCTCCTTTGCCCCTTTGTACCCGTGGGAATATCAAGCTGCTGGAGCTGTGATACCGGCAACTCTACAATTTCGAACCAACTTGTTGCGGGATCGATCATTGTGACGCACATGAAGTCAATTTGTGTCTTGTCCTTGCCTTTGAGGGTGTACGGTCCTATGAGGTCCACACATAATGCCTCCCAAGGGTTGGTGATTGCAAGTTTTGGTGGCAGTTTTCCGTACTTCAACTGCCTGCGCTTGTTCACCTGGCAACTGTGACACTTTTTGACGTGTGATTGGACTGTTGTTCTGAGACCTTTCCAATACATCGACAAACGAAGAGTTGGTCCCGGGGTGCTGTAGGTAATGGTGGAACCAAGCTACGGCACGGTGTTGGAGGCTTTTTGGAATAACCATTTTGCCATCCTTGCAGAGTACTTTAATATTCTCAACTAACTGAGTTGAGTAGCCTTTGTCGAGAAGGCTGTCATCTTCTTGTTGTGCCTCCGCTATCTCTCTGGTTGTGAGTGGATAGATGGAGTCCTCTTCGTTGCGATTAGCAAACACCTGGTTCATAGATTCCTGGGTGGTTGCTTTTGTTCGACTGCCTGTGGGTCGTCGGGATGAGCCTTTGTGTGGTTGAGATGCGAGCAATTTACCGAGTTTGGTTATCGTACGATAGTGACCTAAGCCGGAAGTAGTCAAAAAGTAGTTGTAGATAAACGAAGTAGAAAAGATGTTCCAGTTGTTTGAAGATTTAATTTTATGAGCTATTGAAATGATCAACAAATGAGGATTGCCCAATGGTGATCCTCTCAATTTTGTCATGTAAATCATGTAAACAACAAGTAATATATTGGAGGCTAGTGTGTCCAATATTTACAGAGAAGCTCTCACATTGCAAATTTGCTAGTTGAGAAAGTATTACATTTTCAGGCTCTTTGTTTGGGCAGTTGACCCCTGTCAACTGCTTAACTTAACTCATTGTTTCTGATGTGTATACCTGACAGGTATGTATCTCAAATATATTCTTTCTAAGAAGGTATGAGTTGGGTTTTATATACTTCCCCTTGTTTGGGAATAGCAATTATCCCTAGGTCCTGAAAATGGGGCCTGTTGGGTCAGGAGTACCAGTAGGTATCCTTGGCTCATGTCACTCGCCCTCACGAATGGAGCGATAAGGTGTCAATGCCCACAAAAAAGAAAACCTCTCGGCAAAAAATAAAACCCGCGAAGAGGAAAAAAAGATGGTGTAGCAATGATGAAGCGTAAGTCTGAGTAGGAGAAAAGGGGTAAGGTACAAGTCTGTCTAGTTTATTCGAAATAAGGTGTGTGTGTGTGTGTGTGTGTGTGTGTGTGTGTGTGTGTGTGTGTGTGTGTGTGTGTGTGTGTGTGTGTGTGTGTGTGTGTGTGTGTGTGTGTGTGTGTGTGTGTGTGTGTGTGTGTGTGTGTGTGTGTGTGTGTGTGTGTGTGTGTGTGTGTGTGTGTGTGTGTGTGTGTGTGTGTGTGTGTGTGTGTGTGTGTGTGTGTGTGTGTGTGTGTGTGTGTGTGTGTGTGTGTGTGTGTGTGTGTGTGTGTGTGTGTGTGTGTGTGTGTGTGTGTGTGTGTGTGTGTGTGTGTGTGTGTGTGTGTGTGTGTGTGTGTGTGTGTGTGTGTGTGTTTGTGTGTGTTTGTGTGTTTGTGTGTGTTTGTGTGTGTTTGTGTGTGTTTGTGTGTGTTTGTGTGTGTTTGTGTGTGTGCGTGTATGCGTGCATGCACGCACGTGTGTGCGCGTGGGTGTGTGCATGCGCGTGTGTGTGTATTTGTATTTGTATTTGTCTGTCTTTGTGTCTTGCTCTGTGTGTCTTTGTCTTTGTCTCTCTCGCTTTCTCACTCATTATTTCTCATTTTCTTTCTATGTATCTCTTTCTCTCACTCTTTCTTTCTCTCTAGTCTAAGACACAAGTTATTATCTGAAACCCTCTATTCCTGATTACAAAACCACACAACCCTGGCTTTGTCTGACAGAACTACTCCTTTGCTTATAAATATTTTCTATTTATCCTTTCTCAAAAAAGTGGTGTCAGTTCAGACACTAAACTGACACTGAACGGATGAAAAAGTATCACCAGACAAAACACTAGTGTTCTGTTGGACAAAGTCCTGGTGTTCCATATAACTGCCTTCATTACAGCTTTGTGATTGTTCGTGATATGTCACCTTGCTTGAAAAATAACAACATTTGTCAATGTCTTAATTTAGTGATGGACACAAACAAGAACCAACCATTATGTACCTCTTACTTGGATAATAGTAGGAGTTGGCATTGCGAACCTTTTATGGCTCATGTTGTTACAATACCCATTTATATTTATGGAACTCATCTCAAATAATCAACAGAAAGGACATATCTTAATTTAATAAACTGCAATGCTCATAAAAATGACAACAATAAGGGTCAAAGACTGCACCTGCTAAAATGCTATGGCAGATGAAGGTCTTGTGGAAAAGAGAGTTTAAGTGAATTCTACATGGGTGATAATGCTAAATAAATGAAACTAAAGTCACTTGTACACATATGTAGTAAAATGACATCTAATAAAGAATGCACACTTTCTCTTGAGGTCTCTGAATGTATCATTATAAGGACATTAAAGAATGTTTGTCACTTTGGGAATGGCATACTTTATTGCATTGGTTCAGTTGAAGCATTCACTGAGCATACTCAAAAGCAGAAAAACTCCAACAGCAATTAGAACTATTGATTGCAGTGATACATTTATTTTTGCTTAGGGTCTTGTTTATTGTGACACTGTGTCTTATCTGCCATGACAATGGTGGTTTGAATGTGCTGCATTGCTGAGATGTTTCTTCTGCTGTGGTACTATTGTATTTGTTGTTGAGGTGTCATTTTTTGTCATTGTGTTGCAATGATGCTATTACAGCTGTCGTACTACCCAATGTTTCTTTGTTGATGGCATGACTGGTCTGCTGTAGTGCTGGAGTGTCATGGTATTCATGTTACTTTGTCTTACATGATGCCATTGTGTTTGTCTACTGTGACACATGGTCTGTAGCTGACTCCCTGCTTGCACTCTCGGTGTGGCTGACAACAGTGACAATGTACTAATTTGTTTTGTGCCCCATTGCTGCAGTGTGGTGCCTTAATAGCTATGCTGCTCCTGGAGCATGGTATTGACATGAGTATGTTGCTGATGATCTTTAGACCTCAGCCGAATGGGATTAAATTTTTATTTCTTTGGCTCTTTTTGTTTTAGTGTCGTTCTCTAAGGGACTATAAATCACAATATCTTTCCTTCAACTCTTTTGTGAGACTTTAAGTGTGTTCCTCAAGCATTGAGAGACAGTTCTCATAATAGTTCAGGTTCTCTGTGATGTAACAATTTCGTATTAATATTGTGATGCTACAATTACAAGATTGTCAGCGATATTGCTGATAAAAAGAGTTTCTCCTGTGACTAACAGACTGGAGACGAACCAAATACCCTCCATTGTCGTCTCAAATCACAGCAATAATATGATCAAGATAATCACATAGACTGTTGATACAAAGAATAGTCTCCTGTAATGAACAAATTGGGGAAGAATCGAATACCTTCAATTGTGACATCTCTGCACATCCATCCCATTTGTTCTGCCGATAGCAAATGTTCATTGGCAAGCAATGCTGGTATTTTCAATGCACGGCTCACATCCATCACAGTTATCCCTCCTATTGATTCCCTCTGAGATGTATGTTGGGATTTGATAGATGCCGTTGCCAAATCACTCAGACGCTTTGCCATCGTCTCGTCTTCAAAAGCATCGTCTTGAATCACAGCCACTCCCGATGCAAATATTCGCTTCGAAAGGCCTAGATTTAGTTCTTTCATCAAATTGATTGCCTTTAACAGATCTTCGGGTGATATCATATTCGTGCCACGAGCTCTATTGAACAAGCAGTACACATCTGTCAGTGTCATCATTCCCCCTGCCTGCGATAGTTTGTCCTTGTGTCTTAAAAAGTCAACCAGTTGACGAGCCAGTTGCTTATGATACGTCGAGCCAGACTGCTTTTCCGACAGAGCGGATGTCATACCCATGTTTTCTAACATGCTAACAAGCTTGGCCGTATCTTTCTCGCTCGACGGGGGTCCATCAACCGAAGCTGCTGCTCGTTCGCGTTCAATTGTTGCAGCATACTTTTCAATAACTTTAATAAGCTCGCTCGCCTCTCCCAAAAATGCATCAATATCGGCAACATTGCTTCCGTTGTTTTTCATTTTCAATACACTCGAAACACCGGGAGTTTTCGTTCCATCCGCACTACTCGCAAACGCAGCGTCGGCCAAACTAGCATTCTCTCTATGACGAAGCTGATTCTTCGTCATTATCGCATCCACACCAACTTTCCTCGCGGCAATGGCCGTACTGGGCCGCAACGCTTCCTTCATGGCATTCCGTTCCTTGTCTCGCCATGCCTTACGTGTCAGGGCACGATGAATGGCGGCCATGGCTTCATCGCGATCTTTGGCTGACTGGGCGTAGGAATTGGTTTCTCCGCCGCGGAATACGAGGATCAGGTCTCCCCATGCATGTGTGGAGAGTTCGATTTTGTAGGAAGATCGCGGGGATCGAAAGGAAGGTCCTCCCGATGGAGTTGCGGTTTGTACTATTGGCAGGGGGATGGATCCTCCCATGACATCTCTTTCATCGATGAGTACTATTCTATGTGTTGTTATATGAATGGTTAAATTGTTGTCGCGTGCACTCCAAGATCCAGGGGGTGTTGTGGCGGCTGCGGATGTTGCCGTTTGTGGGAGAGGGAGTGGGCCGCTCCCCTCGTACCGCAATTCCACGTTCGTTCGAACCAGTGTTTCGACCTCTCCGTCATCGGATTCGAGAATGATGAGGCCAGATGGTGATAAAGGGGTGGAGACGATGCAGGTTAGGGGAGACCACCGCCTTCGTTTTGTCGCCGACGCCATCGTAATAAGGGCAACAATGATACGATGGTGTGGGTCGATGTTAGATGTGCGTGGACAACGCTGTCTATTGATTCGGCTGAAATAACTGATGCAAAACTGCACATGGATAAAAATTAAGTTTTAATTAAGCCACCGATGTGACGCACCACTGTCGCAAGACATGCTGATTTTTTATCGGTCGTCGCCCCATCCTTCCCTTCGAACCTCCACGAGATGATGGCTCTTCATTCTTCCTGCATCACTTCTTTTTCTCACCGCTCATCTCACGGATCAGTCGACAAACTTTAACCTCTCTATCAAAGGCACCAAAACGCCCCACACAGCTGCTTGAGGTTCACCAATAATGGCACCGTCATCACGATATGCACTGATCCTTTCAGCCCTCGTGAGCATTCGCTCCCTCCATGGCTTCATGACACCATCAATCCACACGCGATCGCCCACCCATTCGCTCTTCATGTCCACCGTCGATGAACCGATACTTCAAAAGCAATGCACGCTCGACGGACGGAAGATCCGCGGCCCCCTCACTCCGCTGGGCAACTTCGTTTTGGTACGGACGAAGGATTCGCTCGATGCCACCGAAGGTGGGATCTTATTGCCAGACCAGGTACGTTTGCCCATCTTATCTCTCTGCCGTAGATGTGACGACCACTTATCCCCAAGACAACAACTCACAAAGAAATCTCACATCCTCACACAAACACACACAAAAACACACACAGTCCAAAGAACGCCCCACCGAAGGAGAAGTAGTCGCCGCCGGACCGGGCAAACTCCACCCCCACACCGGAGTCCGCATAACCTGCCCCGTCACCAAAGGCGATTCCGTCCTCTTTGGGAAATTCGACGGTCACGACATGAACTACAACGACGAAAAGGTCACCATGATACGTGACGATGACATTCTCCTCCATTACCGTGGAGTACGAATGACGAGGGAGAATGTCGTTCCGTGTCGTGATTATGTTTTGGTGGAGTTGACGAAGAGTAAGGCCGAGACGAGCAGTGGGATTGTGGTGGCGGAGTCGGTGATGCAGGGGTATCAGCCTTGTGAGGGGGTGGTGGTTAAGGTGGGAGAGGGGAGGATGACTAGTACGGGGGAGTTTAGTGAGAGTCCCGTCAAGGTGGGGGATAAGGTCAAGTTTAAGGATTATTCAGGGAATGAGGTTAGGATTGAGGGAGTGGATCATATGTTGGTGAGGATGGTGGATATTTTGTGTGCGTTGGAAGCTTGAGGTTGCTGTTGTTATTCCTTGATATGATATTTTGCCAGAGGCACTAGTGCATCAAAGCCTGGAAAAAGAGGAATGTCATTGCAACTACACCACAAAGTCCGAGCGGGCAAGCTAGAGTATACCTCAGATTGACAAATGCAGGTAACCAATTTAAGATACAATATCCATCTTAATTCATTACCCACTCCTAGCCTTTTTCTTCTTGCCGCCCCCTCTCCTCAAATCACGCAATGCACTACGACTCCTCGCCAACTCACATCCCTTCCTATCCCCTCGTCGAAATGCTTGCATCAACGCTTCATTCCTTTCCTGCGTGCCACCCCACACATACCACATGGAGGTAAAGGGAGACGATTTCTTGTGTACATCGGATGCCTTGCGTTCGCGAAAGTCCGGTGGTGGGACATACACGTATCTCTTCTTGGGGACAATGTAAAATGGATTGCATGTATCCGTAGTAGGGTTGCTGTGATTCTCTCGTTTTCGCTTCTTTTTGTGCATCTTCTCCTGCCCCCCACCTGTGGTGGCATGGAGATAAAAGTCCTTTTTATGCACCCAATTTGGCATCAACAGCAAGAATGGTTTGGATCCAAACGATGGAGATGTTATGTACGTCATCAGTTTTTCGATATGATCCTCAGAATACGGCGGATTTGTGAGCAGAATATCGAATGGGGGCTCGCTATGTGCTTTCCATGTGGCATAACAGTCTTCTTTGCGATTGTAGACATTGGTGTAACCCAAGGATTCCAAGTGTTTGACCACTGAACCATTGCAATAGTAAGGATCATAGATTTGCAGAGTTTCATTATTCTTGCTAAAAACCGTGCACAACTCATCCAGGATACAAAGGATGTCACGATAGGACTGTAGAGGCGTTTCACAGTGATCATCTGGATTTGTTGGGTAAGGAAACGATGGACCTTCTTGACCTTCCATTGATTCTTCCATTTGTTTCATTTTGGATATTGCATCTTGATCGAGCTGTATGTTTCCTTGAACAATCTTTCCAATAACCAATCGACGGCCATTTGGCATTCTTTCTCCGGAAGAAAACACTTTTCCATTTTGTTTGTCTATTAGTACAAGTGATTGATCGTTGGGGTCAGAAGAAAGCGAGACCATTCGTCCCTCTAATGATGCCTCCTCTGATTGGATTGATGCATCAGTTTCGTCATCATGATCATCTTTGATTTTTCGATCATCTTTGCCCTCTATTGAATTCGCAACTGCGGCAGCAGCAGCAGCATCACCATTTCCTCCTTTGCTTCCCAACGAATTCTCCAACCTTGTTTTGTTTATTGGCATCTCGTACCCTCTCGCAAGCAAAGCCACGTTGCCGACTCCATCTCCACCTTCGTCCGCCTCATTGGAGGCAGCTGTCGCACGCTGCAAGAAATCCTCATCCAAATCATCGTCATTGGGACGAATGGAGGATGCCGCCGCGAATGCGGCTCCCCATGACCAACCCCCGGAGGAAGAGTTTGAATCTTTGTTCGAAGATATGTTGATGCCTAGATTGATGGGTATGGCCTTGGCGACTGCATCTATACTTTGTTGCGTAGTCTTGCGCACGTTTTGGTCTGAGCGATGGCCAGAAGTGGAGAGTGGTTTTGACAACGATGGTGGTGTGTCGGCGTCATCACCACGACTCTTTGCAATACTGGCCTTTTTGGATTTCTTTTTGGATTTCTTCTCTTTCTTTCCCATGATGTTAAGGCATGTTTCGCGAGTTTTGACTTGACGGATGTGTTTTGTTGAGGTTTTGTTGGTCTCAAAAGGTCTTTCACACGGATGATTGTATGTGGTGTTTTCATGGGGCAGTATCAGGGCAGTATCGTAGCAGTTCCTGCAAAGAGGGTACATCGAGGGGTCTCACGAGGTCCCGACTGCCCCTCTATTCCAGCATTCAGGTGGCGGTTTGATGTGAGATATGCAAAAAGGAAAAAGAAGGATAAGAAGTATTCCATGATTTTTCACTTTTTTTTTATTTTTTACTGTCCCTCTAGCTAGATCTAGCTCTAGAGGTGGAAGATGTCAGCAAAATCAGGCTTGGGACCCATGGTACCAATGGAAAAAACGCAGGCTACATGAGGACTAACAACCAGGTGAGCAAGTAGCCCCAACTATCAGGTAGTCAAGTCCCCGCCCCAAGCCAAGGTCATACTACAATTTCCTAGCCATATCCCACAATAATCCACCATGATAAATCAAACTACCACTGTTGCAGCCTTGGTGTCAGGTGATTCAATGAATTCAAGCACTCCCTCCAGGAGGCTGCCTCTAAACACCATTCTGTGGCCAATTGCAGTCTCTCCAATGTCTAGCACTGCCAATCCTGTGAGTATCTCCCATACTGCACATCACAGGATCCCGGGCCCACAACTTGTCCATGTCACCCATCCCTCTCACTTCTGTAACACAGAGAGATCCGCTTTATTAGACACTCTGTAATGAGGAATCAACAGTGTATCATTCACGAGACTGCCCCCTCCAAATTGAGTACTGTGAAGGACAACTCAGCAAGTCCAATGTCAAAACATCAAATGAGACATTCATGTTTTGTCCATTGTCCCACCAAACATCACAAAATCGAGTTGTACACAGGTATGGGTAACAATCATAATGAAACCTAACAGCACTCCCCACCAAACATCAGTGAAACAAGTGGTTACCAGCCTGCCTCCTTGCATTTCTGGCCTCCAAAGTTTTATGACTACATAATTTGTCTTCATATTCATAACATTTTACAAAATGATATCATTCAATAAAATCTGTGGTGAAGTAGAAGCTGATGGAAATAGTCCCACATCGGATCAATGTTAAACTTCCGAGGCCACTTTATTAATCATTAGAGTTAATTAGTACTCTACCAAAAAAGTAGGACAAGATACCTATAATACTACTTTGGGATTGGCATAAAAACTTTTAATATTATTTTATGTCTTCAACTACATACCCTTCTTACTCCTTCATCTGATCAGAATACTCCACTTCACCCGAATCCTCAACGTCCTGTTGAATGATAATCTGGAAGAAGGAGACGGCTTTGCTGTGACTGATTGATGTTCGAAATTTTTATAGCAACTGCCAATCATGCAGAACAGACATTTTGGGGGTAAAGGATGATTCTCTTAAATACGTTCATTTTCTTGAGATTCAGCCTTTTTAAGCCAGAACGGGCGAATCTTGGCAATATGGATGATTTTCGAGAAACATCTGTACCGCAAAGATTCATCCTTGAGTCATAGGAATCAGTATGATTTCTATGAGAAAATTTAAGGTTCATCCTTCTTACCAAGAATTGTCCGAGTTGGCCTGGAACAGACAATTCTTGAGAAAAAGATGAATCTTAATATTCATCCTTTTTTCAAGAATCAGCCGCAACAGATGAAGCTTCTCTAAACGGACGACTTTTCGGAATACCATCCATGAACGGACCTAACTCAATAATGGTTCCTCTGTTCCCACACAACTTGATAGAACCATTGCTAACACGTGCGCAGCGTTTTGCTTTGCTGACAGAGAAAACACCTCTCAAGAGGTTTCTTATCAGAACTCCCAATATTTTGGGAGTAGTTACCTATTACAACTATGAATGATTTGATGGAACAGTTGGCATAATAGTTTGCTTCTAACTCATAAAAGTGTTGAAATTTATATGAAAGCTTTAACTTCTATTTGTAGGGTTCAAATGCTTACATTTAATTTTATTGGACCATTTCATTCAACTTAATAGTGAATAAGTTGTAAAGGCAAATCATCAAGTGGCTAAGGAAGTAGAGGGAAATGAGTACTAATGGATGGACCTCTAGAAAATCTATTATCATCCTGGGGTCAAACTGATGCTTGGAGTGATGCCCACTGTCAGACAACCACATGACTGTAAGTTGGAGGCTCTGTTTGGTGAGGTTGTAAATAAGAAATTCGATCATGGTGGTTGCATTGATTCTCCAAGTGGGCAAATGTGGATGATTGTGCTTGCAAGCAAGTGTGCATGAAATGGGCAGCACATTTTCACAATAAAAATATATTCCTATGAAAACTTTTCTGTGTAGAAGGTAATTAAATTGGTGCCAAGCCAAGGATGGGGGACCGTGATGTGTAGAAGGTAAGTAAATTCATGTCAAGTGCCAAGCCAAGGATCGGGAACTGTTGATAATGTCAACTTGGCAGCATTTTGACCATCAAGGTGTTCTTGGACTACCATGTTTTTCAGGTGCATGTCGGCCATTTCCTTGCTAGACATTATCAAGAAATTCCGCCATCATCATCAATGCCCTCCTATTCTCCCATGCTGCTTACCTTGCTTCAATGCATTTTTTCATAAATTAATTTATAAATGGGAGTTTGCTTATGTATTTTCTTTAAGCCATCATAATACGTACTGGTTCCCAGACCTTTGTCATCTTTTTACCGTGCACTCTTAGCCTACCCCTTGGTACAAAAAACTTGCAGATGCTACTGATAATCATGCACAATATGGGAAAACACCAACTTTCTAGCGGTATTTTATATTTATGGTCGATTTTGGTCACTTTCTGCAAAATGGTCACCAAAAAATGGCCTATATAATATATTTTATGGACGTTTGGAGAACACAAACAAGATTTTAAACATTTCGAATCTTAAAATGTAACAATAATCTGTATTAATGTCCGTATACATTAAAACGGGTTATATAAATTGAAATTACTAGGTATACAGTATATCGATTTTTAGGAAACTTACTATTTTTAAATAAATCGACGAAATTAGATAGTATTATTTTATATTAATGGCTGTATATCAATGCTATACATGTCTCTCGCCTAAAGTGCCACACACACCAAAAACACTCGCGCTCAATATATAACCGCGTTATGTACATAACTCCGCGTCCGCGCCCTCAGGTTGTTATGTACATAATTTTCATCACGCCCTCTCCACAACCATGGCGACGGCTGACGAAACGACAAAAAGTACGTCCAACGACTGGGCGTTCGTTTCTGATCACATACAAGGCAGCGACGCGGACAGCGACGGCAACTTTCTCGACGACACCATGATGGGCTTTTCCAAGCACGGAACACTTGCGCTGACGTTCCACGCTAACTACAACAGCGGGATCGTCTGCGCAAAGTGCTTCCAATTCATGAAGCCAGGAAGCTACGCGATTCACTGCAACAGGTGTGACAAGGATCCCGCCCCGTCCGCCAAGGCCATCAAGGAGTGGTCCGATTCGGACAAGAAGTGGGCTGGTTTGAAACGCGAGTTTCCAGAAGAATTCTCCGTCAAGACGGTGATTAGAACTGCCACCCGCGATGGCGTTTCCGCATACGTGGTACACCCACGTTTCTACCTTGGGAAGACATCCTCTACGATGAAGCTCAGGGCTTTATGCATAACCGACGGATGCGTCCACGTATGCGCGTTTAACGCGCTTCATCGTCACTTCAAGAAGGCGCACATGAGTGCAAGTTATGCGCTGTATCACCTGGACGTTTTGGAGGCCCCGACAGTCAACGACGTGGAAGACAGTTCCGCGAACGATGAGGAAGACAGCGAGGAAGCGGAGGCGGTGGCGGACACGGAGAACAAGGGAGAGGAGGACGAAGAAGATGGAATGGGGGAGGACAACAACGCTGGGAACGATGAGGAAGACAGCGAGGAAGCGGAGGCGGTGGCGGACACGGAGAACAAGGGAGAGGAGGACGAAGAAGATGGAATTGGGGAGGAGAACAATGCTGGGGGGACAGCTGCGGTGATGGAAGAGGAGGAGGACGATAAAGAGGAAGAGAAGGCCACAGAGGCAGACACGCCAGGTGAATATGAGAGTGGTGAGGCCATAGACTCCCAGGACGCGGAATGCGAGCCATTTGTGAAGGAAGACGGCCCCTCAGACGATGACACGGCTGAGGAGATCCTAGAGAAGGAGGGGGGAAAGGACAAGGGAGGAAAATCGAAACCAGGCGGAAAACAGAACAATCCTGCGCCAGTTCGGAAGAGCGCTCGCAAGCGCAGAGCCCCGACGAGGTACTAGAGGAAGGGATGGCGCACATTCGCATTGTATAAGTTGGTAATTGTTATAGAGCATTCAAGTGTTACAAACATAATCATGTTATATTTATAACTCGTTATAGTACTAACACGCAGATGTGGCGGCAGATCGCCATTTGCGTCATCATCGTTATATACATATTGTCGTTATATATATACACAAAGAAGAGTGTGAACGATATATAATATATATAAAGTGCGGGGCATATTACATATCCCAATGTTATGTATATACAAATGTTACATAAATAACATCGCATAAGTAACAACCACGTATCATGATTACTTTAGATTAATACTGCAGTGTTTAGCACGATATGAGATATGTATCATTTTAGAGCAGGAATATAAACATAAGATTCAATCGTCTTAGAGACTGAATATAAACATTATATTCAAAACACGGTATGCATTTACGCAGAGGTACGTATGTCCCATTTTTCTGCGTTATCTTGGTTTACATATGACACAGACATAACACACGTGGGCCAATAAGGAGAGGGGTATAACGGACACATGACAGTTGTGTTAAATATATACCAGCGTCCACACGCATGTGACCGTTATGTACAGGACAGGCACCGGTCTGATCGCATTTCACCATTTCATTTTTGCGGTCGATTTATTTAAACAACCATGATGCAACCAAGGATGCAAGACAATGATGGGTAAGACAACTGTTTGTTGACGCAGTATACATCTTCACTACGCAGATCTCACTGAGGTTTATGATTGCGCTGCAGATTCGCTGGGGAGGGACACAGGGACCAGGAATCTAACAAAGATAAACGCACACAATGGAAAGAAAACATAGCGCCGAACAACAACGCAGTTGTCAACCCTTACAGGAAGACACCAAGGCCAGGAAGTGTAGCACAGCCCACAGCGGTGCGGAACCCCTACAAGAAGACCACGTTTACGAATGCGGTGTCCTTATTGAAGAATATGGGTCAAAAAACGGTAAGAATGTCCTGATAAAGTAGTTCTCAATATAACTATCCCGGTTCGACTAACAACGCCGATTTATGCCACGAAGACAACACCCAACAGAAGCATTGATGTAAGATCTTGGGCTCAAAGGACAGAGGTGAGTACATCTGGCAGATTTCAGTTCTTTATGCTTATTCGGTATATATATAACAGCATGAAATATATAACTCATCAATTGTACGTATCGTCGTTATATACATAACCAGGGACCCTATGAATGCTGACAATGGGAGAAATGCAGGAATGGACGTTGTGTTGAATGAAAGCAAGGTATGTTTGTAAACAATTGACGTTATGTATATAAAGACGGTATGTACATAACAATATGCTAACATTAACTCCTCATATGTGCGTATCTTTGTTATGTATATAAACTTCGTGACTGTAAGGGATCGAACAGCTGGGAGGGGTGGCGGAGAGAGAGCAGTGTAAGGCTGTGATTTTGTTCGACGAATAGAGAACAGCAAATAGGTATTATAGCGATTTTTTTTCTATTCGTTGTTCTACTCAAAATCACGATTTTGTTGTTCGCGCGAACAGCGAACAGCACAATAGGGCAATAGACCCCCTTATTTGTAGATTATCTCGAATAGCGAACAGGCCAATAGACCAATCGCGGGTTTCCCCGCCACCACAAAAACTGACGTAAGCAAGAATATTTACTGAAATCTAATTTTTGTGAAAAGGGGGACGATGTAACTTTCGTACTTAGGATATGATTTAGAACATAAAAGAATAAATTTGAAGTTTTTTAAGTGCGCGGAGTGATGCAAAAAGGCGGAAACTCTGTTCCTCTATTTGTCTATTCGTTTCGGGGGTACGAACAGCCCCTCTGTTCGTCTATTCGTGATCGCCCAAAACGAATAGAGAACAGAAAAATGGCAATTTCGGCTATCTGTTCCCCTATTCGTATAAACAAAATCACGATTTGAGCTACGAATAGAGGAACAGCCCGTTTTAGCGATATTGCTGTTCTCTGTTCGTCGAACAAAATCACAGCCTAAGTCACTCTTGCAGTACTTCTTCATACCAATCATTTCTCTGACATCAACTTGATATGAATATAACATTGTTATATATATAACTACATAACAAAGGGGGTCATTACAGAAACGGGCGATGACGCTAGGCTTAAAATCGAGCCATTGGTCTTGCCGACGCAGTTGGATAGAGAGAGTTCAGAGGACGAACACGAAGATGAAACAGAGGCTGACACAAAGCAAATTGGTGAGGAGAACGCGACCCAGTACGACGAAGACATAGCCGAGGATGACGCTAAGCGCACCTGATGAAGTATTAGTAGGGATTGAAAAAGCGGCGTATTTGGTAAGACTTCTCCAGGGAACATGTTCCAACTTTTTTTCTTTGTGGTAGAAAACAGAACTCACTATTTGCTGTTAATGTTCGAATAAACAAAGGTGAGCAGCAGTGCAGTTGGGAAAGCGGAGAAGGAAATTCAGGAGGTAATTTTTGGCTCTAGATATATTTATGACTATTTACGAATGTTACATTCATAACAAGATGTTTGAATCTTTTTTGTGTGGAAAACAGAAAAACCAATGAAATTAATAAGCTCGGAGAAACTCGACATCAACGACGATTGGGTGGGTGAGCGTTGGCCGACTCGCCTATTTTATGGAAGGAGGGGAGAGCTTAGTCACCCATACACTAGGATGAAAACACCTAATCTTAGACAAATGACGTGTTGGTACAGATGCAAATCATACCGCACCTTTGGATGCGATGCAAAGCTTAAGTTGACGTTAGTGGGGGGTCCCACTGGTGAATCGGAATGGACGCTAAGTGGTCACCACACGCAAGTCTGTAAAAATAAAAATGGTATAGCGTCATCGACCGGTGCATCACTGGATGAAAATAAAGACAATTCAAAGATAGTGGACATATCAGAAAGGTTCAAAAATCGTTTGACAGAGTTAGCTGTGGAGAAAATTTGGCTCGCACCTATGAAGATTTGGAGCATGGTACGCGAAGAGATTGTGGGGGAAGGAGGGGGTGGGGCAGTAACAATCCCCAATTCAGATGTGGTCAGTAAAGCCAAGTTTGTGAAAAAAAAATTGTATACTTGTTGTGGGTACAAGAGCATTCTCTAACTTTTTCTGCCCATCTGTTTTGGTGTCCCCCTCAAATGTGAAATGGTCGAACACAGGTGCGTTTATGTCGTTTTAATAGATATGTTTACGTCGCCGTTATATATATACCAACAATTGCTTATTGCACACACCCACACTGTGTGTGAAATCGTCAAACACAGGTATGTTTATATCGTTGTTATGTATATACGACACTTTTTATATCATTGTTATGTATATACCATCATGGATCTCACGGGAAATTTGCTGATCTAATTATGACAACATTGTTGGCTGGTCAACACTAAAGGTATGTTTACGGCAGTGTTATGTATATACCACTGTATGTTCATTAAATTGTTATATATATACCAACAAGTCGTTTTTGTGGCTGTTCCAAACCAGGGTTGCAATTTGATAAGGAACACTCGCCGGGACTTATATGGGGACGACAAGTTCCGTGCTATTGAGATGAAGTATGGTAATGGGACGAAGACAGATAACTTCTTGATGTTCTCTATTTACTGGAGCGATGATGATGGGCCACAGAGGATATTGGGGTTTTCCTTACATTCTCTCGTGAAACTCCTCAAGTATAAGAAGCTATTCTTGCATGTTGACGCGACGTTCGACAGTGCACCAAGAGGTTTCTATCAAGTTGTTATCTTTTCGGTTATTGACCACGCAAGCTCATTGCATACGCCGATATTTTTTTGCCCCATGACAAAAAAATCAGAGGAAGCGTACAACCTACTATGGTCACACATAGTGTGTAGGTGAGTTTTACAGCAACGGTTTGAAAACCAGTCGTTATTGATGTGTTACTGATATTTTTGCGTTGTATGGTTTCTTTTTTCATAAATGCACTGTGATTCTTATTAATAGGGCCAAAAGGGATAGACGTAATGGGAGTTAAGCACGATTTTGAGTGGGCTTTGGTTAACTCGATCGAGAAATGGTTCGGGTGCGAATATCACTTGGGATGCTTCTTTCATTGGAAGCAGGCGATCAGGCATAACTTGGTAGAGAAGGGATTTGACAGGGATTTCATCAAGATCATCCTGCCACTATTCGATTTTTTAACGGTGATCAAAAAGGAGGACATCAGGAAAGGGGTGGAGTATGTAAGGGATGTAGTGCAGAAGACCAAGGGTCTGAAGAAGTGCGAGAAAAAGGAGTTCGATGCTTTCTTGAACACAAATTTCATCCCAACTTGGTTGAAACCAAAATTGATTGACATGTTTAATTACAATTCTGATGAAAAGGGAGATTGGCGACGGGATATGTGAGTATCACTGTCTTTTTGGATAACACAGATATGACATGAGAATTAACGCTGCTTCTCTGTGTGTGTAAAAAGACATCAAAGGACGAATAATGTCATGGAACGATACAATAGGGAGTTTAATGACCTCTTTGATTCGCCAAGGCCGGGATTGTTTGTTTTCTGTGAAAGAGTTCGGGAGGAAGCATCGCGATGGGTTAGGACACACGAGGACGCGTTGAAGGGGAATTTCAAACACAGACAAAAAAGGAGCGATGTGGCTTGGCCAGAGATACCCTCAGATTTTGATGAATGGGCTCCTCCAAAGAAGAGAAGGAATCAGGGTGCATGACAACACCCAGAGTTTTTCAGAGTATGACATTTTCGAAAAGGAGAAGGTAAGTTTATGCATTTGTTATATATATAACTTTGTTTCGTCTTGGTGAGGAATGGCTGTGACAGTGTCTCTTTTTGGGCAGTCTAATCAGTTTATGTTCGTGACATTGTTATATACATAACAGTGTGATTCCAGAGTTTTTTCAGAGTATGATATTTTTCGTAAGTAGAAGGTAATTTATGCATTTGTTATATATATAACTTTGTGTCATCTTGGTGAGAAATGGGTGTATAACATAGTCTCTTATTGGCCCAACCACTCATGTTATGTTCGTGACGTTGTTATATACATAACAGAGTGATATATAAACTTTGTGTCATCTTGGTGAGGAATGGCTATGACAGTGTCTCTTTTTGGGCAGTCCAATCAGTTTATGTTCGTGACGTTGTTATATACATAACAGTGTTATCCCAGGGTTTTTTCGGAGTATGATATTTTTCTTATGAATGTGGTAAGTTTATGAATTTGTTATATATATAACTTGTGTCATCTTGGTGAGAAATGGGTGTATAACATAGTCTCTTATTCGCCCAACCACTCAGGTTCTGTTCGTGACGTTGTTATATACATAACAGAGTGATCATGTGTATTTCTCAGGCATGGAAGACGTCTGAATAAGTAAGGGTATGTGATTGCAACATTTGTTTCATTAAGGTTTTTATTACAGCATGGAGGATGAACCTGACACTTTTTTTTTGGCTGGATGGGTTATGTTGAGGACAGAGTTATATACATAATCACATGGATGCAGTGACCAAAAGGTTTTTTCCCACAGTGCTATCGGCCACCTGCTGTGGTTTTTTCACCCTAACCAGTCAATACCCCCCCAGATTCGTTTGTCATGTGGGAAGAAGAATTGGGGGGTAATAGTAGAATAATGAAATTTATTGTAACAGAATAGTATTTTGGTGGCAATTTATAACTTATAAACTGGTAAATCCAGTGACCATTTTGCAGAAAGTGACCAAAAGTGACCAAAAATATCTCAAACCTTTCTAGCTAATTATCTATGCTGAAAGAACACCTGTCTGCAACATTGTCAAGTTGATGTCATCCTGCAATTTTCAAATCTAGATATTCCTATGTTAATTACCTTGCTTGCACTCTAATGTACTTTATTCTTTACTTGAAATATTATGGGTAGTTCATTTATCTAGACACATGTTCTTTATTGTACCAGTCATAATATGTACTACATCCGGACCCTGTTGTCATTTTTCAGAAAATGAGCACACATAAAGTGTGTTGGGACTCATATACCTGGCATATACTCTTATCCTAACCCACAAAAAATCTATCAGCTGCTATTGATATTCATGCAAAATCTGGGGAACCACAAATCTTCTACCTACCTCTGGAGTAAAAAATCCTGCAGTGCCTACCTCAAAAATCTGAAGCAGTCACATGCCTTTTGCCTGCTAACACAGTGGACTAGTAAATAAATAACAATGTAGAAATTTTAACATTATAGATAGTTGACAAAGAGAAACAAGACCCACAGGTTTTTTGATTGATCTAATTATTTTGCAATCAAGATTCTTAAAATACTAGTGGCACTGGAACGTTAGCCAATTTCTTCTTCTTCTTCTTCTTCTTCTTCTTCTTCTTCTTCTTCTTCTTCTTCTTCTTCTTCTTCTTCTTCTTCTCCTCTTTTCCTTATTGAGTTGGATACCTTTTCACCTTTGAAAAAGATTTGCAATTTCACTATAAAGACATATAATTACGTAAGAGTGATATTGATTAAAACATTTAATGGTGAACACTGTGTTATGCAGAAAAATTACCTAACATGAACAAGTCGGGCCTCAGTGAATGAATCGTCCTATAAATAATACCACTGTTGTCATCTGCGCGAGTTTTCTTACTATTTTTGGTAGCTGTCATCAAGGTGGAGTCTCTGTCACATCACGGTGAACCATGAGTGTAACGAGTGGTTCTCCGTGATGTGACAAAGAGACACCCCTTTGATGACAAGCTACCTAAAATTGTAAGAACACGAGTGCAGATGAAAACCGTGGTATTGTGTATGCAAGACGATGCAAGAAGGTTTTTTTCTTGTCATGACAACTTGAAATAGACGTACAGGTCAAGACGTATTTTTTTATGACATACAGTTAATGTAATTTAGATATTTTAAAGGGAATGTTCCTGTCTTCATCAATCTTTCTTTAATAAAAAATTACTAAATTTATTCACAAAAGTCACAAAGGGCCCGTTTCGCTGTTCTTGTTTTTAAATGTTTACAATCAGGGGCAGGTACAATATCAATAATTATTTCTCTCCTATTACCATACTTTGTATCTTGAATTTTTGGTCATCTGAAGTGTTCATAAATTTCTGACCTCGACAAGTCTCACATCCCATACCTACAAAAAACACGATTTTGCGCCTGAAATTTTTGAGTAAGTGGTTTTCTTGTTACGTGATTCTCACCATGCTCAAAAAAATGCAAGCCTTCACCAATCATACTGCTCCTCTTGGTCTTCACTTCGCGGTCTTAATACATACACCCGCTCTATACTTCTTTTTCTGAATGCAAACCCTGATCATGGTTGCTTGGCGGCTGTCATTATGACTCTTCCCCTATGGATTTTACTGCATTTGAAAACTTATGAAACTTCAACCGCGGGATGGTATCTTGTCGTGCTTGTGACTGTGACATGTCTTCATAAAATATGACTGTCTGAATAAGATCTTACATAAAGTAAAGTCTATTGAAAGTTGTCATCACAAGAAAAATAATCTTCTTTAGTGGTCTTACTAGACAACACCAAATTCTTGCATGCCTTCATACCCGACACGCATGACATGCCAATTTTATCAAGATTTTTTAAAACTTAGTTATATTTGAAAATGAGCCAGTTTTTTGTCTCCTCCTCCTCCTCCTCCTCCTCCTCCTCCTCCTTGTCCTCCTCCTCCTCCTCCTCCTACTACTACTACTACTACTACTACTACTACTACTCCTACTCCTGTTCCGTCTTTGTCTTCTTCTTCTTCTTCAGTAAAATGCACTTTTCACCTTAAGAAATATAGGTACTTTCACGGTGTAGGCCCATGATTATCAAAACAATGATATTGATTAAGGCACTTAACTGTCACATGTTGCCATGCACACTAATTACCTGTAAAATTAACAAGTTGTGTCTCAGAGAGCTCATCTGAATATGTTGTGTTCCTTCAGTAGGATAATCTCTCAGCACTTGTCATGGTCTTTGAGTCTAAATACATGTGATTCACATCTTGCCACAACTTTGTATGCCATGGGCAAGTTAGCATTAGATGGGAGTGCTCATGGCACAAAACTGGTACAAAAACACTCACAGGCAAAAAACACTATTAGTTTTAGCTCTACGTGAATTTAGTTAACAAAGTTGACTTATATTTACTAGCATATTATAGCAAAAAAGAAACCTTAATGTGCATTTACACTAAGCAACAGTATTGTACCATATCATACAGGATGCTTGTTCTATTATTTTTAACTGAGATATATGTGATCACTTCCTGCCACCTTGTTTACACCAAGAATGTATCCAATTATATCAACTTCATTCAGAACATTACAATGTTCTATTAAGGATTGTACATCCAATGATCTAGAGACTCCGAGAAAATCAACATGCTTTGTAAGTTCCCACCATTGTTAAGACGTTGCTCAACTCATGTGAATGCCTCTGAGTTTGCTACATCAAGCATAAAAAGAAAATATTTTCAGCAAAAGAAAACAAATAGAATGTGTTTGTCACAATTTTTGTGTTTGCAGTTGACAGTAAAAACACTTCTAATCATATATGCAAGGGTTAAGTATTAAGTAGTATGACATTTTCCTACTACATGGATGTTCAGAAAAGAGCGTAACACATAAAAATTTATGAAGTACCAGTTTAATTGTAGTACTGACGCACCCCCTTTTGTAACAAAAAATAACTATTCTCGTCAATTTTTGTAGATCGATTATAACTTTTTCCACAGCCTTGCAGCAAGATTTGTGGAAATTACTACAGATTCCTCTTTTCACGAGCTTTCGATTGGTATATGGGTCGGGGGGTCTGGGACTGATACTTCCCCTTCAAAATCACGGTTGATTGTCATTCTTGAGGTAAAAAATCATGACCATCATATCATGTTGTCATGTTACACTGGAAATAACTCCTCCATTAACAAAAATAATCGCGACAACATAGTTTTGCCTCACTCCAGACATACATGGGAGTGAGGAAGAGCTCCAACAGGGCCGCCAAGGCCAACACAGAAGTTGAACATGCCACTGTCATGTGGTGTATATCATGACAGATAGCCACTTCTGCCATAGAGATGACTGCATAAATCTAGCATAAATCCTACTTTAACCATTGAAAATAAGTTTAAAGATTAATTGCAATAGATTAATTTATTAAATTTGATTATTCTAATTGCTCGGCTTCTATTGGTTTCATTTTATTTAAAACAAACAACTGAATTGCCTGATAGTGTGACCCCATGTTTGCTTGAGCTGCCAACCACCACCACATCCACTTACAGGTCTCTTCATCAAATGACAAACATCAGTTCTTCTCTGTGAATCCACAAAATCATGGTTATTACCATGTCCAGAACCTCCCACGCCAGCTCAACCCATCCAAATTCTACAGTGTATTGCGGTTGATTGTTAAGTCTTCAGAGTGGATGGTGAGGCATTACCACTAAAAGCAGGAAGGCAACCTAGCAAAACCTAGGCAACCACCTAAGGAAGAGCAACAAGGAAATTTAATGTTTTATTGGAAAAAATTGCAGAGGATTGAATTCAAAAATGAACTTACCGCCCTGAAATCCCTTCTTTCCCCCTCCCGGCCATGATGGTTGCCGTGTAACATAATTCGGCCTGTAGAAATGGTGTGATTCCTTGTAAAATACGGGGAATCTGACCAAACCAAGCGTCAGGATGGTCGTGGGTGATGTTGCGGTGACGGCGATCGTGGCGGACCTGGCGTTGTGACGGTATTGGCCGAGATCGAGGTGATGCGGCGGTGGCGGCGGAAATTCTCACGGTGTAGGAGAGTAGTGTCGCGATTTTATTTTTTTGCGTTCCGTAGAATCTGGTACATTTTGTACGAACGCCAGATGTAACGCGTCACTACTACAATTAAACTGGTAGCAAAATTACATTTCAAAAAAATACCTGAGATGGCTGGGCCTTCCATGAAGCCAAATAGACTATTTCAATGAAACCAACTCCTCAGACCATTAGCATTGCTCTTGAGCCAAAGCTTTGACCGCTTACATCAACTCAGAGAACATCACAGATAGAAAAAAATTCAACGTGAAAAAGTATGTGCATGAACGTTCAGGCCTGAATGAACCTGGGAGGGGTTTTGATAAAAAAGAGGCTCTTGGTAGGTAGAATTAAGAATTACCGTATTGAACCATACCCCGAAAAATGACCCAGCCCTTGCCCGTCGAGACCCGCTACCCTCCTTCAACCTGATCCCCACTCTGTCTACTCTGTCCTACTCTGTCTGTTGTAACTTGTAACCTCTTGCAACATCGTCCGAACCATGGTGATCGCGCCCCGAAGTCTAGGCTCAAGCACCTCACCGGCGAGTGCTTAGCCTCGTTTGACTAGCGATGCCATCGTGCGTCACTCATCTGATTTACTAGTATCTCTCTCTCTGTCCTCGCTCTGTCTATGGCCACCGCCCCACCTCTTAACAAAAGTACACAATGTTCTCCTACGTGGCCAAGTCCCTCCTGTCCAAAACCCTCCAAACTTTCCTCCGCAAATACCTAGAGAATATCGAGCTAGAAAGCATCTCCTATGGATCATCCACCTCTTCCTCCGACAACGCAAGCGGAAGCAGCGGATGGGGAGTTCGATTGTCCAACGTCAAATTGAGAGAGGGGATGGAGCTGATGAAATTGCCCGGCAAGAGAAAACGGACCGTGGTGGTTACCAAGAAGGTCAAGAGGCGGGGAAAGAAGAGATCCGATGGCAATAGGCAGAGTAAAAAGAATCAGGCTGAAAAAATCACGAGGAATACCCAGAGTTCGGGGGCAGTACGCCGTTCCAAATCAAATGGATGCATTGTCGAATCAATCGACAAACAAATCAATGCCGATACAATGCCTTGCAGTGAATACCGCAAGCGGTCCATGTCAAATGACTCAGAATTCGATTACTTTTCCTCCGCGCCTTCCACTCCCGTCCAACAACGAACGGTGCTTTGTGGTGCTCCTCTTAGTTTTTGTTCGGGAGGCAAAGCCAAAAAGGCAGCAATCAAAATTCAAGAGGTCGATGCAGATCTTCCCGCCCTTCCTTTTGATGATTGCAAAGCGCAGAGTTGTATGCAAGAAGCGGATACTTCAGCGACTCCACAACAACAGGCCGATAAAAAAGACGGGTCACAACATAATAATCATTCCATCTTTCGAAACGATCATGATTCTCAAGATGATGATGACTCGGATGAAGACTCGAGGGCTGATTCTGTGATAGAGGTGAAAGAAGAATGTGTTATTGAAGATACCATGTCGTTAGTTGTTGGTGCTGGTGGTGTCATTGGCACTCTCAACATAAGGTATGATTGATGTCTCGTGTTTCATATGTTTTGTCATTTTTTAAGTGTTGTACAAATTTTCTTTCTCGCTATCTCTCGTTTTTGGCAGACTTGTTGGCAAAGAGCTTCACGTAACAGTGGAAGATGCGCATCTTATCATAGAGGCATTACCAATGGGTGAAGTAGCTAAAGAGAACAAAGATAAAGACAACACAGTCAATGGTGAACCAAAAAGTCATTTACGATCGGATTCAACTCTCAGCGAAGCGAGTGTCGAGTCTACCACTGATGTAAATACCGATGAAAATACATCATTTGGAGAGAAAATTAAGAAAAAGTCTATACTCGCCCGATATCTGTCGATAATTCCTCATTTATTCTTACGAGATTGTCGTGTTAGCCTTATCTTGCCGGGAGAGGACGATTTGAATGGAGACGATGAATCAACCACCCATTCGGTTGGAGATTGCACCGTGTTTGAATGTGGCATCGACTTTCTGTCAGTGACGAGTGGCGATGATTTTTTAGACGTTTTGCAACTTGAAACCGGGAATCAGGTGCGTAAAAGTGCTGCATCTCGAACAACGGAGACGAACGCAACTTCGAATGGTTTTCGATCGAACGATGCCGAAAGGCAGAATCACAATACAAACAATATTTTCTCGAGAAAGCGAATCAGGACAGGCAAAGGTCCTGAAGGTGGACTGTGGCTGAAAATCCATCCTCCAAATGATAGACATGCGGGTTTTACCAAGAAGAATCGTCATAATCAAGATGGATGGGCTCGACAAAGGTTTCTAGACTCGTCGGGCTATTTTTTCTTCCAATGCTCTGGCGTCGACTTGCATGCAAGAATGCTATCAGAGGTTAAAGATGAACCGACAGATGAAATTGCCGCTGCGTGGGGTAGTGAATATGACGATTACACAATAGATTCCATGTTGTTTGGAGTCGATTACGTTGATCCAATATCACTGACACGACACCAAATTAGAGAAAGAATGAAGCGCGAAAGACTTGAGTATACAACAACAAACAAATCCCGGATCGACACTGACGCTAATGGAATTCAACACATACCTTTTGCAAGCAATTTTCACTGGATATCACAACACGCGCATAGAAAAGACTGTTCTTCGATTCATCTCCCGCTCAATGAGTGTCATCATTGTTGGAATGCGTGTCTTTTGAAAGACTCCGATGATGATTCGCCAATGGATGGCAAGATGCCTCTGCCAGGCTTTGTGTTTTACCTCTCGGTCGTGGACCCACTCGAATTAAATATTGACCGCAACAATCTTGAAGCAATCAGCTACGTCATTTCTTTATTTTCTGACAATCAAGCTTCTTGTCAGAGAGCAACGGAAGTTGATGCGAATACGCAACATCTAATACAATCGTCGCAAATGAAAAAAACTGTCAGCAAGGAGAAGTCCTGCCAGGACGAAGATGATTCATTTCCCAAACTTATGCAGCCTGATTCAACGTATCTATCAGGAATACACCTATCCAAAGTCATTGTCCGTGTGCATGCCATGAGACCACTTCCGCACGATGATTCTGGCCTTCATTTTCGCTACTGGCAATTTTTGTTGCAATCTTTGTGCTTAGAAGAACAGCAAATTGATTCTGATGAAATGTCCATACGCGACATGACATGCCACGCAGGCCGCATTGAATGCACCGATTTTTTGGGGGTGTGTGAGAGGCACCTACTGATAGCTGGATCGCAGCATCATTTCCGTTTACCATTCACAGCATCGAAAGTACTTGATGTATCCCTGCCAGTAGTTCTCGATTCTTGCGCACTTCACGCCAGACTTATCGTTTGTGGCTATGGCAAGGCAAATGAGCTTGGTAATGTTTCATCAACGCCTAATACCGCCTTTGTCGATGTAAAAGCTGGGTCTACCGATATAAATATTGACAGCAATCTTTTCACTGAAATATCATCTTCGACGTGTGAAGCTATGTTGATTTTGTTCCCTGAATCTAGGGAGGAAAAGAAGAAGACACAAAACACTGCGACGCCAACAGATGCCAACACGCAATGCAACTCCCGAAAAGAATTGTCTTGGTTATTCCAAATATTAACGAAGGGTTGTAGAGTTTCTTATTATCCGGTCATTAGACTAAACATCCCAGAGACCGATTTTAGTGGAAAATTCGGATCTGGAGGCCTGTCATTCGATACACTTCTCAAAGGTCTTGGTCTTAAGTATGGGTTGCAGAAGCAATCATCTCCTGAACAATTTCCTCTGTGTTCACTTCCAGAAACCCTTCGCATGCACATTCTCGTTTTCATAGATGATTTGAGCCCACTGGAGAGGGTGCTCAATATTCACTCAAAAAAAAATGTGTCTATATTTCTCCGGAGTCATGCAATTAACAAAAAGCTAACAGCTATGAAGGATTCTCGGGAAAAGGCTGTGAGTAAGTGCCAGAAAAATGGAAATCGGCGTGAGATCTTATTGAAAAGGTTGCTTGAGTTAAAGGACGATGCTTTAGAGAATCTTCTGACGGCGCATCACAAATTGACAGATGTTAACTTGAGTTAATGTTGTAAATGGCCTACAGTGTCAATTTAAATTTTGGTTATGACTTAGTTGGGAACTTATCTACAAGCTGTCGGAAAGATGAAGATTCATCCAATCCTATCCGAAATAAAGCACTTCTAATCTTAGTTGTCTGAACGACTCTGTCTCCTTGCCAAAGTGTAGTCATTTCAGTAGGTGAGTCATGATGAGATGTTTTCACATGAGGAATAACGATGCGATTGACTGGAGTCAACAGACGGATGGAAGAGGTTACGAAGACCTCGGACCAAAGGCCCGCAAGAGCATCTTGGACTGACGGGGCAGAATCTTCAAAAATTAGCTTTGGTCCATTGTATGCTGCAAGTTGTGGGTCTATCTTTAGCAGTGCTTTCATGACTAAATGTCGAGAATATCCTGGTAGAACGTTGGTCGCTGGCGCACTTCTAATTGTTCCATCAGTGTATATCACAAATACATTTGATGTGAGACCCTCTAGAATTTCCAGCGATTCAATGAAGTTAGACGAAGCAGCATTACTGCTATTGCGAACGAGCAAGACTTCTCCCACATTCATCCCAGGAACTTTGAATATTGAAGGATCTTCTAATGGCCTACGCACACGACACCAAGATGAAATTTTTGCACTGGCGCCAACGGAAGCCTCAGTAGGATTGGGTGTGTTTTCAACGTGACGACGAGGCAATAATGCAAGAGCTTCTGGCGTTAACTCCTTTGGAATCGAAAGGCAAGCAGAGATCGGCTGAGGCATCTTATCCTCAATGGAAGGTCGTGATGGACCAGCGAAGGATGCATGGCCTCGCACGGTTGGTCTAGAAACATTTGATGTGGTGATATGGTCGTGTTTTGGTGGTGTCCACAAGAGAGTCAACATTAATGTTCGATGACGATTTGCGCCGTGTAATTCAGTACTTTCAAGGATGTTGATTGGATCAGGTTGCTTTGTTGTATTCTGTTCAAGCAACGACTTTGCCGCCTCGTCGAGTAATGCTTTTATCAAATTCCCAGAAGTTTGTATCTGTCCTTCAAAGCCTGACGTGTCGTTTAACGAACATGGCCGAACTAGAATCTGACTTTCGAGCAACATTGAATAAGATGAGCACAATCTATCCATATGAAAATCAATACCCCAAACATTCCAATGAAAATTGGCATCGTAATTGCTGGCATGATTCGTCTCACGGCATGTAGCTGGAAAGGAAACATCACATCGAAGTACAGAATAAGCTCCTACACCATGGATGGATCCCTCACGTTGTTCTATGTTTTCCATCCATTCTCTCGCAGAGATATCTTTGTCTAATCGCCTTGCACAAACAGCTGCGGATGGGCGACTAATCTCTGAGCAATGCTTGATATCGTCCGTAATTTCTGTAAATGCCTCTGCACAAAACGGATAATCTTTCCACGGCACAGCATGTAATACATATTGGGATGGCATCGGAGAAGATGGATGCGAATAATACGATGACCCTATACGTCGCACGTGCGAAAAGGCCAGAATTCGGAAGTCAAACTGCACGCAAGTCCACAAAAATATTGCATATCTTATGTAGGATGTCATCGTTAACGCCGATTACTTGCAGCTGATCGGACGAGCCAAATAGATCTCAGTCAGATCTCAGTCTATCGTAGCGATTTCAGGAGAAGCGGGATTTTAAGCTGGCAATATCTCATTGTTGATTGTGATCTCGGACAATTGCTGCAGTGGGAATCTTCAACCGTCTCACACTACTACTCTCTCATATTGCAAGTCGTGTCTATCTCATGTCGCCAACCTTCGCCGACGACGAGAGAGCCGTAGAAGAGAGCCGGCGCAGCCGGCAGCTAGAGCCCACCGCCCATCGCGGCCCCGAGGCGGCCCCTCCACGCAACGGACAGGTGCTTGATAGTGTATGAGTAGTATATTTTGGTATGGTATCCTAGAGTTACGAGAATCCCTCCTTTTTCTTACGTTTGTCGTATTGCCTCAGCAGAGAACATCTACCACGAGACTCCACGGGACACGACCAAACAAAAATGGTCCATGAGAAAAAAAACACTACTGCGTTGAACGGCATTCATAATCATCGATTCGAACTCAAATATCAGGGGTATCGTAGCAGGACGCGTCTCGACCAAAATTGAATAGCAAAACCCAAAAGCCGCATCCATTCCAAAAAAGAACACCATGAACAATCCAATCACCTCCTGGGACAACGACTACGCTCGCCTCGCCCGAGCCGCCTCCCAACTCCGCACTACCGGCAACTCCAACTCCCCCTTCAACTCGAGCGCACAACGGCAGGGCCAGGCCTCTTCGATCCAAACAGGAATCGAACGTCTCGACTCTCAATTGAATGCTCTGGAAAGAAATTTGTCGTTGACGCCTGCCGAGGTCAGTCGGAGGAGGAATTTGTTGGAGGGGCTACGCAGTCAAGTGGGGGGCGGTGGTGGCGGCGGGGGGTTTGAGTCGTCAACGGCTGCGGCTCTCCGGCAGCAAGATGACATGATTGATGAATTGGCCATTGGGGTAGGACGTCTAAAAACACAAACAAGTTTGATTCACCAGGAGGCGAATGCCCATGTGAGGCTGTTGGATGAGATGGATAACAATGTAGACTTGGCGAATCAGGGATTGGAAGATGAAACTAGACGTGCGATGAGGTTGAGAGAAGAGTCTAGTGTTTGGAGGCTGCATTTAGTTATTGTGGGGTTGAGTGTGTTGCTTTTTCTCCTCATTTTGATGGGATTATCGTAGAGTTGGTATGGGTGAGATCGGCTTACGTACCTAAGTTGGTGCATATTGTAGTCAGGTTTGGAATCGCCCGTTTTGTTACCCTAAGTCTAAGTTCTTCGGATGCCCCATTCTACGTTCGAATTTTCTGTGTGTTGTAGAGACTGGTGATAACTGTAATGAATCCCTGCTTTTAATTTTACACTACAAAATCTACTCCTCAATTTCTGCATCTATCGATCCTGAAATCTGCTTCTGATTAGCCCTTCTGTCGCTTGGACCTTTTCCTATCATCCAGTTGTATACTTCGTCTATTAGCATATCTAAAGCCTCTTCATTCCCGAAGGATGCTTTCTGGAAACCGCCAGTCACGGTGCTTGCCATGTCTCGTGCTTCATCTGGCAAATCTTCCAACCCCAATTTAAGATAAACTGGCTGTTGGCGGTATGTGAAATACAAGTGTTTGTGCGATAACATAAATAAGGATGATTTCGATAACCAAGCCATAGAATTTAAACAACCTCCAACTTACCGTGAGGTGTGTTCCTGGGAGATATGAAACTGAAGGCCTACTAACATTTCCATTTTCAAAACATTGCAAGAATCCTTTGCAGCTGTCAAGTTCGTCGTCATCGAATACAAAGATTCTAGTCTTTGGTAGAATGTTTTCGTCAAACTTGGCTGTCAAAATTCGATCCATTTCACTGGGACTTGGGGAAAATTCCAGTCCAACAGCTGACACAGCCATCTCCGCGAAATTAATAAGAGTATCAAAAGGCATGCCTGACCCAGCCTGAAAGCCTCCCACCTGCAATTCCTTGGCAAAAGTTCGAGACATTCGAATGGTTTCTGCAAATCCAAAATTATTATAACTGATGAAACCCGCACCGGCCAATTCTTCGCCTATCCCAGTTGCAGCGATTCCAATTGCATGCAGCTTCGCTCCCAGACTATGCCCAATCGCATACTTTGGCAATGATTCAGGATATCCCCTAGAATCTTCACACTGGATCACTGCGTTTTTCATTCTATTGACTGCTCGTTGCGCAATGCTGAAGTGATCCAATCCTATTTCGTACGGTATTGCTATTACTGACGCGTTCATTTTTGCTGCGAGACGTTGGAGAAATGTCGAATAGGATATGTGCGGGAACTGCCCCAATACTGCCCCGCCTAGGAAGAAGATGACGCAGGATGGTGTTGCCCCAGAGGACGGTTCTAGAAGGTAGACAATTTCTGGTGAAGATGGTTTTGGACTGTCTCCGTCGTCTGACGTGATCGATACATCAAGTAATGTCCATTCACCTATCTTCTTCCCTCCTCCAGCATTTTTTTGGGCTAATTCCCATTTTCTGTCTAGACGAGCAAGCGCCGTGACAAGGTCACCTCCAATGGCATCGCTTGCCTTGTTTTCATTTCCACCGGCATCATCGCCATATTGAGAACGCAAGGGGATTGGAATAGTGAGAACGCCCTTCGAAGTCCGGGATATGTGACTCTTCCTCGTTATTGAAAAGGCATCTGCACCGGAAGGGCGGTGCATGAGTAGAAATGCCAAGGCGAGGAGCCTAGTAAGCATCGGAAAAATGGAACATATCGCCATATTTGTCATCTCCAGTCTATTCATCGACAAACTAAAATAATGTTGGCATTCTTTAAGTCAGGCATAGTCTGGCTTGCAGGAACTCAATGAAACCGAGAATACGAAAAGAAGAAATAATCAAGATTTTTTTAAATAATCTTAGTTTATCACTGAGCAGAATTCTTTTCCTTCTCCTTGGTGGTAAGACACTTTTTTCACTTTTGGCCATTATTGGTAACATTTGATTATTTCCACAACTTTACCTGTAAATATGTTTTTTTCGTGTTTGACATGCATAGGTAGTCACAATCTTTTAGTTCGATGTTACCTTTAAAAATATATCTAAACTTAACATAAAGCGTAGCCAAAAATTCTGACACACTTGTTACAACGTGTAACTCATATTATCACCAAAAAATGGTTTCAAAGTAAACGGCGGTTAAAAATCAAAATATAGGACTGGGGCTATAAAAACCCGGACCCCTAGAAATGGCGATAAGAAAAACGGACGAAAAATGGCCGTTGGCGAGCCAACATCCGATTTTTAAGATGTGGACATCAAGCGAACTGTTGTCTTGTCTCTAAATAGGCTGTAACATTCTTAGTTTAATGTTGCGTCCGTTGAAAAGACAACCATACTTTCTCTCGCGTCGCCAATTATTCTCAACGTCTTTTTTGTATCGTACTTCTATTGTTGTACCATAAGTAGCCCGAAAAAGCCAATAACAAGCTAACGCACCTCATTATTTGTGTGTGACGGTACACCTATTGTACTGTATTGTATTGTTGTGTCGCAGAAGGTTTATCTCAAATATTGCGTTCGAAAAAAGGACGGTCTGTCCGTTCAAGTATCTTAGAGACATAAAGCTAGGGGTCCGGGTTTTTATAGCCCCAGTCTTATATGTATCTAAATTCAACCTACCGCGTTTGTGCAAGGCACAGCACTAAAAAAGTCGTGCCCGTGCGCGTGGCGCGAGCGAAGCGAGCGCAGCGCGCACGCTAACTAGCGGCTACTGTTGTATCTTCTTTTTAACGAAACAAGGCGAATTCCTTTTTGCAGGCTCCCGCAGCTGCTAAAAAATCTTGCAGCGGCTGCTTGTAATAATACCTAATTGGACCACAGGCGCTGCGAGACTTTTAACAGCAGCTGGAATATCATCTTGTTGTGAGTTGCGGGAAACATACAATTGAAATTCATTTGCCCCACATGTAATCCTAAATGGAACAGGCAAGGATCTTTCTGCTGTTTGTAACTTTTTTAGATCTTCACTCTTGGTAGGGACAAACTGCAAACCTACCCCAGGGTCTGCCTTTTACTAAAAGAAAAATATATAATTTTGTACTTTCGCACACCAATTTAACAGTCTGATCACTGTCCTCATGGGTATGATGTAATACTGTCAGTCAAGGGTCAACCATCAACCATAGACTGAGAGATAATGGCTAGACTTTTCATTTCCCTCCCCCCAGTGGTGACACACTGATTTTTGGTCTCAGTATATTGTCACACATAGAGTATTTTCCACGCGAAAGTTTGGCACTTAACAACACCTTTTCCTTTTCATTAAAATTCAGGTAAAGCTCAAGCTTGGAGTATTGTATACCTGTAGAACAAACAACAAAGCCTGCTGGGTTGAGTAGCTGAGATGAATCTGATGCCAAGACTATGAGTGATGTGAGCAGAAGATGGTGAGATTTGTCAAAGTGCAAAATTCCTCAGCAAGAGCAGTAAATATGTTTATGCTGCTAAAATGATTTTAATTTTGTACCTTATATCCTCTCAAACAACTAGCTAAAAATGCGAGGGAAACTAAAATTTTTATGAAGAATTTTTCTTATGAAGTGGTTGTTTCTTTTAAGTATTTTTAATCTCATTCGAAACTTCCATGTTCAACCTTCATACGTAGTTCTAGTGTAACTTTTCTTTTCGCTCTTGTGACAATTATTCCCATTTTCGTATATTTTTTACAGCACAGACATCAGACATCACCATGCTTTAATCTCCACCCCCTACATCTCCCTTGAATACTTGCAACAAGGTTCTGTCAAAAACTCTACCTCCACTTCAATCAATAGCCAATGCCAGTGCTAATCATTTGATGTGCTGCATGCTTCAAAATTAACCTCAGTTTATGAGAGATCATGATTCATCAGTCAGCCATTTGCTTGCTTGTGTCTAGTGCACTTGTTGGTGTGCTCTTATTATGTTTGTGCTCTTTGAAAGATTCACCCCCTTTCTTCCATTACTCTTGTCTTGATTCAAATTGACATTGAAGAGTGTCACCTTCCTGTGGGTATGTGGATTGGTCAATACCAAGTTACATTGTGTTTGAATTGTTGATTGAAGGTAGGGGCACTCAATTGTGTTGATGTGACATTGATCTGCAAACACAGTGATTTGGAAACTTAAATTCATTATTAATTTTCGACAAAGAAGACAATATTCAAGAAATAAGACTATTTTAGAACATTGAAAATATAGGCTTTCTTGCTAATAGTTTTATTTTTTGCAGAAGGCTAATTTTTTGAGAAAAGGAGGTCAATCTATGTGGGAATAGTACAAGTTCAGGTAGTACTCAAATATAGTCCTATTTCTTGAAAATAGGCTTCTTTTTGGTGAAGGCATATTTTTCAAAAATGTCTTACTTATAGTGCCATTTTTGATATAAATACTTATTCGAGAAATATGACAATTTTGGAGGAAGATACTACTGCAACAAGTTTCGGCTTATAAAATCACATGACAACTACTATATTTTAAAAAGATAAGTTCCCTCAACCTCATTGTCCAACAATTGGTACTGCCTTTGTGTGTTTTAATTTGAACCAATTATTTAATTAAGTTCTTCTGTGCTCAATTCATTCCCTTTGAAGTTTTAAAGTTTATGACTAGACTCCTAGACATCATCTTTGACGGCAAAGGAAGTAGGGAAGCATTGCTCATATTTGCTAAAAGGGACGATGGTTGTTGATACCCAATTCACCATTCCGTTGGGCAAATTGGTGTTCCAAAATTGCTTGTAGTGCCTTTTAACATGAGGCGATGCATTGTCATGATGATTTCTGATTTCTCACAATGATGTTCTTGTTAAACTCTCTACTCAATTCTTCTGTCTTCACATGTGATTTAGGAATCAATTGTCCTTGAAGAAGTCCGGCATTAACATAGGCCAAGAATCAGCCTTTTTGTACCCCCTGGGTACAAAACCTAAATAGAGCAGGAATCAGCCTTTTTGTACCCTTGGGTACAAAACCTAAATGGAGCATTCTCAGGAACCCAAGTAGGAGAGTCCACCTCCGACGGCATGGACTCCCCAACATGGAAGTTCAGAACCCCAAATAAGAGAACACTCTTGTGGAAGATCTGAACATCTTTCAGAAGGGTATGAACATACCATATTGTGTAGAAGTCTACACAATGATCGTTTGCATTGTTTGGATTGGAATACAGTTCCACTGCCTTTCCATCCTCATAATTGTACAAAATATAGCTCATAAAATCAAATCTTCGACACCTGTCGAACCTACCTATAATTTTTGCGTGATATTTTTTTACCACGATTTTCGGCTCAGGTCACTATCTATAGATAACCGTGGTGCGACCTTCGCGCACCAAAGCCATCGACATCCGACTCTTCCGACACGAGGTACGCTAAAAAATTTTTTATCGCAAGCGGCAATTTTTAACTTTTTGCACGAGCGATACGTTTTTTTTGCACGATCGACGATCTAACCAAAATTGGCTACGCTATCGATGAATTCCTACGGTTTTGCAATCTACGAGCTCTCCAAAAATTCTCCTGCGATTAGCAAGCATCAGCGATTAACTTTGAGCGATCGACTTCTGTGATCGGGGATTCCTAAGAGTCGGATTAATTTCGTGATCAAGAATTCTGGCGAAATAGTTGGAAGCAAGACTTTCAAGAAATAAAAGCCGACGAAGAAACATTAAAAAATTAAAAAATAAAAAAATTCTTTTTCGAGCTAACCTCAACAGGGCACCCAAGACCTTCTTCAAGGCCTTGTTTTATAATACGCCCCTTGGCGAGGCAATTAAGAGGATGTCTACCAGCAAGTCAAGCCCAGAAGGACTCAAGCCACAGGAGTGTGAAAGGAGTTCAGGGAGGTCTAAGCCACCCATTTCCTACATTCCCACTGCCATGGACACCCCGAAGGTAATCAACAAAATCAAGGTCTCCAAGAAAATGACCTTGTCTTTCACCGTCTTCGACGAGGGAAGTCCTGAACAGTTCCTCAACCATGTCCAGACCTCGATGGAAATAATTTCCCAGAGAGGCTTAGACACGGACTACGGGGAAGCCTGTAAGGCAGATGCAAAGGCTGAGGCAAAACTGATTGCGGCCACTGCGGCCAAAGCCAAGTTCAAAGGGACGGATGAAAATTCCCCCATCCTCCAGTCGTGGAACAAAGCAACTGCTGCTAAAATCCACACCAGTGAGGCCATAGTGTCCGCTGGCCAAGCGATCTTCCTGCAGTACTCTGCTCAACTGTCGGAGACTGCCCGTCATCCTTGGACCACCATCGTTGGGGAGCAAATCAATTGCAAACCCTGGACAGATGTGTATGGGACCGAGCATCCCACAAAGCACCCGGCATCTTGGACCTCCTTTCAGGAATTTTTCCAGTTGCACCTGCAGACCGTCTTTAGGACTGATGCAGCGGAGCAGGAACGTTTCTACATCAGCAATGGGCTGAAGAAACCAAACAGGGTACCCATCAGGGACTTTGTGCAGAGGATCCAACGCCTTAACGGGTACGTGGAACTCTTGCCGTGCCTGTTTTACTCTTCAAAGGCTGCAAAGTCTACGAAAGTATGCGGGTCATTCGATGATGCCGACTTGGCAAGCCACATCCTCAGGATGGTTCCTAGGAACTGGCAGGACCAATATGCGCTCAGTGGAGCTTTGGTACCACAAAGTGTCAGGGAACTTCTCGAAGTCCTTGAACGCATCGAGAAGGCCTACCCCACCGAAAAGGTTGGAGAAGGACCCAAGACCGTAGCCAAGGCTAACGCCTCATCTAGGAAGAAGATGGTCTCTTTTAGTGACCGGATTCCAAAGAAACGTCGCACAGAGAAGTACTGTTCTCTCTGCAAGAAACATGGGGGCGCACATACCACCCACAACTCTCTGGATTGCCGGAAGTATGACTCCAATGGGACCCCGAAGTCAAGCTTCAAGGGGAGAAAACCAAATGGAAACTCTTGGGGACTAGAGAGACCTGCTTGAGGAGGAAGTAGCTATGCGCAGCTATCCACTAAAATCGACAAACTTACCAAGTCCAACAAGAAAATGAAACGCGCTATTGGAAAAAAGAAGCGTAAGCATCACGACATGAGCGACAGTGATGATTTAGACTCATCCTGAGATGATGGGTTGGGGAGTACTAAGAAATGGTGTAGTAAAATCGATTGTAATGAAATGATTAACACTTATCTTAGTCGGATTAAAACTTCCCCATGTGCCAACATAACATTTTCTGGTTCAAACAATACATGTTCGAATCGAGCAGAAGAACTAGGAAATCTTCCAGCCAACCTTACACAGAGTGAAACAATAACCGAATTGTTGGACCCCGAACTGCCAGGTGACCTTTTCAATAGTGTGAAGTCCGCTTTGACAGGTAAAGAAGGGCAGGTCATTACTGTAGTAGCACAAGCACACTATAAAGCGACTGAAAATCCAGCCCGTAAAAACATCGAACACTCTACAGGGCGTCGAACCAGTAACACAGTCATCAGGATCCTACTAGACAGTGGATCTGATGGTGATCTCCTGTTCCATGCAAAGGGAACGGAGAAACGCTTTCCTTACTTGGCTAGGCAGGTGCCAAAGTCTTGGCGCACGTCGAATGGGAGCTTCCTAACCAAAGGAAGGAGCAAAGTCAACTTAAAGTTCTTTGAGTATTCAAACAGTAAGGAGTACACAGTGACTCCTGATGTAGTAGAGTATGATAAGAAAATGATGGCAAAGCCAGCGTTCGACCTCATTCTTGGATGTCAAACCATGAAAGAGCTCAGAATTGTTCTAGATTTTCGGACAAAAGAAATAACCATTGATCACATCATTTTGCCAATGAGAGATGTCAATAGTCTGACCTCATCAAACTTGGATAAAGCCTGGGCTGTTAACAACAGCATGGCAAATGAACCGCAAAGTACGCAGGAAGCGACCCAGCGGGTAGTTAAAATCCTAGATGCAAATTATAAAAAGGCAGACCTCCAATCAATTGTTAGCACCAATTGTACTCACCTAAGTCTCCAAGACCAAAACTCGTTGCTGGAGTTACTCACAGAATTTGAGGAACTTTTTGACGGAACACTAGGTGATTGGAACACAGAGCCTGTGTCCTTTGAACTTAAGGAGGGCGCAAAGCCATATCATGGCAAGGCATACCCAGTACCAAAATCTCGCAAAGAAACAACTATCAGAGAACTGAATAGATTATGCAAACTGGGAGTGGTAGAGTTTCAGCCCGAATCGGAATGGGCATCACCATCATTTATCACTGGAAAACAAGATGGAACTGTACGCTTTCTCACATATTTTAGAGAAGTAAATAAACGACTGGTTCGAAAGCCGTTTCCATTACCCAAAATCAGTACAGTCCTGCAAGAGCTAGAAGGATTTACCTATGCTACAACCCTAGATTTAAACATGGGTTATTATACCATTAAACTGGATCCCGATTCATCCAAAATATGTACCCTCATTTTCCCATGGGGCAAGTATTCTTACCTCCGGTTGCCAATGGGCATCGCAGGTTCACCAGACATTTTTCAAGCAAAAATGTCAACACTCATGGGAGCCTTAGAGTTCGTACGAGCTTTCCTTGATGATTTGTTATGCATCACAAAGGCAAACCTGGAAGACCACCTTGACAAATTGAAAATGGTGCTTACCAGGCTACGCGAGGCGTGCTTTTGAATCGACGCCCAAAAATGGTCATTCTGCACCTTTGAAACAGAATATCTAGGTTATACCCTCACACGAACAGGGATTAAACCACAGCAGAAAAAGGTACAGGCGATTCTTGCAATTTCATCGCCGCAAAAATGTCAAAGACCTCCGTAAGTTCCTGGGCATGGTCCAGTATTATAGAGATCTTTGGTCAAGACGCAGCAAAGTGCTTGCCCCACTCACCTCACTGGTAGGAGAGTGCGGTCACACCAAGGTCACCAGAGCCAATAAGACGAAGAAACGCCCATGGTACTGGGACACGGTGCATCAAAAGCATTCGATGACGTTAAGACTTCAATTGCCAAGGATGTAGTCTTAGCCTATCCCGATTATTCAATGGAATTTGAGATATATACTGATGCCTCGTCTAAACAACTTGGATCAGTTATCACCCAGGGTAATAGGCCCCTTGCGTTCTTCAGCAGGAAGCTGTCGACAACGCAACAGAAGTACAGCGTGACCGAACTAGAACTACTGGCCATAGTGGAAACACTCAAGGAGTTCAAAGGCATGTTGTGGGGACAAAGATTAAAAGTCTACACAGACCATAAAAATCTAATCCAAGACGCCCTCGGATTAACCTCTGACCAAGTCTACCAATGGAGATTGCTCCTCAAGGAATTTGGCCCCGAAATTGTTTACATTAAAGGCATACATAACACTGTTGCCGACGCCATCTCTCGCTTAGACATCGGAGCAATACCGAGTGAGCACGAGAACTGGATGACGTTCACCAAATGCTGGTGTCATTACACGATTCAAGAAGAGAGTGCTATAGACACCTCTGCATACCAAGAGGAAATGAATCTGATATTTGCAAACCGCAGCAAAGAAAATGTAATCTACCAGTTAACAGTACAAGAGATTGTCGAAGCACAAAAGCTTGATGCCAGCTTGAAGACATTGAAAGACCAGTACTCGACACAATTGGTCGAAAGTACACATCTCCTATGTAAAGACGGAAAAATGGTCATTCCAAAAGATCTTCAACACCGTGCAGTTAGTTGGTACCACCACTATCTACAGCACCCTGGACACACTAGACTCGAAGAAACCCTTCGTGCTGCAATGTACTGGAAAGGTATGCGAAATACTGAACAGAAATATGTCAAAAACTGTCATGCATGCCAAGTAAACAAGAGGCATAAGCATAAGTACGGGAAACTCCCTACTAAATTCGCCATCACAAACCGTTGGGATGTACTATGTGTGGACCTTATTGGCCAGTATACAATCAAAGGTAAAGATGGGACAGTAATTGATTTCATGTGCCTGACTATGATTGACCCAGCTTCTAGCTGGTTTGAAATAGTTGAACTGCCGGTAATCACTGAGGCAATTATTCCACTGGATTCAAAAGGGCGGAAGGGTAAAAGGACCCATGATGGACCTAAGTTAGCATACTTTGATAAATCATCAGCAATGATCAGCAACTTAGTGAACAAGACCTGGTTTAGTAGGTATCCACGTTGTCAATACATAATTTATGACAATGGACGCCAATTTAAACTTCACTTCAAAGCCCTATGTGACTCATATGGGATCACGAGTAAGCCTACCAGTGTCAAGAATCCACAAGTGAATGCAATTCTAGAACAAGTGCATCAGGTGATATCATCAATGCTCCAAACAGCTGAAATAGACATGGCCCCTTCAGTAGAGACAAGCGATATAGACAAGTTCGTGACGAATGTTGCATGGGCCATTCGCTCAACATACCACACAGTACTAAAAGCCTCCCCAGGTGCAGCCATCTTTGGATGGGACATGTTGTTTGACATCCCCTTCCTGGCCGACTGGAATAAAATTGGAGAATATAGGCAACACCAAACAGACCAAAACACAGAACGGGAAAATAGCTCACGTCGTGATTGGGACTACAAAGTTGGTGATCAAGTACTTGTTAGAAAAGATGGTATACTCCGCAAAGGTGAAAGTAGATATGAAAGTGATCCTTGGACTATCACATCAGTTCATACGAATGGCACCATCAGGATTCAACGCGGAACCAAATCAGAAATACTGAATATACGAAGAGTTACACCTTTTTTAACAACCAAACTTAAAACCGAATTAAATGTCAGTTATAAAAACGACAAAAACGGACTCTCCCTCTTCAACCAACACTTACTCGTTACACATGTTTAACAAACTCTTTAGTTCGTTATTGTTACTCTCATGAGAACCCATTTTTTTCACCTAAAAACACTTAGGTTTTTTTGTTCCATTTTTACCTGATACTCCATTCACGGGAGCGAGTGACATAGGCCAAGAATCAGCCGTTTTTGTACCCCTGGGTACAAAACCTAAATAGAGCAGGAATCAGCCTTTTTTGTACCCTGGGGTACAAAACCTAAATGGAGCACTAGTAGGAGAGTCCACCTCCCAACGGCATGGACTCCCCAACATGGAAGTTCAGAACCCCAAATAAGAGAACACTCTTGTGGAAGATCTGAACATCTTTCGGAAGGGTATGAACATACCATGTTGTGTAGAAGTCTACACAATGATCGTTTGCATCATTTGGACTGGAGTGCAGTTCCACTGCCTTTCCATCCTCATAATTGTACAAAATATAGCTCATAAAATCAAATCTTCGACACCTGTCGAACCTACCTATAATTTTTGCGTGATATTTTTTACGACGATTTTCGGCTCAGGTCAGGCATTGGAATTTTCTTCCTGTCATTCTCTTTTGTACACCCGGGCATCTCCATTTTGGCAAAGTACTCATTGCCTCTCGCATGCAATCAAAATCCTTTTCAATTTGAAAGAAGGTCCATGACAAAATATAGAACCATCATAATCTTGAGTAATTGTTCGATTGACTTGCTCTTCTTGTTGCTCCAAGTTACAAGTTAACGTCTTGAAGTGCATATGATAGCTCAGGCTTCACTCTATCTGTGAGTGGCAGTTGTTGAGGTTATGAGGCCCTTTCGCCCTCACACTTGAATTCATCTGACGGAGACAAACCTTTGATTTAATTTTATAACCCAATTGCTTGATTGGTTGCCATGGTTCAGCTCGTTGGGAATGCCATGTTGTTGATCCAAATCCTGATGGTCCAACGCTCCTGGAATGTAATTAGGGTTGCCATGGTTCAGCTCTTTGGGAACGATTTGCCGTTGCTCAAAATCCTGAGGGTTCAGCTCTCTGGGAGTGCCATTATGGTCAGTGTTTTGGTTCACTCTGTTTAAATCCTCTGCAAAATCCAATTGTCTGTTTCTCAAAAACGTTTCCAAAAGATGCCTTTTCTTCTTCTTCTTCTTTCTAATAAATTACTCCAAAATGAAAAATCTCGATTCCTAAGAAGGAAGTGGAATTACGTTATTTACACATACACAATGCAATCGTCGAAACACGACCAAACAGATCCCAGGAGAAACCCGATGTTGTTATGTCGTATCGATCGTCTCTGTTGTGGCGCTAAAAAATCATTTCAAGCGCTGAGAAGAATCGCTGCGCTAATTTACCAGGAGTATTTGTTTGGTAAACTGTCGCCATGTCTCGCTTGAACATCTCTAGATTCGGCAGCATCTACTCGAGCGGTGTCTCCACCTCGGCCTGTTCATTCCGCCCCACCTTCATTTCTCCCCGCAGAACGAACATTCTCCCACGAGGCTCCACCTGCACGAAATCCGCCGCCGCCGCCTCCTCCAACATCTACAAAAGTTCCAGGCTCAGTTTAGAAGAATGCGTCAGTGAAATCGAATCGATTCTAGATGATCCCGGCATATCCACACTGCTGAATTCCAGTCAGGCAGCTGCCATCGACAGTTTGCGTGATAAGATCAATCAGTGTCAACAGCTTATCAATCCTGTGGGAAATGGGGAGAATATATCCTCTTCCATGATCCCAGCTCCCGTTTTGGAGAATCTCGAAGATCCGAACAATATATTTTTGGCATCTACGTATGGTGGTTTGAAGGTTTCGAATTCAACCGCTGACTTTGCCAGCCTTTGGAGTGAACACTCATCATGTCCGAGTTCAGATGGCGTTTCCTATGTGCCGCCGGAATGGGAATCATTGAGTGAAGGGAACAAGACTAAATTGGCAGAAATTCTATCGCTAAACAATTTGGAACGTTGGGACTTCAATATTTTGGATGTCGTAGATTTAGTAGATGGTTGCTCGGTGCTTGTGCTGGTCGGATGGGCAATCATTGGATCACCTTCCTCTCAGAGAGTAATGATGGAATCTTTGGGAAAGTCACTGAAAGAGGAAGAAGAATTGGGTGGATACAATTTTTCGCCAACTCTGGGTGTGGATCACAAGATGCTTGTTTCTTTTCTAAGATCGCTGGAGGCCCAATATTCTACTACGCAAAAGTACCACAACAATATCCATGCGGCAGATGTTCTTCAGACTCTACACTCCATGATTCGAATGGGTATCGGGGATCTCTCGGAATCGCTGAGTACAGTAGATGTCTTCGCCATGCTTCTCGCAGCAGCAGCTCATGATGTTGGACACCCAGGAACAAACAACTTGTATCAGATTAATGCTCAGACGAATCTAGCCATTGTTTACAATGACAAGTCCCCACTGGAAAACATGCATGCCTCCAAAGCTTCTCAGTTGGTGAAAAGTGCACATCTCCTCGAGGATTTTTCTCGGGAACAAGCGAATCTTGTTCGAAGTAAAATGATCCAGGCAATCCTTACCACTGACATGGCTCATCATTTCAACAGTGTATCCTACATTGAAAACGTCATTTCTCGGTTCGATGATGATGGTGTGGATTGGTATGATTTTGTACGCACTGATGAATCCACCGACGTAGTCAGTGACATTTTCAATTTTATGATTCATTTGGCAGATATTTCGAACCCCACGAAACCTCGCAGTCTCGCAACATATTGGGCAGAGTGTGCACTATCTGAATTCTTTGTGCAAGGTGATCTTGAGAAGGAGCTAAATTTGCCGATTTCGCCGCTGTGTGATAGGGACAAAACAAATTTGGCTACGAGTCAGCGTGATTTTATAAAATATGTTGTTTTGCCTGCCTATGAGGTGCTCGGGAAAATAATACCCGCCGTTGCCAGTGAAGTCTTGCCCCGCATAAAGGAGAACCTTCAGTACTGGGAGAGCCAGTGCTAACATCATACATGGATCTTTTGAGGAACATACAAACTTGGTTGGGGTTTCTGTGAGATGGCACTTCTCGGGGTGAGGCTTAGTTTCTTGGAAAGAAAAGAATGACACGATGTTTTCGTCAAGAGCTTGCCACATATAGTCGACGTTGCTCGATAGATAATGTAATGCATTATTACAGAAGGAGCGAATTTCCCGATCTGATTAACTTAATTTAGAGTATGAGGCAGCCCAGACAACTGCTCAAAACAAGATATTTCTATCACAGTGTTCCTGCTGCCTTTCTGTTTTGGTAATCCTCAAGACTGATGCCTCTCCTTGCTCTGTTATTAAGTTTTTTCATTCCTAGTCCGAGATTAGCAATATCCCCAATGTTAATATCATCATCGTAAACGAATGGGGCGGATTGACCAGACGCATCCAGCTTTTGTGTTTCAGTGGCATCCTCTCGCTTGCTGTCTTTGTCTGCGTCCTTCCCGGCATTTGCATCATCTCGCTCACTGGGGTGAATGTCTTTCTTTTCTTCCTCGAGTGCACCATTTGAATTGGCATCGGGGGTTTTGTCGCTTGACTGCTTAGTGCCTACTTCCCAGAGATTCTTGGGTTTCACTTTTCTACGAGCAAAAGGGTCGAACTTTGGTTCGGCGGAAGCTTCTGCTTTTTCTTTTGCAAGCTGTTCTCGATAAGACTGAAAGTCAGCATTTTGGTTGGCCAATCTTGCTCTCTGGTTGACTTTCACCCAGTTCTGGACTTTTGAACTCCCCTTCAAGCGATTAATGCGATCTTCTTCATCTTTCAGAACCCTTTTTTGTTCCTCAAGTCTCTCCTGGAGGAGTGCGTTGGCATCTTCCAGCGCTTCCTTAGCTTTGGTGACATTGCTCTGGGCTATGCCAACCATGGAGTCGTCCGCTTCCATTTGTTCAATCTTCGCCTCTTCGAGGCGACGCTCTGCCTCTTTTACTGAGTCCTTAGCAGCTTGAACCGCAATGGCAATACGAGTTTTTTCCAAACCAATATTTGAAGCTTTCATGTTGCGCTTCTTCTTCTCGGTGACAAGCTTTTCAATGTCTTCTTTTGTATATGTGTAATTATTAACAAGGTTGTCCTGTTTCTTACGGAGTTTGATTGCTTTCTTTTTGGACAAAATGCTGTCACTTTGGCGGTCTGTCTTCAATTGGCTGACATATTTTGTGACATCATCGGGAGTTGGACGGTGGTCTGATACAGTAATCATTTTAAAGACATTCTCGAATTTTCCGAAGGTTACTCTTAACCACTTGTTTGTCGAAACCTAAGATAGACGCAAGCAATCAACAGATAACTTCGTGAATTCACTGCATGATGAAACAAGAACGAACTGAACATTCGTAAGAAACAACTCACGGGTTTTTGATTAGGTTCTGGAGGAAAGCTATACTCGGCCTTGGTTTCTACCCCGACAATTTTGCAAAGCCGATAACATGCTTTCTGGGTTTTATTATCTCTACCGATTCCAAGGCGGACATAGAAATTCTTCACTGCATCTTCAAAAAAGGGCTCATTACACCATCGAATAAGTCTCCGCCTGGGGATGGCAACCAAGACAAAGTCTTCAACGTCCGCATCAATATCGTCTCCTTTCCTTTTAATACTTGCGTCCTTCTCTCTCTTCTCGTCGACAGATTCTTCGTCCGAGCTTTCTTGTTCTAACTGGGTTGTCTTTCTCCCTTTCTGTTGCCACGGTTTGAGCATGGTGCTTTCTTCATAGTCGTCATCGGAATCGTCGGAATCTCTACCATAATCGAGATCACTTTCAGATTCATCTTTTCCTGACGGAGCTTTACTGGCACGATTCTACTCGCAACGAGGTGTCACAATACAAGGAGAAAAGTGCTTAGAGGGTAAAATGGCACAAGCAAACAAAGGAAGTATAATAAGAAGTTAACACGCACCTCTCGAATTTTCGCCAAAGCTGCAGCTCTCTTAAACTTATTGCCTTTTGCATCCAGATTTCTAGTGGATACCCGTTTGCCTGACATTGATTCTGCAAGAGCGGCATCTCCTGAGGTATCAGGCACTTCTTCCTCGTAGTCTTCGTCTTCATCGCTCTTAGTCTCTTCTGTCTTTTTTTCCTTCCTCCCCCGTTTCTTTGGCGGTTCCTTTTTGGGTGAGCTTCGTTTCTTGGCGGGGGCTTTTTCAGCTTTACCTCTGGTCATTTTTTTCTGTTCCTTTTCTCTCCGCCTGAACGAATTGTGAAACGATGCGTGAGCTACAAATGCAAAACGACCACAAAGCCACATTCAAAATTCGACCATTGAACTCACTTATTTTCGCGAAGAGCCTTTTTCATATCAGCCTCGCTCTTGAGTTTCTCAAACCTCTCTGCAAGAATAGCCTCACGTTCAAGCTCCGGCATAGAATCTAGACGTTTCTTGTCCTCTTCGTCTTGAACTAGTTTCTGCGTGTCGAAAGTTTCCATATCTAATTCAAATTCTTCGTCACTGTCGCTCTCTGATTCGGAAGACTCGTCAACCACCGTTTTCGTGGAGCGAGTAGAGCGAGTGGGGCGAGATGGTGAGGAAGCGGGAGGTCTGCCTCTACGCTTTGCAGGTTTGATTTCTTCCTCGTCCGATTCTTCCTGTGGTGGTTCTGGTTGGGGCTCCGGCTCTGGCACCGGTTCGGGCTTTGGTGCAGGCGGTGGTTCGGGTGCCTTCTCTTCTTCGACCGCTTCTTCCTCGTCCTCTTCCTCCTCTTCGTCCGATTCTTCCATGTCATCTGCCGATTCCTCTTTATTCGCATCCTCGCTGTTTCGGAAAGCACGGAGGGATAAACGTAAGGGAAACTTTCGCATGGATTCAATACTGATTACGCAGTGATCCTCGACTTACGGAGGCGATGGGATACGAAGCTGCTTTCCACCCCGATGACCAACCTGAACAACTGTTGTGGTAGGTGGGAGTGCCTCCTCTTCTTCTTCTTCGCTGTCATCACTGTCACTGTCATCGTCATCATCCATTTCTGGGCTGAAGAGGAAAATCAATTAATTTATTCTGCGCAGGATGGAAATTCACAACAAGGCACTTGACTCACGTCGGTGGCCTAACTAGCTGCTTCCCCATGCTTCTAACAGCAAACGCCTTCCCACCAAACTGCTTCCCCCCAGCCGGTCGATAGACCGGCTGCTTGACTTCTTCCTCTTCCTCCTCTTCCGAATCGTCGTCACTATCGTCCTCTTCCTCGTCGGCCGGCGCTGCGCGCAACTGTTTTCCGCCGGGCACGCGAAGCTGTTTGCCTCCGCCGCCGCGATTGTAGGAGGTTGTGATGGTTGTGGAGGGAGCTTCTTCTTCGTCGTCGTCATCGTCATCGTCGTCGTCGTCGCTGTCTTCTTCGCTGTCTTCTTGGGGTCTGTGATTAAAGTGAAACCGTCCAGAGATTAGAATCTGGAAATTTATGCACTGTATGTCATGATCATGACACGACCAACAACAAAAATCGACCATGGCATTTGAGTCATCCCACGACGAGCCACCACAACGTTGCCAGCATAAAAAAGGAATTTTCCCACACACAAAATGCACCATCGGAAACAAAGAATCATAACACACTGGTGAAAAAAATCCATTCACTCACGCCATCCTAAGCTGTTTCCCACCACCACGAAACCCACCCCCCATAACACTCAATTGCTTCCCACCGCCGAAATGAAATTGTTTCCCCATCCCACGCTGGACGGTTTGGGCGGCTTGTTGGGTTTCTTCTTCCTCTTCTCCGGACGAGGAAGAAGAAGAGGAGGGGGAGGGAGGACGGAAGTGCTTCTTGGTTCGGACCATGATTTAGGTTTTGATTTAGCAAGGCGGGCGTGGGGTCTGTTGCGTCTCGTCGAGGTCTCGTCGTGTGATAGCGTGTGAGACAGTTTTGGGTGTCCTTGATTGGTACAATACCGTACGATACAAAACGTTCCGTATGGTAGTATGGTAAAATTACACCTTTTTCATCGTGGCGTTGCTATGGCACTGCTTCGAAGTCGCGGGACCGAGAACCCGTGTACGGGTATTTTTCCACTCTGTGCCAGATTGAAGGGTAACCCAGTGGCCAGTTTTTTAGTGTGGACCAACAACAATGCAAGCTTGTTGTTGACACCATGTGTTAGGCCAAAAGCTAGGGAAAATACAATTCCTAGTGAATTGTAAAAATAAAAAGGCAAAAAGGCAAAAAGGCAAAAGCTTAAGAGGCTGTCCACAGGCAGAAAAGTTACGATCATACTTTCATACTTTCGTACCTTTAAAACAGTCGCCGCCAGCAACTTCCTGGAAAACCTGTTTTTTGGCAATAAAATGTATCCAAGTAACACCAAGTGGTCTTTTTTTCTCGGCATGGAGAAAAAATACTCCGCCGACACGCAGAGAAGACTCTGAGAATCCACGACTACCTGGCTTCGGTGAAACCGAGTGACACCAAGTGAAACCGAGTGACACCAAGTAAAACCGAGTGACGCCAAAGTGAAACCGAGTGACACCAAGTGAAACCGAGTGACACCAAGTGAAACCGAGTGTCGTAACACCGAGTCCAAGTGACACCAAGTGAAACCAAGTGAACCCAAGTGAAACCGAGTGACACCAAGTGAACCAAAGTGACACCAATGTCAAAGCGATTCAAAGTTGACTTTAGGGGGCAATGAAATGACGTCAAAGTTGACTTTGAAGGACAAGATGGTTTGAGTCAGACCAGTAAAAAGATTTGAAATAAGAACAGTGTAATGGTTATCTAAATAAGTCAAATTTAGACAAAACGTGTGACACAAAGTGAAACCGAGTGACACAAAGTGAAACCGAGTGACACCAAGTGAAACCGAGTGACAACAAGTGAAACCGAGTGAAACCGAGTGACACCGAGTGACATGACACCAAGTCCGAGTGACACCAAGTGAAACCGAGTGACACCAAGTGAAACCGAGTGACACCAAGCGAAACCAAGTCACTCGGTTTCGCGAACAAGTAAGGCCAAGTTGGAGAAACGGACTAATTTTGAAATTTTCCTTATCCCGAAGTACCCGAGTGTGACAAGGGGTCACACCGAGTCCGTGGTTTTCCAGGAAGTTGCAGACAGACAAAGTATGCACCCTTGTCGGCAAGCAGAAAATTTGGAGGGTAGTGTCATACCTAAGTTTCCATTAAATCAAAAAGAACAATTCTCAGAATTTCCTAATTCTATTTCCATCACGGCAATTTTGTATCATGCTCGCCAAAACTCATTCATCACTTGAGTTCACGAGTGTCGGAAGCTGTCGCAATTGCCAATGAGATATTCCCATTCCCATGTCGTCATCAGGTACTTTACTTTTTCACGCTTGTTGAGAGTGTAATCATGAGGATCGTGCGGAAAGGAGGAGAAGATGAGAGCAAAAGTAACGAGGGAGAGCGGGATTCGACGTTGTGGGGAGTAGACAAAAGCAAGATTCTCAGGATTTGCGTGCGCGACTAAGATGTACGTACGACAGATTTGATACCAAAAAGGTAGGGTATGATGTTTGACCTCTGGTCAGGTGTGATATTTTTTCTGACCAGAGCTTGCGCGCCAAAAATTATTTCATACCATCTATTGGGTCATGACCCCTTAAAAAAGGTATGGAAGTATGAAATTATGATACCCTGTGGACAGCCTCTAAGGAGGACTGTTTGAATCTCCTTTCTCTGTCATTTTGCCTACAACATGGTTTCGCCCATTGCTGTCTAATATTATCCCAAATTTAAAGCCAAGATGGCATTGGTTGAAGGGACAAGTATGTCTTTGCTAATCTGCATGCCCCGATGAAAGTAACAAAAAAGCTTTGCTCATGGCTGATGAGTTTGGTAGGTTGCAAAATTGTTGACATGGCCCCAAACAATGTTTGAGGTGAAGAGGGCTACAATTGTGTCTTTCATCATGCATGCCAATGCAAGTGAGAATACCTGCAATACAAGATTGTCTTTCCCAATGGTGACCCCTCCATGTCTTGTTACGATTCAGAGGGCAAGAAGCGCTACATCCATCATCATCCACATCATGAAATTCTTCTGTCATCTACAACAAGGTTGTAGTCAATGACAAACCTGGAAAGAATGAGGCACCACCAAAGAAGCCACCTAAGTTGTCCAAGGAAGAAACGATGAAGAAGAAGGAGCAGGTGTTGAATTGGGCACAAGGAATGACACTGGCAAGTGTCATTTTGAACACTGTGAGAGAAGATGTAGACTCCCTCATGTCAAAGAAGTGGTGTGATCTGGGAACAAAAACCAGCTATCGGAATCATTCCAAAATGCTCCAGATTTAGGAAAGAACATTGCCAATCACATGAAGGCTACATCATTAGAGGAGCAAATCAAAGCACTATTGAAAAGTAAGTCTCATGCAACAAAGCCATCATGCATCACTGAAGATGGTACAATCTTTTGCATCATTAATACAATCATCCAAAAGAGAGAATGTTACATTGAAACCAAGAACTCTCATGACAAAGAAGATCAGGATTCCAGGGATCCAAAATCCAGTACTTGGCAGATGATGTGTGAAGACTACAATTCATCACATGAATCCTTTGATTGACTATCACCACTTGGACAGAGAGCATTGCTTCGACCTAATCCAAAAAAGTATTTAGAAAATCTTGTAGTATGCTTTTCAGCTTTGTATTTCTGTGAGTTAATTTAGTTACAATTGTGAAGGATCAAAATACCATGATGAAGCAGAAGTGCTTCATCATGGAAAAATGAAATGTGTAGGATTCTACAGAGTCCTGGTATGTTCATACTCATGAATCATTCAGGTGTTGTGTAGGTTTCTACCTGCCCCGGAATGAAACCTCACATGATCTGATTTTTCCAGAGAAGCTCTCACACTGCAGGCTTGTCAGTTGAGCAGTTGAAATTTATCAACTGCTTCACTTGCTCTACAGTTTTTGTCAGTTGAGCAGTTGAACTCCCTCAACTGCTTACTTGGAATATTGTCTTCTGTGGAACATACAAGATAGGTATGTGCTTAAAATATATTGATTTTGAGAAACTAATATCTTATGACTTTTTGTCCTCCCTCTGTGTCAAACAAGTGAAGGAGACTTATGGAGTTCTAACTCGAAGCTCCTGATTCTTGGCCTATGTCACTCGTCCCCGCGAATGGAGGATCACATGAGTTGTGTCTAAAAAACCTTTCATGAGAAAGGAAAAATTGATAAGCTTTTTGGAGAGGAAGACATTTGTTTATTTCTACCAAGTTATACTGGTGATAGAAGACTGTCATGGCTGGGTAGTGACTACCAAGCATTATTTTTAAGCGTAAGTGTTGGTGGAGAGAAGAGGAGAGTGATTCACTAACATGTCCTTATTTTATGTGTCTGTAGTGTCAAAGTATGGTGTCACTCTCCTAATGTTTAATCTTTCTGATTTTGTTCCACGGTGAACCCTGATTGTACCATTCGTATGGACTGTCAATAGCCCAAGGATCTTCATGGTATTTACTTTCTGATTTGCTGAGGATACCTTCTTTGCGAAGAAGTACTCTATCACCAATTTTATAATCCAAATCGGCGTGAGACTTGTTTTTACATTTGGTGTTGCGATCGGTTTGGTGTTGCCTATGATCTCCTATTTTGTTCCAGTCAGCTAGGAAGGGAATGTCAAACAGCATGTCCCTGCCAAATATTGCTGCGCATGGAGAGGCTTTTAGTACTGTATGGTATGTGGAGCAAACGGCCCATGCAGCATCTGTGAGGAAGGCCGCCATGTCACTAGGAGCCACTGTATTTGCCATGTCTAACAGCGGTACAGAGCATTGTCATGATTACTTGATGCATTAGTTCTAGTATTGTGTGTGCTTGGGGGTTCTTGATGCTGGTTGGCTTATGCTTGATACCCTATGAAACACATAGGGTTTTGAAATTGAGCTTGAACTCACTTCCATTGTCGTAAATGATTACTTGACAACATGGGTAACGGCTAAACCAGATCTTGTTTACTAAAGAGCCCACTTGTGCTGATGATTTATCAAAGTAAGCTTCTTTAGGTTTATTATGTGTGTTAGTACCCTTGTGGCCCTTTTTACCCATGGGAGTACCAGAATTAAATTCAGTTACTAGAAGTTCCACAATTTCAAACCAACTGGTAGCTGGATCTATCATTGTGACACACACAAAGTCAATTTCTGTGCCGTCTTTGCCCTTGAGAGTGTATGGTCCTATTAGGTCCACACATAGTACCTCCCAAGGGTATGATACAACCAATTTTGTAAGTAACTTACTGTACTTCCGTTGGTGTCATTTGTTGAATTGGCATTTATGACAATTTTTGACAAAGATGTGTACGGAATGTCCCAAACCTTTCCAATACATCACCAACACACCCAGCAATACTTTCATTTGTACCCTTTGCTTTTAATCCGCAGCTTATCTCATCTCATTCATTGTCTGTTTGGGGCGTGAATATATCAAACTCTAGAGCAGCATTGACAACATTGATGAAATCATCTACTGCTTTGTATGCTGCATCTAGACTCATCCTTGTGATGTCATGTTGAACTTTAGTCCTACTTCCAGACAGAACTCTTAGACCCACAGCTACAATGTGTTCAACAAAGATAGGTTCAGAGCACTATTGAATTCTGCTTGCAGTAAATAAGAAGCAACAATATGGACATATTTTTGATGAGTAGGCCTGGTCATCAGATACTCATTAGAAAACAGTCCTTCATGCTGCAACTGGGCAATATATGCGTCCCAACTAATTTGCATGCGATCCCTTGCTGCAAAAGTTTATTATTGTTTGCTCAAGAAATGAGATGTCTTCCCATCCAAAATGTTGTTTGTTGCTTCATTAATATTGTTACTGCTGTCATCAATTGATTATTCAGCATCAGTATCAATGGAAGAAAGCAAGAAATATCATCATCATTATCATCATTGGGTTCAGAGTCATGTTGTCTGCACATGAGCTTAGGGATGATGCCATATTGCCATCACTTTCACTACAGAAGGAAGAAGAGAAAGAGCTATCAACATAGCCACTGTCAGCAGACTCTGAGTCCCATTGTCTCCGATTAGCTCTGGTCAGAATGCAATGTCACTACTCTCACCACATCCTGCTTTGAGGGACAACAACAAAGATGAATCTTATGACTTGACCTGAGCCGAAAATCGTCGTAAAAAATATCACGCGAAAATTATAGGTAGGTTCGACAGGTGTCGAATAATTGATTTTATGAGCTTTATTTTGTACAATTGTGAGGATGGAAAGGCAGTGGAACTGCACTCCAGTCCAAACGATGCAAACGATCATTGTGTAGACTTCTACACAATATGGTATGTCTATACCCTTCTGAAAGATGTTCAGATCTTCCAAAAGAGTGTTCTCTTATTTGGGGGTCTGAACTTCCATGTTGGGGAGTCCATGCCGTCGGGAGGTGGACTCTCCTACTTGGGGTCCTGAGAATGCTCCATTTAGGTTTTGTACCCCAGGGTACAAAAAAGGCTGATTCCTGCTCTATTTAGGTTTTGTACCCAGGGGTACAAAAACGGCTGATTCTTGGCCTATGTCACTTGCCCCCACGAATGGCATATCAGGTAAAAATGGAACCAAAAAACCCTAGTGTTTTTAGGTGAAAAAATGGGTTCTCATGAGAGTAACAATAACGAACTAAAGAGTTTGTTAAACATGTGTAACGAGTAAGTGTTGTTTGAAGAGGGAGAGTCCGTTTTTGTCGTGTTGAAACTGACATTTAATACGGTTTTAAGTTTGGTTGTTAAAAAAAGGTGTAACTCTTCGTATATTCAGTATTTCTGATTTGGTTCCGCGTTGAATCCTGATGGTGCCGTTCGTATGAACTGATGTGATAGTCCAAGGATCACTTTCATATCTACTTTCACCTTTGCGGAGTATACCATCTTTTCTAAGAAGTACTTGATCACCAACTTTGTAGTCCCAATCACAACGTGAGCTATTTTCTCGTTCTGTGTTTTGGTCTGTTTGGTGTTGCCTATATTCTCCAATTTTATTCCAGTCGGCCAGGAAGGGGATGTCGAACAACATGTCCCATCCAAAGATGGCTGCACTTGGGGAGGGTATTTTATATTTATGGTCGATTTTGGTCACTTTCTGCAAAATGGTCACCAAAAAATGGCTTATATAATGTATTTTATGGACGTTTGGAGAACACAAACAAGATTTTAAACATTTCGAATCTTAAAATGTAACAATAATTTGTATTAATGTCCGTATACATTAAAACGGGTTATATAAATTGAAATTACTAGGTATACAGTATATCGATTTTTAGGAAACTTACTATTTTTAAATAAATCGACGAAATCTGATAGTATTATTTTATATTAATGGCTGGATATCAAAGCTATACATGTCTCTCGCCTAAAGTGCCACACACACCAAAAACACGCGCCCTCAATATATAACCGCGTTATGTACATAACTCCGCGTCCGCGCCCTCAGGTTGTCCACGCACTTGACGCTGGTTTATGTACATAATTTTCATCACGCCCTCTCCCAGATTTCGACACAACCATGGCGACGGCTGACGAAACAACGAAAAATACGTCCAACGACTGGGCGTTCGTTTCTGATCACATACAAGGCAGCGACACGGACAGCGACGGCAACTTTCTCGACGACACCATGATGGGCTTTTCCAAGCACGGAACACTTGCGCTGACGTTCCACGCTAACTACAACAGCGGGATCGTCTGCGCAAAGTGCTTCCAATTCATGAAGCCAGGAAGCTACGCGATTCACTGCAACAGGTGTGACAAGGATCCCGCCCGTCCGCCAAGGCCATCAAGGAGTGGTCCGATTCGGACAAGAAGTGGGCTGGTTTGAAACGCGAGTTTCCAGAAGAATTCTCCCTCAAGACGGTGATTAGAACTGCCACCCGCGATGGCGTTTCCGCATACGTGGTACACCCACGTTTCTACCTTGGGAAGACATCCTCGATGATGAAGCTCAGGGCTCTATGCATAACCGACGGATGCGCCCACGTATGCGCTGCTTAACGCGCTTCATCGTCACTTCAAGAAGGCGCACATGAGAGCGAGTTATGCGCTGTATCGCCTGGACGTTTTGGAGGCCCCGGCAGTCAACGACATGGAAGACAGTTCCGCGAACGATGAGGAAGACAGCGAGGAAGCGGAGGCGGTGGCGGACACGGAGAACAAGGGAGAGGAGGACGAAGAAGATGGAATGGGGGAGGAGAACAACGCTGGGGGGACAGTTGCGGTGATGGAAGAGGAGGGGGATGATAAAGAGGAAGAAAAGGCCACAGAGGCAGACACGCCAGGTGAATATGAGAGTGGTGAGGCCGTAGACGCCCAGGACGCGGACTGCGAGCCATTTGTGAAGGAAGACGGCCCCTCAGACGATGACACGACTGAGGAGATCCTAGAGAACGAGGGGGGACAGGACAATGGAGGAAAAACAAAACCAGGCGGAAAACAGAACAATCCTGCGCCAGTTCGGAAGAGCGCCGCAGCGCAGAGCCCCGACGAGGTACTAGAGGAAGGGATGGCGTACATTCGCATTTTATAAGTTGGTAATTGTTATAGAGCATTCAATTGTTACAAACATAATCATGTTATATTTATAACTCGTTATGGTAATAACACGCAGATGTGGCGGCGGATCGCCATTTGCGTCATCATCATTATATATATGAAGTCGTTATATATATACACAAAGAAGAGTGTGAACGATATATATATTATCACATGATACATATATAAAGAGCGGGGGCATATTGCACATCCCAATGTTATGTATATACAAATGTTACATAAATAACATCGCATCAGTAACAACCACGTTTCATGATTACTTTAGATTAATACTGCAGTGTTTTAGCACGATATGAAATATGTATCATGTTAGAGCAGGAATATAAACATAACATTCAATCGTCTTAGAGCCTGAATATAAACATTATATTCAAATCACGGTACACATTTATGCAGAGACGCGCGCTCAATATATAACCGCGTTATGTACATAACTCCGCGTCCGCGCCCTCAGGTTGTCCACGCACTTGACGCTGGTTTATGTACATAATTTTCATCACGCTCTCTCCCAGATTTCGACACAACCATGGCGACGGCTGACGAAACGACGAAAAATACGTCCAAAGACTGGGCGTTCGTTTCTGATCACATACAAGGCAGCGACGCGGACAGCGACGGCAACTTTCTCGACGACACCATGATGGGCTTTTCCAAGCACGGAACACTTGCGCTGACGTTCCACGCTAACTACAACAGCGGGATCGTCTGCGCAAAGTGCTTCCAATTCATGAAGCCAGGAAGCTACGCGATTCACTGCAACAGGTGTGACAAGGATCCCGCCCCGTCCGCCAAGGCCATCAAGGAGTGGTCCGATTCGGACAAGAAGTGGGCTGGTTTGAAACGCGAGTTTCCAGAAGAATTCTCCCTCAAGACGGTGATTAGAACTGCCACCCGCGATGGCGTTTCCGCATACGTGGTACACCCACATTTCTACCTTGGGAAGATATCCTCGACGATGAAGCTCAGGGCTCTATGCATAACCGACGGATGCGTCCACGTATGCGCGTTTAACGCGCTTCATCGTCACTTCAAGAAGGCGCACATGAGAGCGAGTTATGCGCTGTATCGCCTGGACGTTTTGGAGGCCCCGGCAGTCAACGACGTGGAAGACAGTTCCGCGAACGATGAGGAAGACAGCGAGGAAGCGGAGGCGGTGGCGGACAAGGAGAACAAGGGAGAGGAGGACGAAGAAGATGGAATGGGGGAGGAGAACAACGCTGGGGGGACAGTTGCGGTGATGGAAGAGGAGGGGGATGATAAAGAGGAAGAAAAGGCCACAGAGGCAGACACGCCAGGTGAATATGAGAGTGGTGAGGCCGTAGACGCCCAGGACGCGGACTGCGAGCCATTTGTGAAGGAAGACGGCCCCTCAGACGATGACACGACTGAGGAGATCCTAGAGAACGAGGGGGGACAGGACAATGGAGGAAAAACGAAACCAGGCGGAAAACAGAACAATCCTGCGCCAGTTCGGAAGAGCGCTCGCAAGCGCAGAGCCCCGACGAGGTACTAGAGGAAGGGATGGCGTACATTCGCATTTTATAAGTTGGTAATTGTTATAGAGCATTCAATTGTTACAAACATAATCATGTTATATTTATAACTCGTTATGGTAATAACACGCAGATGTGGCGGCGGATCGCCATTTGCGTCATCATCATTATATATATGAAGTCGTTATATATATACACAAAGAAGAGTGTGAACGATATATATATTATCACATGATACATATATAAAGAGCGCGGGGCATATTGCACATCCCAATGTTATGTATATACAAATGTTACATAAATAACATCGCATCAGTAACAACCACGTTTCATGATTACTTTAGATTAATACTGCAGTGTTTTAGCACGATATGAAATATGTATCATGTTAGAGCAGGAATATAAACATAACATTCAATCGTCTTAGAGCCTGAATATAAACATTATATTCAAATCACGGTACACATTTATGCAGAGACGCCGCTCAATATATAACCGCGTTATGTACATAACTCCGCGTCCGCGCCCTCAGGTTGTCCACGCACTTGACGCTGGTTTATGTACATAATTTTCATCACGCTCTCTCCCAGATTTCGACACAACCATGGCGACGGCTGACGAAACAACGAAAAATACGTCCAAAGACTGGGCGTTCGTTTCTGATCACATACAAGGCAGCGACGCGGACAGCGACGGCAACTTTCTCGGCGACACCATGATGGGCTTTTCCAAGCACGGAACACTTGCGCTGACGTTCCACGCTAACTACAACAGCGGGATCGTCTGCGCAAAGTGCTTCCAATTCATGAAGCCAGGAAGCTACGCGATTCACTGCAACAGGTGTGACAAGGATCCCGCCCCGTCCGCCAAGGCCATCAAGGAGTGGTCCGATTCGGACAAGAAGTGGGCTGGTTTGAAACGCGAGTTTCCAGAAGAATTCTCCCTCAAGACGGTGATTAGAACTGCCACCCGCGATGGCGTTTCCGCATACGTGGTACACCCACATTTCTACCTTGGGAAGATATCCTCGACGATGAAGCTCAGGGCTCTATGCATAACCGACGGATGCGTCCACGTATGCGCGCTTAACGCGCTTCATCGTCACTTCAAGAAGGCGCACATGAGAGCGAGTTATGCGCTGTATCGCCTGGACGTTTTGGAGGCCCCGGCAGTCAACGACGTGGAAGACAGTTCCGCGAACGATGAGGAAGACAGCGAGGAAGCGGAGGCGGTGGCGGACAAGGAGAACAAGGGAGAGGAGGACGAAGAAGATGGAATGGGGAGGAGAACAACGCTGGGGGGACAGTTGCGGTGATGGAAGAGGAGGGGGACGATAAAGAGGAAGAAAAGGCCACAGAGGCAGACACGCCAGGTGAATATGAGAGTGGTGAGGCCGTAGACGCCCAGGACGCGGACTGCGAGCCATTTGTGAAGGAAGACGGCCCCTCAGACGATGACACGACTGAGGAGATCCTAGAGAACGAGGGGGGACAGGACAATGGAGGAAAAACGAAACCAGGCGGAAAACAGAACAATCCTGCGCCAGTTCGGAAGAGCGCTCGCAAGCGCAGAGCCCCGAGCACATTCGCATTTTATAAGTTGGTAATTGTTATAGAGCATTCAAGTGTTGTCTGAAGAAGAGCGAGAAAAAGGAGTTCGATGCATTCTTGAATACATACTTCATCCCAACTTGGTTGAAACCAAAATTGATTGACATGTTTAATTACAATTCTGACGAAAAGGGAGATTGGCGACGGGATATGTGAGTATAACTGACTTTTTGGAGATGACAGATATGACATGAGAATTAATGCTGCTTCTCTGTGTGTGTAAAAAGACATCAAAGGACGAATAATGTCATGGAACGATACAATAGGGAGTTTAATGACCTCTTCGATTCACCAAGGCCGGGATTGTTTGTTTTCTGTGAAAGAGTTCGGGAGGAAGCATCGCGATGGGTTAGGACACACGAGGAAGCGTTGAAGGGGAATTTCAAACACAGACAAAAAAGGAGCGATGTGGCTTGGCCAGAGATACCCTCCGATTTTGATGAATGGGCTCCTCCAAAGAAGAGAAGGACTCAGGGTGCATGACAACACCCATAGTTTTTCAGAGTATGACATTTTTCGTAACGAGAAGGTAAGTTTATGCATTTGTTATATATATAACTTTGTGTCGTCTTGGTGAGGAATGGCTATGACAGTGTCTCTTTTTGGGCAGTCCAATCAGTTTATGTTCGTGACGTTGTTATATACATAACAGCGTGATCCCACAGTTTTTTCAGAGTATGATATTTTTCTTAGGCTGTGATTTTGTTCGACGAATAGAGAACAGCAAATAGGTATTATAGCGATTTTTTTTCTATTCGTTGTTCTACTCAAAATCACGATTTTGTTGTTCGCGCGAACAGCGAACAGCACAATAGGGCAATGGACCCCCTTATTTGTAGCTTATCTCGAATAGCGAACAGGCCAATGGACCAATCGCGGGCTTCCCCGCCACCACAAAAACTGACGTAAGCAAGAATATTTACTGAAATCTAATTTTTGTGAAAAGGGGGACGATGTAACTTTCGTACTTAGGATATGATTTAGAACATAAAAGAATAAATTTGAAGTTTTTTAAGTGCGCGGAGTGATGCAAAAAAGGCGGGAAACGCTGTTCCTCTATTCGTCTATTCGTTTCGTGGGGTACGAACAGCCCCCTCTGTTCGTCTATTCGTGATCGCCCAAAACGAATAGAGAACAGAAAAATGGCAATTTCGGCTATCTGTTCCCCTATTCGTATAAACAAAATCACGATTTGAGCTACGAATAGAGGAACAGCCCGTTTTAGTGATATTGCTGTTCTCTGTTCGTCGAACAAAATCACAGCCTTAAGAAGAAGGTAAGTTTATGCATTTGTTATATATATAACTTTGTGTCGTCTTGGTGAGAAATGGGTGTATAACATAGTCTCTTATTGGTCCAACCACTCAGGTTATGTTCGTGACGTTGTTATATACATAACAGAGTGATATATAACTTTGTGTCATCTTGGTGAGGAATGGCTATGACAGTGTCTCTTTTTGGGCAGTCCAATCAGTTTATGTTCGTGAGGTTGTTATATACATAACAGCGTGATCCCAGAGTTTTTTCAGAGTATGATATTTTTCGTAAGAAGAAGGTAAGTTTATGCATTTGTTATATATATAACTTTGTGTCGTCTTGGTGAGAAATGGGTGTATAAGATAGTCTCTTATTGGCCCAACCACTCAGGTTATGTTCGTGACGTTGTTATATACATAACAGAGTGATCATGTGTATTTCTCAGGCATTGAAGACATCTGAATAAGCAAGGGTATGTGATTGCAATATTGTTTTATTAAGGTTTTTTTTTAAAGCATGGAGGATGAACCTGACACTTTTTTTGGCTGGATGTGTTATGTTGAAAACAGAGTTATATACATAATCACATGGATACAGTGCCCAAAAGGTTTTTTCCCACAGTGCTATCAGCCACCTGCTGTGGTTTTTTTCTTCTTGGTATGCAGAGGTGTCTATAGCACTCTCTTCTTGAATCGTGTAATGACACCAGCATTTGGTGAACGTCATCCAGTTCTCGTGCTCACTCGGTAGTGGGCCGATGTCTAAGCGAGAGATGGCGTCGGCAACAGTGTTATGTATGCCTTTAATGTAAACAATTTTGGGGCCAAATTCCTCGAGGAGCAATCTCCATCGGTAGACACGGTCAGAGGTTAATCCGAGGGCGTCTTGGATTAGATTTTTATGGTCTGTGTAGACTTTTAATCTTTGTCCCCACAACAAGCCTTTGAACTCCTTGAGTGTTTCCACTATGGTCAGTAGTTCTAGTTCGGTCACGCTGTACTTCTGTTGCGTCGTTGACAGCTTCCTGCTGAAGAACGCAAGGGGCCTATTACTCTGGGTGATAACTGATCCTAGTTGTTTAGACGAGGCATCAGTATATATCTCAAATTCCATTGAATAATCGGGATAGGCTAAGACTACATCCTTGGCAATTGAAGTCTTAACGTCATCAAATGCTTTTTGATGCACCGTGTCCCAGTACCATGGACATTTCTTTGTCTTATTGGCTCTGGTGACCTTGGTGTGACCGCAATCTCCTACCAGTGAGGTGAGTGGGGCAAGCACTTTGCTGCGTCTTGCCCAAAGATCTCTATAGTACGCTGGACCATGCCCAGGAACTTACGGAGGTCTTTGACATTTTTTGGCGATGAAATTGCGAGAATTGCCTGTAACTTTTTCTTCTGTGGTTTAATCCCTGTTCGTGTGAGGGTGTAACCTAGATATTCTGTTTCAAAGGTGCAGAATGACAACTTTTGGGCGTTGATTCGCAAGCACGCCTCGCGTAGCCTGGTAAACACCATTTTCAATTTGTCAAGGTGGTCTTCCAGGTTTGCCTTTGTGATGCATAACAAGTCATCAAGGTAAGCTCGTACGAACTCTAAGGCTCCCATTAGTGTTGACATTTTTGCTTAAAAGATGTCTGGTGAACCTGCGATGCCCATTGACAAACGGAGGTAGGAATACTTGCCCCATGGGAAAATGAGGGTACATATTTTGGATGAATTGGGATCCAGTCTAATGGTATAATAACCCATGTTTAAATCTAGGGTTGTAGCATAGGTAAATCCTTCTAGCTCTTGCATGACTGTACTGATTTTGGGTAATGGAAACGGGTTTCGAACTAGTCGTTTATTTACTTCTCTAAAATCAGTGAGAAAGCGTACAGTTCCGTCTTGTTTTCCAGTGATAAATGATGGTGATGCCCATTCCGATTCGGGCGGAAACTCTACCACTCCCAGTTCGCATAATCTATTCAGTTCTCTGATAGTTGTTTCTTTGCGAGATTTTGGTACTGGGTATGCCTTGCCATGATATGGCTTTGCGCCCTCCTTAAGTTCAAAGGACACAGGCTCTGTGTTCCAATCACCTAGTGTTCCGTCAAAAAGTTCCTCAAATTCTGTGAGTAACTCCAGCAACGAGTTTTGGTCTTGGAGACTTAGGTGAGTACAATTGGTGCTAACAATTGATTGGAGGTCTGCCTTTTTATAATTTGCATCTAGGATTTTAACTACCCGCTGGGTCACTTCCTACGTACTTTGCGGTTCATTTGCCATGCTGTTGTTGACAGCCCAGGCTTTATCCAAGTTTGCTGAGGTCAGACTATTGATGTCTCTCATTGGCAAAATGATGTGATCAATGGTTATTTCTTTTGTTCGAAAATCTAGAACAATTCCAAGCTCTTTCATGGTTTGACATCCAAGAATGAGGTCGAACGCAGGCTTAGCCATCTTTTTCTTATCATACTCTACTACGTCAGGAGTCACTGTGTAGTCCTTACTGTTCGAATACTCAAAGAACTTTAAGTTGACTTCGCTCCTTCCTTTGGTTAGGAAGCTCCCATTCAACGTGCGCCAAGACTTTGGCACCTGCCTAGTCAAGTAAGGAAAGCGTTTCTCCATTCCCTTTGCATGGAACAGGAGATCACCATCAGATCCACTGTCTAGTAGGATCCTGATGACTGTGTTACTGGTACGACGCCCTGTAGAGTGTTCGATAATCTTACGGGCTGGATTTTCAGTCGCTTTATAGCGTGCTTGTGCTACTACAGTAGGGACCTGCCCTTCTTTACCTGTCAAAGGGGGGTTCACATTATTGAAAAGGTCACCCGACAGTTCGGGGTCCAACAATTCGGTTATTGTTTCACTCTGTGTAAGGTGGGCTGGAAGATTTCCTAGGTCTTTTGCCAGGTTCGAACATGTCTTGTTTGAACCAGAAAATGTTATGTTGGCACGTGGGGAAGTTTTAATCCGACTAAGATAAGTGTTAATCATTTCATTACAATCGATTTTACTACTCCATTTCTTAGTACTCCCCAACCCATCATATCAAGATGAATCTGAATCATCACTGTCACTCATGTCATGATGCTTACGCTTCTTTTTTCCGATAGCGTGTTTCATTTTCTTGTTGGACTTCGTAAGTTTGGCGATTTTAGCGGATAGCTGCGCATAGCTACTTCCTCCTCGAGCAGGTCTCTCTAGTCCACGAGAGTATCCATTTGGTTTTCTCCCCTTGAAGCTTGACTTCGGGGTCCCATTGGAGTCATACTTCCGGCAATCCGGAGTGTTGTGGGTGGTATGTGCGCCCCCATGTTTCTTGCAGAGAGAACAGTACTTCTCTGTGAGACGTTTCTTCAGAATCCGGTCACTAAAAGCGACCATCTTCTTCCTAGATGAGTCGTTAGCCTTGGCTACGGTCTTGGGTCCTTTTCCAACCTTCTCGGTGGGGTAGGCCTTCTCGATGCGTTCAAGGACTTCGAGAAGTTCCCTGACACTCTGTGGTACCAAAGCTCCACTGAGCTCATATTGGTCCTGCCAGTTCCTAGGAACCATCCTGAGGATATGGCTTGCCAAGTCGGCATCATCAAATGGCCCGCATACTTTCGTAGACTTTGCAGCCTTGGAAGAGTAAAACAGGCACGGCACGAGTTCCACATACCCGTTAAGGCGCTGGATCCTCTGCACAAAGTCCCTGGTGGGTACCCTGTTTGGTTTCTTCAGCCCATTGCTGATGTAGAAACGTTCTTGCTCCGCTGCATCAGTCCTGAAGACGGTCTGCAGGTGCAACTGGACACATTCCTGAAAGGAGGTCCAAGATGCCGGGCGTTTTGTGGGATGCTCAGTCCCATACACATCGGTCCAGGGTTCGCAGTTTATTTGCTCCCCGACGATGGTGGTCCAAGGATGACGGGCAGTCTCCGACAATTGAGTGGAGTACTGCAGGAAGATCGCTTGGCCAGCGGACACTAGGGCCTCAATGGTGTGGGTTTTAGCAGCAGTTGCTTTGTTCCACGACTGGAGGACGGGGGAATTTTCATCCGTCCCTTTGAACTTGGCTTTGGCCGCAGTGGCCGCAGTCAGTTTTGCCTCAGCCTTTGCATCTGCCTTACAGGCTTCCCCGTAGTCCGTGTCTAAGCCTCTCTGGGAAATTATTTCCATCGAGGTCTGGACATGGTTGAGGAACTGTTCAGGACTTCCCTCGTCGAAGACGGTGACAGACAAGGTCATTTTCTTGGAGACCTTGATTTTGTTGATTACCTTCGGGGTGTCCATGGCAGTGGGAATGTAGGAAATGGGTGGCTTGGACCTCCCTGAACTCCGTTCACACTCCTGTGGCTTGAGTCCTTCTGGGCTTGATTTGCTGGTCGACATCCTCTTGATTGCCTTGTCAAGGGGCGTATTATAAAACAAGGCCTTGAAGAAGGTCTTGGGTGCCCTGTTGAGGTTAGCTCGAAAAAGAAGTTTTTTAATTTTTTAATTTTTTAATTTTTCTTCGTCGGCTTTTATTTCTTGAAAGTCTTGCTTCCAAGTATTTCGCGAGAATTCTCGATCACGAAATTAATCCGACTCTTAGGATTCCCCGATCGCAGAAGTCGATCGCTCGAAGTTTATCGCTGATGCTCGCTGATCGCGGGAGAATTTTTGGAGAGCTCGTAGATCGCGAAACCGTAGGAATTTGTTGATAGCGTAGCCGATTTTGGATGAATCGTTGATCGTGCAAAAAAACGTATCGCTGGTGCAAAAAATTAAAATTTGCCGCTCGCGATAAAAAAATTGTTAGCGTACCTCGTGACAGAAGGGTTGGATGTCGATGGCTTCGGTGCGCGAAGGTCGCACCACGGTTATCTATAGATAGTGACCTGAGCCGAAAATCGTCGTAAAAAATATCACGCGAAAATTATAGGTAGTTTCGACAGGTGTCGAATAATTGATTTTATGAGCTTTATTTTGTACAATTGTGAGGATGGAAAGGCAGTGGAACTGCACTCCAGTCCAAATGATGCAAACGATCATTGTGTAGACTTCTACACAATATGGTATGTTCATACCCTTCTGAAAGATGTTCAGATCTTCCACAAGAGTGTTCTCTTATTTGGGGTTCTGAACTTCCATGTTGGGGAGTCCATGCCGTCGGGAGGTGGACTCTCCTACTTGGGGTCCTGAGAATGCTCCATTTAGGTTTTGTACCCAAGGGTACAAAAAAGGCTGATTCCTGCTCTATTTAGGTTTTGTACCCAGGGGTACAAAAAGGCTGATTCTTGGCTTATGTCATGACTTCTTGTTTATGCTCACCAAAGTGATGAGATGCTGACACTATAGCCCTTTTATTGCCCTACTGAAATTGGTATTGCATGGTACACTAGGTAATCCATGCATCACCAAGCACAGGTGATCCTGTTAGAGATTGGAGGTGATTTAGGGCAGTTCATGACTGCTCCTTTTCTCTCAACTGCCAACAGGAACTGTCCTATGAGAAGGTTTCTGAGAAAGAAATCCTCTCTTGGATATTTTGGCTAAGAAACACCTATAATGTATATGGGTGTTTCTCAGGAAAGAAATTGTCTTTTCAATATTGTTTCTCAGAAACAATATCTTATGACTATTGTACTTCCTTTGTGTTACACAAAGGGAAGAGGACCATTGGAGGTTCTACCTGGAACCTCTTTGGGTTTACCAGTTAAGGTACATAATTGGCCTATTTCACTCGCCCCCACGATTGGAGAATTAGCGTGGCTTGCGGAAAAGTAAAACCTCAGTGAGGAAAAAATCCGATTATGAGCCAGACTTGCAGAAAAACCTTTTTTGCTGAGGTTAAAAATGTGCAAGCTGCCTGTGATGCTTTGTACCTACATATTATTTTATGTAGTATATGAAGTGTAAGTTCATGTGGAGAGGGAGATTTGTCATCGCTTATGATAAAGCTGGTTTGTTTGTACTCTCCTAAGTCAAACTAATATTCTGACTTACTTCCGCATGTAACCCTGATTGTCTTATCGTATACTGTCTGTGATAGTCCAATTATCACTGGTATACAGACTGAATATTTGTGCGGGGTAAAATACCTTTGTTTACTAAAGCATTGCTTTCCACGGACAATGTGACCATAAATGTATGAGGATTATTTTGGGTCGGTTTGGTGTTGCCTGGTGTCTCCTGTTGATTTTGTCTGTGTGTGCAAAAGTGGAATGCCGAACAACAATTCCATCTTATGATTGCTACACTACATTTAGGCGATAGGCACTGCATAGTAGGTATGAGTGAATGGCATCTCAGTGTTTGTTTAGGTAAACATTGTGCCACTAGAAGCTGCTGACAAGACCATGATTGGTACAGCAGGCCAAGCATCTCCATGATTTGGTTGATGTTGAACTCTAGATAGTAATTCACTTTTTGGGTTTTGATATTTGAAGACTCTGGTTGACTTACACTGGGAAGCCAAAGCCAAATGAAATGCATATGGTCCGAAAGTGGAGTGTTAAAACTGCACCTTAATTGTCACAATTTGTGTACAATGTGGATATTGAACCAGGTCTAGGTACGAAGGTGCTTATAGTACAGAAATTCTGTTTGTTATCTTCTGCAATCCTTTGTGTTGGTATATTGTCCTTCAATTTGCTCTGTCACCCCTATGTATCCATGGGAATAGTTGCCCAAAGGGTCAGCTATCGGCAAGTGAACTATGTCAAGTCATACTCAATGTATTGACTATGATCATTGGAAGGTCCAAGCATCAACGTCTATGTCTTCTTGTACCATGAAGAGTACGGATTCAGTGTCTATGATATCCTTTTGTATTTTGTAGCAAGGATCCTTGGGGGAGTCTGTACATGTATAACTCTTTTGTTGGTGGTAATTGCAACATAACTAAATGTGCATGTGCGTACCAATTTTTATATTTTGAAAGACAGTTGTTGACTATAATCTTATGGTTTATGGAACCATATTGTGACTTCATGGCAAGCATCATGGAGAAGTGAACTGTCCATGATATGTTGACAACGTAATAGTTGTTTTTCTCTTTGGATTTGTCTAAGCTAGTGAAGCGCTACTACATTTCTGTGTATAGCTGCTTGTGTTGCATTTGTTTTGCATTACATGCCAACAAGGTGCTACATGTCTCTCAGTAGAGATGTTCATGTTTGACTTATCCTTTTGTGTGAGATGGTATTCCTGTTTTAACTAGGGATACTCACAATTCTATGTGCTGTGGTTTTACAAAAACAATGGTTGTGGACCGTTTTTGTGTGTGCTCATGTGATTATGAGGCTTATTTTATGGTTTGTTGTGCAACACATATGTGCACTACCTATGGTCATCCCGTTGTCTTTAGCAAAAAGACCCACGTGTTTCGGTGACTCTATGAGTCCTTCCTTATGGACACCATATGTGTTCTCCATGGCTAATTCTGAAGGTGAACCGTCAGAAGTTCTCACAAGAGAATCAAGTACTAGTCATCAAGTCTCAGTGAGACCATTATCTAGTAAGACACAGTTCTTTTGAATCCAATAGTGTTAATCATGGTCAAGGATTCATTTTCTCTTATTCTGTGTTTATGCACTCTATGTTCAGCAAGCTGTACTAGAATGCGAGCATACCCAACCTGAGTTGGTGTTGCTCTAGACTTGTTGTGGTAACAAATGTCTAACATTAATGTGTCTCTTTTTTGTGTACAGTGTACCTCCTCCTCTACAAATCCAGTTGTGAGTGAGGCGAGACAATCATCTTGTCTTACCCAAGGTTCTCCCTTGTACTGGACCACCCAGTAGCATGTGAGTTCCCTGTATGGGCGAATGATTTAGCAAGTTTTCATATGCTAGTAAGCATGGTGCTTTTGCCATGCAAAGACTGTGGGTCTGTTATGAAGCCCTTGTTGTCTTTGTGCAGAGATGTTGTGTATTGGTTTGTCATGCAAACCTTTACTCGCTGCTCGGTAAGTCCATCCTAACCTTGTTTAAGGTGGTCTCTCAAGCTAGCCTTTGGAGAATATATATTACTCCAAATGAGTTCTATTGAGAACAGTATGACCATCATTGACTCCATTGGATGTGCTTGTGAGGCACACGGAAAACCCATGATTGTTATTGCTAGCTCTGAGTAGGTATAACCTTCTTCAGTGTTTCTAGTCATGAACGGGTTCCAGATGCGTCAGTATCTAGTCTATGATTTGTTGACTTTTCATGAAGTCTTATGGTGTTTGCAGAGTTGATCATAGCAACATCTACAGTACTGTAAGGATTCTTTTGAGTTTAGACAGTGTTCCTAACTTTTTGTCCCATATTTTAAGAATCACTTTTTGATTTACAGTAATTTATGTTTATTTGGGTGTTCTGTTGTTGGACAGCCAGTTCTGACGACGGCTGTCAATAAAACCCTCCAGTCGCCAAGGTAAATTGTCCTTGCTGTTTTTACTTGACTTTTGGACTGGTTGTGCTCTGTCTTTATAGGCTGTAAACCTACCTCGTTCGAAAAATAGAGGTAAACAGGCACGTTCTTCCAACACACTGAACTTCATCAAACAGTTTCTCTTGTCATGAGAAACCTCAGTAACGTGTGTGAAATTGAGTTTGTAGTGTAAGTGTGTGTCTTTTTCTTTTATTTTGACACAGCTTGGAAGGTCTGCTATTTTACTCAACCCCCAGAGGAGTTTTTCACAGGAGTGGTTAGCTCTGTGATCATGAGTATTTTTGCTCAAGAAGAGTCCTGCACTTAAGTGGTTAGCTATATGCTTGGTGTGTTGTGTCCAGGTTTTGTTTCAACTCTGGTTCACAGATTTTAGCAGACTTTGCATCAATTATCACTGGCAAGGTCAAATTGATCTTAACATATTTTATGTTGTTATTTGTTTGAAAATCTAGAACAATTATAACCCAGACCTTGCATTTGTCAAAGACTGAGGTCATATGCTGGCTTAGTCACTCTGGGTAACATGTACTCAGAAAAGTGTGTTTTGACAGGACTTTATTGCTTGTGCGAGAAAAAACCTCATGTGACTTTGCCCTTCTTTACGAGTAAGAAGAACCCATCCTGCGTGCGCCAAGAGTTTGACACCTGCCTAGCTGGGTAAGGAAAACATATGCATGTTCCTAATTTTGGAACATGTGGGAAGCTTGGAACTACATCCTTCTTGCTTTCACTGTTACTGTAGCAACACCGTGTCAGGGGTTCAAAACCCAACATGGTTTGATTTCCAGTTGCTTTTTTGTTACCTTTGCTTGTGAATAGTGCACATGGCACATGTGTATGTTTCTCTACGTGGGAGAAGAGTTCATCTTCTTGAGAAAACAATTCATGATGCCAGAAGATTTCTTGGCATTTTTGTTTTATTTTTACATGTATCAAAGGTATTTGAATATCAGGTTATTTTAACTTGACGGTAGAATTTTGATTAATATTTTTCTCTAACGAGCTCTTTAATTTAAAATTAAATAATTCCGAATTTATATTTTCGGGCTCTAAGTTCTATTTTCCTCGGACCAGAGGTTGTGCAGTGGCTATTCATAAGCCAACTAGCTTTTCATTCCTTTTTTGCCAAGCTCGGTAGCTTATATGCATGAAAGAGACACCACAGGAGAAGAATTCTCACTTTTGTGGACTTTCTCACTTTTTTGCTTGGGTTTCAGAAAGAAATCAACAAGTTGTGTGTTTTTCTGACAAAAACCGCCAGAAGTATGCAGCATTCTTGCGCAAATCGGAAATTCATGAGAGTTTTGCTTCAAGTGTTTCTGGGGCACGGCACGTAGTCGTTTTATGGGTCCTTCTTGCGCCCCCATGTGTGCTGGGACTTGGAGACAATACTCCGCGTCACTCTGACGTTTTGACCGGGACGCGGCAATACATTGCGCTCCTATGCCCATTTGCGGAGTAGAACAATGTACTCTCCTAGGCTGGTCCTTTGCGATCATGGGCTGAGCCCGATGATTCTAGGACTCACTATTTGTGGTCCTTTTCTTTGAGATCGTGAGCGCGCGGGCTGTGCAACTACACGATTCATCAAATGGGCTGTGCCGTGATGCGCTCCCATGTAAGTGGGGCTGATCCGCGATCGTGGGACAAAGTCCTGCGTGAGTTCATTTTCCTTTGAGGTTGCCAACCTTAAAACCTTGAGTCCGGCGTCCAACCTGTGCCCGTGCAGTGTTCCATCGATACTCCCACCGCCACCATGCGAACGAACAAGGGAACTGGATCCTTGGAGTACCCAACACTTCAACGACGAGAACTTCCTGGGGATCGCGAGTCTTTCAAATGACCGAAACCTCTTGGGGGTCACGAGCAAGCTTTTTAGGCCTTAGAGGCCATTCGATTCTTCATAGGGTCATTTTCTGCCCTAGAAGATCTTATATTGTACTGCCCTAAGGCTATAAGTATATAGTACTCCGTGGCGTGTCACTGCATCTGCATGTGATCACGGGTACGGACTAATTTTAAGTCTAATCGTGTTTTTAGGTCTAAAAATAGACTACACACATATTGCTCATTCTGATAAAAAAATAAACCGAGGCATTTATGTTTATTGCCTCCTCATTCACTGAGGGGCTGTTACGAGCTCAATTGCAAGTAAGCTTTAGTGCCACAAGTGCGTATAATACGTCACGAGTGGTCTTTTTCTTTACTGCAAGTGCACTAAGTGCTAAATGCATGCTCTGCTAACAAAAGCGGAGTATACCCGTGTCAAGTGGGATCTAGTCCTCACTGACGTACAGGGGAATTCTTTTTGGCTACGTGTTTTAAAAAAACACGTGCTGGCCTGTGAGTGAACTCACTTCAACTGGCTGAGTACGTGACTCGGGGCTCAGCTGTGGCTGTTGCTACTCTTGGGGTCAGGCAGCACAAGTTGCGCCACGTGTAACACACCAAGTGTATTGTGCGGCTTCGAAGAAAAAATGGACGACGGACAGACGAACCTACCATGGTGGTACAGCTGATGGATGATGGATGGTGGAACGACGGACAGACGATCCGATCTGGTTGCGCAAAGGCTATCAATTGATAGTGACCTAAGCTGTTTTGCTGTAGTTTCTTCTATGTAGTAAACGGGTAGATACATGTTGTTGAAAGATTTTAATTATGAGAGTTACACTACTGAAATAGGTATTGCATGGTACACTAGGTAATCCATGCATCACCAAGCACAGGTGATCCTGTTAGAGATTGGAGGTGATTTAGGGCAGTTCATGACTGCTTCTTTTCTCTCAACTGCCAACAGGAACTGTCCCATGAGAAGGTTTCTGAGAAAGAAATCCTCTCTTGGATATTTTGGCTAAGAAACACCTATAATGTATATGGGTGTTTCTCAGGAAAGAAATTGTCTTTTGAATATTGTTTCTCAGAAACAATATCTTATGACTATTGTACTTCCTTTGTGTTACACAAAGGGAAGAGGACCATTGGAGGTTCCACCTGGAACCTCTTTGGGTTTACCAGTTAAGGTAGATAATTGGCCTATGTCAAGTGCAGAGTGTGTTGGACAAACGTTTTCTTTCTCTGTGTCTTCAAATGAGTTTATGCGGAGTCCAAGCAATGAAATCAGAATGAGGAGATACAAGGGTAATGATAATAATACAAGGAGATTGTGCCCAAGGTGACTATTTTCATTCCCCAAAGCCAATTCAAAAAATATGAGTTGCAACACAAAAATATGTGTGGCCACACATATTTTTGTGGTGGCTCTTTATGTCACTAACCATCAGGGAAATGTGTGAATGAAAAAATATTAGAAGGTATATGCACAAATTTTGAAACTACGGAAAATATGTGTGAAAAATTACACGAATCAAACACTAATAATGCCCTAAGAAAAGACTTATTGCTGGATTTGCTATGTGGTCAAAAAGGCCCATTGTAATTCCTAAGAATCCCTTCTCTTTATTTTTAAAAAGTGAGGATTGTCTTAGATTGGGTTCATTTTTCTCATATTTAGCCATTGAATTTGTCATTACCAATTCCAGAAGTGACTACTATTTGGACTGGAGAGGCTGCTCCAATTACAATTCCATGAGAATTGTAAGTGATGGTGGTGAAGAAGCTTGTGTCTACAGTTCCTACAGGATTGTAATGAATGGATGCAAATCTGAAATCACAATGTGCCAGAATGCATAAGTATCCTTTCCCAATCACAGGAAAATGCTGCTAAATCATTTGATTTCCACGGATTTTGCACAGCTTTTGCTATTCCCTAGTAATTGCATTTTGGCCAAGTAGCATTAGCCAGGAAAACTCATTTCTTAAGCTTTTGCCTTTTTGCCTCTTTTGAGTTTACAAGCTTTTGGGTTGACACACAAGACCATTAGCAAGGGAAAGGTTTCTAAGTAATGTTGCATGGGCAATAATTTCCGATAGCCCAGCGTATTTTGGGGGCAAACAAAAAATAAAATAATCTGTAGTGGCTGGGTTGCAGCGAGGGTTCCTATCATCTGGCTATTTCTAATAACCTGTCATTCTAATGTTACTTGTGGCAGCCATCTGATTCTGACACTGTGTCATCAGTCACATTTTGTATGAACCTTTCAACCAAACCCGTTGATAAAAAAGGTCTGTGTGACTGCCTTCAGTGTTACTGAATATGTTTCCTTCAACATTGGCTCTAACTCCTGTTATATACATCTTTTACTAGCCATTAGTGTATGTTTGGGCAATCTTGACTGCACTGCTTGAGCTGAATGATGAACATCCTACAATCCCTCATGATGTTATTGAGGGTGTGATGCTTGAGACAAGGAAGTTACCAAAACTTACCTAAACTAACCAGAAAGAGAGTGTTGTAATATTTCAACGATGAGTGACCCAGGAAAAAAACATTTTGATTATGATAGGAAAAGCATCCATAGGTGTGTGATAGATGATTGATTAAGGTCCATTGCCCATTTCACACATAAAGCATTTGAACCTCACCGTCAGAATCAAGTTACAATGGTTGACATTATGGTCAACTAAAAGAGCAGCCATTTTGGAGAAAGACTGTGCATAGAACAGGGAAACCTATGCAGAACATGATATGTGATGGAATACCAGTCATTGTACATTGACTACAGTTTTGGAGGGGATAACCTCCAGGGGGATCCTTGTTGTATTTGATAAGGGAGGGGTTGGTCTGCTGTCATGCTCTTGTGTCTATATATATCTCAAGAAGCCTTATACTGAGAACATTGTATCTCTTCATTGAGATGCACATGAAAATCCTAGAATGATGGGCTATGGATTATAAGTGTTCATTGAAAGAATTGTCCTGTTAATGGAAAAGACAGTTCCAAGGTTGAAAGAGGGACACATGTGTTGGTTTGAAGGCACAAAGCAACCACAAATTATGGTTCTGGAATGCTACTTTAGGATTCCTGGGCATATTGAACAATACTAAATTGAGAATATTCCTAAGTCTTTGATTCAAAGGTTAATGGCAAACACAATGAGCTTGATTTTGATTTTGTATTGAAGTTGAAGTATTCTCAAAAAGATTCTATCTTGTGAATAGCACTTATCCTTCACCTTCACTAACATATATTTTATGTCATCAAAGTCAAAACCCCACATACCGACATGCCTCCAGCTTTGCAATAGACTGGGAAGCATTTAGGAAGGGTGTTGAAAGGGAGATTTTGAGTGCTTACGTCAAAAATCATCTCCTTTTATGTCCAATCAACCCTCATAATCATGATGACACTTACTATTATCTGGTTGCTGTAATATTGCATAATATCTGGTAAAAACACACTGCAAAATGATGAAATTGAAAGTGCATCAATGTACTGCACTGTGGCAAGGACTGCGGGAGAGAGTAGAAATGTTGATAGTGCGGACAAAGAGATGGATGTTGAGAAAGATAACAAAATGGGATTACTCTTTTTGCGACAATTCAGGTATGAACTCACAACAAGAGACAGAAAGCTCTCTATGACCATGAATGCTCAAAGGAAGAATGCTGATCAGAACTCTGGTGAATAGAAGGAATGTTCACTGTTGATGAGATCTGTGATTTTGACATTTGACTCATTTGTTCTTGTGTTTTGCTTTGGTGATAGTTTGTTTACTTAAAACAATCTATATAAACTCTAAATACATTAAAATCCTAACTTTCAAATGACATTTCTTCTTGATTGCATAAAAACCCAAAACCTGTCACTCAGACAGGAGTGACTACTAACAAATATTGTATCCTAATCCTATTCTGTTACAGTAGAAATGTATTTGGTTTGGTCAAAATCTGGTCTTAAATGGCCCATTTCACCCATATGAGATAAATGATTTAATTTGGCTAAAGTAAATTATGTTGACTTTCATCTTAAATAAGTGTCAAATTCTTCACAGTTGTAATCCACACCAAGAGACTGGACACATAACACAACTTTGGTACCACCAAGGAATTATGCAAAAAACACAATTCTGGTTGAAAAATACAGATAAGGGAAACAGCCTAGTATCCAAAAGAGAAGGAAATAACAAATCCACCCAGTCAATGACATCTCTCCCCAATACAATTTTTCTGTCGCATGATTTTTCATGAAAAATATCTTGGAAAGACACAGATAGAGACTGAGACAAGGACAGAGACAGACAGACACAGACAGACGGAGACAGATGCAGACAGATGCAGACAGACGCAGACAGACGCAGACAGACACAGACAGACACAGACAGACACAGACAGACACAGACAGACACAGACAGACACAGACAGACACAGACAGACACAGACAGACACAGACAGACACAGACAGACACAGACAGTCAAACATGCTTATTTTCTCAGTGTAGTCAAGTTTGACAAAATAAAACATATCAATATTGTGAGTATACTTACGTGTTTTATGTCCAAAAAGAAGGCTTAGGCTATGTGTGGAGGCATTTGATTTTCCACACATACCTCAAAAAAACACACACTGTTAGGTAATGAGCTCTTATGAGGGTACGTTTTTTGGGGTAGGCATGCTCGATTTTCTGATCTCGGCTCCACCTTGAATCAGAAAAATATTTTTGCATACCCCGGATGCCTACCCCCAAGCTGCCTGGAGTATCTACCGCGAAAAACACAAAAAACGTGAAAATGAATCATCGATCCCCAAAATATTGAATGGGTTGGGTGTTTTTTTTTTCATGCATTTTTTATAAAATGCCTCCAGATGAGGTTGCATACCTGGACGGCCGACAGAAAATGAGGGGGTGTCTATTTTAAGAGGTAGGTGCAAAAAATTAAATGCCTCAAGACATAGCCTTATGTAAGCAGTTGCACACACAAAAAGGTAATCATCCCAGATTTATGTATCTTTGCATGTTTCATGAGTCCTAACTCTGTTAGTAACAATTTAATCAACCCTTAACCTTTGTTACGTACCTTCCCTGTACATATACTGTAATGTTTCTTTGTGTGAGTGCAACAGTTACATGTGTAACATTTTTGGTGATTGCATTGCAATATGCTGCTGCAAAAAGAAAGGCGCCTGAATTGAGGACATGGTTATGTTGCTATTTTCCAAATAGCCTTTTCACAGCATGTCAGAAAAGTCATTATGAGGATTTCTGACACTAATGAAGAACAAATCCCATCTTGCAACATGCATCATCATGCATATTGTACCATCATTTGCAGCCCCTACCACTAATAATATTATACGTCCACCATAAAATTGCCACTGCTGTCCCAGTCAAACCCCCTGATCTCAGTCCCCAGGATGAATTATGTGCCACCGCTGCTATTGCCATAATGCTAACAAAAAAACTAACATGGGCATCAAGTGCATGATGAGAAAAAAAGTAATTTGTTTTTCAACGCTGGTTCACCATTGAAATTTATTTTTCAATTAAATTGATATTCCATCAATGCCACGGTATATATCTCAACCCCCCAGGATGAATTGGGCACCACTGCTGCCATCACCTCATTGCTAACAAGAAAAGGAACAGGGGCATTGATTACAAGGTCAGGAAAAATGTAGTTCATTTTTACCTTCATTCACCATTGATTTTTTCAATTACATTGATATACACTGTCAGTGCTGCAAAAGTATCTTAACTCCCATGTCAAATTTGTCATTGATGCTGCCATCGCTGCAATTTTATCAACAACTAGGAACCGGGGCATCAACCACAAGGTAAGCAAAAGAGTAGTTTGATTTTTTATCTTGATTCACCACTGACTTTTTCAATCAATTCATATGGACCATCTATGCCACAGTGAATATCTCTGCCCCAAGGTGAATCTGGTGCAGCCACTGCAGTTGCCTCACTTCTTCCAAGATCAAAAACAACAGGGTTGGTAATTACAAGGTGAAAAAGTATACTTCCTCTCTTTACCTTTGTGCTGCAACAATTTTGTGTTATTTGTTCAATTAAATACTTACCCCCATTGCACCATGATGTACATCTCAATCACCAGCCTGATTCTAGTGTTGCCACCACTTCCACCCCACAGTTGGCAACAATAGAGAGCAGGGTGTGCAAGCACAAGGTGAGTAAAAATTGCTTCCCATTATTTACATTGATGTTCTGATGTTATTTAATTTATTTTAATACAGTGCACTGTCCATGCCGTGGTAGATATCTCAGCGCTATGGCCAAATCTTGTGCTGCTACAGCTGTTGCCCTAATGTTAACAACAAGAGAGAGCAGGGTGTGCATGCACAAGGTGGTTACAAATTTCCCTTCCATTTTCATGTTGATGCTCTGATTTCATTTTTTCAATTAAAAATTCAGCTCCTTGGCTGAATCTGGTGCAGCCATCACTGCTGCCCCACTGTTAAAAGCAATAATAGAAAGTTGGATGTGTAAGTGCAAGGCAAGTAAATATGTGCCTCCTGTGTAAGATTTCTTTTTTGATTAATTACTCACCCATTGTCTAGTCCTGAGACATAATTTGGGGATGCAGATGCCTCACTAGATTGTTAATTCATTGTTTAGTTGTGCATGGCATAAATAAAGTTAACATAAGCATTGATCTATCACATTGATTTTTTGGCATTTAGATTATAATAGTTTTACCACTTCAGTTTGTGGTATTTATTTTGATGACTGATACTCATGAGTAACAAAACAACATTGTGACCAGTATCGACAATATTTCTGAAAATGGTTGCTGATAATAAAGAACAGTAGTAACAGATATTATCTATGCTTTCTAACTTTTGTACTGTATGAGTAATGACACAGTGTGGTGATAAATGATTCCATGGCATTTTTGGTTGTATTTACACACATCAACTGCCGGTCTATTACTCTAGTGTTTTGCCCGTAATGCTTGCATTGCATAAGAAGTAATAGCATATGCCTGATGTTCCCTGGTACTTTCTTTACACTTTTTTGTAACTATACTTACGATAAAGTACATAGTATTTCACCTATTCAGACAGAGTTTTGTGCTCTCAGACAAATGACAGTCTATCCTAACTTTGATGCATTATCAGAGTTAGTCAAGTACCGTTTAGTCAACCAGAATTGCATGGGTCCCACAAGTCAACTGAACACTACATAATATACATGTAGAATCTCAAGCACGAGCTCAACAGGGAAAACTAGATTCTCTAGATGTAGGAACCCTCTAGATAGCATATTACATGATAATAGGCACTGATTTGTTGAAAGTTTGGAGGTTTGTTGCCCTGACACCTTCACTGGATTATCTTTTAGTTTAATGGAGTATGTTTTGATAGGCTGATGGATTGATGTTCTGTAAAATAACTCTTGTCACCACCCAACTGGCAATCAATACTCATTTTTAGTACATTTCCATGAAAACGTGCCATCTCTTTTGCTATAATATTGGACCAACCCACTACAGCATCCCTTCATGGAAGAAGAGGCAGACCGGCTGAGGTGAAGGTAATGTTATCTAAGTCCGTGTTGATATTTGAAGAAAAGTAGACAGTATGGCAGATAAATGACGAATCTAAGTAGTAAGACAACAAATACCGCGGGGATTGTTTGTTTGTTGCATTGCTAGAGTACATGTAGCTGGTGTGCTGATGATCAACATAGATCACGGATACAATTGTGGACTGAATTGCAGGCTTCGTATCATGTTGCTGAATCACTCCATTCACAATTGCAAGATGCAGAGAATGTTTTCACAGTACTCAAATCATTTTTTGAATGGACACGAAGAAATATGGATGGTGATTTGTCACTTGGGACTCTCGGGTTACTTTCCATGAGGAATCCAACTGCAACATTAGCGGAAGCCTCAGACGCCCGGACGCCCTTATGATGCCTTTCTAAATTCATGACTAAACTAGACCGTCTGATGTAGATCCGTATAAGACTAGAACTTCTAGTCCCGGATAAAGACTACTGTTCCAATAGGTGTTACTACTAATTCAGTCACCAAATGTCCTACATTTTTGTGTGTGTGTGAGGTGCATGAACTCAGAGTGCAATCTTTGAAGGCTTCGACAAGGTATGTTTCAGTAGGTTTCACTATACAAACTTTATAATGTCGTTTCGCATATCAAGCCTAGCGGGCAAGTAAGGCTCTCAAGCAGTATGATTGTCAAACGCAATTAGTAGACGACTTGGTCTATCATGACAAACGATAGTATTCGATCACTTGGTGTAGCGTACATGGCACCGACTAGTTATTTGCCTGATTCATTACTGCGATGTTACGACGCCACAACTTCGGAAATAACGAGGTCCGCAAAGACACTGCAGCTAACATCTCAAAATCACATTGATCTTCTCTTCTCTGACGAGCTTGCTCTTGGAGCACATTTCTGACCGTTAGATTTCTAGAAGCCAACAGTGCGTCACGGATTTTACAAGACAAGAGGCGCTCAATACCACATATTTGCTCTACCCCGCAGAAGCGTTTGAAGTCTGTGCCGTCCGGTGCAAAAGTGTGTGTGATGTACTCATTGATAATGGAAGATTGTGTTTCGATGACCTTTCGGGATAAATGGGTAGCACATTGCTTGAACTGCTTTATTTCACTCTGTGTGTACCACGAGAGGTGCAGCTCGTGCGGAGTCTTGGGACGAGTGACAACAAGAGTGGATGTTTCAGCAAATCGAACTTGTTTGATGCTTCGTAAGGCATCGGTTTGACTTGTCGATCTCATCGTAGCTAATGACTTAGTCTCGTTGTTTGTGGTACGAATAATATTTGATGCATATGAACAAAATTATGAGCGTGGACAATCGCATGTCGTGTGCGTTCAAGAAGAAATTCCGACTAGAGACCTTGCACAACAGGTAAAACATCAGTTGTGTTCGTGACTGATCACTGTAGAGGGTACAAACACGAACTCTCTAATGTCCTGATGATGATTTCATTTCACTATGACCGTTCAAAACGCATTCTTCTCGCGAACTGAATAAATCCTAGGTCACAATCGTGATCTTGCCTTCATTTTCCCTGAATTTTCGTTGCATGAAGTTTGCAAGGGCGCTCAGAACTCTCATTATGCGAACTCATTTCAAGATATGGTAGTCGTGGAGGACTAACTCCATACTTCATAGCACCAATTAGATTTGTAGTTGTATTGGACGGCTGTTGACGAGCAGTTCATGGACGTCACACACAGTATGGTACAATAAACATATCATGACATATTTTCGGGATGGGTAGTTTTCTGTCAGAGTTTTCATGAATGCCACAACGTGCGTGGTGGGAATCATTCCCCCTCAATTACCGTAACTCATGATAATTTCATGAGTAACTCCTACAGGTAAGGTTTGTTTGCGCCAACTAAGGCCACCATTCTCACGTATCGTTATTGACCCACACAACAAGAATCGTTTGAATGAGCTCTGCAGTTTTCATGACATGATTCAAACACAATAAGAAGAATCGCACTTGTGATAGGCCTAACGTACTAGCGAAGAAACACGATTGAAGTATTAGTGAACACATCTGTACATTGTAATGTAACAATTGTACAATACCGCTCACATATCACCGTTAGAAACAATAGGAGCACTGTGTATCCTAGAGGTATCATGATACCCAGCCGGACAGACAGTGGATTCCAAAAAACTGATTTCGAGTAAATTAAAAAAAAGAATTTTGGAGCGAACGAAGTAGCCCTATTAGGACGTAAGGGAAAGAATGTAGGTTAGTACCAATACTGTGACTCATACAAGAACTAGACAGATGGCATTAGAGGATTTTTAAGTCCAATCTACAAGAATTTTGGACTCCGACCCGGGGGCATTATTCGTCTTTCTCTCTCTAGAGGAGAGCAGTTTATCGCGTGTATTTGTTTTTTATTTGTTGACACGACATGGACAAGATGCAGGAAGAAATAACACTTAAGCCTCTTTCTCAGATTGGTACCAAAATGTACCGATCTTTCAAAATGTACTGATTAATCGAAAAGTACATTTTGCGGGATCGGTACATTTTCAAAGATCGGCACTAAAATGTACCGATCTTTGAAAATGTACCAATTTCATTTTTCTCGTAGAAATCGTATTAGTTCCGAATGTAGAAGGTACCAATCTTTCAAAATGTACCTTTGACATGTATCGGTACATTTTCAGAAATCGGTACATTTCCAAAGATCGGTACCTAAATGTACGAATCTTTGAAAATGTACTTTTCTTACCATCCGTACCTGAGGCCTCATCCTCAGGACAAAGTACGTTTGAACAGTCGGTCGGCCTTCGCTAAATGAAAATAATTGATTAGGCCTTTTGACCAACAACAACTGTTCCTTCGGAGTGGATGTTCTCCTAGTCAGTGGAAATATGTTCTCCACAACATATTACTTTTAAATATTGTACGATGCTTTTAGAAAGTATCAAGTTCGACTGTTTTTATTTTTTCTGCAACTTTCCCTTAAGTCCTTATAGTACTGTAGAAACATACCAATTTTCTACAAGAATGAATTGATCGGATCGTTCCGATATGCTTTATTCAACAGACAATAACTCGTGAAACAGTGTTCAAAAGAACAAAATAAGAACACCGTTCGAAAGCTAGGAAAGCGATCTTTCGATTGATGTAAGGTTGTAAAAATGTGTTTACATCAGATGTGACGTCATTTTCGTCCGTCACACGGATGAAAGACAGAGCAGGAGTGCTCCTTTTGTTATTGGCCGTCATACATACAGAAGAGTAAAAATAAATGCCAAGGCATGACCAAGCGTAAAGAGTCCTGTTTTTCCATGGTCCTCCTTGGCACATCAATTAAGGAAATTATAAGTGAATCTATTCCTACGTAGACTTTTCTAATTGTAGTTCCTCTCATTTCATGTTAAAGTTGAGGGAAATGTGAAATGGCTCACTGCAGTTTACGCATTCATCCACCCTTGGAAATTTCCGGAGGGGCTTACTAATTAGTTCATGATATGTAATATGTGTGAACAGGCACACAACAGAGTGGCGGTTAACTTGAGAACACCGGAGTGCTTTTCAGAAATGTGTGAGCATATCCTCATTGTCATTGCTAGAGTTGGTGCAATTATTTCACCAAAACAAATAGCACTAATTTCCATGTTGCAGTGGTGCAATTACTTTGACTCCTGCATTTCTACTATATTGCTAACTGACCTAAGCCGGAAGTAGTCGAAACGTAATTGTAGATAAGAAGTAGAAAAAAGGTGTTCCAGATGATTGGAGATTATTTTTTATGAGCTATTGAAATGATCAACAAATGAGGATTGCCCAATGGTGATCCTCTCAATTTTACCATGTAAATCATTGTAATTGACAAGTAGAATATTGGAGGCTAGTGTGTCCAAAATATATAAAGAAGCTCTCACACTGCAAATTTGCCAGTTGAGAAAGTATCACACTTCCAGGCTCTTCAGTTGGGCAGTTGAGCCTTGTCAACTGCTTTACTTAACTCATTGTTTCTGAGGTTTATACCTGTCAGGTATGTACCTCAAATATATTCTTTCTGAGAAGGTCATGAGTTGAACTGCTGTATACTTCCCCTCTTCAGTGGGAATAGTATTGTGCCTATGGCCTGAAAATGGGGCCTGTTCCTATGGCCTGAAAATGGGGCCTGTTTGGGTGAGGGGTACCAGTAGGTATCCTTGGCTCATGTCACTCGCCTTCACGAATGGAGCGATAAGGTGTCAATGCACACGAAAATATAAAACCTCCCGAGGAAAAAAGTAACCTCTGGTAGGAAAAAAAAGATGGTGTAGCATGTGACGAAGCGTAAGTGTTATGTGGAGAGAGGGGATAAAGTACAGAGGTTATTTTAGTCAAAATATGGTGTAACTCTCCTGATATTTAATCTTTCCGATTTAGTTCCGCGTTGAACCCTTATGGTGCCATTTGTATGAACTGACGTGATGGTCCAAGGATCACTTTCATACCGGCTTTCTGTCTTGCGGAGGATACCGTCTTTTTGCAGCAGTACTTTGTCACCGGGCTGGTAGTCCCAGTCGATGCGGGAGGCATTTCCCATCTTGTGTTTCGATCTGTTTGTTTTTGTCTATATTCCCCTATTTTTGACCAGTCAGCGATGTAGGGGACGTCAAACAACATGTCCCTTCCAAAACTAGCTGCTCGTGATGAGGTTTTTAGTACTGTGTGATAGGTAGTGCAAACAGTCCATGCGGCGTTTGTGAGGAAGTCGACAATGTCACTCTCGCTGATGGTATCGGCCATATCTAAGTCAGCTGTGCGGAGCATTGCCATGATTGTTTGATGCACCCGCTCAAGTATTGCGTTCGCTTGTGGGTTTCTGACACTGATCGGCTTACGCTTCAGACCATATGAATTACAGAGGGTCTCGAAGTGAAGTTTAAAATCACTTCCGTTGTCGTAGATAATGTATTGACTACGTGGGTAATGGCTAAACCAGGTCCTATTTATTATATTACCTACTGTTGCTGACGTCTTGTGAAAGTAGGGTTGTTTAGTTTGGACATGTGTGTCTTTGCTCCTTTGCCCCTTTGTACCCGTTGGAATATCAAGCTCATGGAGCTGTGATACCGGCAACTCTACAATTTCAAACCAGCTTGTTGCGGGATTGATCATTGTGACGCACGTGAAGTCAATTTGTGTCTTGTCCTTGCCCTTGCCCTTGCCCTTGCCCTTGAGGGTGTACGGTCCTATGAGGTCCACACACAATGCCTCCTATGGGTTGGTGATTGCAAGTTTTGTAGGCAGTTTCCTGTGTTTTGATTTTCTGCGCTTGTTCACCTGGCAACTGTGACACTTTTTGACATGTGATTGGACTGCCGTTCTTAGACCTTTCCAATACATCAAAAGACGAAGAGTTTCTTCGAGACGTGTGGTCCTGGGGTGCTGTAGGTAGTGGTGGAACCACGCTACGGCACGGTGTTGGAGGCTTTTTGGAATAACCATTTTGCCGTCCTTACAGAGTACTTTAATATTCTCAACTAAGTGAGTTGAGTAGCCTTTGTTTAAGAGGCTTGCATCGTCTTGTTGTGCCTCAGCTATCTCTCTGGTTGTGAGTGGATAGATGGAGTCCTCTTCGTTTCGATTAGCAGACACCTGGTTCATGGATTCCTTGGTGGTTGCTAGGGATGATTTTGGTTGTGCTGTGTTATGAACACCAGCATTGTGCGAAAGTCATCCAGGTTGACCTGTCATCTGCAACTGGTCCATAATCCAGTTGTGAGATGGCATCTGTAACTGTATTGTGGATGCCTTTGATGTACACAACGGTGGGGCCATACTCTTCTAAGAGTAATCTCCAGCGGTACACTGGATCAGAGGTCAGACCTAGAGCATCCTGCATTAGATTTTTGTGGTCAGTGTAGACCGTAATTTGTTGTCCCCAAAGCATGCCTTTGAACTCTTTTAGTGTTTCTACTATGGTCAGTAGTTCTTGTTCGGTCACGCTATATATGTCTGCTGCGCCTGACTCAGTTTCCTACTGAAGAACGCCAGCGGCCTGTTGTTTTGAGTAATTACGGCACCCAATTGAAATTTGGAGCTATCCGTATAGGTCTCAAATCCCTGCGAGTAGTCAGGGTAGGCCAAGGTAACATTGTGAGCGATTGTTGCCTTTACAGTGTCGAATGCTTGCTGGTGGATGCTGTCCCAATGCCACGGCTTTTTCTTGGTTTTATTAGCCTTTGTGACTTTGGTATAACCACACTCCCCAACTAAATTGATAAGTGGTGCAAGTATTTCACTGTGTCTTGCCCAAATATCCCTGTAGTACTGGACCATGCCCAGAAATCTACGGAGTTGTTTAACATTTTGTGGCGGTGTTAATGCGAGGATTGCCTGTACCTTCTTTGGTTGTGGCTTTATACCATCTCGGGATAACACATATCCTAGTATTCTGTCTCCACGGCACAGAAAGATGACTTGCGTGCATTCACTGTCAAGCCTGCGTCTCGCAACCTGATGAAAACCCGCCTTAGTTTATTAAGGTGGTCTTCCAGGCTACCCTTGCTGATGCATAATAAGTCATCAAGATAAGTTCGGACGAACTCAAGGGTTGCCATTAGCTCAGACATCTTAGCTTGGAAGATGTCGGGAGAACATGCAGGACCCAGGGGTCAACGTAGGTAAGAGTACTTACCCCACCGAAAGATAATGGTGCATATTTTGGATGCATCTGGATCCAATCTAATGGTGTAATAGCCCATGTTAAGATCAAGGGCTGTGGCAAATGTAAAGCCTTCTAGTTCTTGTAGAACAGTGCTAATTTTAGGAATATGAAACGGTTTTCTCACTACCCGTTTGTTTACTTCCCTAAAATCGCTGACAACCCGTACGGTGTTGTCCTTTTTTGGTATGATGAATGTGGGCGATGCCCATTCAGAATCATCTTGCCATTTGAGTACCCCCAAGTCACATAGCCTCTGTACCTCTGTTTTGGTTCTACGTGCTTCTTGGGTATGGGAAAAGGCCTGCCATGATATGGCTGTGCTCCTTCCTTCAACTGGAGGGAGACCAGCTTACAATCCCAGTCACCTAGTTTCCCACTAAATAGCTCCTCAAATTCTTGTAGGAGCTCCAGTAACTTTGTTTGTTCTGGGACACTGAGGTGTGTGCAGTTGTCTTTGACAATTGCCCTGAGATCCGCTTTTTCATATTAAGCGTCTAGTATGTGTATGAGGCGTTTTGTTGCCTCGAACGTACTTTGGGGTTCTTTGGACGTGTCTTGGTAGATACTATTGTTCATAGTCCAAGCCCGTTGCTCTTGTTTTTAGTTTATTGATGTCTCTCATTGGCAGTGAGATGTCATCTACTGTTATTTCCTTTGTCCAAAAGTCTAGGACAATTCCTAACTCTTTCAAGGTATTACTACCAAGAATGAGGTCAAACCCTGGTTTGGTCATGCTATTCTCATCGTATTCCACAACATCAGGTTGTAGAAAATACTCCTTACTTCTGGAGTACTCAAAGAATTTAACTCTGATCTTTCCCCATCCAGTTGTCTGGAAGCTCCCATTTGACGTATGCCAAGACTTTGGCACCTGCCTAGTCAGGTAGGGAAAGGGTTTGTCTTTTCCTTTTGGTAGGAAAATAAGGTCTCCATCAGACCCAGAGTCCAGTAGGACTTTGATTTTGTTACTGGGGCGACTCCTCAGAGGTTGTTTGTATGCTCTGGAGGACTGACTTTCAGTCCCTGGTTCCATGATGGCTATTAGTTCCGTGACACCGAGACGGTCCTTGGTGTGGGGTGCAACCTCTTGTTTTGGTTGCTTGAGACTATGATTTGTACTGGGAGTCTAAATACTATCCTCAGTGGCCTTTGTTTTATTACTGACATTGTTTGTGTCGTAAGATTTTTTTAAAATATTTGAGGTCGTAGTCTCTAGATTGTCTCGAATTTTTAATTCAGACTTTTTTGTCTTGGAACAAGATTTTTTTGATGTCTTTTCTTTGGTGACAGTCAATTTATTATTTTTACTTTTATTAGTTTGGATAGCTTTACTCGGACTGGGGGTTGTATAACTGTCAATTGCAGTATTTAGTTTACGTTTCTTACAAGTATGTAATTCCCCAGTGTTATCGCTTTCCGAGTCATTGGCGCGGTGTTTCTTGAGCTTGCTAGACTTCTTGCGCAGTGCTTTCTTCAACTCCGCCCGGACTATCTGGGCAAAGTTCGCACCCTCTGGCTTCCTTTCCTTCAAATGAGGCTTACCTGCGCCCCCATTCTTCTTGATTGGAGTACCGTCGTTGTTATAACGGCGGCAGTCACGTGTGTTGTGACTTTTGTGTGGCCCCCCATGTTTCTTGCATAGCACACAGTGCTTGTCAGTCCAGCCCACCTTCTTGGGCTTCTTGGGGATGTGTGAGTCCATCGACTCCATCTTGCGCTTATGATCAGCCCCCTTTTCTTTGTTCCTGCTTGAAGGCTTCGCATCGAGTTCCGCATTATTCTCGATGTTCTCTAGGACCAAGAGAAGGGCCCTAGTGCTAACCGGAGTGGTATTCTCAGTCAAGTTGTATTGGGTCTGCCACTTGGCCGGACACATGCGTAACAAGTGAGTCGCGAGGTCAGCGTCATCCAAGGGCAATACCTTCTTGGTAGCCTGATTAGCCTTTGGACTGTAGTACAGGCAGGGCAATGTCTCGAGGTAGCTGTTGAGCTGCTCTACTTGGATGAAAAACTGATGTATCGAGACCCTGTTAGGCTTCTTCAACATGTTCGTGATATAGTACTTGAGGGCCTCACCCGCGTCATGACGGAACACCTGCAACAGGTGGAACATGACGCATTCGTGGAACGAGTCCCAAGTCTTCGTGGGAGTCTCCGTGTGCAGTACTCCCTTGATGTCTTCCCAAGGAGCGCGAGTCACTTGGGCCTTGATGATCTTTTCCCAAGGCTGACGGGCCTCGTTGGAGAGGAGGTTTCCATACAGCTCGAAGGGCTTCGCTCCTGCCGTTGTGACGGCGAGCTTCACGGCTTCTAGAGCCTTTAGGGCCTTGTTGTATAAGGCCTTAGCTTCAGCTAGGGCAGGCGGGACAGCCTCAGTGGTAGTACCGGATGCATCGCCTTTATTGCCTTTCTTCTTCTTCTTCTTCTCAGAGTTACGCAGTTGTGTATACTCCTCCTTCGTGATCTCTGCATCAAGCTTGGCTGTTTTAACGGTCGTCTCCACATCGGCGAAGCTCGCGTCAAGCCCCATTTGCTTGCACGCATGAATGGCGGAGCGTACATGCAGTAGAAACTACTCTACTGCCACCTTTAGCTCATTCCCTGTGTTGGGAAGAGTCAACTTGAAGTAGGTGGTCTTTTTGGTCTTCTCCAGGGCATCCTGCACGGGATCCTGCTCAGGGATGTAGCGTACGGGGGAATTCTTTCCTCCGATGCCACGTTTGCACTCAATCCACTTGAGCGCTTTGGGAAATGCTTTCACGGAGGACATGGCTCGTAGTTTTTCTCCTAGACTAGTTCCCAAAAAACGGTTCTTGTAGGAACTCCTTGGAAGGCTGAGAAAGAAGTCGTTCGCACGGTGGTGCGCGATGAACGTAGTACTCTGCGTGATGAAAATTTGTTTTTCTTGACCGCCTGTGGGTCGTCGGGAGAGCCTTCGTTGTGTAGTGCGATGAACTTACCAAGTTTGGCTATCGTAGGATAGTGACCTAAGCCGGAAGTAGTCGAAAAGTAATTGTAGATAAGAAGTAGAAAAAAAGGTGTTCCAGATGATTGGAGATTATTTTTTATGAGCCATTGAAATGATCAACAAATGAGGATTGCCCAATGGTGATCCTCTCAATTTTACCATGTAAATCATTGTAATTGACAAGTAGAATATTGGAGGCTAGTGTGTCCAAAATATATAAAGAAGCTCTCACACTGCAAATTTGCCAGTTGAGAAAGTATCACACTTCCAGGCTCTTCAGTTGGGCAGTTGAGCCTTGTCAACTGCTTTACTTAACTCATTGTTTCTGAGGTTTATACCTGTCAGGTATGTACCTCAAATATATTCTTTCTGAGAAGGTCACGAGTTGAATTGCTGTATACTTCCCCTCTTCAGTGGGAATAGTATTGTGCCTATGGCCTGAAAATGGGGCCTGTTTGGGTGAGGGGTACCAGTAGGTATCCTTGGCTCATGTCACTAACTGAGATATTTTTGAGAAAGTGACATGAGGAGTGTGCACAGGATAGTCCTACAGACATAAATAGGAGAGTTGAAATTAAAATCAATTTTGTCATAATTAATTTCTTGTAAGAAAAGAATGGACTAGTTCCTTTTTTACTTCCAATTATTTCATTTTCTTGCATTACCTTTGACTCAAAATAAGGCTGTTGGAGGTCAAAAGGCCAACAAGATTTCAACTGAATGATACAGAAAAATAGTCCAACATGATGGTACAACAATCACACCACCTTGCAAATGTGTAGAAACATAATTGGATTCTACAGAGGTGGTGCAGCACTAGCATCACCTTTGTGGTATGGTATATATACAGTGCGTATCTTTATCCACAAATGACATTTATTTGTAAACTAATAACTTGAGAGCGGGGTTTATTTCTCCGACATTTTGGTCCCAGCTGCTGAATGCGTGAGCGGCTTAATATGTGAACTATAGTACTATAGGAAAATAAGTCATTGTGATTGAACTGTTCTAGTTTGAGCTCCAACAACTCATGTATATGGAGGGACAAGGGCAAAATATAACTTCTAAGGTGCACAAAGGAATAATAACTTAAGAGATAAGTGTTACAATACCTATTCAACCTGTCACATAGTTGCAGTATACAATTTCTGTTCTTGTTAGAATGAACTGTGATCCTAAAACCATCTTGCTCATTTCAACAAATTGATTTGTTTTGAAAAGTAATCCAGTTTTCCAAAGGGAGCTGTTTTGTGATGAATGGCTTGAATGATAAACTTCAATTTTCTACAAATTTTGTGATGGTGCTACTTAACTTTTTGATTGAAATGCATCATTATTTAATAATACTGCCTTGTCACAACCAAATGTTGTAGCATAAAAGCTGTGGTTATATAGTTGAAACTCTTTTTGCATTAAATTGTAATTTATCAATGATAGAACCAATTCTGAATTTGAAGTACACACGTAGATGAGGTATTGAGTATGGCAAAGTTTTCATAGGAAAGTACATTAATAACAACCATGCTTCATGGATGCTCTGCATTGCTTATCCGTGTGTTGTTTACAGAGCATAAGACGCAAACACACCAAAAAGATATTCTTGCTACAGGCTGCTGCAATATTATGTCTTCCTTCATATCTGTTACTAACAGTTGGATATTTTGGGCTACAGCAAGAAATAGTACATAAAAACTGGCTCATTTTAAAGCTCCTTGCAAGGTGCTTCCAGTCATAAGAAGGGTGAATTCTCAATACAAACAGATTACAGTGCAATGACTACAATGAGTTGATAAGTGATAATGATTAATATCTGGCTGTCTTTCTGGGCTTCATGCAATTGGTATATTTAGCTTCTGACATTGTTGTGCCATTGAGAAGCTATTTTGAAGGCATTTTGAATTTCAACATAACCAGCATTGTGGCTGTGGCAGTGACCAGTGACCAGTGGTTGCATTAGAAATGGTAAGAAATAAATTGATGAGAGAGATCATTTGACCAATGCATCTGTTTGTAGCCAGTTGTAAACCCCCCTCTATAGACACCACCTCACAGTCTATATACCCCCATCTGAAACCAAAATGGAGGGAAAATTTGACAATCCAAAATACTCATGACAGCTTTTTTACCTCATCAATTTAGATGTAAAAACTAAAACACTTACAATAAATCAAAAGTCACACAACTCATGAAGGAGCTTTAGTGATATTTTTATGGTGTTCATGATTCACACCAGTTTCTAACTAATCACATGTGATTACGGCAAGTCTAGAGCTATTATGAAGAAAAATCTATTGGCTTCTTTTACAGAGTCATGAAGAGTCTATAGACCCCCACAACAATCACTAGACCTCCAAATGAGAGTATATAGAGGGGTCTACCAATACCAACAGTATTTTGTAAAATACAGTAGAGTCTATAGACTTTAAGGGGGTCCATAGACTGTGAAGTGGGGTTTATAGATGGGGGGGAGGGGTTTACAAACGGCTACAATCATATCTATTCATATTATTTACATCAACTTCTCATACACCATATGTAAGGAAAACTTGTTTCTGCCAAGCTCTTCAGTTGCCCTTTCATTACGTGCCACTGTACAGTGTTGTACCATAGGTTCAATGTTCAAATAACACTGTGGTGATATTTTTTGACTGCGTGAAGTACATTTCACGTGCAAAATTTCCCGCAAAATACAACACCCTTCTCCAAGACCAGTGGTATTTTTACGAGTGAAATATTACTTCAGTGTCACTGTGGGTGACATAAAATACCAAAAAATTGCTAACAAATTAACTAGACTCATGTGTAAAAGTATATGAAATAACCCCATATTTTGACATAAAGATTTTTCCCTACTTTTGTCACTTTTGGTACCTGTATTTAGTCCCTTTATAACGTATAATACATGCAGTCACTGCCTAGGCTAGAAATTATCCAAAATGTTACCCATACTCTGAGCTCTAAAATATTACTGTACCCGGTATTTGCAGTACTTCCCCAAAATTCCCCAGTAATTCCCCAATTAGGAGCTGAAATTGTGGTGTTATCAGTCCCCCATGTAGGAGTCTTGATTCATATGTGTTCTTATGCATGATAATTTGACTAAAGGTGGGGAATCACATTTTTCCAAAAAAAGGCTAAATTACCCAGTAATTTTAAATTCCTTGGGAATTACTGGATAATTTGTAACCTAGGGCACTGCCTGTATGTAAAATGTGAATATGTGTATGCCTGTAAATAATATGCAGTTATCCACATCCACCCCCAGGGTATGATATCCATTTATCAATGGTGCCTATATTCATACTGGCAGTGCCTGTATGTGTATGGATGGGAAGTATCTGATTATGAATAGTAAGTGTCTGTTTATATTTGGGCATGTGTAGATGGGTTGTACTCTATCCATACATATATACAGGCACTGCCTGTTATATGTGAGTCTATCAATCCCACCCCAGCCCCCTGTCTACCTGTATTTAAACAGATACCATAAATGGACCCCAGATTCTGCCTTTATATATATATGTATGTATGTATATATATATATGTTAGTAGCCGTTTGTAGACCCCCGTCTATAGACCCCACCTCACAGTCTATAGACCCCCCCCCCTCTAAAAATGATTTGGCGGGAAATATTGAACTGCCCTTCTGACAATCATGGCACGAGTCACGATTCAAAATTTATTATTTGGATGGTAGTGTCGACGATGTCTTGATAGAGTCTATAGACTAGTTATCTAAAATTATACGATAGAGTCTATAGACTTGTCTTCTTTTGATCGTGGAGTCTATAGACTATCACAAGGGATTTATTGACAAGTCTATAGACTATTGCCCTCACGAAGATAGTCTATAGACTAGTGAGCGATTTTCATACAAGGGTCTATAGACCCTTCCTCTGTTCACAAGTGCCAGTCACGAACAGTCTATAGACTCATCGAAGAGGGGGGTGGGGGTCTATAGACAACAGTATAGACTCACACGACCTTTTTCGATGAGGCTATAGACTGTCACGGAGGGGTCTATAGACTATCATGTGATAGTCTATAGACCCCCTCACAGTCTATAGACAGGGGGGGGTCTACAAACGGTTTTTTGGCAAATTTCGTGGAGTCTATAGACTACAGGGGGGGTCTATAGACTGTGAGGTGGGGTCTATAGACGGGGGTCTACAAACGGCTACTAACATATATATATTATTTATATATACAACCCCTTGTCACCATGTTTTAAAGGTAGCCATAATCTGCTGGTATTTAGACGCATGGTGCCTGTTTGTAAACAGGCACAGATCATGTCCCATCCATACCTGCCAGTATATATATGGAAACAAACAATTGATCTCCTTCTCTGTCCACATAAACGCCGCATCCAATCAATGTATTAGCACTGTTTGAGTCTATAAAGAATTATGGTGAGGGGCTTCTCAAATGTCATGGTTCCATAGTAGGGGCTGATCAAACTCATTTTTTACATCACGGGCTTCTTGTCTACTGATGTGCTGAGCTTGTCTAATCATACAGAGGACAAGTCAGACATTTTTATTTTGGTGGCAGGTCAATCTATTTTGAGTAGTATCTACCCAGAAAGTGCTTCTCCGCATTTTTCTAGACAGAACGTGCTTTCGCCATTTCTTCTAAACAGCACTTTAGTTATATACTGGACATATCTGTATATATATGGTGATGCCAGTATATATACAGGCACATTTTAAATATGGGTACCAAATGATCACCTCCTTCACAATCTCAACAAACACCATCAGGCATCATCATCCATCATAAGATACCATCACTCTTACTAATTTATCACCATAAAAACACACAGCAATGTCAAATTTTTATTATTGGACTCTGGCTCTCTTATCATTATCTGTGCTGCAAATGTTGATCAGCTTGTCAACACCATTATCATGCACCCCTCCAAGCACACTCTCATGCATGATGCATCTTCATCATCAAAAATACAACATGATGACAATCACAAATTAGTGTCACCAATATTTGCAATGACTGCATCTGTTTCGGTTTTGCTCACTTTGTGAACCATCCTTCTGAAATCATTGCACCAAAAAGATGTTGAAAGCCCCCAAAGCAATGACCCATACAAAATGTCAGCATAGTCATGCCATGTGCAGCAAGCATGTTGTCCAACTGCTATTCAAAAAAATATAAGCAACCGGCTTGTCGGTAAGAACATGATTGTTATTTACGCATTCATCTGTTTTGTTAATAATACATGATTTGTGTTTTAGCATTCATGTATTTTGTGATAGGAGGTTTTGTCTGCAGTGTTGTGCTGCTATTGATGTACTTTATTGGTGTGGGGCCACAAAAAGCAGGAGGTGGGCACAGAAAGAGAAATAAGAATATAGAATGAAGTAAATGCCTGAATCTTCTGTTGCCCTTGTGTTACTGATACCACTCACCACTTCTGTCAAATTTTCTCCACAATTTAATTGTGATCACAGACAGATACCAACCTGACAGGGTTGAAAGATATTATCATACAACAGATAATTTTTGAAAGTGTTTGTTTTCATTCACAATTGGGTATGATTTATAGATAACACTGTTTCAAACACCCTATTCAACTTCTTTGCAAGCAAACTGAATCTTTCATGAGCCGGGACATCCATATGATTTGTTGCAAACACAACAGATTTTTACAAGCAATGAATCACTTAATTTTTCTGTTTTGAATTGTAGTGTGTAGCCACAAAAGACAGGTTGGCTGGCTCACTTCTACTTACTTTAATTTTTTTTATTTATGAATCGGAATTTAATCATGCCTTTTGTTCTCACTGCATCAACACAGTTAATGCAGGCCAATGTATGAAGAGTAGGTTTCCCACCCAGAAATTATTATTTGCTATAGCTAAGATGATGGTCTATGATGGCTGAAGGAGGAGTTGCACATTCTTGCTATTTCTGGTTGTTTGTGGTCGAGGGCAAGAGAGAGATGGTGCAGAGGATTGTTTCAGATGATTGCAAAACATCTTTTGTGTGGTGGTGGTTATGGAATGATTTAGGGTTGATAAGTTTTATTATCTTGGCAAATAATTTGGTCTTCTGTCAACTTTTCCAGCCGTATGTTACACCTTTAGGTCTCAAGACATTTACTATACTACATAGTGACATATCTTATTGTAGAGGCCTAGGACATAACGCACTTCCTTTTTCTCCAATAGACACCTGCTCTTTCAACAAAATTATTTACAGCCAGAAGACCAAAACTCTTTAAAACCCCTCCACTGTGGTCAGCAAGACCATTTTTTGATCGTAATTCACCAACCAACCAGAATTTTACCAATTGGATTTTGTTGTTGCATAGCACTGGACGAACCAGACACAGCAATACCCTACACTCAGGTTTACGCACTAACAGCTTCTCTAACAAGCATACACTAAGTTGGCAAATTTGGGCATTTGTCCTGGCAGCCAGAGTCAACACAATCAGCATGGCACTGAACAGAACTTTCAATTAAGTATGAAGTTGGATCAAATGTTTTGCAAGATGTGAATGATGTATCTGTCATCATATTACTCTGAAGGAGGAAACCTTAATACTAACTGAAGAAGGTGTGGTGCCTAGCTTGTCAATTCTCGAGAGTATTCAGTCAATGAAGATAAGTAGTGACAACGGCAATGAGTTCATGATAAGTAAAAAATACAGTACATTAACAAAGTATTTATTGCATCATTTAACTAATTTATAGGAATGCAGTTACGAGCTCAACTGTGATAATTGTTGTTTGATCCAATTATTATCTTTGCCTTAATGTACGTAATTTTCTTCTTGTTGTTTTACTCAAAACTTTGAATGGTTGTTTTTTGGCCTGGTGTTTTGAAGGAGGAGACATCAATGTTGCCAACATCGTTTTACTTCTCATATGTTGTGTTGTGATGGTTTGTGTTGTTTTGTAATATTTTGTGTGGTTTTGTGTGGTTTTGTGTAGTTTTGTGTGGTTTTGTGTGTCGTTTTGTATGTCATTTTGTATGTCGTTTTGTATGTCGTTTTGTATGTCGTTTTGTATGTCGTTTTGTATGTCGTTTTGTATGTCGTTTTGTATGTCGTTTTGTATGTCGTTTTGTGTGTCGTTTTGTGTGTCGTTTTGTGTGTCGTTTTGTGTGTTGTGTTGTGTTGTGTTGTGTTGTGTGTTGTGTGTTGTGTGTTGTGTGTTGTGTGTTGTGTGTTGTGTGTTGTGTGTTGTGTGTTGTGTGTTGTGTGTGTGGTGTGTTGTGTTGTGTGTGGTGTGGTGTGTGTGTGGGTTGTTTGTGTGTGGTGTTGTGTGGTGTGTTGTGTTGTGTGTTGTGTGTGGTGTTGTGTGGTGTTGTGTTGTGTGGTGTGTGTTGTGTGGTGTGTGTTGTTGTGGTGTGTTTGGTGTGGTTTGTGTTGTGGTGTGTGTTGTGTTGTGTGTTGTGTTGTGTGTTGTGTTGTGTGTTGTGTTGTGGTGTGTGTTGTGTTGTGTGTTGTGTTGTGTGTTTGGTTGTGTTGTTTGTGTTGTGTTGTGTGGTGTGTGTGGTGTGTGTTTGTGTTGTGTTTGTGTTGGGTGTGTTTGTGTTGTGTTGTGTGTGTTGTGTGTTGTGTGTTGTGTGTTGTGTGTTGTGTTGTGTGTGTTTGGTTGTGTTGTGTGTGTGGTTGTGTGGTGGTTTGTTGTGTGTTGTGTGGTGTGTTTGTGTTGTGTGTGTGTTTGGTGTTGTTAGGTTGTGTGTTGTGTGGTTTGTGGGTTGTGTGTTTGTGTTTTGTGTTGTGTTTGTGTTGTGTGTTTGTGTTGTGTGTTTGTGTTGTGTGTTTGTGTTTATGTTGTGTGTTTGTGTTGTGTGTTTGTGTTGTGTTGTGTGTTGTGTTGTGTTGTGTTGTGTTTGTGTTGTGTTGTGTGTTTGTGTTGTGTTGTGTGTTTGTGTTGTGTGTTTGTGTTGTGTGTTTGTGTTGTGTGTTAGTGTTGTGTGTTAGTGTTGTGTGTTTGTGTTGTGTGTTGTGTTGTGTTGTGTTGTGTTCTGTGTGTGTTGTGTTGTGTTGTTTTGTGTTTGACCTGAGCCGAAAATCGTCGTAAAAAATATCACGCAAAAATTATAGGTAGGTTCGACAGGTGTCGAAGATTTGATTTTATGAGCTATATTTTGTACAATTATGAGGATGGAAAGGCAGTGGAACTGCACTCCAGTCCAAACGATGCAAACGATCATTGTGTAGACTTCTACACAACATGGTATGTTCATACCCTTCTGAAAGATGTTCAGATCTTCCACAAGAGTGTTCTCTTATTTGGGGTTCTGAACTTCCATGTTGGGGAGTCCATGCCGTCGGGAGGTGGACTCTCCTACTTGGGGTCCTGAGAATGCTCCTATTTAGGTTTTGTACACAGGGGTACAAAAAGGCTGATTCATGCTCTATTTAGGTTTTGTACGCAAGGGTACAAAAAGGCTGATTCTTGGCCTATGTCACTTGCCCCCATGAATGGAGTATCAGGTAGAAAAGGAACCATAAAAACCTAAGTGTTTTTAGGTGAAAAAATGGGTTCTCATGAGAGTAACAATAACGAACTAAAAAGTTTGTTAAACATGTGTAACAGTAAGTGTTGTTTGAAGAGGGAGAGTCTGTTTTTGTTGTTTTGAAACTGGCATTTAATACAGTTTTAAGTGTGTAACTCTTCGTATATTCAGTCTTTCTGATTTGGTTCCGCGTTGAATCCTGATGGTGCCATTCGTATGAACTGATGTGATAGTCCAAGGATCACTTTCATATCTACTTTCACCTTTGCGGAGTATACCATCTTTTCTAAGAAGTACTTGATCACCAACTTTGTAGTCCCAATCACGACGTGAGCTATTTTCTCGTTCTGTGTTTTGGTCTGTTTGGTGTTGCCTATATTCTCCAATTTTATTCCAGTCGGCCAGGAAGGGGATGTCAAACAACATGTCCCATCCAAAGATGGCTGCACCTGGGGGGGTTTTAGTACTGTGTGGTATGTTGAGCGAATGGCCCAAGAGACGTTCGTCACGAACTTGTCTATATCGCTTGTCTCTACTGAAGGGGCCATGTCTATTTCAGCTGTTCGGAGCATAGATGATATCACCTGATGCACTCGTTCTAGAATTGCATTCGCTTGTGGATTCTTGACACTGGTAGGCTTACTCGTGATCCCATATGAGTCACATAGGGCTTTGAAGTGAAGTTTGAATTCGCTTCCATTGTCATAAATTATGTATTGACAACGTGGATACCTACTAAACCAGGTCTTGTTCACTAAGTTGCTGATCATTGCTGATGACTTATCAAAGTATGCTAACTTAGGTTCTTCGTTGTCATTTTTGATCCTACGCCCTTTTGTATCCAGGGGAATAATCGCCTCAGTGATTACCGGTAGTTCAACTATTTCAAACCAGCTAGAAGCTGGGTCAATCATAGTCAGACACATGAAATCAATTACTGTCCCATCTTTACCTTTGATTGTATACGGGCCAATAAGGTCCACACATAGTACATCCCAAGGGTTTGTGATGGCAAATTTAGTAGGGAGTTTCCCGTACTTATGCTTATGCCTCTTGTTGACTTGGCATGCATGACAGTTTTTGACATATTTACGGACGGTATTTCACATACCTTTCCAGTACATCGCAGCACGAAGGGTTTCTTCGAGTCTAGTGTGTCCAGGGTGCTGTAGATAGTGGTGGTACCAACTAACTGCACGGTGTTGAAGATCTTTGGAATGACCATTTTTCCGTCCTTACATAGGAGATGTGTACTTTCGACCAATTGTGTCGAAGTACTGGTCTTTCAACGTCTTCAAGCTGGCATCAAGCTTTTGTGCTTCTGCAATCTCGTACTGTTAACGGGTAGATTACATCTTCTTCGCTGCGGTTTGCAAATACCAGATTCATTTCCTCTTGGTATGCAGAGGTGTCTATCGCACTCTCTTCTTGCATGGTGTAATGACACCAGCATTTGGTGAACGTCATCCAGTTCTCGTGCTCACTCGGTATTGGTCCGATGTCTAAGCGAGAGATGGCATCGGCAACAGTGTTATGTATGCCTTTAATGTAAACAATTTCGGGGCCAAATTCCTTGAGGAGCAATCTCCATCGGTAGACACGGTCAGAGGTTAATCCGAGGGCATCTTGGATTAGATTTTTATGGTCTGTGTAGACTTTTAATCTTTGTCCCCACAACATGCCTTTGAACTCCTTGAGTGTTTCCACTATGGCCAGTAGTTCAAGTTTGGTCACGCTGTACTTCTGTTGTGTCGTCGACAGCTTCCTGCTGAAGAACGCAAGGGGCCTATTACCCTGGGTGATAACTGATCCTAGTTGTTTAGACGAGGCATCAGTATATATCTCAAATTCCATTGAATAATCGGGATAGGCTAAGACTACATCCTTGGCAATTGAAGTCTTAACGTCATCGAATGCTTTTTGATACACCGTGTCCCAGTACCATGGACATTTCTTCGTCTTGTTGGCTCTGGTGACCTTGGTGTGACCGCACTCTCCTACCAGTGAGGTGAGTGGGGCAAGCACTTTGCTGCGTCTTGCCCAAACATCTCTATAGTACTGGACCATGCCCAGGAACTTACGGAGGTCTTTGACATTTTTTGGCGATGAAATTGCGAGAATCGCCTGTACCTTTTTCTGCTGTTGTTTAATCCCTGTTCGTGTGAGGGTATAACCTAGATAATAAGTTTCAAAGGTGCAGAATGACAACTTTCGGGCGTTGATTCGCAAGCCCGCCTCGCGTAGCCTGGTAAGCACCATTTTCAATTTGTCAAGGTGGTCTTCCAGGTTTGCCTTTGTGATGCATAACAAATCATCAAGGTAAGCTCGCACGAACTCTAAGGCTCCCATTAGTGTTGACATTTTTGCTTGAAAGATGTCTGGTGAACCTGCGATGCCCATTGGCAAACGGAGGTAGGAATACTTGCCCCATGGGAAAATGAGGGTACATATTTTGGATGAATCGGGATCCAGTCTAATGGTATAATAACCCATGTTTAAATCTAGGGTTATAGCATAGGTAAATCCTTCTAGCTCTTGCAGGACTGTACTGATTTTGGGTAATGGAAACGGCTTTCGGACCAGTCGTTTATTTACTTCTCTAAAATCAGTGAGAAAGCGTACAGTTCCGTCTTGTTTTCCAGTGATAAATGAAGGTGATGCCCATTCCGATTCGGGCTGAAACTCTACCACTCCCAGTTTGCATAATCTATTCAGTTCTTTGATAGTTGTTTCTTTGCGAGATTTTGGTACTGGGTATGCCTTGCCATGATATGGCTTTGCGCCCTCCTTAAGTTCGAAGGACACAGGCTCTGTGTTCCAATCACCTAGTGTTCCGTCAAAAGTTCCTCAAATTCTGTGAGTAACTCCAGCAACGAAGTTTTGGTCTTGGAGACTTAGGTGAGTACAATTGGTGCTAACAATTGATTGGAGGTCTGCCTTTTATAATTTGCATCTAGGATTTTAACTACCCGCTGTGTCGCTTCCTGCGTACTTTGCGGTTCATTTGCCATGCTGTTGTTAACAGCCCAGGCTTTATCCAAGTTTGATGAGGTCAGACTATTGATGTCTCTCATTGGCAAAATGATGTGATCAATGGTTATTTCTTTTGTTCGAAAATCTAGAACAATTCCGAGCTCTTTCATGGTTTGACATCCAAGAATGAGGTCGAACGCTGGCTTAGCCATCTTTTTCTCATCATACTCTACTATGTCAGGAGTCACTGTGTACTCCTTACTGTTTGAATACTCAAAGAACTTTAAGTTGACTTCGCTCCTTCCTTTGGTTAGAAAACTCCCATTCGACGTGCGCCAAGACTTTGGCACCTGCCTAGTCAAGTAGGGAAAGTGTTTCTCCGTTCCTTTTGCATGGAACAGGAGATCACCATCAGATCCACTGTCTAGTAGGATCCTGAAGACTGTGTTACTGGTACGACGCCCTGTAGAGTGTTCGATATTCTTACGGGCTGGATTTTCAGTCGCTTTAAAGCGTGCTTGTGCTACTACAGTAGTGACCTGCCCTTCTTTACCTGTCAAAGGGGGGTTCACACTATTGAAAAGGCCACAAGACAGTTCGGGGTCCAACAATTTGGTTATTGTTTCACTCTGTGTAAGGTGGGCTGGAAGATTTCCTAGGTCTTCTGCCAGGTTCGAACATGTCTTGTTTGAACCAGAAAATGTTATGTTAGCACGTGGGGAAGTTTTAATCAGACTAAGATAAGTGTTAATCATTTCATTACAATCGATTTTACTACACAATTTCTTAGTACTCCCCAACCCAACATCTCAAGATGAGTCTGAATCATCACTGTCGCTCATGTCGTGATGCTTACGCTTCTTCTTGCTGATAGCGCGTTTCATTTTCTTGTTGGACTTGGTAAGTTTGGCGATTTTAGCGGATAGCTGCGCATAGCTACTTCCTCCTCGAGCAGGTCTCTCTAGTCCACGAGAGTTTCCATTTGGTTTTCTCCCCTTGAAGCTTGACTTCAGGGTCCCATTGGAGTCATACTTCCAGCAATCCGGAGTGTTGTGGGTGGTATGTGTGCCCCCATGTTTCTTGCAGAGAGAACAGTACTTCTCTGTGCGACGTTTCTTTGGAATCCGGTCACTAAAAGAGACCATCTTCTTCCTAGATGAGGCGTTAGCCTTGGCTACGGTCTTGGGTCCTTCTCCAACCTTTTCGGTGGGGTAGGCCTTCTCAATGCGTTCAAGGACTTCAAGAAGTTCCCTGACACTCCGTGGTACCAAAGTTCCACTGAGCTCATATTGGTCCTGCCAGTTCCTAGGAACCATCCTGAGGATATGGCTTGCCAAGTCGGCATCATCAAATGGCCCGCATACCTTCGTAGACTTTGCAGCCTTTGAAGAGTAAAACAGGCACGGCAAGAGTTCCACATACCCGTTAAGGCGCTGGATCCTCTGCACAAAGTCCCTGGTGTGTACCCTGTTTGGTTTCTTCAGCCCATTGCTGATGTAGAAACGTTCTTGCTCCGCTGTATCAGTCCTGAAGACGGTCTGCAGGTGCAACTGGACACATTCCTGAAAGGAGGTCCAAGATGCCGGGCGTTTTGTGGGATGCTCAGTCCCATACACATCTGTCCAGGGTTCGCAGTTGATTTGCTCCCCAACGATGGTGGTCCAAGGACAACGGGCAGTCTCCGACAATTGAGTGGAGTACTGCAGGAAGATCGCTTGGCCAGCGGACACTAGGGCCTCACTGGTGTGGATTTTAGCAGCAGTTGCTTTGTTCCACGACTGGAGGACGGGGAATTTTCATCCGTCCCTTTGAACTTGGCTTTGGCCGCAGTGGCCGCAGTCAGTTTTGCCTCAGCCTTTGCATCTGCCTTACAGGCTTCCCCGTAGTCCGTGTCTAAGCCTCTCTGGGAAATTATTTCCATCGAGGTCTGGACATGGTTGAGGAACTGTTCAGGACTTCCCTCGTCGAAGACGGTGACAGACAAGGTCATTTTGTTGGAGACCTTGATTTTGTTGATTACCTTCGGGGTGTCCATGGCAGTGGGAATGTAGGAAATGGGTGGCTTAGACCTCCCTGAACTCCGTTCACACTCCTGTGGCTTGAGTCCTTCTGGGCTTGATTTGCTGGTCGACATCCTCTTAATTGCCTCACCAAGGGGCGTATTATAAAACAAGGCCTTGAAGAAGGTCTTGGGTGCCCTGTTGAGGTTAGCTCGAAAAAGAAGTTTTTTTTATTTTTTTATTTTTAAATTTTTCTTCGCCGGCTTATATTTCTTGAAAGTCTTGCTTCCAAGTATTTCGCGAGAATTCTGGATCACAAAATTAATCCGACTTGTGGGAATCCCCGATCGCAGAAGTCGATCGCTCGAAGTTTATCGCTGATGCTCGCTGATCGCGGGAGAATTTTTGGAGAGCTCGTAGATCGCGAAACCGTAGGAATTCAATGATCGCGTAGCCGATTTTGGATGAATCGTTGATCGTGCAAAAAAAACATATCGCTGGTGCGAAAAATTAAAATTTGCCGCTTGCAATAAAAAATTTGTTAGCGTACCTTGTTTCCGAAGGTTTGGATGTCGATGGCTTTGATGCACGAAGGTCGCACCACGGTTATCTATAGATAGTGACCTGAGCCGATTCATCGTAAAAAATATCACGCGAAAATTATAGGTAGGTTCGACAGGTGTCGAAGATTTGATTTTATGAGCTTTATTTTGTGCTATTGTGAGGATGGAAAGGCAGTGGAACTGCATTCCAATCCAAACGATGCAAACAATCATTGTGTAGGTTTCTACACAATATGGTATGTTCATACCCTTCTGATAGATGCTTAGATCTTCCAAAAGGGTGTTCTCTTGTTTGGGGTTCTGAACTTCCACCTTGGGGAGTCCATGCCGTCGGGAGGTAGACTCTCCTACTTGGGGTCCTGATTCATGGTCCTATTTAGGTTTTGTACCCAGGGGTACGAAAAAGGCTGATTCTTGGCCTGTGTAAGTGTTGTGTTGTGTGTTGTGTGTTTGTGTTGTGTGTTTGTGTTGTGTGTTTGTGTTGTGTGTTTGTGTTGTGTGTTTGTGTTGTGTGTTGTGTGTTTGTGTTGTGTGTTTGTGTTGTGTGTTTGTGTTGTGTGTTTGTGTTGTGTGTTTGTGTTGTGTGTTTGTGTTGTGTGTTTGTGTTGTGTGTTTGAGTTGTGTGTGTGTGTGTTGTGTGTGTGTGTGTGTGTGTGTGTGTGTGTGTGTTGTGTGTTGTGTGTTGTGTGCTGTGTGCTGTGTGCTGTGTGCTGTGTGCTGTGTGTTGTGTGTTGTGTTGTTTTCTGTGTTGTTTTCTGTGTTGTTTTCTGTGTTGTTTTCTGTGTTGTTTTCTGTGTTGTTTTCTGTGTTGTTTTCTGTGTTGTTTTGCGGTGGCGTAAGCAATGACCACATCAATTTTTTAGTGTAGTCTAATCATGATCTATGATGTAGATGCCACCATGTTCATTGACCTGAACCCCATTATCCCAGCATTTTCCTACATACCGTTGTCACAATAATCAATCACCACCATCACCGGACGTCTGCTGTGCCGCCTGATTACTGTCTTATACAATGTTTTGATGGATTTTCATTATCAAGCAGCAACAGATTGCCGTGTTCAGGCTAATGAATATGGCGACATCTACATCTGAGGTTGTGCTTACCAATACACAAAAAAGTTGAAGTGGTCATTGCTTACACCGCTGCGATAACAAAAATGGAGAATGGAGAAGAACCCACTTTCTTGGCTAAAAAGAAGGATATTCATCAAGAGTGTTGTACATGTTTGTAAGACACATATGGCAGCTTCATACGCTGACTTCATGCAACAAAGTCATGTTCAACAACAAGTGCAAGTGGCACTACTATTGCTCCCAGCTTGAGAATGAGTACAATTGCATATGTGGGAATCTTGCAGAGAGTAACAAAGAGGGTAGCAAGCTCCATGCAGATGCCAAGAAACTTCAAAAAACACTGTACTATTAGGATTAAATGCCAAATTTCTACAAAAAGTCGAGTCCAATTTAGTCATGAAACTAACAATCCAGCGCAGGGATTTCTATTTGGGAACAGCCAGAGTGCTTTATCAGACTACCAGTTTACAGCAGAACCAGTGATGCAGTCTTTTGTAGACCTTCATGTGACTGCTACAAGGCTACCAAAGGAAAGATAGAGTTGACACTTGGGCCACATTGCATCTGTTTATTTAGATACATCACACATAGCAACTCAATTGTTTTCTGTATCTAAACTATTTTTTATCTATGAACTCACATTTTATGATAGCATAAATTTATTTAAGGTATGATTTATTTTTCAACCAAACCATTTAGAAAACTTCATTATGAGTGTTCGTAAATAAGACTTGAATTTCCGCATAAGCAGTTGCATGCTTGCCTACATTTCTTCATAATTGTAGAGGATAATCTTCCAGTCTTCTGACCAGGCAACTCCACACTTGCTCCATTGGATTCCACTCTGGTGTTTGTGCAGGTACAAACAAAAGGAATATACCATAATCCTCCCACAAATAGTCCCGTAGTACAACAATCCCTTTAAGAACAGCTGCATTATGCAACACAAATACATCTCCTCCCCAGAAGAACCCCTGCTGCGTGGCATATTCCAATGCCATCGCAAAATTGCTGGCATCATTAATAGAGTCATGAATGCTGCACCACACAGCTGAATCCATGGGAACTGAGTTGACACGAGAAATTCCTGTCAATTTATACTGATTTTTTGAAGTCTGGTAACAATGATTTCAGGTACCAGACCAGTGAAGGGGTATCTTGATACCTTGCAGTTAAAAATCTGACTCCTCCTGAGATGCTTTTCGTCTCCAGATGTGATTCGATGTGGGCCAATTTGTGACTTGGCCATGGTAAAAACCTTTTTTGCAAAAATGAAAGAATCTTTGTACTTGTTGCAGAGGAGCGGCGGAAGCAATTCCCGGATGCCTGTACAGGAAAGAGGAACATAGAGTTGTACAACATGAGAACACGCCCATCTGATGGGCGGTGCCACTTTGCTTTGCTGCTGAATGAGTGTGATGGTACATCTGTCATTGAGTTCCAGTGTCCTGTACTGTGGAATGTTGTAAGCAGGGATGCTTTTGTGAAGCAGAGACAGAGAGCAAGAGCCCTGATAAGGGAAGTGGGCAATTAGACCCAGTGCACACTAGGGCTGTTATTGCTATAAAGAGCAACATGCATGTCCTGCAAGTTGCCCGTTACTGTCTCAATGATAAAGAACAGGAGTAAGAGCCCCGCTAGTTCCAGATCAGAATTTGTTTTACTCCCCACAGGGTTGGAAGATGATATGACATCTGACTTGATGTGATCTGGCCATGCCAAGTGGAAAACAGTGGGTGGGATGGCCATACCCTCACCTATTATCACTCCCCCAAACTAGTGCTTCAATGCATCTGTTACTCCGATGATGTGGGGCCATCCAGACACTAAGCTACAATACTTGGTTGGGAAGAACACCAAATTTTGTAGGAATATGCCGCATTCCTGGATGGCGGTGCGGAGTTTGTCATTTTGGTGCAGGAATACCACCGGTGATGGATTTGTAATGATGCTGTAGACAGGGGACATCAAGCATTTGCCCACCAGTATAGACAAAAATATGTGCTGTTCCTTATATAAGGTGGATTGGAATTCATGAAAAGGGATCCCGCAAGTTGTGTTCCTCCCTGTAGTGCATAGCATCCTCTTAACACAGAGAGTAGTGCATCCCATTTCCCTTCGGACAGCCAAATGGTTTTGTCCCCACCACGAACGCAAAAACCCAGGATTCTTTTACTGCATCCCATGACCCTTCTGACTTCAAGAGTTTCTTAGAGGAGATGGGGTCATTGTTTTTGGATTGATCTAGTGGGAAACTGTTGTGAGCTGCTTACATAACAGCGTTTGGCACATGATCCAGCTTTGCGTGTGACATAGCTGTGGTGAGGCTGATATAGTCATCCACCTTGACTTTGAGGAGGCACAAAAAATTGTGATCCTCTCCTGCTGCCATTGGCAGGAGAGACTGGTAGGTGGGCATGACTTGGGTGTGGGCCAAGAACTGTTGTGGTAGGAGTGTGACATAGGCCAAGAATCAGCCCATTTTTGTACACATTGGTACAAAATACAAAAGGTCACTGCCCCTGATCCAAAAGGGACTCCCCAACATTGGAGTCCACCGCCCTGGTCCAAAATACTAGGACTCCCCACCACAGGAGTCTACTGCCCTATGGGCTCCGGAACACCAGAGTCAATAGCCCCTTCATTTGGGAAGGCTAAATACATACCAAATGTGTGTAGAATCTACACACATTTTGTTTGCATTGTTTGGATTGGAAGAGCAGCTCCACTTCCCTTCCATCCTCACAATTAGAGCAAATTAAGGTGATAAAATAAAAACTTTGACCCCTGTCGAATGTACCTTTAATTTTTGTGTGATATTTTTTTGCGACGATATGTCTCAGGTCACTATCTTAAGATAGCCATGGTGCAATCTTCGCGCACCAAAAACGAACAACATCCAACCCTTCCAACACAAGGTAGGCTAAATATTTTTTGATCGCGAGCAGCAATTTTAACTTTTTCGTGTCAGAGGTACTTTTTTTGCGCAATCCACAATCTCTGCAAAATCAGCTACGCGATCGACGAATTTCTTTGGTTTCCCGATCGAAGAGCTCTCCAAAATTTCTCCCGCGATCAGCGAGATAGCGATAAACTTCAAGCGATCAACTTCGGCGATCGGGGAGTCCTACGAGTCGGATTAATTTCGTGATTGAGAATTATTGCAAATTAGTTGGAGGCAAGACTTTCAAGAAATATAAGTCGAAGAATAAAAATTTAAAATTTAATAATAAAAAAATTCTTTTTCGAACTAACCTTCACAGGGCACCCAAGACCTTTTTAAGGCCTTATTTTATAACATGCCCCTTGGAGAGGCAATTGAGAGGATGTCGTCTAGCAAGTCAAGCCCAGAAGGCCTCAAGCCACAGGAGTGTGAGAGGAGTTCACGGAGATCCAAGCCACCCATCTCCTATATTCTTACTGTCATGGACACCACCAAGGTGGTAAATAAAATCAAGGTCTCCAACAAAATGACCTTGTCCGTCACCGTCTTTGATAAGGGAAGTCCGGAGCAGTTCCTGAACCATGTTCATACCTCACTGGAGATTATGTCCCAGAGGGCATGCGAGGCAGACAAGAAGGCTGAGGAAAAGCTGACTGCGGTCACTGCGGCCAAAGCCAAGCATAAGGGAATGGACTGACGTTCTCTCATCCTCCAGGCATGGACCAAGGCAACTGCTGCCAAAATCCGTAGCCAAGAGGCCTATGAGTCCACTGGCCAAGCGATCTTCTTGCAGTATTCCACCCAACTGTCGGAAACTGCTCATAAACCTTGGACCAACATCGTAGGGGAACAGATCAACTGTGAACCATGGACTGATGTCTATGGGGTTGAACACCCCACAAAACACTTGACAACCCAGGACTCCTTCAGGGAGTGTGTCCAGTTGCACCTGCAGACTGTCTTTAGGTCTGATGCAGTGGAGCAAGAACGGTTCTACATCAGCAATGGGCTGAAGAAACCTAACAGGGTACCTATCAGGGACTTCGTGCAGAGGATCCAACGCCTTAATGGGTATGTAGAACTCTTGCCATGCCTGTACTACTCTTTGAAGGCTGCAAAGTCAACAAAAGTATGTGGACCCTTTGAAGATGCCGACTTGGCAAGCCACATCCTCAGGATGGTTCCAAGGAACTTGCAGGACCAATATGAGCTCAGTGGAACTTTGGTACCACCGAGTGTCAGGGAACTCCTAGAAGTCCTTGAACGCATTGAAAAGGCCTACCCCACCAAGAAGGTTGGAGAAGGACCCAAAAATGCAGCCAAGTCTAGCGACTCAACTAAGAAGAAGATGAACTCTGTTAGTGACCGGATTCCAAAGAAACGTCGCACAGAGAAGTACTGCTTTCTCTGTAAGAAACATGGGGGCGCACATACCACCCACAATACTCCGGATTGCTGGAAGAATGAATCCAATGGTACCCAAAGCCTAGCTTCAAGGGGAAAAGGCCAAATGGAACCTCTCGTGGACAGGAGAGACCTGCTCCAGGAGGAAGTAGCTATGTGCAGCTATCCACTAATATCGACAAACTTACCAAGTCCAACAAGAAAATGAAACGCGCTATCAGCAAGAAGAAGCATAAGCATCACGATATCAATATGAGTGACAGTGATGATTCAGACTCATCCTGAGATGATGGGTTGGGGAGTACTAAGAAATTGTATAGTAAACTTGACTGTAATGACATGATCAACACCTATCTTAGTCCGATTAAAACTTCCTCACGTGCCAACATAACATTTTCCAATTCAAACATTGTCAGTTCGAATCCAACACAAGACCTAAGAAATCTTGCAGTTGACCCAACACAGAGTGAAAGAATTGCTGAATTGTAGGACCCCGAACTGTCAGGTGACCTTTTCAATAGTGTGAACCCCGCTTTGACAGGTAAAGAAGGACGGGTCACTTTTGTAGTAGCCAAAGCACGTTATATAATGACTGAAAATCCAGCCTGTAAGAACCTTGAACACTCTACAGGGCGTCGTACCAGTAACACGATCATCAGGATCCTACTAGATAGTGGATCTGATGGTGACCTCCTGTTTCATGCAAAAGGAACGGAGAAACACTTTCCCTACTGGACTAGGCAAATGCCAAAGTCTTGGCATACTTTGAATGGGAGCTTCTTAACCAAAGGACGGAGCAAAGTTAACTTGAAATTCTTTGAATATTTGAACAGTAAGGAGTACTTAGTGACTCCAGACATGGAGAGTGCGATAAGAAGAAAGTGACCAAGCCAATGTTTGACCTCATTCTTGGATGCAAAACCATGAAAGTGAACAAAAGAAATTACAATTTACCAAATCATTTTGCCAATGAGAGATGTCAATAGTCTGATCAAATCAAACCTGGATAAAGTCTGGGCTGTCAACAACAGCATGGCGAATGAACCACAAAGTACGCAGGAAGTGACACAGCGGGTAGTTAAAATCCTAGATGCAAATTATAAAAAGGCAGACCTCCAATCAATTGTTAGTACCAATTGTACTCACCTAAGTCTCCAAGACCAAAACTCATTACTAGAGTTACTCACACATTTTGAGGAACTTTTTGACAGAACACTAGGTGATTGGAACACAGAGCATGTCTCCCTTGAACTCAAGGAAGGCGCTAAACCATATCATTTTAGGGCATACAGAGTACGAAAGAAACAATTATTAAAGAACTTAATAGACTATGCGAACTGGGAGTGGTAGAGTTTCAGCCCGAATCGGAATGGGCATCACCATCATTTACCACTGCAAAGAAAAACGGAACTGTACGCTTTCTCACTGAGTTTAGGGAGGTAAATAAACAACTAGTCAGAAAGCTGTGTCCATTACCCAAAATCAGTACAGTTCTGCAAGAGCTAGAAGGATTTACCTATGCTACAACCCTAGATTTAAACATGGGTTCCTATAGCATTAGATTGGACCCCGATTCATCCAAAATATGTACCCTCATTTTTCCATGGGGCAAATATTCTTACCTCCGATTGCCGATGGGCATTTCTGGTTCACCAGATATATTTCAAGCAAAAATGTCATCACTAATGGTAGCCTTGGAGTTCATAAGAACTTATCTTGATGATTTGTTATGCATCACAAAGTCAAACCTGGAAGACCACCTTGACAAACTGAAAATGGTGCTTACAGGATTACGTGAGGCAGGCTTGCGAATCAACACCCAAAAATCAGCTTTCTGTGCCATAGAAACTTATTATCTAGGTTATACCCTCACATGTACAGGGATTAAAGCACAGCAGAAAATGGTTCAAGCGATTCTTGCAATCTCACCATCACAAAATGTCAAAGACCTCCGTAAGTTCCTGGGCATGGTCCAGTATTATAGAGATCTTTGGGCAAGATGCAGCGAAGTGCCTGCCCCACTCACCTCAGTGGTAGGAGAGTGTGGTCACACCAAGGTCACCAGAGCCAACAAGATGAAGAAACGTCAATGGTACTGGGACACGGTGCATCAAAAAGCACTCAATGACGTAAAGACTACAATTGCCAAGGATGTAGTCTTAGCCTATCCCAATTATTCAAGGGAATTTGAGATATACACTGATGCCTTGTCTAAACAACTTGGATCAGTTATCACCCAGGGTAACACACCGCTTGTGTTTTTCAGTAGGAGACTGTCCACAGCGCAACAGAAATACAGCGTGACCAAACTTGAACTACTGGCCATAGTGGAGAAATTAAAAGAGTTCAAAGGCATGTTGTGGGGACAAAGATTGAAAGTCTATACAGACCACAAAAATCTGATCCAGGATCTGCTCGGATTAACCTGTGACCGTGTCTACCGATGGAGATTGCTCCTTGAGGAATTTGGCCCCAAAATTGTTTACATTAAAGGCACACATGATACTCTTGCCAACGCCATCTCTCACTTAAACATTGGACCCGTTCCGAGTGAGCATGAAAACTGGATGATGCTTACAAAGTGCTGGTGGTATTACACCATTCAAGAAGAGAGTGCAATCGACACCACTGCATACCAAAAGGAAATGAATCTGGTATTTGCGAACTGCAGCAAAGAAGATGTAATCTACCCATTAACAGTACAAGAGATTGTAGAAGCACAAAAGCTTGATGCTAGATTGAAGACAATGAAAGATCAGTACTCGACACAATTGGTTGAAAGTACGGAACTCCTCTGTAAGGACGGAAAAATGATCATTGCAAAAGATCTTCAACGCCATGCAGTTAGTTGGTACCACCATTATCTACAGCACCCTGGACACACTAGACTCGAAGAAACCCTTCGTGCTGCGATGTACTGGAAAGGTATGTGAGATACCGTCAGTAAATATGGCAAAAACTCTCATGCATGCCAAGTAAACAAGAGACATAAGCATAAGTATGGGAAACTCCCTACCAAGATTGTCATCACAAACCCTTGGGAAGTACTATGTGTGGACCTAATCGGCCTGTACACAATCAAAGGTAAAGATGGGACAGTAATTGATTTCATGTGTCTGACTATGATTGATCCAGCATCCAGCTGGTTTGAAATAGTTGAACTGCCCGTAATCACTGAGGCGATTATTTCCCTGGATACAAAAGGGCGGAAGGGTAAAAAGACCCATGACGGACCTAAGTTAGCATACTTTGATAAGTCATCAGCAATGATCAGCAACTTAGTGAATAAGACCTGGTTTAGTAGGTATCCACGTTGTCAATACATAATTTATGACAATGGAAGCAAATTCAAACTTCACTTCAACGCTCTTTGTGAATCATATGGGATCACGAGTAAGCCTACCAGTGTCAAGAATCCTCAAGCGAATGCTATTCTAGAACGAGTGCACCAGGTGTTATCATCGATCTTGCGTACAGCTGAAATAGACATGGCCTCTTCAGTAGAGCCAAGCGACATAGATACATTTGTGACAAATGTCGCTTGGGCCATTCGCTCAACATACCTCACAGTACTAAAAGCCTCCCCCGGTGCAGCCATTTTTGGATGGGACATGTTGTTCGACATTCCCTTCCTGGCCGACTGAAATAAAATTGGAGAATATAGGCAACACCAAACAGACCAAAACACAGAATGGGAAAATTGTTCACGTCATGATTGGGACTATAAAATTGGTGATCAAGTACTTCTTATTAAAGATGGTATACTCCGCAAAGGTGAAAGTAGATATGAAAGTGATCCTTGGACTATCACATCAGTTCATACGAATGGCACCATCAGGATTCAACGCGGAACAAAATCAGAAAGATTGAATATTCGAAGAGTTACACCCTATTTTAACAACCAAACGTAAACAAAAAAATATTGTCAGTTTTCAAAAACGGCATCTCCCTCTTCAAACAACACTTACTTGTTACATATATTTAACAGACTCCTTAGTTTGTTATAGTTACTCTCGTGAGAACACCTTTTTGTCACCTAAAACATAATTAGGTTTTTTGTTCCGTTTTTGGCAGAAGCCAGCACCTGGGGTGTGATGGTGGATTTTGCTGGTTGGGGAGGAATAGCCGCTGACAAGGGTCCTTGTGCTTGATGGCTAGCGGTGCTGACGCTGGAGTAGCCAATGTATCAAACATGCAATGCTTACCTTGTCCCTTATCCAACATAGGGACTTCTTCTGTGGGGATGGGCACATGTTGTCCTCTTGCCCTATCCTCCAGCGGTTCTGCATTCTGTCCACTCCGTGATGTGTCCCCTCTTCAAGTTTTGTTGCAATTTTTTTAATGTCTCCCTTCCAAAAGTGATTCTGACTATCCCTTACATTTGGCATGCCTCAGGCTGTTCGCTTGAGCCGTTTGGAGGCATGTCCACTCAAGAAGTGATTCTTTGTTGTGGATGGTTCCATTAAGAGGCGTTTCTCGAGCGCTGGAGCTAAGAGTCCACACAAATGTTGAGCAATTGCATCTGTGATCTCCCATGCTGGCATGTGTCCATCCAGCAATTTGCCGCACATTTCTCCGTGGCACTTTCCCAGCACACACGCAGCACACATACTGTTCTTGCCCACAGACATGTACTTTTGCAGCGTGGGCAAGTTGGATTAGTGATATTTGCAACCCGGAGCAGTGTCTTTTGTTGTACACTGCAAAGTGCATGACATACTTTGCCATTAGCTGTTTTAATGCTGGGTGAATGTCCTGTTGATGAATGGTCACGGCTCTGTCCACCATTCCTGATGCCAAATTTTCTGGCATCATATGGCACTGTTTCATGTGTGCCATATGCCGCTGTTTCATGTGTGCCTGCCCCAAGAGTCACCCTGCTGCAGATGGGAGACCCGATGGTGGAGAGAACTGTGTGGCAGTCTGGGTGTCAGATCAGTTGCTACTTGCCTGTACGAGAGCTCCCACTGTGACGGCTCCCATCCACTTGCCAGGGAAGTTTCCCACTGTGATCTCAAGGCACTCTTGGATGTCAGCACCAATGATTTACATGCTTGCGTCTGCCAAGTCTACCTGTCCCGTGGCAAAATTGTCTGCGGTCCTTGTTTTGAAGAAGTATTGCCTGCTATTGTTGATCACCGCCCAAGCTATTTGCTGACACATCAATGGGGTGAAGTTGTGTGCATTGGAGAAGACACTCTCGGAATGAAGAATCCAACATAAAGCAAAGCAGTTGTCATAGTGGTTGCATTTCTCCCCAAACAGGATTCAAAGGAGGGCACAGAACGTTCCAACATCCAGCTTCAATTATGATAGTTAGATGCTGGCGGACAAGGTAGTGTTTTTCCAACAACAACAAAATGCCTCTGCAATGGTGTGGTTCCAAGCAGTAAGTTTCATTGCCTGTTCTTTTGATTGTATGCCCACAGTCTAATTTCCTGTACAAGGATGACAGATTAACAGCAATACACCCTGCTCCACTGTATTTAAGTACTCTGTCAGAGTACCTGGACAGAACTCCATTTTACAATGTTGTCCATTGTGCCTTTGTCAAAATAGAGCCCCCGATTTAACTGGACATTGTGTTGCTTTGCCCACGACTTCATCTCCTCCACCAGTTGGGTTCTTTGTGCATCCACCTCTTTTCTTTTATCGACTTGAGCCAGCGTTGCTCTGTACATAGCAGAATCCTTTTAATTTGGAAAGTTGGAACGTGCTCTAAGTCTTAGGATCCTCTGCAGGCTGCCTGGTGCCCCCATTCTTGGCGCTGTTGCCCAAAGGATCTCCTTCAGTTCTTAACCTGGCCAACATGGCAGCCGTCACCTGGGCTAACATGTTGACATCAATTGATGCACCCTTGGACTAGTTTCCTGCAAGAGCATGGGAGCGGTGGATGTTGAAAGTGTGACCTGAGCTGGTCGTTGCAAAAAAATATCAAGTGCAAAAATTATAGCTAGGTTCCACAGGCGTCGAAGATTTATTTTATGAGCTATTTTTCATGTAATTGTGAGGATGGAAGGGCAGTGGAACTGCAATTCCAATCCTCGTGATGCAAGCAAAGTTTGTGTAGAACCTACACAAAATTGGTATGTTCATACCCTTCCCAAGGGTGTTCTCTTGTTTGGGGCTATGTGTTAGGCCAAAAGTTAGGTAACTCATGATTGCTGAAAATTGCAAAAAATAAGTCGAAGGTGATTACAAATCCTGTGTTATTTTGACTTTGACAAGTAGTCGCACTTTTCAACTTGCAATTCCTCGGGAGATTTCTGCGAAGGCCAATAGTTTGGCATCAATTCGAATGGTGGTGTGATCGATTGGCATCAAAATACCAGATCAGCCTCGTTCCAGAATGGGCTTCGTATTCTTGATCTTTATCAATGCTTGGTCATATCAATTCCTTAGGAATTGTAACAAGTGACTGAGTATCTCAAGATTGGAATTCCTAAGGAATCGTGATAAGATTTTGACACGACTCACAATTCCTAAGGAATTGTGTGTTTAAAGTGACTCAGGTGTGCAAAAAAGATACCACCAAAAGATTCAATATTACTGAGGGATTAGTACATCAAATTCTTATGGACAATTGAATGTGTTTTTATGCCAGAACCACACAAAAATGACACCAACATGACCTATTTCTCACAATTCAAATGTAATACGGCTGTTCTCCAAGAATTGTTCTGCTGGCCAGAGTGCGACTACTTGTCAAAGTCAAAATAACCAAGGAACTGAAACCTCTAAAAAAGGTGTGCAATTCCTTGGGAATCGCAAGTTACTTAGCTTTTGGCCTGACATATGGACTTCTGTGTTAGGGAGTCCATGCCTGTCAGGAGTAGGGCAGTGGACTCCTGTGATGGGGAGTCCATGTCTTTTGTGTCAGGGGCACTGGACTCTCCTCCTGGGGAGTCCTGAGAATGATCCTATTAATTTTAGTATCTTAGGGTACTAAAAATGGCAGATTCTTGGCCTATGTCAAAGTGCCCCAGCCCCTCGTGCTGTCACAGTGCACCAATTGGACAAATGGGGACTTCTTGCGCATTGCATCAAACACCATCAAATGCAGAAAAGTGAGGGCATCCTCACAGAACTTTTTCTGCTCTTCCCCATCCCCATGGCAACTCAATTTCCAATCCAAGAATGCACCAAGGTCAGCCGTGCTCTTGATTTCCGAGCTTTTCTGACAAGCTCGGATGAGGAACAATTTTGTTGCTTCAGTGGGGGGAGGTGCAACAGGCCGGCGGGTATCCCCTGAGGTTCCCTGACGGTTATTGGTTCCACTGACCGGAAAACCTGCCAGAGGCAGTGTCAGAAATGATGCAATGGGCATCATCGCCTCTGGTCCAGCTCCCTGTGGTTGGCGAGTGGCTGCCCTTGCGGCAACCGTGGCAAGGTGATCCAGTGGCATTTGGAGCACTTCCTTAGCACCATAACCATCAGGGTCTGGGAAAAGCCACCCCCCATGCCCACTAATCCTCCTTGCCCTCGACAACGACACCTTTGCCAAACTGCTCATCTACTTGAGCAGGGGCGATTGTCAATACGGCCTCGTCGTTCTGCGTAATCCTCTGCACAGCCGGTGGGTTCCCCGTGTTGTCGGGGAGGAGGTAAGCAAAAATGTTGGTCGTTGTGTACGGGTAGGTTGCAGCCGTGGTTGTGGATCCTCTTCGCTATTAATTGCTACTTAGACAAGTGTCAGGCAACCTTGCATCAATCATGGTCATGGTTGCCACCATGCATCAAAGAATAAGCTGCGGGTGAACCAGGTACCCAGTCTGCGCAGGCTTGCTGCGTCCATCACCACCCTCCATATGGCTTTCACCACGATGACGTACACCTGTACCTGTAGATAGGCGACGGTTTCATTGTGGTGGAACCCTCCTATGTTTGGACACCCACCTTTCCATACACCTAGTTAATTGTTAGTAAATGTACAAAAATATAGAGGTAATTTTGAGACAAAAGCTGGGAAAGAATTTGAGCCTCCGCCAAAAATTTATCTAGCATGACCAGTAACAAATTAAGCCATCCACCATGGTGAAATGGAAATCGGCTATTGCTCGGCCGGAAGGGCAATTGGTGCATATTCCTTCCAGAGTACTGCCCTTTGATGCATTCCAGTCAGGGCGATATGTCGGGGTACACCCTTGCACGGGTGCAACATCATCAACACAACAGCCCCTACTCACCGTGATGTTGCATGTAAATTGCAACAAACACCACACATTTTGCAATGTTTTCACCGTCACCGCACCATGGTGGAGGCAAACAGAGCCACCTGCTGAGCAGAGCGAGATGCATCGTTCGTCGTTAATTAGGTGATAACTAATTTATGCGAGCTATTTTGTAGTCAATAAAGTCCCACGTATTGACGACGCATTTCGTTGGCTCTTAGGACGGGCCTTTTTGGGCTGAGGACCTGAGAGAGTACTTACGTGCTACTCACATACTGTAGGTACATACTTGATTGTATGTGGAGAACATGATGGGTGTTTTGGCTGGTTTTTGGCTAGTATTAGCACACCCTTGCAGTGAAAGAAACCATCAGGTGTGTCTTGGTATTGTTTTTTAAGCGGCACAAGCATGTGGGGTAAGGGTAGGGAGTGTGGTTGCAACTTTTAGTATGTTGTGTGCCTTGTGTCGTAGGAGGAGAAGTTCGTAGGTGTTGATAGGTATATGTGGCAAACAGCTTGATGATGAATGGCGGGATGATGTTTCGTGACATAGTCCGCTAGGTTAGTGGTTCCTGCGCGCCAATAGGTGCGAAACTGTTTTTGATTTTCTCGACAACGGAGCCAATGAAAACGCATGTCCATTGCTTTGGTGCGTTTGGGTTGGATGATGTTGGTGACCACTCCAAGGGCTGTGGAGTTGTCAATTTGTATGGGAGTTGGAGGTTGTGGATGTCCCAGTTCATTTAGAAGGTGTCGTTGTGGTATTGTTTCCCGTGCATTGATGTACAGTGCTCCTAGTTCGGCTTCAGCTGCTGAAGACATGACGGGTTTGATGATTTGTGCGAGGGTTAAGATGGCGCCGTTGTTGCGGGGGGACGGATCGTCTTCTGATAGGAAAAAATGTCCCCCTGCCCGGCTGCGCGCTTTTGTTTCTGATAGATAGGATGCGTCGCTGTGGACAGGGAGGATCATGTTGCTGGCACGGTAGGTTATCATGGTGTCTGGGTGTGTCGTGGCGTAGTCGAGGAACTGGTGTATTTTCGACATGGTATTCTGTGTTGGTGCCGATTGTTGGGTGGCAAGGGACCCCAGTGCAGGTAGCATGGTGCAGTCCACAGCTCCTGTGTAGTACAGGAAGACGCCGATGACTTCCTGGACGAAGGTTTTGTCGGTGTTGGAGAGTAACGCTGAGTCATCCGCAGTGTCGACAAACTGTTGTTTGGCGCCATAAGTGTGGGGTGTATGAGGATAGGGTTGATGCTGTGGTTTGATGGGAACAGGGTGGTGAAAACGGTGGCCAGCTATTTTGCAGTATCCTGGCATGGAGAGTTGTACTTGTTGGAGGGTATAGTCCCATGCGATTGTGAGCCCAAGGTATCGCTCACCCTTCCAGTCTTGTGACGTTTCGTAGTGTTCGTTGAGAGTTTGTAGAAGGTGCTGTGCATGTTTGATGCCAACATATTTGACACCAAAGTCGTCAACACACAGAGTGAAGGAGATAGGGCGCCAGTCGTGTTTCCAGAAACCAGGTGTGATGGAACTTTGCCGGTAGCCTTTGAGGGCCAACCTTTTTTCAAGGAGTTGTTGAGCGATGATGCCCGCCTGTGGGAGACCGTACATTCCTTTTGGATCAGGACATAGACGTATCCATCAGTAGTGACAAGTTTGTCAAGTTTGTAGAGTTTAATGATGTGGTCGGAATGTCGGATAGTTTGAGTCGCATGTATTCAGGGCGAACCATTGGTGTGTTGAGGTAGAAATCCTTGATGTCGATGGTCATGAACCGTGCTCCTTTTGTGGAGATGACGCTGTTGAGGAGAATCTTGGTGGTGAGCATGTCAGCTGTTGGTGTGCCGCAGTCGCCAGGGTAAGTGATCCTGTTACCGCCAACTGTGAGTCGAATGCGATAAGGGTCTTCCTTCTCGGGTCGGTAGTTGGCAACGATGCGTCCGTAGGTGACATCCTTACGACGTTGCGGAGGGATTTCGTTGTGCGCAATGAAGACTATAGTGTTGGTGCCTTTGACAGTGCCGGGGATACCTTGGGCAAGGCGACCGAGTTCTTTGCCATATGCATTTTTCCATATGGTGCAGTACTTTGGGTTTTTGATGAGGTGGCGATACTCGAGGAGTTCTCCAGTGTCGGTGTCGAGTATGGCTGAGAGGGCCTCACGTGGAAACTGCCTGGTTGCTGCGCGTCGTGGTGTGAGCGGTGTTCGGGTCTTGTGGAGCAGGTGTAGGATGGTTTCCTGTGTGATTGTATGTGCGCGACTGCGCGTGTTGTGTGCCGGGGAGGATGGGGGTGCTGACACCCTTGGAAGTGGTGTCTTGGTTTGTTGTGGTGACACCCTTGGAGGTTGCAGAGGCAGCCGGGGCACCGGGTGTGGGATGGTTATTGATTCGTCGTCACTGTCACTGGAGTCGCTGTCATAGTCGGAAACTGCTGCTGGTGAGGACGGATGTGTTGCGTTTGGTGAGTGTTGTTGATAATGTGTTGCATTGTGTTGCGGGGGGAGGCGATGGTTGTGTTAGGATTTGTAGTCGGGTGAGATCTGATTGGTTGACTTTGTTGTTGTGATGGGCCTGGAGATTGTTTGTGAGTAGATGAGATAGGTTTGCAGCGGCTGCTATGATTGCGTCTGCAGGGGTGACAGAGGGGTTGGTGATGTACTTGTGTTTGAAGAAGACTGTGGCAGAGATACGGGTGGTGCGCGAAGTTGGTGTCCACACTTTCCAGCAGCGGTAGTGCTCGTGGGATGTGCCGATGACATACCCCTTGGTGCAGTGTTGGGCAAAAGATTTGCGGCGGTGGGGTTTGTCGTGGACAAGGGCTTCCATGCCCAGGGGGACAAAAGGGTGTGTGTTGTAGTCATGATGGCCGTAGAGATGCGTATGGGAGGAAATGTGGGGGTATGCATTGGATTGCCGTAGAAGACAGAGTTGGCGTTCCATTTGTGGTAGTAATTGGCACCAAAGGTGGAGGGGAAATTTAGCGTCTGTGCCACTGATGACGGCAATGAAGTGATCCTTCCAGGTTTGGATAGCTTTTTCTGCTATGTTACGTCGATGGTCGTCAGGTGGGACAAGTTGATAGGTCATGCCTGATGCGGTGATGGCGAGTTTGTAGGCAGCAGATATTTCATTGTCCAAGACCTGTCGGGTGGGTTGGATTCCACAGGCTTTCATGCGTTGAAGGGCGCGGTTGCGTGCTAGGATGAGTTCTCCTTTGGTTTTGTTCTTGGTAGGTTCAGCCCATATGGAGTTGCTGTCAACATGATACAGAATCATCTGGTACCGATTTCCTTGACTGGAGAGATGAGGGAACTTACCAGTTTGATCTGTGTAAAGGGTGCCGTGGGTGTCATAGGTCCGGATAAAGATGTCATGTAGTTGTGGGAGAGGTGTACGAGGTTCCGCTTGGGGAAGGGCCTGTTTGGTGGATCTTGTGCCTTGACGTTGGTTCCTCATGTGTCCCTGTTGTGTCTCCTCAGATTGAGGAAAGTGTTTGTGGATGTTTTTGACAGTGATGAGAGGCCATGTGCTGTAGTTCCCTTTGCGAATGGCTGCCAGCCATGTTGATTTAGTGGGGAAACCAGCTGCTGCGTGGAGGTATCGTATGGACTGTTCTATGCTGGGGAGTTCATACACATTGAGTATATGGTCTGTGTTGCATTGTAGGGAGGCTTGGAGGTGTTCTCGGATGTGTAGGGACATGATATCGGGGCTGAGTGGATTGTAGCCCGCATTTGGAATCAAGGATGAGGGTATCAATGTTTTCATTCACGGTGACGGGACGGAGTGGAATTCGCCAGAGGCCTGTGCGTGGGCATCGATAGCCAGTGAGGACTGCGCGTTCGGTGATGTTGATAGTGGCTGAGTCGTAGAAGTTGACTTCGTGTTTGTCGTACACGGCTGTGTAGTCGGCGTCGGCGAATTTGCTACCACTGAGTAGTGTTTGGTGAAGGTTTGGTACAATGTCGACTGTGTTGGCGGGCGGACGTACATTGAGGAGGAGCTGTGCTTGGATTGTGGCTGCGGTGGTGGTTCCTGTCGGTAACATAAATATTTTGGTGGAGCGGGTCTTAGAGTGGATGAATGGGTCATGTAGAGTGCCTGCTGTGGAGGTGGCGCCAGTGTCGCTGACTGCTGATGGGATGGAACCGTTGTTGATACCTTCCTTGATGGTGCGGGGTGACATGTGGGTTGCTGTGTTGTGGATGTTGATAGTGCCTGTGAGTTTGAGTGGGTGAATTGTGTGAGAGGGTTTGCTAGTGCATGCCAAGCGCCATTGCTTGCTGTTGGTCGTGCGGTGGTGTGGAGGAAGGGTGAAGCGGACACGGCGTGTGTCGTGTGAAGATGCGGCTAGTGGAGTCCAGTAGTTTAGTGTTTCGAACCTATGTGTGGAAGCCACATTGATTAAAATACAATTAAAACTAGGCTCCACAGTATCCTACATCTTGGCCAGGTACCACTGAGGACGTGTGTCCTTGTTCTTTTCAAGGGCAAAACAGGCGTTGTCTTCATGGTAGACATTACTTTTCTTGCACGAGTTGCAGTAGCGGGGACTCTTGGCGGTTGTGCTGCGGGTGTTGCGGTGTGCTGTGCGTTGTTGGCCGCCAGTGGTGGTGCCTGGTGTGGGGATGCTTTGTTGGGCTGTGAGGAGCGCCATGAATTTGGTGGTCTGGGAAAGGAGCTCTTGTTGTTGGGTTTCAAGTTGCTTGAGGCGGTGGTCCTGTGTCGTAGTGAGAGCGGCGGCATGCTCTTGAGTGTGTTCAAGTGCAGTTTCGAGGCTGTTGGTGTACTCGAGTATGGTTTGGTGGTCGTTGGGGGACAGGGTTCCAAGTGAGGTAGAGCCAATGCTGCCGGTGTTGATGAATGTGTTGGCGCTGTCGTACCCGCCGGTGCGAGCTATGCATTCGGCATTGAACTTTCCTTGCTCTTGTACAGGGTGACGAAGTGAGTTTTGGCGGAGTCCCACGTTTTGTCTGCGGAGGGTTTGAGTTCCCATGCCTGCATTTCCTTGTCGTCGAACATGTCTGACGAGTACATGCCTTCCACGTAGTACTGGACCTTGGTGGCATCCGGAGCGGGTACGCCGATGTCTCGGCAGAGCTTCTGTTGCTTGTCAAGTTCCCGAGCGAACTTAGTGATGTGGGATGTGAGATCCCATTGGACATGGAAAGCAGCGGATGCCTGCTTCTTTTCCAGAGTGGTGACCACACACCATTCAGTTCGAAGATGCTCAAGGATAGTCTTGATGGTCTGGGCCCCGTAGCCAATGTAGTCGTCGTGGAGTTCTTCGACGTACGCGGCATCGACGGCTTCGCGTACTATCTTGTCGACGATGATGGCGTCGACACTCTCCTGTTTTCAAAACTCTTGGCATTCAAGGTTGTGGTCGGCCATGATGCGAGTTCTGTGGGTGAGAGTTGTGTTGTTCGCGAGGTTGGCTGGGACGATGGGAGGTAGGGACGAGGCGTGTCGTGGTAAGCGTGGGGACGTTGGTGACCGTCTGGTACTCTGCGTCATTGAGGACGAGAGCAAGATGGCCGTGTTGCCCGCCCCAGCTGGTTGTTTTGACGGCGGCGGCGATCTTGGCAAGTTGTTGTTTGAGCCCGTTCACGGTGGAATTCGACGGTTGGCCCACAATTTTGTCGATCGGCATGGGTGCGATAATCGACCGGACGGCTTCGCGGACGGCTGCTTTGTTGGCGGTGGGTGACGACATGTTTGTGTTGCAAACGAGTTGGTTGATTGTCGAGTGGTGAGGTTTTTAATTGGAGTAAAACGAGTTGGTCGAATGTCGAGTGGTTAGGTTTTTAATTGGTGAAAAAACATTAGTTATCACTGCTGAGCAGAGCGAGATGCATCGTTCGTCGTTAATTAGGTGATAACTAATTTATGCGAGCTATTTTGTAGTCAATACAGTCCCACGTATTGACGACGCATTTCGTTGGCTCTTAGGACGGGCCTTTTTGGGCTGAGGACCTGAGAGAATACTTACGTGCTACTCACATACTGTAGGTACATACTTGATTGTATGCGGAGAACATGATGGGTGTTTTGGCTGGTTTTTGGCTAGTATTAGCACCACCGCAGCCCCACCTTTTCACCCAATTACCAATTGGATCATCTCGTATGTGATGGTGCGTCTCCTGGGACGGCATCTCCCCATCTTGCTGCCGATGAAGACGGCCATGCTGCTGACGACACCTTTCACAAAGGTGATTCTGATGCGGATGGTTTGCTCACGCAACCTCCCAAAATCAAGCTTCATGACATCGTCCGCATCCCAAGAAACTAGATCTCCATCAACAACGAATTCAACGCCTCCAAGTACAGCTCGTCCTCCATTATACAAGCTCTTCCAATGTACGCGCTGCTAACAAACGCTCTGCAAATGAAAGCACTGCTCATCAACATGCCACCTCCTTCAATTTCTCCACCAGCAGTTTTAAAATGCAACAATAAACCAAAGAATATAAGTACCACCAAAAATAAAGGCAAGAGATAGCGTGTGCGCTCTACCATCATACATGGTGACAACGTGAGGAATGTTGTTGGCTTGTCCATTTGAAATACTTGGCAAGAATGTTCAATGTCACAAGAGTATCCCCCTTTGTCTCGCACAACTCTTTTGCAAGGAATGTAGCTATGAGTTCATCCTTTTTGATTTTAGGAAATTGAATGTCATCCAGAGTAATATCCCCCGGTGATCATGCTACATAAATCTCTACATAAGGCAAGTTTGTTAGCTTCACAAGAGCAAGTGTTTTTGTTGAATAACCAATTACTTGACAGTTTAGTCCAGCACCTGTTCTACGATCAAGCAAATAATGCTTCTCACTATCAGTCAGAAAACCGGACTCCATTCGTTGTTGCTCAGGATAATGCATAACAGGAACATGAAATTCGTGAGCAATTCTCCCATCTTGTTGCATCTCCCTTGAGCAAGATGATCTGCAAAATATTCCTGACGCTGTGTATTGTTCCATTTCTCAGGTAACTCACTTAAAACAACCTGATGGAATACAGACATTGTCTCATCACGTGCATCACGAATCACTTTACTGTCATTCTTGTTCATCCTGCTTGGGATTGACATAGGCCAAGAATCAGCCTTTTTTGTACCCCTGGGTACAAAACCTAAATAGAGCATGAATCAGCCTTTTTTGTACCCTGGGGTACAAAACCTAAACGGAGCATTCTCAGGACCCCAAGTAGGAGAGTCCACCTCCCAACGGCATGGACTCCCCAACATGGAAGTTCAGAACCCCAAATAAGAGAGCACTCTTTTGGAAGATCTAAACATCTTTCAGAAGGGTATAGACATACCATATTGTGTAGAAGTCTACACAATGATCGTTTGCATCGTTTGGACTGGAGTGCAGTTCCACTGCCTTTCCATCCTCACAATTGTACAAAATAAAGCTCATAAAATCAAATCTTCGACACCTGTCGAAACTACCTATAATTTTCGCGTGATATTTTTTTACGACGAATCGACTCAGGTCACTATCTATAGATAACCGTGGTGCGACCTTCGCGCACCGAAGCCATTGACATCCAAACCTTCTGACACGAGGTACGCTAACAAATTTTTTATCGCGAGTGGCAAATTTTAATTTTTCGCACCAGCGATATGTTTTTTTGCACGATCGACGATTCATCCAAAATCGGCTACGCAATCAACGAATCCCTACGGTTTTGCGATCTACGAGCTCTCCAAAAATTCTCCCGCGATCAGCGAGCATCAGCGATAAACTTCGAGCGATCAACTTCTGCGATCGGGGATTCCTACGAGTCGGATTAATTTCGTGATCGAGAATTCTCGCGAAATACTTGGGAGCAAGACTTTCAAGAAATAAGAGCCGACCAAGAAAAAAAATTTAAAAAAAAAATCTTTTTCGAGCTAACCTCAACAGGGCACCCAAGACCTTCTTCAAGGCCTTGTTTTATAATACGCCCCTTGGCAAGTCAATTAAGAGGATGTCGACCAGCAAATCAAGCCCAGAAGGACTCAAGCCACAGGAGTGTGAACGGAGTTCAGGGAGGTCTAAGCCACCCATTTCCTACATTCCCACTGCCATGGACACCCCGAAGGTAATCAACAAAATCAAGGTCTCCAACAAAATGACTTTGTCTGTCACCGTCTTCGACGAGGGAAGTCCTGAACAGTTCCTCAACCATGTCCAGACCTCAATGGAAATAATTTCCCAGAGAGGCTTAGACACGGACTACGAGGAAGCCTGTAAGGCAGATGCAAAGGCTGAGGCAAAACTGACTGCGGCCACTGCGGCCAAAGCCAAGTTCAAAGGGACGGATGAAAATTTCCTCATCCTCCAGTCATGGAACAAAGCAACTGCTGCTAAAATCCACACCAGTGAGGCCCTAGTGTCCGCTGGCCAAGCGATCTTCCTGCAGTATTCCACTCAATTGTCGGAGACTGCCCGTTGTCCTTGGACCACCATCGTCGGGGAGCAAATAAACTGCGAACCCTGGACAGATGTGTATGGGACCAAGCATCCCACAAAACGCCCGGCATCTTGGACCTCCTTTCAGGAATGTGTCCAGTTGCACCTGCAGACCGTCTTCAGGACTGATGCAGCGGAGCAAGAACGTTTCTACATCAGCAATGGGCTGAAGAAACCAAACAGGGTACCCACCAGGGACTTTGTGCAGAGGATCCAGCGCCTTAATGGGTATGTGGAACTCTTGCCGTGCCTGTTTTACTCTTCCAAGGCTGCAAAGTCTACGAAGGTATGCGGGCCATTTGATGATGCCGACTTGGCAAGCCACATCCTCAGGATGGTTCCTAGGAACTGGCAGGACCAATATGAGCTCAGTGGAACTTTGGTACCACGGAGTGTCAGGGAACTTCTTGAAGTCCTTGAACGCATTGAGAAGGCCTACCCCACCGAAAAGGTTGGAGAAGGACCCAAGACCGTAGCCAAGGCTAACGCCTCATCTAGGAAGAAGATGGTCTCTTTTAGTGACCGGATTCCGAAGAAACGTCGCACAGAGAAGTACTGTTCTCTCTGCAAGAAACATGGGGGCACACATACCACCCACAACACTCCGGATTGCCAGAAGTATGACTCCAATGGGACCCCGAAGTCTAGCTTCAAGGGGAGAAAACCAAATGGAAACTCTCGTGGACTAGAGAAACCTGCTCGAGGAGGAAGTAGCTATGCGCAGCTATCCGCTAAAATCGACAAACTTACCAAGTCCAACAAGAAAATGAAACGCGCTATCAGCAAGAAGAAGCGTAAGCATCACGACATGAGCGACAGTGATGATTCAGACTCATCTTGAGATGTTGGGTTGGGGAGTACTAAGAAATTGTGTAGTAAAATCGATTGTAATGAAATGATTAACACTTATCTTAGTCTGATTAAAACTTCCCCACGTGCTAACATAACATTTTCTGGTTCAAACAAGACATGTTCGAACCTGGCAGAAGACCTAGGAAATCTTCCAGCCCACCTTACACAGAGTGAAACAATAACCGAATTGTTGGACCCCGAACTGTCTTGTGGCCTTTTCAATGGTGTGAACCCCCCTTTGACAGGTAAAGAAGGGCAGGTCACTACTGTAGTAGCACAAGCACGCTTTAAAGCGACTGAAAATCCAGCCCGTAAGAATATCGAACACTCTACAGGGCGTCGTACCAGTAACACAGTCTTCAGGATCCTACTAGACAGTGGATCTGATGGTGATCTCCTGTTCCATGCAAAAAGGAACGGAGAAACACTTTCCCTACTTGACTAGGCAGGTGCCAAAGTCTTGGCGCACGTCGAATGGGAGTTTTCTAACCAAAGGAAGGAGCGAAGTCAACTTAAAGTTCTTTGAGTATTCAAACAGTAAGGAGTACACAGTGGCTCCTGACATAGTAGAGTATGATGAGAAAGAGATGGCTAAGCCAGCGTTCGACCTCATTCTTGGATGTCAAACCATGAAAGAGCTCGGAATTGTTCTAGATTTTCGAACAAAAGAAATAACCATTGATCACATCATTTTGCCAATGAGAGACATCAATAGTCTGACCTCATCAAACTTGGATAAAGCCTGGGCTGTTAACAACAGCATGGCAAATGAACCGCAAAGTACGCAGGAAGCGACACAGCGGGTAGTTAAAATCCTAGATGCAAATATAAAAAGGCAGACCTCCAATCAATTGTTAGCACCAATTGTACTCACCTAAGTCTCCAAGACCAAAACTCGTTGCTGGAGTTACTCACAGAATTTGAGGAACTTTTGACGGAACACTAGGTGATTGGAACACAGAGCCTGTGTCCTTCGAACTTAAGGAGGGCGCAAAGCCATATCATGGCAAGGCATACCCAGTACCAAAATCTTGCAAAGACACAACTATCAAAGAACTGAATAGATTATGCAAACTGGGAGTGGTAGAGTTTCCGCCCGAATCGGAATGGGCATCACCATCATTTATCACTGGAAAACAAGACGGAACTTGCGCTTTCTCACTGATTTTAGAGAAGTAAATAAACGACTGGTCCGAAAGCCGTTTCCATTACCCAAAATCAGTACAGTCCTGCAAGAGCTAGAAGGATGTACCTATGCTACAACCCTAGATTTAAACATGGGTTATTATACCATTAGACTGGATCCCGATTCATCCAAAATATGTACCCTCATTTTCCCATGGGGCAAGTATTCCTACCTCCGTTTGCCAATGGGCATCGCAGGTTCACCAGACATCTTTCAAGCAAAAATGTCAACACTAATGGGAGCCTTAGAGTTCGTACGAGCTTACCTTGATGATTTGTTATGCATCACAAAGGCAAACCTGGAAGACCACCTTGACAAATTGAAAATGGTGCTTACCAGGCTACGCGAGGCAGGCTTGCGAATCAACACCCAAAAATCAGCTTTCTGTGCCATAGAAACTTATTATCTAGGTTATACCCTCACACGAACAGGGATTAAACAACAGCAGAAAAAGGTACAGGCGATTCTCGCGATTTCATCGCCGAAAAATGTCAAAGACCTCCGTAAGTTCCTGGGCATGGTCAAGTACTATAGAGATGTTTGGGCAAGACGCAGCAAAGTGCTTGCCCCACTCACCTCACTGGTAGGAGAGTGCGGTCACACCAAGGTCATCAGAGCCAACAAGACGAAGAAACGTCCATGGTACTGGGACACGGTGCATCAAAAAGCATTTGATGACGTTACAAAAAGCATTCGATGACGTTAAGACTTCAATTGCCAAGGATGTAGTCTTAGCCTATCCCGATTATTCAATGGAATTTGAGATATATAATGATGCCTCGTCTAAACAACTAGGATCAGTTATCACCCAGGGTAATAGGCCCCTTGCGTTCTTCAGCAGGAAGCTGTTGACAACGCAACAGAAGTACAGCGTGACCGAACTAGAACTACTGGCCATAGTGGAAACACTCAAGGAGTTCAAAGGCATGTTGTGGGGACAAAGATTAAAAGTCTACACAGACCATAAAAATCTAATCCAAGACGCCCTCGGATTAACCTGTGACCGTGTCTACCGATGGAGATTGCTCCTCAAGGAATTTTGCCCCGAAATTGTTTACATTAAAGGCATACATAACACTGTTGCCGACGCCATCTCTCGCTTAGACATCGGACCAATACCGAGTGAGCACGAGAACTGGATGACGTTCACCAAATGCTGGTGTCATTACACCATGCAAGAAGAGAGTGCGATAGACACCTCTGCATACCAAGAGGGGATGAATCTGGTATTTGCAAACCGCAGCGAAGAAGATGTAATCTACCCGTTAACAGTACGAGATTGCAGAAGCACAAAAGCTTGATGCCAGCTTGAAGACGTTGAAAGACCAGTACTCGACACAATTGGTCGAAAGTACACATCTCCTATGTAAGGACGGAAAAATGGTCATTGCAAAAGATCTTCAACACCGTGCAGTTAGTTGGTACCACCACTATCTACAGCACCCTGGACACACTAGACTTGAAGAAACCCTTCGAGCTGCGATGTACTGGAAAGGTATGCAAAATACCGTCCGTAAATATGTCAAAAACTGTCATGCATGCCAAGTCAACAAGAGGCATAAGCATAAGTACGGGAAACTCCCTACCAAGATTGTCATCACAAACCCTTGGGATGTACTATGTGTGGACCTTATTGGCCCGTATACAATCAAAGGTAAAGATGGGACAGTAATTGATTTCATGTGTCTGACTATGATTGACCCAGCTTCTAGCTGGTTTGAAATAGTTGAACTACCGGTAATCACTGAGGCGAATATTCCCCTGGATACAAAAGGGCGGAAGGGTAAAAAGACCCATGAGGAACCTAAGTTAGCATACTTTGATAAGTCATCAGCAATGATCAGCAACTTAGTGAATAAGACCTGGTTTAGTAGGTATCCACGTTGTCAATACATAATTTATGACAATGGAAGCTAATTCAACCTTCACTTCAAAGCCCTATGTGAATCATATGGGATCACGAGTAAGCCTACCAGTGTCAAGAATCCACAAGCGAATGCAATTCTAGAACGAGTGCATCAGGTGATATCATCTATGCTCGAACAGCTGAAATAGACATGGCCCCTTCAGTAGAGACAAGCGATATAGACAAGTTCGTGACGAACGTCTCTTGGGCCATTCGCTCAACATACCACACAGTACTAAAACCCCCCCAGGTGCAGCCATCTTTGGATGGGACATGTTGTTTGACATCCCCTTCCTGGCCGACTGGAATAAAATTGGAGAATATAGGCAACACCAAACAGACCAAAACACAGAACGAGAAAATAGCTCACGTCGTGATTGGGACTACAAAGTTGGTGATCAAGTACTTCTTAGAAAAGATGGTATACTCCGCAAAGGTGAAAGTAGATATGAAAGTGATCCTTGGACTATCACATCAGTTCATACGAATGGCACCATCAGGATTCAACGCGGAACCAAATCAGAAAGACTGAATATACGAAGAGTTACACACTTAAAACTGTATTAAATGCCAGTTTCAAAACAACAAAAACAGACTCTCCCTCTTCAAACAACACTTACTCGTTACACATGTTTAACAAACTTTTTAGTTCGTTATTGTTACTCTCATGAGAACCCATTTTTTCACCTAAAAACACTTAGGTTTTTATGGTTCCTTTTCTACCTGATACTCCATTCATGGGGGCAAGTGACATAGGCCAAGAATCAGCCTTTTTGTACCCTTGCGTACAAAACCTAAATAGAGCATGAATCAGCCTTTTTTGTACCCTGGGGTACAAAACCTAAACAGGAGCATTCTCAGGACCCCAAGTAGGAGAGTCCACCTCCCAACGGCATGGACTCCCCAACATGGAAGTTCAGAACCCCAAATAAGAGAACACTCTTGTGGAAGATCTGAACATCTTTCAGAAGGGTATGAACATACCATGTTGTGTAGAAGTCTACACAATGATCGTTTGCATCGTTTGGACTGGAGTGCAGTTCCACTGCCTTTCCATCCTCATAATTGTACAAAATATAGCTCATAAAATCAAATCTTCGACACCTGTCGAACCTACCTATAATTTTTGCGTGATATTTTTTACGACGATTTTCGGCTCAGGTCAAACACAAAACAACACAACACAACACACACAGAACACAACACAACACAACACAACACACAACACAAACACACAACACTAACACACAACACTAACACACAACACAAACACACAACACAAACACACAACACAAACACACAACACAAACACACAACACAAACACAACACACAACACAAACACACAAACACAAACACACAACACAACACAAACACACAACACAAACACACAACACAACACAAACACACAACACAAACACACAACACAAACATTTGTGTGGTGGATGTGGTGCAAGGTGGGTGGTGCGGTCTGATAAGTACTGTACGCACTACTAAAAGGTGCTGTGATGTGATGTAATGTAAAAAATCTTTCCCAGCTTTTGTCTGAGATTTTGACCCAAACCTGGGAGGGTCTACATTACAACATGTAGACCTTCACTATCTACCTATTTGTTAGATAGTGAAGTACTACATGTCACAGTAGAGCCTTATGGAGGGTGGTCCATCTGGTAGGCCAAAATACAGGGAAAGTACGATTCCCAGGCAAGATCCTGTGAAAAAAATACCCTGCATTTCGCAGTCCGTTGAACTACGATTTTTGCAATTTCACACCTTCGTAGTACAATATTTACAGTACAATACGATAGGACCAGTAGAGGACTACCTACCTCTAGAGAGAGGAGGAGAACCTGGGAGAACGCCAACGCAGTAAGGGCGCGGAAGCCCCACCAGCCTCGTACGAGCTCATACAGCTCAGTTTTAAGAACCCCTTTTCCTTCAAATAACCCCGGTCCATTTTTTTCCGCATAATAGTTTGGACGTAATTTTGAATGGGTCCGTACTATATGTAATGGTCACCCTCTGTTGAGTCAATGTGTTCAGTTGTCAAGTATAGGAGCAATACCAATGGGCCGTATGGTTTTTTTCCATTGAAATAGTTATTTTTCACTCCTGAGCAATCCTCCAAAAACGCCTCTGATTTTGTCCAAAAAAGGCTTATTTCCTAATAGTGTGACCGTAAGTCAAATGGTCACTAAATTATGCGTCGCTAGATAGACCACTAGTTATTATAAAGCCTATATTTGTATGCAATACTTTTACATGACAAAGCCACTAGTAAAATAAATATATATACATTTCAAAAGTGCAGAATCCATATGAAAGTCTCTCTAAACTCTTAATTCATTCTTCATCTGTCTGCTTTCTCTTTTTTGACGATGACCCTTTTGCTGAGGATGGCGATCTCGTGGCTTTTAGGTCTGATAGATCCTGGATCTGATGGAAACGCTCAAAGCAAGCAGTCCTTCTGTTGTCGATTCTTCTAGTACATAAATGTACCAAACAAACAGAACAATATTTAGTTGTCTTTGCAATTTTTGCGTCTCCGTTCTTTGGGTCATCAGTGGCACAGCATACAATACATCTTGGAGGGCACCTCCTAACCTTAGCCAATGTACCTTCATCTGCATCCTCCTCATCTGATCCACCGACAATCTTCTCCCTAGCATGGTCTCCTTTATTAGTTCTCCTTCCGGTCCTTGCATGAACATAGCAGCCGTCTGACTTTGGAATATGAAACAACGTCGCATCAAGTCGAATCTTATTTAATTTCTCATCATCAATGAATTTCTTCAGCTTATAGCGACTATTCGGTGTGATGCGATCTCTCACATATGCGGTTGCTTCTTTAGTCCAATCTGATTGTTCTGACGCAATCGTCATCATTATACCCTCTGTCGCCGTGGATTGTAGTCATTGGAAACCGAAGACTGTTTGGATTATTGATACCTTGGATAATCATCAAGCCCGAAGTCAAAATGTCTTTTGACGACTCGCCGTGGTGATTCATATGGCAAGACATGGAGATCCCTGTGGCAATGGAGTGAATACAATTGCCTACTGGTCCGAAGGATTTTGCACTTTTCATTCTGGAAAGAGAGGCTTCGTTGGCTTTTGAGGAACGCATGCGTAACTTTTCATCATCAATTATCAAGTCGGTGTAGCCATTGACGAACGCAATGTGAGACGTTTGTCCTCCAACATCTCGAAACAACTTCTCCAGCTCACGGTCTACGCCATAAATTGGTGTCCAAAATACACCGTCATCCAAGTCTTCTTTTCTCTTGGAGGCAGTTGGCTCTGTCTGACCATCAAAACTTCGAAGCAAACAATTCATTCGGGCAATTCTGCTGTCAATCTCTGAAGTCCTTGAGTTCAACCGGTGAAGTGATGCGGTGATGAGAGGATATGAATTTGGATGCTTCGACACGTCAGACAGGCTGCATCTGTAGAAACAGAATCCGAAAAAGCACCGGAGGAATACTTCAAATTCCTTGAAGTCCATTGGCAGCTCCTTTTTTGCAATGAGAGCTTTGTTTTGGAAGGTAAGCACACTGAAAAGTATGTCAGTGTTGTAGACTGCATTGAAGACTTCATTTGCATTGAGTGAACTTTTCCTCTTGGTATTTGCATTTGACAGACTATCGAATTCTTGAAGGACACGCTTCCTTAGCTCCTTTACCTCCTCAAAATACCCACGCTCCAAATCTGTGTCGACCTTGTTGAAGGAGATTGCGAAGTCATTATACTGCAGAGGTGTCTCCTGCCAGGAGGTGCCGTCATCATCCAGATGCTCATCATCTGAGTCTTCTCCATGGACTGATGGTGTCCAAGTCTCATCGGAGGAGCAAGAGACATCATCCTCTTCAAGGGATGCTAGAAGCTCGTCACTGGAGGGATTTGGTGATGTACTTCTCTCGCTACCATTGCTACTGTCACGAGATGGAGAAGCGGTCCCACTGTTCAGATCACGGAGAAGTTCAGTGTCACATGGTGGAGAAGCAACTTGATCCAAAGCAGCATCTGTTGTAGGGGATAAACAACTTTGCGATCGTGTTACCCTTTGTGGAGTGGTGTCGGATGGGATGGGTCGCGGCATGTTGAATTGTCATTCACGACCTCACGCGAAACACAAGATTATACCAATGGAAGGTACTGGTTCGTCTTAATTTCAAGTCGCGACAACAGGGTGAAGGCACGAACGAGCTCAATGGTTGTAGGAGATGTGGAAGAAGAGAACTCCAAAAACGAAGGCACGGAGATGAAGCGAGCGTCAAAAAATGATTGCTTGACTATCAATTGTTCGAGTATTTCGGAGATTCGCGTAGATATGGATGATAGGGCGCAAGCGGAGGAATGATTCCAGCAAGAAACGCACGATTGGTATCAGAACTTGATGGCGGTGGAGACGCGAAGTGGGTATTGTCTGCACGATGATGTAGGTGATGTATTTCACGAAAACGGAAGCCTTGGTGCGACGTGGCATGGAGAATGCCAACAAACTGTATTGGCAAAGGAGGTGGATTGCTGAAATCAGGCAAGGTGTCTTGTGTGCGGTGGATGGGAGGTGGCATTTACATGCATGTCGATAGGTGTGATGGGACCCATCACAGTTTTGGCGCGAAAGTTGAAATTTTTGGTACGAGCCAATCCATATAGGAATTAGTAACAAAATGGCAAGAGCCGGTGAAATTTCTTGTTGACAATTTTTGGTCTACAGTACACAGGAAGGGCAATATGTGCATCCTGATTGCACAATACACCAGTTTGCATCCCTGGACAATACTGAAGGGTTCTGCTGCGTTGGAATGATGAGAAATGAGTTTTTTCCCTGCCAACGGGTTCTGCCAAAATAGCCAATTTTTCGTTCTAACGCATAAACTATTATGCGTTCGTGGACGAATAGGTCATGGGCCAAAAATAGCCATTGCATAATTTTGTATGTGTTGGGTACCAAATGGGCACCGGCCCCGTGCTGGAACTGGGACGTCATTTTCGCCCCGTGCTGGCACTGGGACAGAAACAGCCCCGTTGTGGCACCGTGCCAGCACGGGGCGAAAATTGCGATTTTGCCGCGCCCCGTGCTGGAACTGGTCGCCCCGTGCTGGAACTGGGCGCCCCGTGCCGGAACTGGACTTTCGACCCGAAACCCCGAATTGTCACCGGCCCCATTGTGGCACCAGAGCCACCTTGGGGCACCCCAAATTGTCACTAGTGCCAGTTTGGGGCGCCCCAACTTTTCACTGAGGAGGGTACATAAGTATGTAGTTTGAAATTCGATGGTGTTTTAGCACTGTAAATGCAGTGCCAATTTGGGAAGTCCCAAATTGGCACTAATGTAGTAACATGATTTTTCCTTTTAAGACGACAAAATCATTGTCTATCCTTAGACAACACTTGTGTAACGTTGCAAGTAGGATACGTTGAAAGAATATAATAATACAATTAGATCTTGCACGACAACTTTCCAACTGCCACCCTCATGTCATACAGTACAAAAACAGGGATTTTTTCATCAAACGTATATGCAACCAGCACCTACTCACAACCTCTTGGACCCCACCCCAACCACACTGGCAGGAACATACGAATCCTCACCCGCCATTTGGGAGGGAAACTCGCCCAACGTCCAATGGTACACCAAAAGGCATACCACCATTGTCCTCTCCCACGTCTTACGGACAACCTCCATGCCATGAAACCAAAGCATCCACCCATAACAAAAAAACATCAGTGACCCAGATAAGCAACCACATCCCACCCAACACCGAACCAAACATTCCAGCAGTGGCCATATCTTGCATCGATATCAACGAATCACCAACTTCTCTTCCAAGAGCAACACCCAAGAGTCTTGCGGAGGGTATAGACCACAACAACAACACCGCCCTAAAAATCAACGCAATATTCCTCGAAGCATTATCCTCATCAATAATCATATTCTGCGCCGAAAGAGAACCGGAATGAACAAATCCAATGGATTCTCTTCTATCACAAACCATCGTCCATTGAGGAGTCATCTCCAATACCGAGGAGTGGGAAGGATGCGTCCGCACCTCTCCCAAAAAAGAAACCGTCGAGGGATCTTGCCCTGATATGAAAAACAAATATCTCCCGCTGTACAGGACGACATGAGATCACCCAACGGCCAATCAAACAACGATCCATCCATATACTGAGCAAAGTAATTAAAAAGCTGCTGTGTCATGGAGAGCTTCTCACGCGGAGAAAAGAAGTATCCACCCTGTCCAACGTAGATAAAATTATCTGTCGTGGCCGCGACGTCGCGAGGTGTGTCCCTCAATAATTGCAAGGTTTCGTACCTTTATTCCTCTCCCCAAAGAATCGAGCAACCAACTGTTGAACAAAGGATGGAGGAGGAGCTCTCCCGTCCGGAACAAAGTCCACAGGATGAAAGCTTTGATCGGATCCAAACGAACACGCAACGCCTCCTCCTCCTCCTCCTCCTCCTCCTCCTCACCATCCCCCTGAAGAGGATCATGACGATCCAAAGCCAGCATGGCCTGCTAATGTTTGACAGTGTCGTGTGGAGATTTCGGACCATAGGCAGTATTGGGTGTGACGGTGGAGTGTGAGTGCGCCGGGGAGGGACATGCCGACGGCAGGATCGGTGGCGAGGGTGGAGATTTGTTGTGAGTGTGCTGAGTGCGTAGTGCGTAGAATCGCAGTTCGTGTGGGTACGGGTTAAAAATCACTTTGACGCATTAAATGTCAGATATCTTTGGCCGCTGGTGTGGCCTCAATATACACGCGATGAGTCCCGGCCAACATTGCACAACCCTTTGGGACTATCTCAGGGGCTTAAGTCCAGCTCGACAAGTCCTCAGAATGGAACGAAGGCAGCTGCAATTGCAATGCAGTTCAACCCAAAAATGGGCATAATGCGTCAAAGTCAATCCTGTAGAACTCAGTATGGTTTCTACGAGATGTCCGTGTCAGATAACGAACATCGTGAAAATTGGGGGATCATGCTAGGATAACAAAACTTTATGCGCATCCGTGCGCATAATTTTTTATTGTCACCTCTAGTAAGCCACGGACAGACTATCGGACACTTCGCATCAGAGATTTTTTTGTCGAAATATGTACAACTTTACGTAGGAATAATACGCCACTTCCATAATGCGTCAAAGTCCACGTAATGCGTCAAAGTGATTTCTGACCCGTACGGTGGGTGATGTGAAAGATGCATGTGATGGCGATGCGGTGGATGCAAAAAGCATGTTATGGCATGAAGCGGAAGCGAGCAGATGGCCTATCTACTTAGGTCAGAAAAGCACGTCAGAATTTTCGGTGTTCTGGTACGGGTCAGAAATCACTTTGACGCATTACGTGGACTTTGACACATTATGGACGTGGAATATTATTCCTACGTACAAATCTACATGTTTCGACACAAAATTGATGGACACGGAGTGTCAGATAGTCTGTCTGTACTTTACTACATAGTACACAGAAATTATTAGTGCTAGACCGTGAAAAGTGCCTCTTGAGTCTAAAACATCAATTATTTTTTGGCGCGAGTAAACATTGTTTACATGACACATCATGAGAAATAATTATTTAGCATTGCAGACTATGGGACAACTCATAAAAATAAGAAGTTAAATGCAACACATGCAACAAAGTAACCCAACTAAAAATGAGCACTCAGAGCCAGTATGTTAAGAAGTGGCATCAATCTGCATTGCAGGATATTGTTGATGACTTAGTGAAAGAGAAAGAAGAGGGGTGGAAAAACAGGACTTCTCGAGACTCATACACGACGAAAATCAAATGCTTAGAATTAATTGGGATTTCAATTACACACGATGCCCTATACAAGAGGGTCGAACGGCAGTCTAAAAACAAGCCAACAGAACCACCCAGTCCAGTCGAGGAAGTAGTAGTCAACCAAAACAGCGAAGTTTCATCCGTCTCATCTCCATCAATGGGTAGCAACACAACTGACAACGAAAGCCAAGACCTATTCACAGCCACTAACTCGTCATCCAAGGCAGGCAGACCTAAGGGGAGCACAATGCAGAAGAAGAAAGAGGATGTTAACAATTACAAAGACTGTGTAAATGCCATCACAAAGGAATATTACAACAAACTCACATTCCATAAAGAAAATCGACAGAGGCTTATGAAAGGCCTATTGGAAGCAATCATTGAGCAGAAGAAGGAGGAGTTTGGTGTTAGTGATGACATCCGGGCAACAACGATAAGGACTCGCATAAGAAGAGGGAGACTGTCTCCTACTCACCCAGGCACTTCTCCACCGCTGCTTAATGCTGAAAAGGCCTTGGTTGACATCTGTATCCAGATGGGAAAGATGCGACAGCCTCTTACTCGTGATGATGCAATAGCAGTCATGAATGATATGATTAGCAAAACAGAAATGGCAGAACGTTTGACTGATTTTCAACGGGTACGTACCTTGAATTCAAACAGATATGGGGTTGTTGGAAAAAGTTGGTGGAGGGGTTTTAAGAAGCAACATTCCAGCGTCATTGTCTCAAAGAAGGGAGAGAAGTTTGCTTCAAATCGTGCTGACTGGACAAAGCTTTCAAATATGAAGCAAATGTATGAGTATATCTATAGTGAAATGACAAATACAAACATAGCCTCACCTCGAGATCATCCTGTGTACACGGACCGAGAAGGGAATGAAGTGGAAGAGAGTGAGAGATTTGGGTTGGCACAAGAATTGAAAATTGATCATCCAGACTACGTCCTTTTTGCTGATGAAAGCGGGTGTCAAACAAATCAGAAGCAGGATGGAAATGTTGGGAACAGAAAATTCATCGTTGAACATGGTACTACACCCCAAACTATCTGTAGCACTGCAGACCACAGGTTTACAATTTTCCCATTTACTTCCGGCTCTGGGGAGGCAGTCTGTTGTGTTATAATCTTCCAGCACAAAGAGGAAGAAGTCCCAGTGACTTGGAAGACAGGAATTGATATCACAGTTGAGAATCCTATTCGAAATGAAAAAGGAGAAATTGATTTGGAATTAAACATTGGTGAGAGTAAGTATTATCCGGAAGGACCAAAGTGTAAGTTCAGGGGAAAAGAGGTCGACTGCCTTACCTTTGCATCCGACAGTGGAGGAATTACTGGTGCTATTCTTGTCAAAATCCTGGAGTACTTTGACAAAATTGAACTGTTTGAGAGGTACGAGGGAGGGCCAATCCCTATGCTGATTTTGGATGGTCATCAGAGCAGATTAGACCCAAGATTCATTTCATACATCAACAATCAGAATCACGAATGGAGAGTCTGCCTCGGTGTTCCTTATGCCACAGTCTTGTGGCAAGTTGGGGATGCATCGGAACAAAATGGCAAATTCAAGATTGAGTGGACGAAAGTAAAAGAGTGGATTATGGTTTATAAGAGCATCAATTGCTTACCATGCACCATCGGGCCAACAGACATCATTCCTCTAATTAACAGAATCTTCCACAAGTCCTATGGAAGTGTCAATTCCAACCTAAAAGCTATGGCAGATCGCGGATGGAACCCGCTAAACAGAAAGTTGTTAGAACACAAGGAACTCATTGATGATTCAATTGAACCAATTGTGCCGAACACACTCACAAATGCAACTAACGACAATTCATCTGAAGGAACCATAAGCCTAAATATTCATGAAGGCTTTGCAGGAAGTGTTCTTGATCGGATGATTGCACAGAGAGCTAGATCGTCACAAGCAAAAATAGCAGCAGATGAGAGGAAGAGGAAAGGTGACACGATTCTGCAAAACCTAAAAGAAGCAAAGAAACTTACCTCAGGTGTCATGGCTAGCAACGGCATCCACTCCCTTAAAGATCCTACATTTTTGGAAGCATATAATCACAGAAGAAAAGAGGCGGATGAAAAATTGGAGAAGAATGCAAGTGCCAGAAAGGCACAAGTTGCAAAGAAGATTAAAGGTGTCAAAATGCTGCGAGACAAATATGGACACGAAAGCACACATTTATTTGCTAATTTCAGCAAGGAGGAATGTTCGACTTACCTCCAATATAAGAAGCAGTCAAATAAAGACCCAGGGATGCCCAAGGAGCTACAAGAACGTCGTTTGCGCTGTGTGGAGTGGATTGGTCGGCCTTCACCTACAGCATCCCCAACTGCAAGTGACGACGAGGGTGAGGATGGGCTCGCAATAGATACAACAGCAGAAGAAGCAGAGGGTGAGTTGGAATTTGATGTCATGGATTGTGTCGATGGATTGATGGAATTTGCAACACAGGCAGGGGGTGGAGGGGAGGGCACGATTCAGACTTGCAGAATTTAGTAGCAGGAAATAAAATTAAGCACACAACTAAATCAAACAAGCAGAGCGATGTTCAGCAGAAAACAAGCAAACAATTAAAAATTCAAGTCCAAAGCACACAACAACAAAAGCAGGGCAGTTACAAGTAAGTGCCTGTGTTTCGACATGAAAAACGACGAGCGGGCGAGTGTAAAATCACGGAGCCGTCGATGTTCGTGACGCACGCAACAAGCAATCCGAGGGTCGATATTCAAGGGACAAACACATCATTTAGAACAAAACACAACGAAATCGCACAACAATAGAGAGGACAACAATAGAGAGGACAACAATAGCAGTGAGGGGCGCCAATAATGAACTGGCCGAGAGCTGCAGATGCTGGGGCAAAAATCGGGGGCGCGTTGTGGTGCTGTTGTTTGCTTCGCTTGTGTTAGATATTGTACACTACAAAAGCGAACAACACAGCTGCTGTTTGGTGTGTCAGAACTGTGCGTGCTGGCTGATTTTTCGCACATTCTGAGGGCTCTCAATATCTGACATTTTTCTCCTGTAGAAAGTGTACCGAATTCTACGGGATCCACTTTGACGCATTATGCCCATTTTTGAGTTGAACAGCATTGCAATTGCAGCTGCCTTCGTTCCATTCTGAGGACTTGTCGAGCTGGACTTAAGCCCCTGAGATAGTCCCAAAGGGTTGTGCAATGTTGGCCGGGACTCATGGGGTGTATATTGAGGCCGCACCAGCCGCCAAAGATATCTGACATTTAATGCGTCAAAGTGATTTCTGACCCGTACCCCTAACTCTCTACTTCAACTGAAAACGCGCCCCGAATCTTCACTCGATTGCGATTTTTTGCCCAGTGCCACAACGGGGCTGTTTTTGTCCCAGTTCCAGCACGGGGCGAAAATGACGTCCCAGTTCCAGCACGGGGCCGGTGGCCATTTGGTACCCAACATATGCAACAACGCGACCGGGGATAACATGGCGGACAAACGAGCGCGACAGCTTCGCCACAGGCTTTGTGCGGCCATTGCACTGAATCCAACCGCCACCGAGTACAATTCATCCGAGTTATTTCGATCAATTTGCGATGAAAATCAGGCCGGCGAACATTGCGATGCCTCCGTTAGTTCGTGCAACATTGACAACAGCCCCCAACAAATCGTTTGTGAGGATTCGTCAAACGTAACTCCTTTGATGATGGCATGCGACAAATGTCATTCTGCAGCTTTGGTCTACCTAAGAAATGAAATTGAAAAATCGCATCCCGGACATCTTCATGCTAATCGCGACGAATACTCAGCAAGACGAGATCCATCACTTCGTGATCTCGTCGAATTATGGGGCCATCCAACAGAATCATCATCAACATCAGAGGGAGCGAATAGTGCTGCTCATCACGCTCTCGCAGCAGGGTTTCCCTTCGGTCTGGATGTTGTGGAATATTTCTCTAGCCGTTGTCCAGACGATTTCACAACACTAAATCCTAAAGAAAGGAGCAAGATCAGTCGGCTTCACGAATTTCACTCGCTTGTATCTCAAGCAAATGCCAATGGAGATACACCGATTATGATGGCGTGCGTGTTCGGTCATACAACGATGATTAAGCATGTTTTAGAGAAGTGTTTGGAGTTATCAATAAATGCATTAAGAGAAGCGTCGTCGAACCAACTCGTGACACTAGAAAATTCTTCCATTGAGGAACTTTGGCGACCGGTTCAAGGAATCTTTGCAATGAGAAACAAAGACGGATGCTCGGCCTTAAATTTGTCATGTGGACATGGTCACGTTGATATTGTTCGCTTGATTTCTCTCCCTCTTTGTGTGAAGGTCTGTTGGACTGACAATTGGGTACATATTTTGCATGAAAATGAGCCAACTGATGCAAGCGAAGCTAGCAGATTATCAAGTGATACCGTGCAAAGCATCATTCTGAAGCCTTTGGTTGCCATATCATTTGAAGACGCCAAATTCTGTCAAGAATCACTGGGAAATCTTGAATCCGAATTGAAATTGATGAAACAAGAGCAAAACCGAGTTGGGAAGTTTAAACTTAATGAGTTCACAGAGCAACGCAGAAAAATTAATCAATGCGGAGAAATACTCAATGCTGAACTGAATAGAATGGCTGAGTCTGCAATGACAGAACTTATGAATGACGACGGAGAAGCTTTTTCAACATTCTTGCCCAACCGGAATGCCGCAAAGAAGAAAAAGAAGAAGAGCAAAGGGACTCGCAAGGCAAAGCAGGAAAATGTGCCAACTCTCACTGGTAATGAAATTTCGTTATCCTACGAATGCACCACCGAGGGAGATAACGAACGTGAATCGCAAACTGCAGGTCAGACTGGTAAACAGTGTACTTCTCATCTTCTTTCAAATGAGTCGCCATTTATTACCCTACATGATGGTAGCATCATTTCCAAAACTCAACAATATGATTTTTGCGAAACAGTAAATTCAGAGGAGCCACTTACTGAAGAAAAAGGTGGCAAACAAGCTTCTCAATCTCTTCGAAGCGTGCTTCAATCTCAAATCCTCAGACACCAACACCCAAAAGAAGATACACCGCTATGTGATCAGACAGGGTTTGATATCGAAGCAAAAATGGAGTCGCTCTGTCTTGATCCATCTATGCTATTATTGACGTCACATGGTATGGCCATGGAGATGTCACCCTGTCAGTTGGAAGCAATGCAATCAATCTTGGAGCATCAATTTAATGCAACAATAGAAGCCCAAAGAATACAAAAGCGGCTACTCTCAGCCAGAAAGGATGAGTAATGTAGTAAAGTAGCATTTATCAATCTATTGTTCGATGTTAAATGCCTGACCTAAGCCACTTTCTTCTTTGGTTTTGGGCCTACAAATGTATTGAATGCAATATAAACAGTTACTCCACATGCAAAACCGAGAGTGGGAGATGTAATAGCCGTTGTTAACGCAGTGCCTAAGCCAACAAGAAGATCAATTCCTTTCAACTGCAATAGTTTTCTAGGCATTACTACATTCTGTACCACAGCACTGACGATCACAGCGCTCAATGCTTTAAATTTGTAGTTTTCAAAAGAAATTAACACATAAAGGGAGATTAATGAGTACATTACAATAAAATCATGCTCACCTGCTTTCGGCGTTGGGCTCATAATGGACATGTATGGCATCATGTAAATCCAAAGGAGTGCAGTGATTATGCATGCCAATTTTGAGGATGCCCCAGTCATTCTACTGACGAGTGATCTTGACATGGATCCAGACACAGGTGCAGAACCAACAGCTCCTTTCAATCATATAATATAAAGAAGTATGTGGGGTAAGAACGATCCCATCAGGTAGCTCAAAAAGATTCATATTGTATAACATAATGCTTACCAGCAGCAAGATTTGAAATCCCTTGAGCAATCAATTCTCTTGGGGCTGACCACGGCACAGAATTTTCAGCTTCAAAGCCAGATGCAATACCCACAATCGACAAAAAGTTCACTCCAGAGAAAATTGCAGCAGTGATGAAAAGCTTCACAACTGAACCATCAAAACATCTCTGTGCAATAGGAACCTTGAAAAGTTCATTCACATCAAGCACCTCCAATGGTATCTTCAATACACCAAACAGCGACAATCCCGAGCTCGATTCTACTGAGGGTATTTCCCCTACAACTCCTCCATTGTATCCAAATTGTACGCTGAAAATTGTTGCCGCTGCTGTTGCGAACAATACTTCGGAACCAGGCGGCATGGATTTGGGGAGAAAGGTCTTCGCTTTCATCACGAAGCATGTGCACGAAATAAATAAGATGGCAGGGACAAAGTCCCACGTTTGAGGGTGCGAAATGGCAAAAAATATATTGGCCACACCACTGATACCAGTTGCCGATGGAACCGCAGCTTTGACAGTGTTGACCAATTCTCCGAATGCAGACTCTGCTGTCAATGTTTTGAGGGTAGAACCATATGCATACAAGCCATTTGGTAGAGCGGAGGATAGCACACCAAGTTCACATCCCCACTGCATAAATTGAAATGGAACCAAACGACAACGCAGAAAGAAATCATACAACGTTATTCAATAGCACGAGTATCTTTCACTAAAATGTATGATCGCACCTTGAACCCAGTCTTCACCGCACCAGGAACTGTCTGAGCTAACTTACCAAAGCCCACGAAGGCCATGGCGATTGATGCTATCCCAATGTACAGAGAGTAGGCCGACACGAGCTTCACGTATTCCTCCTCGCCGTACTTGGCAATGTATGCCTCTCCTCCAAGGTCAGTCTTTGCCATAGCAGCTGTGAGACTAGTGACTCCGCTGTTCATCCAGGGAGAACCTAATGCAGAAAAGAAACATGTCCAACATCCCAACTAAGCTAAGAGCGCAGTTGGAACAACATGCACACGTGATACAGTGGCAGAACAAACGTACCCGTTGCTAAACCCCAAGCGAAAAGAGGAGCCCCCGCTGTAGTCAATCCACGATACCCAGCATAACCCACAGTTTCGGCGTAGGCTATGAGTTGAGGTACCGACGTGGCGGCCATGATGGCTCCGGATAGGACATCGCGAAGCGGACTTCATTGTTTCGTGTGACGAAGTCCATGAAAACGGGACGCATAAGTGACTAATGAGTGTTTTATTGAGAACATATCCACAAACCGCTTACTTGAATTGAGGGACTCCCATTATAGTGTATTGACCCTTGCTTGATTTTCTTTCTTCTCAAAAAAGTTGGACGGAAAGGGACGAGGCAAAAGTGTTGATGGGTCGGTGCAGCATTGGTGCGTGATGTGATCACTTCATCGACGCCTACTACTTGTGAGGCTCTTGATATTACCAGCAGCCGCTGCAAGATTTTTTGCAGCGAAACAGATTGCGATTTGTAGAGACAGAGGAAGAGAAGTACATTAAAATAAAGTGGCTTGTAGTACGAGTGTATGCCAAAATGGGCCGGAGCGCCTCGCGAGCTTCGCGCGCGCTGCGCTCCCTCGCCCTTTTAGTTTGTGAAATCATTTTCTTGTTACACACTCTTTTGTGACACGATAACATTCCCTTCAAGTTTTAAAGAACCCTTGTTTAAAATTTTTCGTCTCTACGTCTTAAGGTTGCGAGGATGCTTATTTTTGGCGCGAAAATTTCCATGTCTTGTATACGCCAAATTTTTTTAAAAAAAAAAAATTTTTTTTTTTTTATTTAAATTATAAGAATAAATTAAATAAATCTTTATTTTTAATTAATTATAAAATATTAAAAAATTAATTTTTTTTAATTATATATATTTAATATTTTATTATTTAACTTTATGATATTGACGCCATCTTTTCGACAGGCAAAAACGTTTTGTTGTCTAACATTTTTCGTGATCGGCCATTTCTGAACCATGGCAGAAGCTAGCCACATCCATCGACATGCCATCTTTCCACGGAGAACAATCCAACCACGTCGTCACTTCTAAATCTGAACACCAATAACTCATCTACACTTCATTGCACGGCATTTTCCGGTCTGACTGTGCCAGTGACTGCCTCCGGTTGATTGTTATCTTCGCGTGAAAACAGGCATTTCACCGGAGTGCGTGTCTGTTCGATCTGATCGAGATCTAGCACAGACAAGATCGTGAAGGTCCCTTGGGGCGATGGACAGACGGGCAGCTGGGCACAAAACAGAACCAGGCTGCGAGGGACGTGACTAAGGTCCCCTCGCAGCCTCATTCTTTTTGTTGAACAGCCACACCATGACGGTGTTGCAACGGAGTGGGTTTTGTTAGCATAGCTTGTTCTTTTTCTCCAACGCAAACGGCACAACCAACACGTGCCTCACCGCACAACGCCACTCGCAGCACGTCGACGGCCCCTACGATGAGCCTCACGGATGCGAGCGGCGTCGATGACGCGGAGGAGCAGCAGGCAGCACTGGCCCCCCCAACGATTGCACCCATACACGCCGCACCGGCAGCCAACGATACCGTCGAAGATGACGGACGCGGTGACCCTCCAACGCAACGCACACTGACATATGCTACGACGCACATCACGCAAGACGGAGAGGGGGAAAACGGAGGAACGGCGCCAGCAACGACGGCCACGCAACAGCAACAGCCAGCCACACCAGCCCCAATTAACGGGGGCAACAACTCGGGAGGCAACGACGTGCCCGGTGAAAACACGCCTCAAATCGCGTCGGCGCGTAAAGTAATGGCGACACGCCAAACGTCAAAGGACCAAGTGAAGCAAGAATTCCGCTGGCAGGAAAAAGCAGAAGCAACCACAAGAACGTGGGAGAAATTCCGCGACGAAGTCCTCATCGCGACACAGAACTTGGATGTGTTCGTGTACATGGCGGACAAATCGCCGTTCCTCCAGGTCATCCACTCCATCGCAAAGTTTTTTGATAGACGAGCGGGACCCGACATCAACAACTCAATCGTCGGCTTTGTGGGCAAGAGAACGCAGTTTCGAGACCCTCACCCGGTAATCCTCCCTGTGAGGAACACATGGGCATGGACTGCAGCTTCCGCGGTGCTTGATGAAGCAGTGGCAACAAGTTTCTACGCCAACGCAACAGAAAAGCGAGTCTGCTGGGTCCCCAGCCCGAATGCTGAAAGACAGCAAGTGTTAGTGCCACGCATGGTATTTCTGCCATCCCCACTCGCAAAATTCGTGCTGAGCGAGAGGCGGACAGCATGGGAACTGCGCGTAGAGCTACAACGAATGGTGGAGGATGACAGCACAGGAGTGGACGAGGAAGACGCGAGCTTACTGTTGGAGTGGCTACTCGTCGCCAGCCAGTCCACCAGCACAACCACATGCACGCCAGCAGTGCAACTCTCGGTGAACGCAGTCAGCACCAAATGCGAAGTGTTCGCGAAATGGGCGTACTACCGGCTTGAAAGCACCCTGGGAAGGAAGCAGGGGCAACAAAACACGACGGCAGGAGGTACTGGCAACCAAGCGACCCTCGAGAGCGCACGGGCCATACGAGGGCTCGCTGAGTCAGTCCAACGACTGGCCGCCCAACAGCAACAACCGGGGCAAGCACCGGCCCAACCGAGAGAGGGAGCCAACAAATCAGACACCACCACACTGTCGCCCTATGGGCTGGCAGCTCTCATGGGGTGGTGCCACGTCTACCAGGAGGGCGAGGTACCGCCGATCTGGGCAAGGCTCATGGCAACCAAGGACACTGGCGACCAGCGCGCCATCATCATGTCAGCCATGGCGCGTCTAGCTGATGAGAAGCGCATGGACTTCGACAACAGGGTATATTTGTCTGATAAGACAATTGACTCAGTGGTGAAGCTCCAGCCAAACCCAGGAGACTCTATCCCCAATTTCGAGTCAGCGGGCAAAGGGCTGAGCATTCTGGCGTGCAGACCCAAAACAACGGCAGAAATCGAGAGTGAACGTGAGCGATCCGTGGCAGAGAAGAAAACCACCGCAACACGAACACTCCCAGAGGCGTTGCAGCTGGAAAAAGGCGACAGCAGACTTCCAGCAGCGACGTACGACCAATTGAGGAAAAATGTCTCTATGTTCGCCCTATGGAATCAGGTGTTATGGGGCGCGCGGTGCGATTTCGCCAAGAGACTCGATGAGATCTACCAGGTCCTACGACTCCTGTCCGTGAGCGGGATGGAACACAAATTCACTCCCACGTTGTGTAAGCAGATCACGTGGGCTATTGTCCACGACAAGTGCAACTTCTTTCATAAACGCCTTCTGCCTGACGATTTCAAAGGGGACAACCCACCAAAATTTCCGCAGTCACTCCTGGACGACCTAATCCCGAAGATTATGTTTCAAGAACCAATCTATAGGTCCATGTACCCGCTCGCGTGGGAAGAGCCGACGCTGGCGGCCTACAATGGACTCACTCCACCGACAGTTGCCAACCCCTTCGCCACAACACCTCTTCCCCGACAGCCACAACAAGCATCACTATCAATGGCGCACTTGCACCCCTGGATCGCAAACAGGATGAAGGAGTACCACGCCAAGTTCAAGGGAAAGGTGATGATGTCCAAGATCCTAACTGGAGCCAACACCACTTTTGACCAACTCCCGGTGATCCAGGAGTTCATCAATAAAGACAACAACAAAAATGAATTATGCTACAATCACATCATGGGCACATGCTCGAACAGGAGGTGTTGGTACCGTCATGCGTCAAGAGCCCAGGTGCCAAACAGTTTTGCCGGGGACCTCATTCACCTATGTGGCCCAGGGATAGATTACGTGGTACGCAATGAACCCCCGAGTGGGGGAAGAGGGCAACAGGAACGGCATAACGCAAGCGGATACTATGGACGCGCAGTGGTTGGAAGTGGCGGGGCGGTGACGGGCAACTACGACGGTGGCAACGAGCCCAACAATGGAGCGAACGGACAGGGAGGAAAGCGGCAGCCGAGAGAGCAACAAAACCGGTACGATAGCATGGGAAAGCAACAGCGACGAACCTGACGGTTACTGAGGTCGGAGGATGCACGGGAAGACGGCGAGAGGCTGACTAGTAGTATCAGCCGTAAGCGGACGGAAGATGCCATTCAGGCGGCATTGCCGGGGTTAACTGACAGTGCGCATAAAATAATTAACAACGATGAGGAAAATAAAGGGGTTTCAGTAAAGAAGTGGAAGGAAACACGGGGGCGAGAGTTGATGTTCGGAGGCCAAGGTAAGAGAGATGCAGGGATGATCACTGACAAGGAACACAGACGGCAAGGAGAGACACGGGTGACGGGTAGCGGTCGTGGCGCAGAGGACGAGCAGAACGAGGGATCAACTGGAAAGGAGACCGGCAGTGGCGAAGAGCCAACAGCGATGTGCAATCAAGGGACATCACATGAGGCAGACGATGAGTCGCCCATGGAATCAAAATCATTAGACACAGCCAAAGCAGGCCTAAATGCGCCCAGGCTACCGGATGGACGGGAGATAAGCGGGCAGCTAAAAAAACTGTGACGCCGCCAATCGAAACAAAGGCGAATACAAAAGCAAGAATGCAGCCCAGCGAAGAGCTACTGGCGCACACATAAGGGAGTAGCATCGCTTCCAAAACCAGCTCCCCAGGAACAGCAGCCCAAAGGAGCCATGCACCCGACGGGATTAGCTCGCCATCACCCGGCAGCAAACACCCTACTTCGCTACGCTACACAAAGATGCCCAGTCAACACGGGCAAACAATGGACTCTGGAAGAGATCGAGGCCGCAATCGCCAAAGGGCCCCACAAGTCAGCGCTCATACCAGAGGCAATGGAACAACTGCAGGCAGAGGTGGCAGAAAAAGTCAAGAAAGGACACGCACGGATAGTAGACTGGGAGACACTCAAACGTGAAGGTGTCCCAGCAGAACTCAAAATATCGCCAATAGCGATGATTCCCCACAAGTCGCGGGCCTTTCGCGCCATCCTCGACCTATCCTTTGGGATCAAGCTCATGGATGGACGGCGCATCCCCTCCGTCAAAGAAAGCACAACACTAACAGCGCCTGCAGGCGCCATTGATCAGTTTGGACACTCGTTGAATAGGGTAATCCATGCCATGGCTGAGGCGGGAGATGAAGCCAAAGTGTTCATGGTTAAGTACGATATTAAAGACGGGTTTTGGTGGCTCAACTGCCAAACAGGGGAAGAGTTCAATTTCGCGTATGTCCTCCCGCAACAGCCAAACGAACCGGTCGAACTAGTGGTGCCATCCGCGCTGCAGATGGGCTGGGTAGAATCGCCGGCATACTTCTGCACAGCATCCGAGACAGCACGAGACGCCTCAACGGCGTATATGGAAGGGCCGTTAGGTAGCATGGAAGACCACAAGTTTCTCACACACGCCATGGCTGGAAGTGATGTGGCAAACCTCCCGAAACGACAGCTAATGATTTGAAAGACTTCATGGAGGTTTACGTTGACGATTTCATCCCGATCGCCATCGCGTCTTCAAAAGAGCAACTCAGGCACATCGCAAACGGGGCCCTCCACGGCATTCATGACGTGTTCCCTAGCCATCCAAACCACGACGAAGACCCCATATCCATGAAGAAAATACGAAAAGGGGACGGCGTATGGGCCTTAGTGAAGGACATCCTCGGCTTTATGTTTACAGGCGATATTGGAAAAAAGACAATACAACTTGAGACTCCCAAACGTGATTTCCTTTTGGGGACACTGCACCGGTGGATGCGGTCAGCTAAAAAGCAGGGGACGGGAATACCTTTCATGGAATTCGAATCCGTCATCGCGAAACTACGCCACGCTTTCATCGCCATCCCAGCCGGGGTAGGGCTGCTTTCTGTATGCAACCCACTCCTGGGAAAACGCCCGGCGCACGTGCACCTAGGCAGAAACCGCCAGCTACTTCAGGCGATGAGCGACTGCCGCACAATCTACGCCGGCTACGATTCAACCCACCCCGTGTGAGGAACTGGTCACTGGGTGGCCACAATACGTCGGTGTAAAGGATGCGTCGAAACATGGCGTCGGTGGGATCACCATTGGGGAAGCCAACAAATGCACCCCAACAGTCTTTAGGGCAGAATGGCCCGACGACATCAAACAAGCATTGGTGTCAACAAGCAACCCTACAGGGACCATAACAAACTCGGATCTCGAACTGGCCGGTCTACTTCTCCTCTGGCTCACGATGGAAGAAGTCTGCCACTTCGAACCGGGAGCGCACATTGCGCTGTTTAGCGACAATTCGCCTACAGTACACTGGGTACGACGAATGTCTTCCCGAGGTTCAAAAGTCGCATCACAACTCCTCCGGGCCCTCGCCCTCCGGCTAAAACTCAAACAAGTCTCGCCGCTCACACCGCTCCACATCCCCGGAGACCGCAACCGTATGACAGACCTGCCGTCGCGTTCCTTCGGCAGCGAGAAAAATGGTATTGCGCCACTGACAATGATTTACTAACTCTGTTTAACCGCGAATTCCCCCTTCCCAACCAGCAATCCTGGACAGTCTTCCGGATATCCAACGCAGTTTTTACGAAAGTGCTTTCCGTGCTGCGGATGCAGCATATCGAAATGGACGCGTGGAGGCGACTTCCCGCAATAGGGAGGTTCGTTGGCGACATTGGCGAGCCTACTGCCAACCTCTGGGAGTGGACCCTCATCTACAGGGTCACACACATGAAGAAAAATGCAGACACCTCATGGGATTTGCAGGAGCTGTCCGCATTGGATGCTATGGTAGCGGACGCCAAGTCAGGGGTGGAACAACGCTACGGCTCTCACGGCCGTTGGACAGAAGATTGCCTTGGACACAGGGGTGGATCCCACAAAAGTAGCTGGATCGAACGCTACTTACCTTGCATTCAACAGGCCATAAAAGGTTGGGAGAAGGAGGATCCCCACACGACCAAGAAGCTGCCAGTCGAAGTGGATGTACCAGAACTCCTCATGAAATGGGGCTCTACGACCGGTGCATCAGCACGCGAAACCGCCACTGGCGACCTGGCCCTGATCGCATTCTACTTCCTTCTGCGAGTGGGAGAATACACAATTAAACAAACACGCAACGAAAGCAAGCAAACCGTCCAATTCAAAATGGAAGATGTCACCTTCTTTCATCGGACGCAGCAAGGACAACTTCGCCAGCTCAGCCGCTATGCACCGGACGAGGCCATCATGTCGGCGGTCGGGGCAAACCTCAAGTTGGACAATCAAAAGAATGGGCACAAAGGGGTGTGCATACACCATGAAGCAAATGGCGACCCATTCCTCTGCCCAGTGCGGGCACTCGCCCGTCGTTACATCCACATTCGCACACATATGACGAACGATTGGACGACGCCATTATCAGCATGTTGGGAAACACCGGAGGAATGTGGCGATGTCACCGACAAGGACATTTCACGCAGTCTTAAAGCTGCAACACAGGCGCTTGACTACCCGGCAACCAGAGGCATCCCAATCCAACGCGTGGATACACACTCCCTTCGTGGAGGCGGGGCAAACGCCCTATCACTCAATGGTTACAGCGACACACAGATACAGAAAATGGGACGGTGGACGGGCGAATCGTTCAAGGAATACATACGCAGTGAACTAGCAGAGTTCTCAATGGGAATGTCACGGGCAATGCATAAAGTGATTGGATACACTGTAGTCTCTGGAGGATCATTCCACGAGCTACCAGCGGAGCTGGCCGACCTGGCCATTGCAGCCTAGCACAGTAACAGGATTTGTGTCAAGGAATGACGGCAACAAACAACAATCGGTGACTGAATCTTGACATAGTCCTGCGGCAGCAAAGCTGCATGCGCATGAAAGCAGCGGGATACGCAACCACAACACGCCAGCCAACGACAACACTTTTGTGATGCGACGGGATGAGCGGCGCCCACCTGATACAGTGTCCGCCCGATCATCGTCGCGGTGGTGGGTGAAAACTCGCCCAAAAGTGCAGACCCTTGGCAACTGTAGCACGCAGGAGGCGCGCTAGGTGGGCAAGGCAACTTGCCAAGGGGTCTGGATTCGGGGTTTTGGAACTAAAGTCTAACCCCACCCCAGTTTTCGGCACCACTCACAAACCCTTTGTCGTACTTGTTGTGTGTAGCTAGTAGTAGCGTAGTCACCCCACGTATCCAACACCCGTCATTGGTAGGCGGCCCGGCGAGCAAGAGCCAAGGCCCAGTGCTCTCACTTGGTTGGGGCGATGGACAGACGGGCAGCTGGGCACAAAACAGAACCAGGCTGCGAGGGACGTGACTAAGGTCCCCTCGCAGCCTCATTCTTTTTGTTGAGCAGCCACACCATGACGGTGTTGCAACGGAGTGGGTTTTGTTAGCATAGCTTGTTCTTTTTCTCCCACGAGCCCACCCTTTGACCAAGGCAAGGCAACTTGCCAAGGGGTCTGGGTTCGGGGTTTTGGAACTAAAGTCTAACCCCACCCCAGTTTTCGGCACCACTCACAAACCCTTTGTTGTACTTGTTGTGTGTAGCTAGTAGTAGCGTAGTCACCCCACGTATCCAACACCCGTCATTGGTAGGCGGCCCCGGCGAGCAAGAGCCAAGGCCCAGTGCTCTCACTTGGATCTGCCTTCCCCGCTCGACAAAAAGCGATCTACCACACATCGCACACACACAAAAACACCAGGACATCGTGAAAATTGGGACGGGCGCATCGTCCAATTGTGTATTAGACACAATAATCAACCTGCATTGGAACCACCACACTCTTTTTCTCTCCCTCCCTGTGCACATGAGTAAGAAGCACAAATCAACTCCTTCTGCACAGGAGATGAAAGAGAGAGCGGTTTGGGATACTTTGATGGTGATACCTATATATTTCGGAAGAAGGTGGTGGAGGGGGAGGAAGATGCCTGGTTGGATGGCGGGGTGGGGGGTGACGATGAAGAAGAGGGAAATGTCACCGGTCCGGGCGGGTTGGATTCGACTTCTATTTGGAAGCCGAGAGAGGATGGCGAGGGGAAGAAGCCGACGAAAACTTCAAAATATGTGAATGAAGATGACACACAAGAGGAGGTAGGAGATTGGTAACGCTGCTTCAAAATGCCGAGGAGACGGTCATGGCAGCATTGACAAGGCATGGATCGACATTGCGCCAATTGCAAGCGCAAGAGCAGAAGTTGGCAAAGAAGAATAAGAGTAAGAAAAGAAAGCAAAAGCCTACTGCAGACGATGAAACTGTTGTCGACTCGTCAACGACACAATCCTCCGCCGAAAACGATGATGAAAACATCGATCTGTTAAAAAGCAAAATTAAACAAACAAGAGAGGCAGTAGAAGAACTCACCGAGTTGGCGGATGCACTACTATTTGAGGGTGAAACGGATGCTTACGAACTAACAAAATCTGATTGGATGCACAGATTTAAATTAGACAACGGAAACAATACAAAAAGACCTCCCGAAGTGATGGACGGTGCTCTACCCTCGAAGAAAGCTCGTCACGACTACTTAAGTGACACTACTACTACCTCTTCTAATGACAAAGCAATGCAAAAGGAATAGAAATTGACCTCGCAACATGCCGAAATAATGTGGGAATACAAAGGGAACGAAGACGGGGCGATACATGGCCCATTCACCAGCCGTCAAATGTTGGAATGGACGTCTTGTGGATACTTTGTTGGAGCTAGCGCTGTGGACATACGTCAGGTGGGCAGTGGGAAGGATTGTGATGTGAATGAAAAGACTAACATGGATGACCCCATGGCGGATCTTATGGAGGACGAGGAGGTGAGTGAGGAAAAGACAAGAAGCAATGAATGGATGCGTTCGGATGCGGTTGATTTCAATTTATACCTGTGATAATATAGATCATTAATATGAATAGAATTTGTGTCGTTTATGAGATTTGATGTAACCTAACGTCTTTTCCATACCGTTCGTGTATACTTTAGATGGACACCTTTACGTGTGGCGAGTCCATAATGGTTTTAAGCTTTCCGTTTCTTCCCTGAAAGACTATCACTTTCGCTCTTTCTCTCCACAGTCGCAGCCCTCTCCGCCTTGATGGCATTCTCCTTAGCACCCTTATACCTCGCAACAAATGAATCAATCTTAAATTTGCGCTTGCACCCCACATAATTCATATACCGAATCTTCCCAAAGATGGGCCGTTCCTTCCAACCCATGTCATGTATTCCCATGATGGACCATCCTACGCCGACAAAGCCATTTGGATCATTGCCATCGTAGGCATATCGATCATTGAAATATTGTGCCGTCGCTAGGGCATAGGATGGCGAGATGGTCCATTCCAGTATCTTTTTGGCCCAATACATTCTCATCTTTGTTGATTGTCATGAGGCATGGAGGTGAACAAAATTTTTGAACAATTGGATGAAAACAACAAAAAATCGACAGAATAACAAACTCACAAATCCATGCAATCCCCCCTCCCTAACCAACTGCAACTGCCCCGCATCCCACAAATCATCATGCGTCTCACCCCTCTCTAACTCCCTCCAGGTATACAAATGCTCCCTCTCATCCTGAGCATGCAACTCTAAAGTCTCCCTCGCCCAATCCGCCGCCCCCTCCAACGAATCATACCCGTCCGGCGTGTAGTAGACAAAATTATCGCTGAGTTCGCGATGGACCACTCCCTCTTCTATAAAGGCGGCGGTTCCGTTGGGGTGTGTTTTGAGAGCGCGGACTTTGAGCGTGAGGCGTTGGAAGGATATTTGGCCGTGGTTGATGTAGGGGGATAGATTGGTGCAGACTGCGGAGTGATTGGGGTCATTGCGAAGAGTGTCAAAGGTTTGCATTTTTCAATGCATGTGACACAATGTCTGCTGTCAGAGCATGGTCGACGCCACAATGAACCAGGCGGTCACAAATTTCCTCAGCAGTTACCCAAAGAGCTGCTTTCTCCACTGGGAGACAGTTGTTGATGATCAGTATCCGTTTCCTCACATCACTGTTCAGTGGATTGTTGCATGTAATGGCAGCTTTCAACATGAATGCAGGTGATGGGGGAATGGAAGGGAGTGCAAAAAAATGATAGTTCCAATACCAAAATAGTTCCAATTCAAGTTGATTATTGTGTCTAATACACAATTGGACGATGCGCCCGTCCCAATTTTCACGATGTCCTGGTGTTTTTGTGTGTGTGCGATGTGTGGTAGATTGCTTTTGTCGGCGGGGAAGGCAGATGGGACCTTCACGATCTTGTTTGTGCTAGATCTCGATCAGATCAAACAGACACGCACTCCGGTGAAATGCCTGTTTTCACGCGAAGATAACAATCAACCGGAGGCAGTCACTGGCACAGTCAGACCGGAAAATGCCGTGCAATGAAGTGTAGATGAGTTATTGGTGTTCAGATTTAGAAGTGACGACGTGGTTGGATTGTTCTCCGTGGAAAGATGGCATGTCGATGGATGTGGCTAGCTTCTGCCATGGTTCAGAAATGGCCGATCACGAAAAAATGTTAGACAAGACTTGGAAATTTTCGCGCCAAAAATAAGCATCCTCGCAACCTTAAGGCCGATCCTTACGGGGCGGTGGAACGTAGAACGTACATCGCATTTTTGTGTTCTACGTAGGCATTTACGAGCCTTATGGTGACGTAGACGAGGAAGCAGAACACCTTCATCTCTGGAGAATGGGTTATCAGTCAACGAATTTGACGCAGAGCGATTTGCTCTGCGTCGGCCCGACGCAGAGCAACGTGATGTACCGTCTACGTTCCACCGCCCATAAGGATCGGCCTGTTTCATCTGCGTCGCCCGACGCAGATGAACTTTTTGAGAAGAGGCCCTAAGTTTCTGGATCGGCACACATCGCCCGAAAGTTCGCAATTTTTAGTACTGAGTTCCTACTGTATAAGTAATTACGAACAGAATTCAAAAATGACTTCACGACCACAATCACACCATGTCAACTAGACACAATGTACGCTGCGCACTTCGGCAATGATAAGGTCCGTGTCAACATTGACGGATACAGAGACTACAAGTGTCTACGATCTGTCAACCGTAAGGCTCGATTATTACATGACGCATCCGAATACTACGTTACGTCGTACGATAAGGATCGGCCTAAAATGATTTGTGACTAATGTTCCCTTAACGCCAATCAGACGACTAGTCCAGATCTGGACAAGACGTTACGACTAGTCCAGATCTGGACTAGTCGTAACTTGTTTTGCAGAAACTCATAGAAGACGACGTCGTACAGCCAAGCCGACATCACCGTTGGATTCCTCGTGAAAAATTACCACTAGAGACATATCACCACCCCAATATGTTGTCATACACCACAAGCGCCAGTCACGGCCAAAAATTACTACAGCACATCGTGTTATCATCGTGTTATGTTGCGGTCCCATGCAGACGTGAGGAAAATTCTGATGGATTGGTGGTTCTCGAAAACCGGGAACATGTAGATACACAACTTCAACACGGAAAATTTACAGAAATACCCGTCATTATAAGTTATGACTAGTCCAACGAAGTGCACCCTCGAATACGACTAGGCCAGATGTGCTCTATTCATGTTCTTAAAAAATTCGTGTTCTGATTGGCGTTAAAGTTTACAGAATGATTGTGGAAAATAATGTCAGACGTTTCACACAAAGATATATTTTTAAAGGTAGGCATATATTAAAACACTGAGAGTACCCATGTAAGTCCAAGCGAAAAATAATTTATTTAAGGGTAAGTTCACAACAACTTTGTGGTCAGTACCTGTTTTGGCAAAAAGAAAAAAAACTGTCTCACTGAAGGAGAAGAAGGAGGAGAAGAAGAAGAAGAAGAAGAAGAAGAAGAAGAAGGAGAAAAAGGCTCAGTTTCCAACACAACTAAGATTTTGAAAAAATCTTGATACGAACGACAATATCATACAAAGTTTGTATGATGGAATACCTGTAATGTATATTGAATGACGTAGTAAATATCATTATTTTTACGATCGCACTTCGAGGTCACGCAATTTACATGATGAACAAAAACCGTAAGATATTACCTTTCTTCAAACCATTTTTTCCTTATAATACCCATTTTATATAAAAATATTGCTAGGTCATACTATTGTTATGTGAAATTATAACTTAAAAAAATTCAATATCATATCTGATAATACTAACACCTTTTTAGGATTAGATCAAGGTCATGCTAATTTACTAGTAAAAATAATATCATAGTGAAAAAGTCTATATTCTATATCATACTATTAATATTAGCCTCCTGCCAACCCAACCCTTCACCTGATTGAGGGGGGGGGGGCACAATTCCATTATGCATTGGTTTCAAAAAACAATACTCCATGCAGCAAAAGAAATGTCATTTTTATAAACAACCAATCTTTAGCCCAGCATGCTACCCCTTTTCATTCACAAATACAATCATTATTTGAGTGACAGCTCCAGTAGAAATGTATACAGTGCAAGTCATAGAATTGGTCCTCTATGTAATGCAAGTATCCCCTACCAGTTCACAAGAAAATACATCCTCACATCATCCATATGCCCAGTTCTTTGAATGACCGAAAACAAACTCACATCACTTGCACAGTCACAAGTTGAGGCCCCTTCTTGAAAAATGATCCTTCGGGTTCCAAGGTGTTGGTTGTGGTCTGCATTGACAAAAGGGGTAGGTTCCAAGGCATTGGTTGTGGTTTGCATTGACAAAGGGGTGCTTGCAATGTGTATTTGAGCTCTCACTTCAAAAGTTGTACAAATAAGAAAATGATCAATGATGGACCCCTACCATACCTTTTGTCCATTTATGTGTCACTTGACATGGGCATATTGATGTTGGTGCAGCCGGTTGAATCCTTTGTGGATCAAGAATGTGAGCCCACCAAGAAAAAAATCTGCATGTCACCATAAGAATCAAAGTGGCAGCAGCTTTGTCATTCCCCCACCGGATTGACCAATTCAAAAATGCAATTCAACTCAGCACAACCTCAGTCAGACTTTTGGGGGGTCGGTTCTTGCCTCTTTGCATATACAACCCAAGGCGAACTTTTGGAGGGGTTGGTTGTTGTCTGTGGAGATGCTTAGTTTCACATGTCCGCTGCGTCCGCGTCGAAAAATTGTTGAAAAAGACACCGTCCAGGACACGTCCAGGACACGTTCAGGACATTGTGTCTTTTTTGTGTTTTGAAATGAGGACACAGGACACCAAAATCTGGACACCAAGGACATCAAGGACACGACAGGACATTGAGTTTCTAATGCATCTTGAACCCTTTACTAGTACTTTTAAGTAAAAATTACAATTTTTCTATGCAATGAATCTCTCATTTGAAATTTATACAGTCTATAAAGTACGTTTATCAAATTGAGACATCGTGTACCACAAAAGGACATACTTGGACAAATATATGATATATAAAATATATCTTTAATTTAACTACATATATGTTTATTCCCAGTTTTCAGGCCATCCTAGAAATCATCGAACTTGAAATCAAATAGGAGCCATTATTTTATCCACCTAAGTCTTGTAAACAATCTGAATATGGAGTTCCTGTTCAGTAGATGCAATCATCTCAATTATCATGTCACCTATAATGAATGGCTCCTCATCATAGACGTCATCAGCACATACACCAATCAAACACCACCCACCATCAAGCCCCTTTCAATATTCTAGATTACCACTGTATACTGAGTAGATAGTTTCGTTATCTGGATCAAAAAATACAAGCCCTTGATACTTAACCCTCAGTCGTGCTTCTGCAACAGGATCATTATTTTTGAGTAAAGGCTTCTCCCAATCTTCTAACCATGCTCGAAATACACGCTTCTGAACAAGATCTCTTAACTCCACAGTATCAATGCCAAACGCTTCAAGCTGTAGATCAAAGCTGAAAAATAAAATAATGCAATATAAGTTACAAAACCAACTTAAACAAGCATGTGCCAAATTTTAATAATAACTTACTTCATGTCATCGTCCCCAAACGATGCATCAACTCCTTTGGTCTCAATTTTTTCATTTGCTTTGCGTTTTATTCTAGCCTCTTCAATACGTGCAGTAGTGTAGAGAACAGACTGCTTTTCTGTCTTATCAGCACTGAGATGTGACCGCTTGTCTGTCTTAAGATGCTTCACATCACCCCAGTTGCGTTCTGATGCCCCAATCCCAAGATGATTTGATGTGGATCTGCACGCAACAATTCCCATAACCTGCGTATGTGGCAATGAATATTTTGCATGCCAGCTAGCAGACCTACCTGCAATGGCATCTGGTGTGTTGAAACGGCCAACATTGCTAAACTCACCAGTTCTATTCTGCCATTGCTTAAACTCATCCCAAAATAGATCAATCTTCATTGGCACATTCACATCAACATCATGAGAGAATAACTTAGTGATGAATCTCTCAATTGCATCTCTGTGGTTTCCATTGAGCCTTGTGGCAACATCCTGCCTAATCTCGGGTGAAATAGCCAATGCCCAATCCACCGAAAAAGAATTTTGTCTCCTAACCCTAAATCATCATTGTCACACTCATTGTCACTCTCTCTCTCACTGAGAGATATAAAAGTTGATAATAAGCACTTTCAGCTGGAAAAACAAGGAAATAGAAATACATATCTCACCTATCCACATATACTTCCCCAGTATTTGCATTACCAGAATCATTACCTGCATTGAAAAACTGCACCTTTTCAAATGTCAGTCCATCATCATCCTCATCACACATTACATCAAACACTGTAGTATCATTCAATAAGTCTACCGACTTTTCCATGGCTTTGGTGGCTCGCCAGGCCAAGAACACAATCTTATCCATGCAGGGCTCACTTTTATCACAATACCTCAAAGCTCGTAAGCAGGGAAACACTGCTCGAAGGACATGATATATAGACTTCCAAAACAAGGGATTTTCTATATCAGAGACTGCTTGTGCACAGCATGCATTATGCTTCAACTCGGTGAACTTTGGTTGAAAGATAGTTGCAACCAGAGCCTTCTTTAAACGAAGCAAACGATGCATGGCATAGAACCAAAGTCCCATCCTAGTCCCTGATCCACGAAGAAGACTGATTGGCCTTCCATTATTAGCTATGGTAGACTGCTCGATGAATTGTGCATAAATACCATGACTGGCACCTGAGCTAAAAACATTGTACAACCTGCCTGTTTTTAAAAGTAAAGACTGTCATGGCAAAGATTTCGTTTTAAAGAATTGGTTAATAATATAAAAACACATAAATAAACAACGATTCCAGTCTCACCTTTATTTGCTTGACTTTAGAAATGTCAGAAAAGAAGAGGGAGATAACATGTTCCCCGCCATGAAGACAATATGCACCAGGATTGATTGCTTCCAAAATTTTGCCAGCCTTCTGCATATTTGATGCGCCATCGAAGAAGACCATTTGTCAACTTCTTTTGGGGATCTAACTGTTCTACCTCTCCCTTGAATAACTGAGCTACAAACGGTGCATCCTTTTTACCACCTCCTGCTAAGTGGTCAGAACAATCATGAATCAACAAGACCTTCGGTGTAGAAAACCCACAAATTCCCAAAACATTTATGAAAGGCATTCTTTTAATTGTTGCCCCATCACCAACAAACTGAAGACCGAATATGTCTGCCTCTGCAAGCAAATTCGCCTTGTTTTCATTACAGCACATTTCATAGTTAAGGTCAAGTAATCTACCTGCCACATGGTTGCGATTTGGTGGTATGTAATCATTGCCTACCGTTTGAGCAAGACGTAAGATCTTCTGAAAACGAGGTGACTCTCCAAATCAAAATGGAAGACCATCTGAATGGATACAGTCAGCTATCGCCATGGTGAGGCGAGAATTGTTATTATGCCGTAAATCCAATTGAACGGTATTACCCATAGCAACATCAATAGTAGTTTGAATGCCGGTGGGCTTTTTCCTTTTTTCGGGCCTTGGCTGTGGTGATTTAAGAAACGAATGAAGTGTTGATGCCCTTGGAGATTTCTTTGTTGAGCGTACTTGTGATGTCATAAACATATTTGTGGCTGCTTCTTGGCGGACATCAATGAACTCATGGACATCTTCTTTGACTTGAGCACGAACGATACTGCTGGAAGTGGCGTTATCTCTTATAGTTCGATAATGACGAAGATGGTCTTCAGGAATGCTTGCTCTGCAGATAGCTATGTTGCCACCTTTAATTTTGAGGAGGTGGCTCATTACTCTCGTTGCATGCAGGGTAGCGAATATCTTGTTGCACCAGCCACATTGCCATCCTTGTTTCCCGTTCGCACATGCAACTTTACTTACAAAGTTATCACTCCAAATGCCTTCATCTGGCTTAGCGCTTGAATCCAATGTACTATGACCTAACTGTGACACATCTTCGCCTGTTAAATCAACATTACTGCAAAAAATAGAGCAAATGAGAAATGCCAATTCAAAGGAAGGTTGACAAATCAAATATGTTTGTCAAATCCAGAGGAGTTGTCTATATCAAAACAAAAATGGAACCATAGCTTTAAGTCCGTCATCCTTATTAACTCACATTACTTTTTCTACTGTATTTAAAGCTTCACAGCATTTAAAACACAATAAACAACCATCATTGTTGAAACTACTTGCTTCCCTTTGACCCTCTCTGTGTAATGAAGATAGTTCGACATTGTATCCACGACTGGCCTTTTCAATCTCATCACTCCACTGCAAAGAACAAGGGGCATGAATTCCCAGTCTGCAATGCATGCATTTGTGCCTTGGTTTTCCTGTCTCAGGGTAATGTTCCATTGGAATATTGTACAATTGACAACATTTTCCTGCTCCACACTCAGGACCTGACATGATAAATGAGAGGTCCTCCAGCTGGTGAACGGAGAGGCAGCAGTTCGTGAGAAGGCTGGTTAAGTATTTAAATTAAGAATTGTCAGATGATGTGACATTATGTAATGAAAAGAAGAGCAGGAATAAGATTATTACCTCTTCAATCAACCTGCTGCCAACTGTTGCTGTTTGCGTTGAGGGGAGGGAGGGAGGGAGGGCGGCTCAATTAGATCTGTGGGCCGAGCAACACTGATTCTCGTGGAGGGGTGGTAAGTATTTAATTGGAAAAAATTGTCAGATATGAAGGGGAAGGAATAGATTTCTTACCTGGAAAACAAACCGGCTGGTAGCTGTTGTTGTTGGCGTTGAGGGGAGGGAGTACTGGCGGCTCCATTATTTCTGTGGGCCGAGCTATACTGATTCTCGTGAAGGGGTGGTAAGTATTTAATTGGAAAAAATTGTCAGGTGACGGGACGAAATACTTTGAAATGAAGGGGAAGGAATAGATTTCTTACCTGGAAAACAAACTGGCTGGTAGCTGTTGTTGTTGGCGTTGAGGGGAGGGAGTACTGGCGGCTCAATTAGATCTGTGGGCCGAGCTATACTGATTCTCGTGAAGGGGTGGTAAGTATTTAATTGGAAAAAATTGTCAGGTGACGGGACAAAATACTTTGAAATGAAGGGGAAGGAATAGATTTCTTACCTGGAAAACAAACCGGCTGGTAGCTGTTGTTGTTGGCGTTGAGGGTAGGGAGGGCGGGCGGCACAATTAGATCTGTGGGTCGAGCTATGCTGATTCTCGTGGAGGGGTGGTAAGTATTTAATTGGAAAAAATTGTCAGGTGACGGGACGAAATACTTTGAAATGAAGGGGAAGGAATAGATTTCTTACCTGGAAAACAATCCGGCTGGTAGCTGTTGTTGTTGGCGTTGAGGGTAGGGAGGGAGGGAGGGCGGCTCAGTTAGATCTGTGGGTCGAGCTATACTGATTCTCGTGGAGGGGTGGTAAGTATTTAATTGGAAAAAATTGTCAGGTGACGGGACGAAATACTTTGAAATGAAGGGGAAGGAATAGATTTCTTACCTGGAAAACAAACTGGCTGGTAGCTGTTGTTGTTGGCGTCGAGGGGAGGGAGGGCGGGCGGCTCCATTATTTCTGTGGGTCGAGCTATGCTGATTCTTGTGGAGGGGTGGTAAGTATTTAATTGGAAAAAATTGTCAGGTGACGGGACGAAATACTTTGAAATGAAGGGGAAGGAATAGATTTCTTACCTGGAAAACAAACCGGCTGGTAGCTGTTGTTGTTGGCGTTGAGGGGAGGGAGGGCGGGCGGCTCAATTAGATCTGTGGGTCGAGATATGCTGATTCTCGTGGAGGGGTGGTAAGTATTTAATTGGAAAAAATTTTCAGGTGACGGGACGAAATACTTTGAAATGAAGGGGAAGGAATAGATTTCTTACCTGGAAAATGAACCGGCTGGTAGCTGTTGTTGTTGGCGTTGAGGGGAGGGTGATTGGAATATCAAGGTTCAGTCTATTTGTTGTCTGAGTGGCTGCGATGTAAGTGGATGGCGTTGTAACTAGAATTTAATTCATTGTGGTGACATAGTGGACCATGGACCATTATTTTTTGTGTGCAGCCACTTTTCACGCATTATTATTCACATGCGATTCAAGATAATATCACAACATGAGAACATGTGGGTAAAATCTGGGACTCAAACTTGCGGACATCTGGCCGACACGTGACCCCAACCCGACACGAGGCTTCGTGTCCGGAAAAATCACGTGTCCAGGGAAAATTTCCGACATTGGACACGTCCAAGGACATGTCGAGGACATGTCGAGGACATGTGAAACTAAGTGGAAATGGGGGAACTGGAAACACATGCTGTCTAGTAAAAATTTGACAAATGAAAAAGGTAGTGGCTGCAAGTTGTTACGGCCACATCTTAACCAAAAATTTAAGGGGGAATTCATCTGTGTTCTCCAAGGGCCAACTGTTTGAGGAGTTGATTGTACTCTGTGAAGGTGGGTAGTATGGGAAATGACTGAAAGCATGCATTGAAAAAAAGAAAAATTGGTAATGCAAAAATCATCGTAAAACAAGACCCAAGACGACATCCCCCACCTCTTTGGTCCCTAGAAAGATCATTCACCCTAGTACATCCCATCAGTGCAATGGAGTGGAGTTTTTACACATGTCTGCAGTGACATGTGCTAAAGCTAGAAGGGCACCAGCACAGCAAATGTAATAGTGAATTAGTTAATTAAAAATTTCATACACAGGAGGGGGATAGCCATGAAAGTGTCAATACTCCCAGACTATTTCATGAAAACAATGCCCAGAAAATTATGTCTTGAACATTCATGTAAGGGTCTACTAGCTATATGAATACCAAAAATAATAGTAACAAATGTGCAGGCAGTAGCAAATTTCCCTTCCAACATCCCCCCAAGCTGTGAGCACTCCACGGAAGCCAAATGGAATATCAAAATTAAAACAACCTTATAGAGCATAAATATTGCTCCTAAACCAGAAGCTCAATCACTTGAGTTGCCTCAGGTAAGATACAGATAGAAAGCACTCAATGTCAAAAATACGCATGAACGTTCATGTTTTATGATTGCCATTTCGCAGGCCATTACAGGTAGCGAATACCGAGAAACGGGCAAGGCCGGAGATTATGAGAAATCATACAATCTTTGTATGATTTTGATGTGTCTCGGTTAACGATACACAAAAAGCATGACCCACTACGTAGTTCGCACTTTTTTGTGACTCGTCAAATTCATACACGATTTGTATGATGGCTAGGTCAAAATCGCGGAAAATTGTATGATTTTGATGGTTGCTGTGAGGCATCTCATGAACCGATCATATTTTGGCGATGCCACAGATTCCTTTGAATCCACATAACATGAATTTCGCGATGCCATGACTGCAGTCATGCTGCGTGATGTTTCCAGCCAATGCTCTGAAAGTATTGTGTACCATACTATACAATAGCTATACAATATCCCAATGATTTTTGAAAGTCTGCCAAATTGGCAGACTTTCCCATAGCTCTAGTACATTTATACGATGGTTTGAAAGTCTGCCACCCCTGGCAGAGTTCTTGGTCAGTTCCTTTGTAGAATTTTCATGATAATCCCTTGGGCATAGAGGTCGCATCAACAATATCTTGAAAAAGAGCTCGAGGCTCTGTGCCATCCAAAACTAATGCCAACAATAAATTGTTTACAGCCTCCTGAATTGCTTCCATGAATGGCGCTGATGCTATCTATGAAGACTGACAGACCACTTTGGTCACACGTGCTATCCATAAAAGCAACAATCAAAATGGTGCCTGGGAACTCCATACCTCCCTGTAACCAGCTCCTTGGGGAAAGGAAACATAATTATTTGTACATACAGTACTATGGTACTCACTACCGCACGATCACAACCAAAGCACACTACCGCACGATCACAACCAAACGAAAGCCAGTACAAAAGGTACGATACCATACTGCATTGTGCACAATCGTTTCAATGCAAACAATCCTGAAGTTTGCTTCATTGCAAATGATCGATGATTCTTTCACCTATTCATCGCGAACAATGGATTCGTTCACTGATCGCTTCGATCTGCGCCGTCATCTCATCGATCACCATTGTTTCATTGCAAAAACAATCGTTTAATCACAAAACAATCGTTTCATCGCAAAGTGATCATTTCATTGCAAACAGAGGTATCATCGGAAACGTTCTTCCAATTTGTACAGCCCCAGTTTATCGTTTTCTTTCCAATCATAGCAAACGATGAATTCATTTGTCGTGAACAACGAGCATTTCAATTAGGTAATTCTTGTGCTCCATCATCGTTTCATCTCAAAACTATCCTTCGAGCACAAACAAATGTTCTATTGCACACATTTTTTAACTTGAAAAGATCGAACCATTGTTTCATTTGAAGTGATAGTTCATTTGAAATGATAGATTCCGCTCTATCATGATCATTTCACTGCCCAAGATCATCATGACAGTTGTCGTAGGATAACTTCTATATATTATTCCAAATTATTTGGACAGTTGGCAGAACAATACAACAGTTGTGTTATCGTTTCATTGAACGTAATCATTGTTACTTTAATTTCCACCGTCCCATCTGAAATCAGCTATACCACTGATGTTGGCATCTAAATGTGTCAACCACCCTCTGAATGCCCTTTGCAGACGTAGACTCAGATCAGGCACTGTTCTAGGGTGGTTGCCACATTAAGTCGCCACACACCATGTGGTTAGAGGGTTTCATTTGCTGCTCCCCTGGCATGGTTCTGCATTCATGTGCAGGCCGTAACAAGGATTTCAAATTGTTATTTGTTGGTCCTTGTCCAAATTCATTTCTGGCAGAGGTGACACATGAACATCGTCAGATGTACCTTGACTCCATGCACCATCTACCTCTGCCATACTTCCGTTCCCGTCTTCATTGCCACTTAAATAATGAGATGAACAGAAAGAGTTATCATCATCATTCCCATCCAAGTCGCAATGTTCGTCTATTTGAGTTCTTGTTCTCTTTTTGTTTTGTTTTGCTGTTTTCATCAGCGTATGTTGACGCTCGTGCTGGTCGGTCAAATCGTCAGCTCCGTGACACAAAGCAAAACAAGATTTTGGCTCAGTGTCAACTTCATCTCCTTCATTGCCATCTTCCTGCTTATTGAATAAATACCCTACCTCTGGAGGTTTGTAGGGACAAACCTGGACGAACGTTCACATGGAGGAAAACACAACATTGTTGACTGTTTTCCATGTTTGACAACAAAACTGAATTATGCAAAAAAAAATAGCAAGAGGGTACACCACATCATGGTGTAGTTGGTCTGTAGAGGATGAAGGTATAGTATGGTTTGTTCACACAAATACCCATGAAAAACATGGGAGGAAGACAGATACTGATAAAACATCCTTATTTACATACAACAAGGAGGGGTGACAACTTCTTGACCGAGCTGTCGGTACCTAACTACTGGATTTGACCTTCTTGGTGGTCGGTCAAAAAAATTATCGCTAACTAGCACTAGTTGTGACCTAACGCGGGGGTACCTGGCTACTATAGAATTGTCAGTTTGGCGGTTGGACCAACTGCCAGGGTACCATTACCTACCAGTACTATGTAGAAGACACCCGTTTGAGATGCTCAGGGTGTTGTAGGCAGGTGATGATAGCACAAATTCACTAATTCATATAATGTCAACATAGTACAGAAATAGTAGCACAAACTAGGAGTTTTTATGAACAGTATTTGGACAGTTAAATATAAGTTATCATCACATTTCTATGAGATCATTACCAACTCTGAGTGGTGCCCATTCACCGCCTGTCTCCAACTTAACCTCTTGATACACTGCTCCACTCCTCTTTACTAACCTTGCTAACACTCTCCCCTTTGGTTTTCTGAAAGCCTTATCATTCACCCATGGGAATTCAGACTCGATTGATACAAACCACTTGTTGTAATACTTTTTAAATTAAGCTAGGGCTCTGTACTCCAACATGTGCTCTTGCCCACCTTTCCGAACATGAAGCTCAATGATAATGTCACAGTGGAGTACCAAATGTTTCTGTTCCTGGTCGGTAGCAGAATCCAAGTTCTTACTCAAAGTCATTTTTGCTGTGAGCCATAGTTCAGTTCTAGAGTAAACTTGTGATCCATGGTTATTGCGCCCTTGTCGTATTCGAGCGTCAGCATATCCATCAATTGTGCTGATTGCAATAGAACATCTACAGTGCTGGCACTGTTTTGCAACAATATCTTGAACTATTTGAAAGCAGCACTGGCATTACGGATAGTATCCTCCTCTTCTCCAGTGTCCGCTGTACTAGAATCTTCATTCCTCCACTGCAATCATCAATAATATCAATGTCAACATCATCTCCTGCATTCAAGCCCTCAGCCATCTTCAGTCCAACAATATGCACCTCTAATTGTGTTTTTGTTGATTCTTGCTGCGTATGCTCCAGATCACTGAAGGAAGGGTGGTTATCAAACAAATCGAGATTTGAACTGTTACCTGATGCCCCAGCAGCAGAGGCCCGTAGGACTGATAGGGGTGGTCCAAAAAAACAAATAACAAGATCACTCAGTTCCCTTGATCCAAATAATATAAGTTATACAATAAAAGAGGAAATCAGAATTATATTTTGCACATAGTCATTTTAGAAAACATGTCACTGACCTTGGGGTTTCTATGATGACAGAAGGAGATACACCGTTCCCAACTTCTGAACCAAAGACTTTGAGGAATGTTTGCATCAGGTTGGTCCCAAATGATAAGATACCTTGTACGGTGTCCCCTATCTGTCCAATGGCTGGCTCGTCAGGTCAATATCAATTGGACTGCTAGAGCTAGACCCGTTTTATCCCTTCATTCTGGTGTTGGATCTGAATGCATCCAGGCTTGACTCAAACATGGCATCATTCTTGATGACAGCCTTCTGAACAATGTGGATGAGCTGTTCCAAATTGAACTCATGTAGTATCATTCGCCACAGTCCGTAGGTATGTTCATGTGCCTCAGATTTAAGGTGCTGTCCCTGGAAAACAGCTCTGCATGGAAACAAGAAAAGACAGGCACTTGTCTCTGGTAGCATGTTACGTTTGTTTGGCATCATAGTACTGCAAAGTAATTGTCTTGTGTGTTAGTCAAAGAAAAACACTTGATAGCAGTATCCATTCCATCAAAAATAGGCTCTTACCTGCAAGGTGTGTGGAATGATGTAAACCACAGCAGTGAACACCACTGGTACATGCATCGGTCCTTCCAGTTCAAGTCACGGGCATTTACGGAATAGTTGCACAGACAAATGAACATCAGTGTGACAACAAGCACAGAAAGGTTATCAACATCATCAAACCCAGCATTGATCAGCTTTGTAACAGTCAAAGGAGAACAAAGGCGCAATACAACAGCACCAGATGCCCAATCCTCAATGTGATACAGCTCTTGAGCCACACCTGCCATCTTAAGATGCCATAGATCTAAGACAAATGACCCAATTGAAGATGGCAATGTTCTGGTCACTACTTGGCCCTGTGCATTCTTGTTATTGTGTTTGTTGTCAACCAAAGCCAATGCGTTGCTAGTACCATTTAGGTAGTCAAGGTTTATCCTCCTGTTGCTGTCAACACCACAAGATACACCATCAGTCGAGACATTTAGCAGACAGGCATTACCATCTCAAGCAGCTGCAACTTCACATGCATGTTGTACTGAAGCAGCAACAAGTTATGAGTGCTGGATATTTTTGTGGACATGAAAAAGAAGTGATATGATATGTCAGGCATGGTGCGTACCATTGGACCCAAACTTTGTGCTCTCATTATTTGTTTGAGGTCTATGAACCAGTACTAGATACGGCAACATTCCACGTGCAACACAATGATAGGTCAAAACACACACCTTGACCTCATCAGCTAATACAGCAGAATGTTTGTGTGCATGATATTCCTCCAACAGAGTGACTATTTTTTCTTTGTCCTCACTATCAAGTGAAATGTAGTGGTTTGGGCACACTCCCCCAACAAGGACACCATGAGTTGTACTCACTTGCCAGCACTTAACAAGCTAAGTGGCATCAATTCCAAGTGTGAAAGATATTCAAACTCTGCATATTACAATTACAATGGCAGGAGAGGGATGAGATTGTATTTGCAGATGGCGGAACAAGACTGTGCTTCAAACTATTTTTTTTGTTCACTCACGTGGGATCACCTAACTGAGATCGAATTACAGAAATCTGTTTCAGCACTATTCCAATAATGTCATCAGGGGAACGAACAATAAATGGCAGAGGACGTTTCTTTGCTCAAATTTGCTGTAAATGGCACATTGATATTGACTTTCACAGGTTGGCAGAGACAAACTCAACTGCCTGCTTTGATCCAGTACCAGCTAGACTTAAATAGAAGTTTATGACAGCAGTCCTATATACATGATTGTATTGACCATTGACTTTGGAGATGTATGCTTGCATCAGACCAACAAGAAGGCTTTCACAGACATTTTATTTGCCATGTATGTTGAAATAAAGTTGTTGATGAGCTTGTCTCCACTGGGTAGGAAGTTTTTTTGTGATCTACTAAGCCCTTGATGGATGGCTTAACAGCAGATGTTTTCAAGGTCTTAAAGAATGCAATTGACCTTAGACCATTTGACTTTAGATCAATATCTGCTTCAGACAAGCATATCTTATCCGTGTTGGTAAAACGTTCCAGTTGATTGAGGTCAAGTTCAGATACCTAACTGCGGCATAGAATGGTATGGATCTCAATGAAAGTCTGACCATGTTTGATGGTAAAACATTCCAGTTGATTGAGGTCAAGTTCAGATACCTAACTGCGGCAAAGAATGGTAAGGATCTCAATGAAAGTCTGACCATGTTTGAAAATGTTCTGCTTCAACGTCTTTGCCTTCTGACTACACATCTGGGAATTGGAAATGAAAAAATATATAGTTGGATTCAGAAAAGATTACCCCAACCTGAGTACAGAAAGAAGACTTACGTAGAAATCAAGGTGACAGGCATCACAAGCATATAATTTACCCATCTTGGTGCATCGATGCATACCTCTGCCTGTACACTTTCTGTTGAGCATGTTAGTATTGTTGAGTACTCGGACACCAGCAGAATATTCTGCTGCATCTGGGATAGTATCATATAAAACAAAGGCATTGATAATAGTCTTAATTTTCTTTGTTCATTAGTCACAAAAGACACCCTCACAAGCACTCATTGATGGAGCTTGCTTTGTGGGCAAACTAATTCTAGTCGTTAGATCAATCACTTCGGTGGCATTTGCAGGTTGAGAAGGTGAAGGTGTGGCAGAATCAGTAGAATTCTCCAAAGGTATGGAGACAGCATAGGCGGCAGTTGAGGTCAAGGCAGAGTCTGATGACGATGAAGTGCCTGCTACTGATGCCATTGGTTTTGCTGTTGTTGACTTCTTTACAGCAAAAAATAGTATAGACTTCTCTTGCCTCTTGCTGTTACTTGTCAGAAAATTAGTCTCGAATTTGGTCATGGACTTAATCATAAAAGAACCATGATCAGCAAGCTGTTTTCAATATAGAAAAAAAGACAATAATGCATGCTTGACGTAAGTGCACACCTTCCCCATTTTCTGATTTCCCCTTAACTGTGCAAGATAATCCACTGACTTCAATGGCTTTGTATGTGCAGATAACTGAATATTTTCTTTCCATTGCCCAACAGTAAAAGGTTGGTCCGGCCTAGCCTTGACATCTTTATCACATAAACTGCAATGGAACCATGATCCATTCTTCATATCAACCCTAGTGCAGTGTGGATCATCATTTGGTAGATGAATAAAAGCTTTGAACGAAGCAGAGTTGACTCATGGCTGGTATAGATGCTGGACCCATGTGTGTTGTAACAGTGGATTTGCGAGATAGATCTAACTTGTTTGACTCTGTTGTTTTCGAGGGTACAAGAGGAGTTGGGACAACATCATTCAATTCAGAAATAATGGAGACTTGGGATTTGGTGAGATTTGAAATAGCAGAAATGGGTGGTGCGTTATTTGAAGTGTTTGCAAGTAGAGACACCACATTGGACTCGTTCATGTAAAGGCTTGTGACTGGGCCAGGGGCGTTTCCATGACATTCATGGATATATGATCTTGACAAATAGTTGGAGATGCTGCCAGGGGTGGAACACCCTGGGTGATATCCGCTGCAATGAGAACTACGACATCGCTTGAACAATTACAAAAAGGGTATAATCATGAGTACTCATGACATTGAGAAATGATGATACAATGAATAATAGAGAAAGCACTCACTCGTTCCATTCATTTCTATTCTGGATGTGCCGGTCAACCTCCACATCAATAAATTGTGGCGTGGATGATGTGATGGATAGCAGGATATTCTGCTTCAAAGGAATCAAGTACAGTAATCACATAGAAAATTTTTGACTGACATTTTGGGTACTTAGGTACTCAATTTTTTTTGGTCGGCGGTCAAGAATTCAGGTTAGGGTACCTAACTACTTTGAAAACATCATGCGGTGGGCGAATTGGGTACCTGGGTCTTAGTTGGGTAATTTGTTAGCATTTCACCCCTCCTGTACAACAGTAGGTAAATACTCCAAAAACGAAGCTACCTAAACACATGAATCATTTTTCAATCATATCACAGGATTAAAATCACACTTGAATCATTCCACTAGCTAGGTACTTAATATACCATACAAAGAAGATACTTAAACACACCAAAGACAACAGATAAAAGCATATGAGTGTGGTGATGGAGGTGATGGAGGTGGATGCATGGAAGAGAATGCATTGCTGTGGACGGCACACTGGGAGTGGCTGGTGATGGAGGGATGCAGAGGAAATATGATGAGAAGGCTTACAATACCATACCTCAGAGGTAAAAGCAGGAGAATAGGCCAAAAACTGACAATACCGACATTTTTCTCCACAATAATTCTCACTTTCCCAGCTAAAAAGAAATATTTAACGGATACTTTGAAAAAAGAACCTGCTCTTATTATCCAGAATTTATGATTACGATTGTAAAATGAAGTATACTACCACATCTTGCATAATATTGTAGAGACAATAAACATCTCAAGCCAAGGATTGTGAGAACAAATAAAGACACTCAACCATTATAATGGCCCATAACAAAAAATTAAAAGGTTGAGTTTGAAAATGGATTAAATCATTGATAGTCACCAAGGTTTAGTAAAACAAGGATTGACTAAGAGAAAATGGCTGTAACAACCATATATCTCTAAAGTATCTGCTGTAGACACACCCTATCCATTTTATGTGTAATGATTACTTTAAAGTTGCATATAGAATTTTCTTAATGACAATGCCACCCGTTGATACCAAAGTACAGATTCTCTTTAGTGTGCATTTAGTGAATACAGAGCTATTCATGGGAAATAAAATTTCAAGACTATCAGTCAAGATATTAAAAGGCTTTCTTTAGATTCATATTTGCATAATTAATCAAATCTTTGTCTTTTGCAAAAGTTCCTCAGAGGCAACCCGCATTTTTGCCAAGATACATACATACACACACACACACACACATACATACATACATACATACATACATAAATACATATATTGCCGACGATTGTGTTGGACATTTCTACTCAGAGTTTTGCTGTACTAATACAGAAAGTGTAAAAGACTGCCCTGCACTTTTTGGTCATAAGACATCACCCCCATGTGATTATCTATTAAAAGTCAATGTTAAATGGTGTGTATTACCATCCTACAGATATCTTGTACTGTAGCAATTAGTTCAACTTGGAGGAATAGATGACATCTCACAAGACTATAAGGGTGCCTAATGACTGAGTTCATTTGTCAAATTCTGGTAGATGTCCAGAAAAGTATCAACTATGATGGCTCTTACCTTCTACACCTTCTCCCCGTGGTTTATCAGCACTCATCATTGTTGCAATGCAATGTTTTCTTTTTCTTTTGACAATGACCCTGCTGACCAATTGTCCCATTCATGACTCAAAGCTAATGATAGGGAAGGAGCAACAATGTAAAAATGTAAAAAACAGCTTTGAATATCAACAAATTGTTTGTTTTACACAAAAAAATTACAAACTGTGTCATTTGCTTTTTTCGTTGCGCCCATATCTCTTCATTCTGCCTTTTCATAGCACATCAATCTGACTGAACATGTTGCAGGTTAAATGGTAAGCTGCATCAAAAATGTTAATACTTCATTTTTAGCACTGACATTTGATTTTAGATCAATGCTCTCTAGTTTAGGTGAATACAACAAAAAGAAACAACGTAGCCACAATGCCAAGTTCTTAATGGTCTTAGGTTCTGATGGGCTGAGTTAAGCTCTTCAAATGTTTGATGAGGAAACTGCAATGATGATTCAGCGCTAGGTACATGATGTACTGTCACATTAACAGAGTAAAGTTTGCTGAATCTGGGCTGACTCGTTATTGATTGTCATAAAAGAAACTCACCTACACTGCCCCCCGGCGATCTTCGAAGATAGTGAATAAAGTACGTAGTTACTAATTATAATTAAACATGTTCTTACGTAGACGAGTACCATCCACGAATACAATCAGATAAGCCCCGTCCATAATATAATGGTCTGCGAAGTTAGTTAGAGCGGCCCCTTCCAGAGATAATGTGAAAGTTGAACTTTTGGCAATAGAGGGTCCCGTCTGATAATGTCTCACTGTCAATACCATGTACCGTGTGGCAATAGATTAGTAGAATGATCTTCCCAAGATGACCTCGATTCCTTCTCCACAACGCCTCTCTCTCAAAAACTAATATATCTACACCGTAGTGTAGTTATTGTATTGTACTATATTGACTCGATATCAATCGACATCAAAATCAATCTGTTATTGTGTTATTATCTCTTCTGAATCGTTCACATGGCATGGTATGGTACAACACAGCATGGTACAACAGCTTAAACCTTTTAGAAGAAACGCGAACAACACCGACAGATAATAATTTTATTTCTTCCAGTCCAGTGATGGTTTTCACGAGAAGATAAGCAGGGACAACAATATCGCTGCAACAATATTATATCATCTAATGAAGCGTTCAATAAGGGAAGTTGCGCTATTAATAATTCAGCCCATCCTAATCACGGCACCACCTTCCACAGCATCGGCCGACCCGTCCTCTTCCTTCCGACGGAAACTCCATCAAATCCAACCCCATCGCAAACTCATCGACGGCACCGAAGCCTGCTCCTCCTGCCCCTCCCCCACACACCAATGCATCGGCCGCTCCGTCTCCGACGAAGTCTGCGCGCCCTGCGCCAGTGGCGAAACCTTTTGGCCATGCAACGTCGAAAAGGAATGTTGGTGCTGGGACACTTCCCAGCCCCGTGATCCGGGCGACGAGGATTCCACCAGCGTGTGCAAGGGCTGTTCGGGACCGACCGAATCGTGCATTGCCAATCAGAATTCGTTGGTGCCCGCCGATGATGAGAGTTGTGCTGCTTGTTCGAGCGGGCAAAAGTATTGGCCGTGCGATACCCAGGGGCTGTGCTGGTGTTGGGATAGTACGAAACCGAAAAAGCCTCCGGCTCCTTCGTCGGGGTTGGAGGTTACCACTTCGGGGAAGGAGGCTTGTGATTTGTTCACGGAAGAAATGTATGTTGATTTTGCTCCCAATAATACCTTTCCCTATACCTATAAGGGATTTTGTGATGCCATTGCCGATTACAATTTGTATCACGAGGAGAAGGTTTTCATGATGGGGTCCGAGGATGATCAGCGAAATGAAATTGCTGCATTTTTGGGGAATACTGCTCACGAGAGTGATGATTTTGAGGCCGGACGAGAATATCTAGCATGTGGAGACAATAAAGAGGTGGATGGCAAGGTGTATTGCAAGCCTTGTACCAATGATTTGTATGATTGGGAAACCAACACTTGCAGTCAAAGTATGGCAGATCTGAATTCTCCTTACAGTGAATACTGCCAACCGGTGTTTATGCCGCCAGAAGGATGCAATTGCACAACCGTTACTCAGGTGGCAGAAGAAGGTGAATTGGCTGGTTACATAGACGCCTCGAAGGTGTTTTATGGCAGAGGAAGCCTGCAGCTCAGTTGGAATTATAATTACATCAAGGCGAGCTATGCGTTGACTGGGTCGCCGGACACTTTTTGTGAGGACCCGGAGTTAATAGTGAGTGATCCATTATATGCGTGGGGTTCTGGTGAGTATCATTTGGAGACCAAGTCATCTATTTTTTATGCAATATTCTTGTCGAACTCATGCCTTCAATTCTGCAGCCATTTACTTCTGGATGGAGAATGAAAAAGAGGTGAGGAGAATCAGTACCATGATTGATTTGATCCATGTAATTGGCGCGCGTCACCAACAGTTTTTTAATAACCACATAGGGAGACACTTGTCACAAAGAAGCCTTAAAGCACAACTTTGGAGGCACTCTCAATGTAATCAACGGAGGCCTCGAATGCCCTGCATACGCTGGAGGATGGCACCATAAAGCCGTTAAATTACGAATCAATAGATACTGTCACGCTGCATCACTTCTCAGTCTATCCGAACTTGGAGCCATGAGTGGCTGCAAAGGTATGGACGACAGTTTGGATGAATGTTTGAATGATGGGTCGTGCCCTTTTTGTGAGCAATACGGGGATGGAAATTACACTAAGGCAAGGAACGAGTCGGATGCTATTTTAAAAAGCGATGTAGCGGAATCTTATGCTGGAAGTAATGAAACTACGGTTCCTGATTCCGATGACAGTTTCGGAAACGAGACTGCCGCCGTGGAGCTGATGCCAACAAATATGCCATCTATTCTTTTAGAAAACGAGCTCTCGAATTCACCAACAGCAGTGGTCATGGACAATGATGCCTTGGCTTTGCCGGCAGTTGCACTTGTGTCTATTCCCCCGACCGCTGGCGGGACTGCATCTGTGACGGCTTCACTAACAAATGCCACCAGTGCCAGCTTGACATCCGCGGTCCCCACCACTTCAACTAATGTCACGTCGTCATCGTCATCCCCAACAGCCGCTGTCACAACCAGGTCCAGTTTAATATCCAGTATGCCAACAACGTCGAGTAATTCGACGTCATCATCGTCCTCAATTGCTGGAATAGAATCATCGTCAAGAGCTCCGACAGCATCGGCTTCGTTCGCCGATGCTACTTTGTCGTCCTCTCCAACCGCTGTTGCTTCGGAAAATTTCAGCAACGTCACATCAGAATCCTTAATCGAGTCACCTTCACCGAGCTCTGTGGCTCGACTTGAAACAGCAGCACCATCGCCGGCTCTTTCTACAGCAGAAAAATCATCCGATCCCACATGGTCGCCAACTATTGTAGAGACTGTAGGTCCGTCTTTTTCTCCGACCACGCCTGCTCCAACATTAGGGCCATGCGATGGAGAGCCTTGTCCCGACATGCTTTGTAGATCCCCGTGGGGATTTTGTGGAGAGGGCGATGGATATTGTAACGACGATGCCAAATGGAGTCCGGATTGTATAGACAATAGCCCATCCCCGACTCAAGCCACATCATCTTCCGATACTCAATTGGCTACTTTTGATGTTAACGGTTTTGACACCTATGATCCACAACCATTTGACCCAAAAAACAGTGATCCGACAAAGTCTCCCACATTAAGTGCGTCAGTTCCAAAGTTTGAAAAGCCATCAGGAGGCAAAAAACCACCCCCTAACAAGAAGCCTGGGTTGAGCTCGTCAGAAGGAAGCAATGGAAAGGGAGAAGCTGTGATCTCAGAAACACCCTTGCCAACATCAGCTCCAATACCAATGCCAACCGAAGTACCGGTTAGCGCAGCGCCCACACAAAAACCCGTGTTGTCACCGGACGACCCAGCAGCAACTTATTTCTGTGGCGAGGACTGGATTGACGCAAATAAGGTTTGCGCTATCCGGTGCCCTAGTGCCAAAAGCGAAGATTGTCCAGGAGATCAATCATGCTTTGCATTCACCAGGTGCAATGAGAATCCGCCTACCTTAGCTCCCATTGATACCATTACTCCACAGCCTTTTGACAATATGGAGGAATACGATAACGCAACTATGTCCAACGTCACATCTCGTATTCCAACATCTCCTGATGGGACGTCGTCCAGTCCATCTGTGCCCGAAATGGCATCCCCTAGTCCAAAACCTGTCGGCGATATTGAAAGCCTCTCTGGGTGCACAGGAAAACCCTGTGAAGTATCTGGTGAATGCAGAAGTCAATTTGGATTTTGCGGGAGCACGTTCATATACTGTAATGACTTGAGTTCCTGGACGTTAGACAATTGTGGACTTTTTGGAACGGACCAAAATGGAGGGACGGTATTGTGCGATGCTGATACTAATGAATGCCCTGGCGGAGATCGAATGATTCGAAATCCTGATAACAATTGCGAGTTTTTCCCTTGTCCAGTGGAAGAGGAAACGGGTGGTACTCAATTTGCATTCAACGCCCCCGCATCAACTCCGACGCTCCCAGAACTTCCGAAGCCAACTCTACCCACAATAACTGATCCAAAAAAGCCAGACTTTAATTCTTTGGATTTCTCTTTTGGCTCGGGAGAAAGCAATCAGACAATCAATCTTGGAATGGCCAAGCCTGCAAAAGACCCAAGTAAGGTCGTTGTCATTGGAAATGAAGATCATGTCGCTGATGACAAACCTGAAGCCCCCGAAGCAACCAATTCATCATCTTTTTCTGAAAAGGGCGTCAACGATCTTTTCAGTTTCAACAATTACAACGATTTCACGTATGAGGATTGGATTAACTGTGGACGTTATATCAATCTCCACTGGTTGTTATCTCTATTCATGGTATTGATTGCTTTCCTCTCATTCTAGACTTGAACACTTGAAACTGGCAGAAGATGTTCAATGTAACATAGACAAAATTCATAAAATAGGGCCGCGTAATACTATCTAAAAATGGTGAATACGTTCTTATTGAATCATTCAGCAATTTGTCTTTGGGCAGTGTCTAACCCTTCGAAGAATTAGCAGTGATTTGAAAATGAGACATATGGCATTCTCGTTCTATGTCCCATTTCAGATCCTAACTTAGGTCTAACCCCGACAAGTCGACTTTCATTCAATTTGCAACAGTGTCAGAACAATATAAAATCCGACCCTCTCCATTTATGGGCATGACTGTTTCCCTCTGTTTATTCATTTGCAGCTCTAGGTATCAACCCCTAAAATAATCTGTCTGAGCAACGTTGAGCATGGAATTGGGAGTGTCATATTATGTTATAAGTTGGATGGATAAAGCATTTTCTTAGCATTTGAATGGATAAACCATTTTCTCGGCAAGAGCAGGTGTAGTATCCTTTATTGCGGACGCCAGAAGAGCTGACAGTGTGGATTGATGGAGTTCTTCGGTGTCCATGGATACTAGCCAGTGATTTCCACTCTATCAAGTCGATACATGAAGAACAGCGTCTGGATCGGCCGATAAAATGAAATTTTTGCGGCCGCATAAGTTTGCCTCTTTCTTCCCCGAAACATATTCAATTACACTAGCCCTCACCAGTACGGGTCTGCAAATATCACCGGCTACAAATCCCGTTACCATATTCAATACTATGAGTTATTTCTATTCATCTTATCATTCTCCGAAACAGTCTCTCGCAGGAATTCAACTGCATAAAAAATATCAACTCTGTCATCGGGATTGAAAGCCCAGGACTTCTCCATCAGTTCAACGAGTCTTCTTTCCACGTAACTTCTTTCTTTCCATCGCGGGTCGATGTAGGGTAACTTGCCATCAATTAGTGCCTCTTGTGTTGATTCATCATCATCGATGTCGTAAAATCCCCATAAGCCTGAGTTTTGTGTGCCAAAAAGTTGGACGGGAGGATGTGAGCATGAAATATGGAAGGACTGACAGTGTAAGCAAGTCCACCTGAACTTGCCTGTTAACATTGCATAGATATTATTTCCAAAAGAAAATACATCTATCTTCTCATCGAGATCTTTCGCTGCAAACTCTTCAGGCGCTCGATAGTTCCCAAAGGCATCCCCATTATTGAACTTGCAATATTTTTCATTCACCACGTCATATTCCATTATTGTTGCACGATTGAAGTCACCCAGCTTCATTGTACCATCGGGAAGACGGAGCCATTGACAAAGTTGAATATCATCGTGTACAATCACCCCTTCACTGAATCCGTGTAAATCTGCAATACTCTCTGCCATGGAAAGTGCAAAACCCAGCTTTTCCTCCACTGTGAAATTATTATAAGGATGCAATCCATCTTTATGATGTTCCTCGACTTCTTCCTGAGACGCATAACCTTCTTTGTGAATCACCACCTCTTCGAACTCTATTGGTACGACTTCGGCGGATATAGAATACCCACAATGACCATAAATATCAATTATACGAGGAGATTTTTTCAGACGCTCCATAACAACCGCCTCAATACTGGTTAAAAGAAGGAGGTGGACATAGGGATGAAGAAGGAGTCCGTGAGGCAAATCAGAGAATCTTTTCATCGAAATCATTCAACTTACTTGACCATTTCTCTATTTTCATCATCCATTGGACGATCCCAATTAAAGATTTTCAGGACAGCAGAACGGTACGCCTTGGCGACTCTTTCAGTTACCTCATCTTCGTCAAGTACGCCATATCTTTCTGTAGGCCTTTTGCTTTGCTCATTTTTGTACTCAAAAGGCCACAGCCACGGACTATCTTCCATGAGGAACACATCTCTGTAAAAACCATGATTGATGTATGTCACTTTTAGCATCGAGTTTTCAGGTCGAGGTTTGGTTAAGAGCAGAGGATCGTCGAAAGGTCGAGCTAAATCAATCTCATGGAATGCATTGCAGGTTGGATAATAAGAGTATTCCCATTCCATTGCGCGACAAGCCCCGGTTTGATCAGTATTTTCATCAGCACTTTCATCATCATCAACTCCGTTTTTACCGCTCTCACCTTTGGCATACGTTATGCGGACTCGATCATCGTCGAAAAATTTACGCAACTGTCCAGGCTGCAAACCTTCAGCTTTCGGATCAAACTTTTCAGTCCGGCCGATGGGATGGTTATTAGTCGAGTTTCCTCTTGTTCGCTGATTTCTCGTTTTTAGAGACTTCGTGGTATCAATTGAATTGGAGTCGAACCCTCCTGGGGCAATGTAGTCGTCATCATCCGGAAGTGTGCGGGAAAACTTAGAGCTGTTTCGAAGTGATTCATATGCGATTTCGCCATAATCTGGATCTACACTTTTGATCGGCCCGAAGATATTCTTAGCAAGTGGAAAGGTGCGAAAGGCTATCGGATTGTTCCATCCTTGCAACTGTATTGATTTTGGATGAATCTTTGACACTTGATCTGCTATAGCTTTCTTGGCTTTTTCGTCGAAGGACTTAACGTATTGACGAGCGTCAAATCTTGGATTTAGAACGTAGAGCTCACTTTCAACGCCAAGATTATTTTCGACATCCGCTGCTTTGTCTTCCATTTTCTTGGTCTTTTCTAATAGTTTCGAAACTTCTTTCTTTGTCAGGTCCTCCTCGTCACTGTACATGATCAGTAGAAAGCCAAGGTTTACGATTATTCTTTCGAGGAGACTATGGAAGCGAACAACAAGGCAAGTCTTACCCATCTTCATAGACAATTTTATAAAGGCCTTCCTTGGGATCATAAGATTCAATCGTCCCCGAATAATATTTTCTCTTGCCGTTGTCCTCCGTAAACTTTTTCCACAATGTAGTGCCGATCTCGAAAGTGCCGTCACGAGGAGCTCTATTGTTGGCATCTGTAATTATGGTTTGATTTTTCTCAATTCTCTCCCCTACCTGTATTCGTTTCTTGGGTATAGTCACTTCCGCGCGTAGCTTTGGAGAATCGGCGGGGGCGGGTGCATCATCACGCCTCGAACGCTGATAAGAAGACGTATGAAGCGAGGACATCATCCAGGTAAAACCAACAATGCAAAATACAGTGGGAAGTATGATGAACAGAAACATTATATTCCAGCGACCGCCCCTTTGGCGTCTCGTCCGAAGATCTTTCTTTTCGTATTTACTGTTATTCCTAGTGTTCTTTTTGAGATAAGAGCTTGGGTTGTCATCGCCATCGCTGACAGAAGCTGCATTCCCAACATGCCGCCGTCGTTGGATGTCTCGCGAATTGGAGGAGTGAGCATGGACGACGCGAGCGCCAGTGCGGATGTGACTGCTCTCTTGGGGTCGGGAATATGGATCGTTGCCCGCGTCATCAGATAGCGTGCTCCTCATTTCCGTCATGCTGGACCATAGAGAGACCCAAACTCCAACACAACATAAAGGCGCTGGCAAATGGTATATTCGAAATAATGTGGCTTGATTTTTTTATTCCAGTCCAGGTATGGTACCATACGATAGATATGTACCTGTAGCCTACCTGTAGCCATCCTGGTTTTTGTTCTTTTGTACCTGGAAGAGATGGCAAATTAGCCTTTTTCAAAACGGAGAGAGTACATAATACAAAATTCTTCTTTATGGGAAGCCATAAGTTCCAGACTTGCGTAAAGGAAGATTGGGAAAATAATCCTTTTTAATGAGTACTTCTGCTCCAATTGACACAACATTTTTTGGGACGTCGTTTTTGAGAAACCTGGAGGATCCAGGTCAGCGGTGTGTGGCAACCTTTTCTGGCAAATGAGAAGTGCTGTGGCAAGATTCCAAGAATACTGTGCAGTGATCAGGCATGCATGGCCGGGACGGGGCAGGGACAGGGCACGCATGGACTGGGACAGATCCGGAGGGATGGACAGGGATGGGCAGGAAGCATCTGGAAAGTGACGTTCACACCTACTGACATCCCATTTTTGCCCACTATTTTTAATTATTGGGTTTGCCGGAACTAAATATGTCTTCTTTCTCAGAAGTCTTATCTATTTTGCATTAATTTGTGATGGTTTTATGTCAATCTTATAAATAGAAATTAGTTGAAAAGGAACTAGTTCATTTTGAATGGAACTAAGCTGAACTTAGTTCCTTGTCACTCAGAACTTGTCCACTAATCATGATGTGTGGTAAGCACCATGTTGTAGCTTAGTTAAACATGATAGTTAGGTCCTTTCAATTCCGTTTGGTTCCGTCCATTTCCATATAGTTCTGTTTACTTCCGTTTAGTTCTGTCTTGGAACTAGTTCTGAACTAGTTCCTTTGAGAGTAACAAAAATGAACTAGTTCCTCAACAAATGAAATATTTTTCTTTTGTCAAGATTGACAATGATAAATAGAGAATTTCCAATGCTGTCTCCATAGCATCATATTTAAGTTATTTGTGAAAGAAAGATCTTGGGCAAAACCCACCAATCCCAGTTTTGAAATGATTTTGTGTCATTGGTATTTTAGTAGGCTAAAACTGAACTTTCCTGGTGCTTCAAGCGATGAGCAGGGATGGGGCCATGAGGGGTAGAAGAGTACTTACTTTGTTTATTAAAATATATACTTGCTGTATGTTTTTGGTTTAGCAATGTGAACAATTGAAGCCCTTCTGTGATACAAGTAGGTGATAGTAGCTTTGTGGAGTCACAAATGTAGTTGTATGGAGAATTGTAATTGACAAAACAGTGATAGGAGGGGGACAAAATGTGATGGGATGGGGGCGGATGGGGATGGGGTGGGGACGGGGAAGGGACCAGTGAGGTTGTGTGGGGATGAAGTGCAGACGGACTTTCATGTGATTAATGTGGGAGGTTTTTGGTCAGTTTTAAAGCTGCCTATAATTGAGTGACACACACCAGTGCACAGATCCTCCTGTTAGACATGTGGAGTTCAAGATGGCTTTAAAAATTAGCTCTCACCAAAAAAATAGTATAACTATTTGAAGAATTGCCATCAACTCTATTGTGAACTATCATAAAAAACTCCGCAACATCAGAATTGAACGCCAATCAAAACAGGATTGCAGATCACAACATGTAGCTTTGCAATGGTTCTAGTGATTTGCCCACAGGCAAGTCATCCACAGTTTTTGCTTTTTTATCTCTTATTAAAATACAGGATTTCTTTTTCCCAACACTGGCTTTCTTCCCCCCTACAACTCGAAGACTATAGTTAGAAGTGTTTTTGGTCTGTTTGTGCATCACAATCAGAAAGTATCAATCTATGCCTTATTACTTATGACATACATGTTGTAGAAATTGGTGTACACAAAAGCATAGGAGGTATTGGTAATCTCATTGATAGCTTGAGTGTACAATGCTTCTTTCTACTTCTATATGTTCCTAAAGAAATTGAAAGGATTAGTCCGTATCTGAACTGGTCAAGATTGGTCACTATGACTAGTCCACAGCAACAGATATTTGTGCTATTGTATGAAAATTGGGCTAGGATGCCTACCCCAGGTAGATATGTAGCATACCCAATAGAATATCATAAGAAGAAGGGTCTGAAATGACCTGATGGGCACAATACATCACTCACCCAAAAATCAAAAAATCATTCATTGAAAAGGCACACTAAATTGTCAAAGATCAATCTGCAGTCAATAACTTGTCATAATATTTTACAGGAGATTTCAAATAAAACCACTAGAGTAACCTCCAGTATCATTATGATTGTGACAAACAGAACCTAGGTGATATTCTTTGAATTGTGATATTCAAATGAGTCTGGGTTGGAGGGTGTGATTTCAAATGACAGGGAGTAGTGCAACTTGAACCAAAAATAGTGAGTGAGTAGCTCCTGCTTGCTTTTTGGTTATTGTTGAAAGTTGGATGAAGGTGACATCTCCAAATATTGTCTGGGAACTGAGACATTTTTTTGGCATGGAATCAATCAACAAATTTGCTGCAACAAAAACTTCCATTGTGAGTTGATGCAAATAAAAATTCTAAAAATGAGAAACAAAAGCTACATCAGCTTGTAATCATGGCCCTAGTTGGCTATTGTTTTTGGCATTGGGCTCATCAACGCAACCTGGCATATCAGGATCATGCCTAGGAGCTACAATTTTAACATTGTTGTGGAACAAGAATATGTGACTAATTAGTGAGGAGCTGAGAGTACAAGGAAAAATTTAGCTAGTCCACACTATTTCATCTTGTGACCCCCTCCTCCCTCCTCTAGGCTACTACCGACTGGGAGAGGTTGGAGGTTGCACCTCCCAATTTTATCTGAGAGCTGGGACTTTGCAGTGTACACAGAGATAGTTCACATATTGCTTGAAAACAACTAGCAAGAAATTACAAAAAATAAAAAACATGGAGCAGGTACTAATATTCCTCATTGATGCCTCCTGTGCTGGCTATAGCTAAAAGTTCTATAAGTGGGATGGTATGGCACTGCTGGTACAGAGGGAGTGAACCTTTTTATTTGTTAAAATTATTGTTCTAAATTGCAAAAATGGAAGTAGGAAGTACCTCACCATTTGATTGCCAACCCTGCAGGCAATTGTAATGGTGTGGAATGAGAGAAGAAGGAGGTGAGAGCTTTGGGAACTTGGATATCACAGTCACAGTATGTGTGGATGATGCAAAACCTTTCAATTGAAAATTTTGCAATAAAAATGAGAAGACACTGACATTGTTCTCACCTTACACTCTTCATCACATCTTGATTTTGTTGTTACAGAAGGGAAAGCAATGAGGGCAGTGACACCATGTTGTGTGTGTGGGAGAACATAATATATTACTCAACCAGTGGGAGTATTCAAATTTAATGTGAAAATACGATGATGATCACAGAAGTGTGAAAACAGAAATATGTTTTTGCTTGCATCATGCTGCAATCCTCTTATTTCATTTTGAAGCTGCTGGAGTGGCAGCTACTGCAACACCAATTAAGGCTAAGGGTAAGACTTCAACTAAAAGCATTTTACTTGGAAAAAGGATACTGCATGATAATACCAAAGTAAAAGGGTGGAGATTTTTCTCACTTTTTGCTGACAGCTGCAAACTGTTTTGTTGGAGAAGTGACACTGTAATTGTAGCATCAGTCTGATATTTGGCTGCAGGAATCTAGAGGGGCATGAGGAAGGGCACAAACATTCTGCAGTTGTGGTGGTAACAGGGTAATTGGGAGAGTGTTTCTATTGTGATGGTTGCATTGAGGATACAAAGTAGGTAGACAGTAAGAAATGTCAAGTTTAGCAGAGGGGACATTGACATTCTGGAACATCCACTTATGGATATTAGTATTTTTATGAAGAGCAGGCATCCTATCTTAATGTGTTAAAATCACAAAAATGTTTTGCACCAGATACTACAATGGGGGTCACAAAAAGAAAATATACTTTAACAATAAGGTAGGATGCATATTCAAGTTGAAATTAAGCTTTACCCACAATGGCACATTTCCTGCCCAATTCTGGATGTTCTGATTTGAAAACTGTACACTTTCTCATCTTGTTTGACATCACATCATTACTCACATCGAAAAGATCTTTACAGTGCTATGCACCACACCATAGCTGTAATGTAAAGCATTAAGTTGCACATTCCTGACCATATTTTTGTAGTGTTGATTGCAGAGTGGAACATGCAATCAAAAGGAAGTAGGACCATACACTAGAATATAATCTGAGTAATGTCTGTGCCTGGGGATGCCTAGATACCCAGTTAGGTGTGTACACAACAAAAAAGGGGCCTTTGAAAACTCCTGTTGTGTAAAGACCAAGTAAAATGGCACCACTACTATTATCAACTACTAGGACTATCCGGAAACTTGATTAGCTATCCTCACTATCATAACTAAGCTTACAACAGTTGATAAAGTTTCTACTATGTTTCATGATAGGTTGCAATACAATGTACACCAGTGTTCAAGCAATATCTGAGTTCAAGTAACAATCATTTGTTACATGAAACATTGTGAGCATTCTTGTTACTGACCCATGTTATGCAAGTTTTGGTGTTACAGCATTACTTTCATTGGAATGATCTTTACAGCAATGTGCCCCACACCACAGATGTGATGAGACACAACAAATCACTCCTTTCTGCCCACGCGTTTATTGTGTTAATTGTTGAGTTGAAAAAATGAACCTCTGACCACAGATCTGTTTGTGATCTATCTGATGTACATGTACATGCGTTGACACCCAGTTTTTTGTTTCAGAAAGAAAGAAATGGATCTTCTGACAAATCTCGTTGCTTAAACACCATGGTTATGGTAGTTGATATTGGTTAAATATAGTTCAGTATCTTACAATGGTTGTTTGTAGTTCTTGATTGTTTTATGTTACATTTGTTGATGATAGCTATTGAAGACAGTTCAAATTTTGTGGTGCTAGCTTCATTAAAAAATATGTACAATTTGTAGAGCCACAAGGTCTTTTGATTTGACAACACAAATTTCCTTTCAATTGAAGTACTGTCAATGTTTTTAAATATTGAAGAGGTTTCATTTTGGTTCCAAATATCAATGGGATCTTAGCTGCCCTACTTGGTCAAGACTACTTTTGATGGCAAACAGTCCATGATGAAATACAATATTTTTGGTTTTCAAGCCACACCGGAGTTAAAGTCACACCAGAGTTCAGCAACAAAACATGTGTTCTAAACATTAGTGTATGTTCTCATTTGTGTTTCATGTTTTACCAATTCCTGCTTCACATTACTCCTCATCTTGGAAAGATCTTTCCAGCGACATGCACCACAGCATAGCTGTGATGAGAATCAATCAATTGCTCATTGCCATCAATGCTGTCATCGTTACAATTGTCATGAGGAAATAACAATTGAAAGTAAGTTGGGCTACAGTTTGATACATCCTGTGAAATGTCTGAATGTGTACATGTCAGGACATGCTGTTTGATGTTTAATGAACAAAAAGGCACCCTTTGACATTTTGTGTTGATGAAACACCAAAAAATATCTTTCCAGTGTTATGGACAATGTCAATGTATCATTGTCTAATGTCTAGAATTCTTGAAATCCACCATCACTTTGATGGCCACTCATATTCAACTTGCTTAACTGGCTGCAAGCTTGCATGGATTGGTGGACACATGCATAGATCCTTTCAGCAATCTGAGATGGAATTGGCAGCTAATGGAACATTGAGAGATTATCATTCAGAATATTTCAGGGACTGTTCCTACAAAAAGCACAGAAATGTTCCCCAGGTTTACTGCATCAGTGCAAGATCTGTTGGTTTGTGTCATTAAAGATTCAGTTACCATTGTAAGTGGACACATGATAGTGCCATGTAACATAGACCATATTTGAGAGTGACCACAATATGCATTTTGCAGTGGTTGTATAATATTTCTGTACGCTTTAAAGCTTTTTGCCATAATATGCAATTTGGCAACCATCTTGCATGATGCATGCACTTGTCTGTTACTTATAGTCTCAGGAGTTGGTTTAAATGTCAACATATTCATTTGATATGAAAATAAAGAGAGTGCAACAACCGTTAAAAATATCATTTGTCAAATGAATTTTTGTTGATCCAGAAGAGTTAACATGTCAAAATAGTCTCTAAGGAGCTTTGAATCATGTGTTCAGCTTGGATACTGCTGCTGTGATAATTATGTTGCTATGAAGATGCAAAGGTCAGCAAAACTCCATGTTCACAAATTGTACACTTTCTTTTCTCTGTTGTCTAAGGCACTATGACTAATCAAGTCAGTTTACGAACAAATTAGTTTCTGGATGGTCCATTCATATTTGACAGGATTAATGGCAAAAACCATAATCCCTGAGTCAAACCAAGATAGTGCCAAGATGTTTTATCTTATCTTCTGATAATGAGATGAAACTTCGATACCATCATCAGTGTATATGATAGCCACATCAACACCAACATGCCAAGGGATCATTTTAGAACCATACAGAAGAGATGCAATTGGTCTACCCAAAGTGGAGTTCTGATTGTGCAGCAATTCTAATTGTCTTCATCAAGTTCACAAGTATATTATTGCACACTAATATCAGGTTTTGTTGACTCAAGTATCCAATGTTTCCCAAAAGGATATCAATGATAATGGTAATGACCAATGAATATTGCTTTTATTTATTGATTTTCTGAGTTGTCACAGGTCTCTGATTGCATCATACCGCACCAGTAAATTCTACACAGTTTTATTTTGAAGAATAGGCATTCATGTTCCATTCACACATACTGCTGTCTAGATAAGCATGCTAATAAACTTTACATACTGCTGTCTAGATAAGCATGCTAATAAACTTTACTGACCACCACGGCACAATTTCAATCATCTTGTTATAAATGTTTTTGATACTTAATGGCTCATATCATGCACTGACAAATTTTTGATAAATATAAATGTTTGCGCCCATCAAGTCAAACAGCCGATTACCAATTGATCAGATATTTTGGAGCTGATGGCATGATAAAGCAATCATGGAACTCCATGTCAACCCAAACAAAATATTTATTGGAAAGTACAAAGAATTGTCATTGCATTTGGAACAAACAAACTTTGTTTGCACTTGGATAGAAAAAAGGTAATACAGAATCCAAGAAGTATAGCCTATATTCTTCAACTTTCTGCTGACAGTAACACATGCTCACAATTCTTCCTCAACTGAAACAAAATATGCACAATTATATTCATATATATATATATATATATATATATATATATATATATATATATATATATATATATATATATATATATATATATATATATATATATATATATATATATATATATATATATATATGTGCGTATAAATTAAACCCAAATGCTTAATGATACAAATCACATTTAGCATGGTCTGACATTGTTGTACCTGTCATGGACAAGGCCCTGTTATAACAGCTTTGATGCTGAATGCTGACTTACAACCTGTCCCCCAAGAAGAAGATTTAGAAAACCAATTCTGCACAGCCATGACCAAATTGCTTGCAGTGATCAAGGGTCTTGTGTTCAGCTAGTAATCCAAGTGGATCAAGCTTGATGAATCCAGCAAAACAAAGTACCACATAAAGGATGGAATGAGTCATCCTCCAACCACCAAGACTAAATGGTCCACCTGGAATGGATGAGAAATGTCTTGTGATGTCACCCCGGATAAAGGACTGAGTAAGATGTTTGCAACAGCATGGATTCTTTTCAAGGCAAAGTTAAAATGATGGACCGCTCATAGTTGAAGACACAAATAGGGCTTTGTGACTACAGAATCAACCATTGAACTGTGACCCAATGTGGCAGTGTAGGTTTTTGTCACAGATCATCTGGATGTCATGGTGTTGCCTCCCTTCAGCATGATAAATGATAGCATGTTAGATGTTCCAATTGATAGTGCACATGACAATCATGTTTCATCCACCATGAAGAAACAATTCCTATTCAATAGTGAATTCTTTTCCTTACCTGATAGCATAACAAATAGTACCATCACGTGCAACACCACTGATGATGCTTCCATAGGGAACTCTTCCATAGCCACCCTAGAAGTTTACAAAGTATTAAATGATGCCATTGACTGCTGTTTTCATGGTTACGAGGTCCTTGCTAAAAATGAAATAGATGCAACAATTTGTACAGTCAATACCATTGGTGCAGTACACAGTGGGCAGCTGTTCTTATTCTCATAGACTCAGGAGCATCCTGTTGTCTAATCAAGCAATCCAGCTTACCCTGGGGAATTATCCCCAAGTGACTGTCCAGCAACAAAACCACTATGACCTTGTCTGGTCAAGTCAAGGCACAGCAACTTGTCACTCTTCATGACATCCGCTTCCCAGAGTTTGATAAAGACAGACAAGTTTCACAGCAAATGGCTCTCATCTTTCACAATGATATTTGCTCATATGACATGATTTCCGGCACAAATTTACTTTCCAAGACAGGAATTAAGCTTGATTACAATGCTGTCAAAATACGTTTGTACAACAGCACTCTTCCCATGCATCCTCATAAAGGTCTCACATCTGATGACTTTGACATATAGAAGATAGGTATAATATTCAATTTCAAGATAAGCTTCTTGGTCAAGATTGGCTCAAGCTATATGCCACAGATATTTTAGATGCAAAATATCAGTGGACTGAAAGAAATTGTGCTCAGCATCACCTCACAGCTCATCAAACATGTGACGTGCTCAACATTGTTGAAAAACAACAAACGTTTGATGGCACTCTTGGTGTACACAGTCACAAGAAGATGCACATATCCTGATGCCAAACCAATGTACACACAACCCTCAAACATGAATTGGACCATTTGATATGCCTTGGCACCCTTGTTCCTCAACAAGAAAGCAAATGGATTAGTCCCTCCTTTGTTATCCCCAAAAAAATGGTAGGGCCCGCTTGATTAGTGACCTGCAACAATAAAACAAAGTGATCAAGTAGGAGCAATATCCCTTGCTTACATCACAGAAATCCCTCTAGATTACAAGTTTTTCACTAAAATCAACATTAAGTTGCAATACTATACTTTTGAATTGGATGAGGCGTGTCAAGACCTCTGCACCATTATTACTCCTTTTGAGAAGTACAAATACACTTGCTTTCCCATGGGTTTAAAATGTTCTCCAGACATTGTGCACTTAAGAAGGGAAAACGTACAACTAATGTTTATATTGATGATGTTGGGCCTATTCCTCATCATGGGACAAACACACTGTCCTCCTCAACACAGCCTTACTTTGCCTATGTGATAATGAATTCACAATCAACCCCTAAGTGTGAATAGGTCATCCAAGAAATGGACTGGCTTGGTTATTGGCTCACACCACGTGGCCTCAAACCTTGGAAAAAGATGGATCATCATCCTCATCCAACCACAGACCTGAGCCACTTCATTGGCTGTGTGTCAAATTTCATGTGACATGTGGCCAAGTTGCTCACATATTCTCATGCCCCTTACTAACTGTGCTGGCATAAAAAGAACACACGATTACAATGGACTAACAAAATACAACAAGCTTTCAACAAGATGCATCTCTTGATGGCAGAAAATTCTTTCTCTGTCTACCATGACCATAACTAACCATTCGACATCTACACAGACTCATCAGAGTATCAAATGAGCACTAGCATCATACAAGAAGGCCACCCCATTGCCTATTACAACAAAAAGCGTAATAGTGCTTAGAACATTATAACACCACATAGAAAGAAATGCTGTATTTTGTAGCAAATCTCGAGGAGTTTTGGACAATGCCACTAGGTGCCAACATCTATGTTTAGACCAAAAATTTAACATTTGACAACCTCAAATTCAACATGTCTTGTGATGGTGAAACAAAATTGATGTTTTTTTGCCCTGGCTACATTACATCAAAGGTTGGCCCCTTTTCCGCCTTCTCGTACAAAGACACGGCACTTGACACCTTTTGTTGTAGAGGTTTTCAAGTTTTACTCTAGAGATTTTCTGGGGGAATGAGACATTCCCCTTTTTTATCCCACTGTATTTATTTTGTCTATGGCATAGCAAGTCTCACCAGGGAAGAGTGTCATGCCCATATCCATCCCAGTATCTGTTATGGGTGCCTAGGCTTATCTGCTGTCTAGCCTAGGTTAGAAGATGGCAGGTTCTGGTATCCAGGAGGAACCAAATACATCATGGCTAAGGTCTAGTGAGAGACTTTGACAACTCATGCCTGAGGGAGACGAGAAGTCCATCACCACCAGATCAACTGTACTATAGGTCACAATTTATTTTGGCTTGAGGTTAATACATCACTGATTTCTTCAACTTAATAGTTAATTATGCCACCCTCACCAATATCACATATGATGTGAATCAGCCAAACAAGAATAGCCAGACTTCAATGAAACAAGGATTACAGTGGTTTGTGTATCACACTTCCTTGCTTTCATGTAGAATTCGATCGGTAAGTGTCCCAAATTTTTTTTTTTCATAACATGCTCAAAGGACAAAGAACGCATCTCACAAGCCAGAGAACTAGAACTGTAAAAAATCATTCTGATCATTCCTCTGGAATAGGAGAATGATAATGAAGTGAAGACCATTTCTTTTCACACAGAATGCTGTTCGAGTAATATCGCACACCAGTGCTCTTGTGATATCGGGCATATCACAAGAGAGATTTCAAAATTGTTGAAGCCACAGAGTAGAAAACTGCAAAAGATATTCAGAATAAAAAGTTTATGGACCTTCCTTAACAGTTAGATATAGGGTTACGAAGACAAGACAGAAATGACCGCAGCAGCACAAGCCTCAGACGACTGGGGATTCTGTCCCGTAACCAAATTTCCATCCACACAAACTTTCGAATTCCAATCATCCGCACTTTCATATTTTCCACCCATCTCTTTCAACTTCGCTTCGAGCATGAAGGGAACAACATCTTGAAGATTTACGGCAATCTCCTCCGAGTCTTTGAAACCCGTGACCACCTTATCCTTCACTAGTGGCGTCCCATCGGGTTTCTTGCACTGGGGGAGGGCGGTGGGGCCATGGCAAACGGCAGCCACAACCTTTCGTGCGGCATACATGGTTTCGACGGCATTTTTCACGTCCGCGTTTTCAGAGAAATCGACACACGTTCCATGTCCACCGCAAAAGAAGACGGCGTCGACTGTGGCGAAATCGATGGAAGATAGCTTAAGGGAGTGGCTTAGTTTGCCGATTCCTTCTGCATCATGCTGCGCAAGAGACGAGCGTTCGCAACGTGGACGCGATGGAAATCACAAAATTTAGAAGACTCAAGTCAAGATTGTCATGCTGCGAGCTTTATGCTAATAACTAAATGGAACTCAAGCGCTCACCATGAATTTCTTGGCAGGCTCGGTGAAAAAACCCTCACCGAGGGAAGTTGCGTCAAGTGGAACGGCACCTCCGTTAGGACTGGCAATTTCCACTTCATATCCCGCTTTTTTGAACTCATAATAGGGAGAGGCAAGTTCTTCAATCCACAGTCCCGTTGGGTGGCCCTTGAGTTCCGATGCGGATGTGGCAATGAGAACGATCTGCGGGATGAAAGAGAGGGGGTCGAAGCGACAGTACAGCCCGTGTAAGTGACAAACCGAATTACATCGCACAACTTAGACTCAAACGGTATGATGTTATGGACCAACTGCTAGCTGTCATCTCTCTCACCTTCGTCATGGTGTCGGTGTTAGGTCGGCGGAATTGGATGGAGATAGAAACGAAGACAAAGTGCTTGGTAACTCTGATTCATTTGGATTCTGTTAGATTCTGTAGTATGATCCTGGTATGATCTGGTAATGAAAGATCATGAAGATCCTAACCGTTGGTTCTTAAAATAGATATGCTATTGTTATATTATTATTTCATTATGGGCTGTCAATTTTACCATTACAAAATAAAGGTATGTAGGCATAAGATACAACAAGACTGACCCAACATGCGTGCCGCCAATTTTGTGATGGAGATCTTGCCAATGAGAGCCACACAGCACAACGCTGAGCTATGAACCAATTAGGCACCCCAAGGTATTGTACAATAGCTTAACACATCATACCCATCACGGCCCCATCACGGCCACTACCAACAGCAGCGAGCATACTTCAACAGCAAAAGCAGAATCGTCAACAGTTCTGCACCATCTCCTGGCCCCTTATTCACCGAAACGCAATGTCACGCTCAAGAAGGAACAAACAAGAAAAGGCAGCTGCCAAAAGCGACAGTAAACCTACCGCGAGCACAAACAATGTCAAACAGCCCAAGAACCGCGACGACATGACCATGTGGGAAATCTTCACCAGCCACCCACTCATCTACGTCGGAAAATTCATCCTCCTTCCGTACATCTTCTACTTGGCATATTACTTCATCCCACTACAACATCCCGAATACGTCTCCAAAGCGACGGCCGGGCTCATCAACCTCCGCCCGGCGATACATGGAACAACCACCCCCCGACAACTTCTCATCCTGGCATCGCAAAGTTCTGGTACGGTGCAAATGACGAAAGAACTGAAAGAGAAGCTTCATCTCGAGATAGGCCACGAGACTGTCGATGCCGCCTGGAATTACGTACGCGACGGTACCATCAGTTGGTTCCACGGCATTCGCTTCTTAACTCAGCCAACCACCAAGGAGGGGATGCTCCAAAGCATCACGGGAATATGCAACGATGACTTCTTAAATGTCTTTAATATGGGCTTCCATCCCGCCGAGTACGGGCCACCCAAACGAAACTGCTCGTATCGGACCAAGTGGGATGCATGTTGGAAGAAAGAATGTTTCCACATTCTCCTGGATGAATGGGGATGCAGTATTAATAACACGTGCGACATTCAATTTGCGTACAATATTCATCAAGTGCGCAATCCCCTGAGAACCATGGAAAGTCTCGTTGTGAAATTTTGCATTGGCGGTCTGGAGGGTGAGGTGCAACCGGCATTGTTGACGTACGCCACGGCACTGTTTCCGTTTCATAATTTTCGGGAAGATTCGTGTATTGAGGCGGCTGGGTATTTCTTGGTGTTTTACAATGAAGCCATGATTGAAGCTCGGAAGAGAGGGAAAATTAATTCGTTTTATCATATTGAGGAAACGACCGCGTGTCAAGTCGCTGAAATGGCAGGTTTGACTTCGCTGGAAACGACGGTGTATGAGCCCAATTATCACAGGATACAACGAATCTGTGGGGAGAGCGATGCAAATCATCCGGCGAAGCAGATTGTGAAACAAAGTTTGAATAAAGTTAATCTTGACATGGTACATTTAGGATGGAAGGATCTTCGTGGTGGGATGCATGGCAGCAAGAGGAAAAATGGGGATGCCACTCTTGAGAAGAGAGTGAGGAATTTGTTCCGTGCGTTGGGATATGATGAAAGTAAAGAGTTGGATGTGGGTGTTGTTCCAATAAAGCCGTCATCAGTAGATACGGAGCTATGATGATGAAATTGCATTTGTCCATTCAGTTTATACATCTCTTAAAAATGTTTTAACAAGAATTATTCGGTATTCGTTACAATGACTGTTACTGAAGGATTATTTACATTACCGGCTGTAAAAAGCTGGAGAACTTCTCAACACCATGGACGACATTGGAGTTGAGCCCTTCGTCTTTGTACGATACAACTGTCGGAATCGAAAATTCATGCAACGCCTCCATCACCGACATGACTCCCATGGCAGAACTCCTCCTCCCAGAAAATGGCGCCGTATCCGGCGATCGTCCACATTGTGAATTAATATTGATCTTACCAAAAACAGTGGAGAAGCGATCTACCAGTTGGGCTACTCCATTCTGTTGCGTGTCATCGGCTGCCGCTGTAAATATGGATACTTGCTGACCGTATTTCCCCTCTCTGGCATACGTCAATACATCCTCAATGGAATCATATTCCGCAATCGCCACCACCGGTCCAAACTGTTCTTCCTCATAAATTCTCATGTCAGGCGTGACGGGATACAAGACCGCAGGGACCATGAGAGTCGATTCCGAATCCTCTCCACCCACGACCATGCCGCCATTTTCATTCATGATTGTGGCACCCTTGCTCACGGCATCGTGTATAAGAGCCTTCATGTAATCAATGCGTGATTTGTTGGGAAGGGGCGTAATTTGAGAATACTTGCCATCCGTGGTGCTCTCCCAAGGCAACCCCACCGACAACTTGTCCACTTCACGCGCCAAGACCTTTGCAAAATTACCGGCTTCGTCCTTTGGGACAAAGAGTAATTTCAACGCGGTACATCGTTGTCCATTGAAGCTCAACGTTCCCGCGATTGTTTCTTTCAATATACGTTCCTCATCGATCATGACACCGGAAGAGAACAAGTCCGACATGTACACGCCCATGTTTTTGGCTTCCAATTGCAAAAAGACTTTGAGACGATGCGGTTCGGGATGTGATTTGATCAATTCATCCGCCGCACGAGATCCGCCGACTAGGTAGAATCAACAATACAAGACAAAAGAGAGACAATGTGAGTGAGTGTCCCACCCAATCCACAAACACCATCCCTCCACATCAAAACAAAACAAAACAAAAGCACCCAATCTTACTAAACGCCAACGAATCAATCTTCCCACTCTCCATCAAAGGAGGCATCGTCACCCTCCCCGACCCACTAACAAGATTCACCGTCCCAGGCGGGAACGCCTCGGCAAATGCCTCCATCGTCCACAAATGCGCCAACCCTCCAATGGTGGGAATCTTTAATATCACCACATTCCCCATCAACAATGCCGGGATCAACGCGGCATACGTTTCATTGAGCGGGTAATTGTACGGTCCCAAACATAAGACGATACCCACGGCCGCACGACGGATCATGAGACGAGTCGATGCAGCACCACCACTCGATCCCTCGTCCCACTGGTTATCAAATTCGGAACTCGTTTGAATGTATCGTATGGCCTGTTGAGCGAATTGTACGGTTCGATCAAATTCAGCCTCGGCATCCAAACGATTCTTTCCAATTTCCCACATGAGTGTGTGGACAATGTCTTGTCGGCGGTGTTGCAGTTCGTCGAGGAAGTGTTGTACGGCCCGGATGCGTTGAGAGAGGGGGGTTTGAGGCCATGTGCCTGTTCCGCCGTTCCATGCCGAGATGGCCGATTGGAGGGCTTGGAGTGTTTGTTGGGTGGTGAATTGGGGCATTTTTCCGAGGAGTGTGCGGGATAGGTGTCGAGTGTTGTGGTTAGGGTTGGTGGAGGAGTCGTCGTCGTTGGTGCAGGTAGGGTCGTGGTTGGCGGTGCATTCGTGTTGGGGGGGGAGGGTGCAGCATCCGTACACGTCGGCGAGTGGCATGTCGAAGTCGTCGTCGGGGGATACGTGTTGGACGACTCCCCATCGTCGTCGGGGGATATGTCTCGGATCACTCCGTTGAAAAAGGTTTTGGGGGAGACCAGTGGAGGGGGGAGGACGGCGTCGGTGGAGGAGGCGTGGGAGACGTGGATGGTGAGCCATAGTGCGTAGGCACTGAACAGAATGGTGGCGGGGGCAGCCATGGGAAATATTTATTTGTTGTGAGAAGGAAGTTGCAGCGTCTGGTATTGTGTGTATGGAGTGCAGACGTCGTGAATTCGATCCTAATTCGATCGATCATCATTTTTTCCTTCGTCATTAGTGGTTCGTCATCGCAGGTCATCATCGCTCTCGGCAATTTCCACGTCTCATTGGCATTCACCTTTCAAATTGAAAGTTTAGTTGAGAGACAGATACCTTGAATGTTATGTATAATCATACTTTGTTTCAAGAAAAATCTTTAATGATAGACAGACAGGAAGGTAGTGAATCCAAGATTCTGAGACCAAAAAATAATCTCAAAGATGACAGGAGATCAATCAAACCAGAATCAAACCAGCCCTGATCCATCATTCGACCGCAACTGAAAGCGTCAACAATAACATCATCATCAACAGCAACAACATACAACAACAAACAACAACACCATCATGTCAGCCCTCCACGCTCGCATAGAATCCGCCATCCGCACAGCCAAACAATGGGAAAACGATGCGGCATTACTCTCCGAAATCCGCGCTTCCCTCCCCCTTCATGACCTCGTCCCGGAACAACTCGTCCCCCTCGAATCACGATGGAAGGCCTTCCTATCGAATGATGCCTCCGTCGTCGACGCCACCGAACATCAACAACAACAACAACATCATCACGACAACATCAACGCCCAAGCCAAACGCTCGCCCTACCATCGCGACGACGACGCTCATTACGAAAGTGACGATTTACTCCTCCAACGTCTCACGCTATACTTCAAACGAGACGTCATGACGTGGGTGAATCAGCCTCCGTGTGCCAATCCCCATTGTACGGGAAATGGCGACGACGGGAAACAAAGAATGATGGCGCAGGGAACGAGAGGTCCCGTTTCGGACGAGGAGAAGATCGGACAGGCCAGTCGTGTCGAGGGTGAGTTTCTGGATGTACGATTCTTTCTTGTCGGTGGATACCGTAATGTTCTGCATGCATTCAACGACACTCTCGTCGTCATCTCCCTATTCAACCCTCCTCAGTCTACACCTGTCAACAATGCAATACCGAAACAACCTTTCCTCGATACAACTCCCCCCGAGCCCTCTTCTCCTCCCGTCGCGGTCGATGCGGCGAATACGCCAATCTCTTCGGGGCGTACTGTCGCGCCGTGGGATTTGATACGAGGTATTGTCTCGATTTGACCGATCATGTTTGGACGGAGGTGTGGAGTGTGAGGCAGGGGAGGTGGTTGCATGTTGATTCGTGTGAGGGGTTGATCGATCGGCCGAATATGTATGAGCAGGTGAGTTGGTAGGAGAGAGAGAGTGTGTGTGTGTTTTTGTGTTTCCTTTCCAAATGGAAATGGTTGTGACAATGACTCATCCTTCGTTTCGTTCCGTCGGTGTCGTCCTCCCACTCTAGGGATGGGGAAAGAAATTGAGTTACGTCATTGGTGCCACGCACGATTCCGTCGCGGACGTTACCAAACGATACACGCGACAATTCTTTTCGGACGAATTCCAAACGAGACGTCGAGAATTCAGCCCCGATGAAAATGCTAGCGACCGAGCGTTTTTGCAGGCGAATGTTACGGTGAAACAAATAATGTCCAATATTATTCCAAGGGGGAGGATGGAAGAGTTGGAGAAGCGGGGGAAGGCGGAGGAAATGTATTTTGGACTGGTTCAGGCGTCGGGTGTTTGGGACAGTGAGTATAAGGAGGGAAGGATTAGTGGGTCTTGGGCGTGGAAGGCGGCGAGGAGCGAATTGGGCCATCCGGAGAAGAAGGCAAATCATGATAAAAATAATACGAGTCAGGAGAAGGATAGTAAGAAGAACGATCAGGAGGCATCGTTCTTGGTGGAAAGTTTCTATCCGGCGCCACACCGCCAAAATAATTTGACAATCCGTGTTCAGCACCCATCCAGTTCTTCAACATATGAAAGATCACGTCACGATTGTATCATTGTGAATGGCATACCCTGCGCAGCAACGTTGTCCCCTGGAATATCAGTTGTTGTCGTTGACGAACAATCTGGGTGTATTTTGCAATCTCGGGCGTTTTCCAAATGGTCGTCGCTTGGCATTTTCATTGACACTGTCCCAGCGGGTAGGATTGTGGCAATTTGCAGCAATGTACTAGGTGATACTATCGATGACACTACATCGACGCACCTTTTACGAGTTGGTGGTCTGAGTGTCGAATCAAAGGCTTCACAAGAGGCGTTGCTGTTGGTCGGTCAAATTGGATTCCATCCAAAGTGGGCAACGTCCATCCATTCCAGCGACGAATCCAAAGTAGTTGAAGTCACGATTCAATTGAACATTTCTCCATCGCTTCCGCTCAAACTTCGTACAGAAAACAGCACTGCTCCGGCGATGATTTCGACTCGTCTCCCCGAAACGATCATGCCTCTAAAAACTCAAATGGTCGCTACGGAATATCAGAAGAGAGTCGCTTTTGAAGCCTTTACGAAACAGAGTTCCAATACGAGTTCTTCAGTCGAAGTGGTTGGATATGTCAGTTGCTTTATTCCACACTTCTTGTTACATAGTCTTTGAAATATTGTGATTCGCTTTCTCATGCTTGAATACTTATTTCTTTAATGTCAAAGGTTACTCGTCCCGAGGCTCCAATTTATTTGATTGGCAATGATTCTTTTCCATTTAGAAGGGCAGATGGGCCTTCCCATGACTCTGGCAAATCATGGGTGACCTATCATTATCTTCCAGATGCATTGGTTCCGGACGATGATATTATCACAGAAGAAACCGGGAAGGAGACTGCAAAAAAAATTGGTAGTGGTGTTGCGAAGTTTGACATTCCAGTTGTTGATGACTACTTTATGGGACTGTTAGGCACGGAGCTCCTGACGAAATCCGGAGCGTCTCCCCCATCGTTGATGAACACAACAACTGCCCTCGCGAACAATCGATTAATCGCTCTTTACTTTAGCGCTCATTGGTGCGGTCCATGCCGAGGATTTACTCCGATGCTCATTGAGTTCTACAACTATTTGAAAGAAGAAGTAGCACCCACTCATGGGCTTGAGATAATATTTGTCAGTTCCGATCGAAGTGAAGCGGAATTCCAGCAGTACTATCAGGGTATGCCATTCAAAGCAATACCATTCCAAAATCGGACTGTGGCGCAGCAAATCAAGTCGGTGTTTGGAGTCCGCGGGATTCCAAGTTTGGTGGTGATGGACGCCATGTCTGGAAGAATAGTTGTATCCCAAGAAGACAGTAGACGGGAAGTGCATCAAGCATGTAATAGGGGAGAGCAAGCTATTGAGACACTTTTCAATTCTTGGCTTGATAAGGTTCCGGCGGAGAGCAAAGCAATGCTGGACATTTTAGCCTTATCGTGTGAGGAGGCTGAGAAGACTGCAGGGGCAGAATCAGACAAGGTAGAGGGTGCCACTCGCCTAAATTCCAAAGCAAGTGACTACTTGATTAGGAAAAAAACAGCCAACAATTCCGACGATTCTGCTGCTGTTGTGAAGAGTTTATTCACTGAGCTTGTTGCAGACGGCATGTCACCCAATGAAGCTGCAGCGGAAGCAATCAAACGAACCACACAAAAACCTCTGGGTTTATTTGAAGGGTCATTAAAAGGATTCGGTAGTGTTGTGGACTCACCACAAACCCATTCAATATCTATCGTCAAGGCCGCCGAAGTGTTGTTGCATCTCAATGGTGGGGACAAATCCAAAGTTGCCAATGTTGTGACAACAGCAAAGAAATACGTTACAAATGCTCTTAAGGAGCCCACAAACTCAAGATTCAGAACGTTCCGACTCGGCAATAAAGTGTTTGACCAGATAACTTCAGTTGCTGGAAGTATTCAGCTCTTGACTTGTGTTGGGTTTTCAGTGTTCCCCTCTGATGCCGACTTTGTCGCGGCTATCCCCCTGTCCTTGAATTTGAACGAAATGAACAATGTCTTGGATAAATTACTGGAAGTCTACAAGAACTAACATGACTTGTGCATTCGAACATTAAATTAACTCGAAGCATGTAATAATTTTATTTTCAGTAAGTCACACAGTGTCATATTACAAATTCAACTTTTGTAGCCTTGCTGACAATTCTAGACAAAACTCAGCGTGACTTGTAATTTGGCTTGCCATTTCCCAGGAGTCCAGTACAGCTGCCAGTCGTTGCATCACGTTAACATTGTCACTCTGTGCGGGATTCGTAAACAATATGTCTTCAAGAACACTCCTCAAACGAAAGACGCTATAGAAACATTCCCACAGTGAATCTTCGCCAAGAAAACTTAGTGTGGGGTCGGGACTATCTCCTACAGAGAAAAGAGCTCCAAGCAATTCAATCAGCTCCAATAGCACCATTAATACCAGCATGGAAACATCTAAACCAACACAACCCCTGAGCATGTTCTCTCGTGCTTCATAATCATCATCCGAGACAATACCCCATGCTTTTATTTCTTTTTCAATTGAAGATATCTCCGTTAACAAACAATCATAAGTGAAATCAATATTTGATGATGTTATCCAATTGTGATTGATGGAAAGTGTTTCAACTAAATTCACAACCTCATGCTTCCACTTTGACGGCACAAATATCATTTCTCCCGTTTCTTGGATGAGTTCAAATGTTTCTTCATCGCTAGTACCCCCCTCTCCATCGTTGTCGCCTGGAACGTAGAAAGTCCATCGTTTCTTGCCCACGACATTGTACGACCAGGAAAATGAGTGAAGCACATCTGAATGCAAATTCGTTCGAGATTCATGAGGACCCCAGTAAACAAACTTGTAATCTCCTTCCGTGTATCGTGTTAAAAAGTTGTTGAGTAAATCTCGTTCATATATGGATGGAACTGAGTATAAAGGGGACGAATCGTCACATTGTGAAAATTGTTTACTGGATAGAAGTTGCAATAGATGCCAGTCTTTCAAGTATCCTGTTGATCCAAGTTCAATTGGTTTGCGTTCCAGCTCTTTGATTTCGGCGTGTCGCGATCGTTGTTTGTTCTGGTGACAGTAATCAATCCACTCCAGGAGAGTCGTGTCGATGGTTTCACACTCTTTCGCTCTGCCATCTGAGTCCAAACCATTGTCACTTTGCTTGTAGCTTGTATTAGCGCAAGGTTCATGGCCATCAATTCGCACTGGAACCTTGGTATTGTCTCCAACATATTTGCGGAACCACTCTACGTTGACATGATTGTTTCGAGACCGCCAATTCGACGAGACGTAGGAGAAGTCAGATTCGCTCAATCCTCGAATGATACATGGAACATTTCTTGTACAGTATCTTAGTTTAAATTGATGTGGCTTCATTTGTGTTGCTTCGTTGTAATGATGTAGGAACGCATCCCTATCGCGGGTGGCTTCGAGTGAAAGCAGGCCATCGTCATTCACGTTGATAATATCAATAACAGGAGCAGTGTCGCCTCTATTGAAAACATGGAGCCGTCGCCTCACATCATCGATTGCATCTTTACGCTCATCTTGGTACCTTTCGGCTGCTATCCACGCCGAGTGTACTAACTCCGATGTAATGCCGTCGAAAAACGGAGGTCCACTGCCATGAGTGCACGCTTGGCGAAGTCTTTCGATGCCATCTGAGCAATCCTGAAATGCTTTCCTCAATTGAATTGAATGCGATGAAAGCGAAGAATCGTCTTCGTGTACAATGTTGCTCTCTGTCCCCATGTAGACAAACCGCCAAGAAAAATGGGTGCCTCGAGGACTGTCAAGGAGGCCTCACGCTTTGAATCGGTGATTACCGGTGATTACTCTGTGATTATTGTTGCGCCGATTCCTGATAATAAATAATAAAGGTATATCATATTAATTAAACATTCATTACCATCTCATCTCATTCATTTCTCATTTCTCGCCTCCGAGCCACTAATCCTTCCCTTCGCATGGCCACCGCATGCCACTGTCACAGCACACTGTCACTGCCAGCCACTCCCGAAGCCGACACCAGAGGGTTTTGATCTTTTCTTAGTGCTGTCTGCGAGAGCAGCTGTCAGCAAACTCTATCCCTCACATCAGGAATCGACCATATCTTTCTATGTGCATAAATCTATTAACGCCAATCAGAACACGAATTTTTTAAGAACATGAATAGAGCACATCTGGCCTAGTCGTATTTGAGGGTGCACGTCGTTGGACTAGTCGTGACCTTTAAGTGCGGGTATTTCCGTAATTTTTTCATGTTGAAGTTGTGTATCTATATGTTCCCGGTTCTCGAGAACCACCAATCCATCAGAATTTTCCTCGCGTCGGCATGGGAAAGTAAAATAACACGATGATAACACGGTGTGCTGTAGTAATTTTCGGCCATGATCGGCGCTTGGGGTGTGTCACAAACATATAGGGTGGTTATATGTCTCTAGGGGTAATTTTTCGCGAGGAATCCAACGGTGATGTCGGCTTGGCTGTACGACATCGGCTTCTATGTGTTTCTGCACAAAAAGTTACGACTAGTCCAGATCTGGACTAGTCGTTATGGCTTGTCCAGATCTGGACTAGTCGTCTGATTGGCGTTAATCACGAGTTCATTCCTCTTGCAGACTCGTCATTAAACCTCAGATATGACCTCACTGAGAAATATATCACCCTCGATGAAATCAACCACTGCCATCGCCACGGCTGTCATAGTCACGGGCACACTCATATATAAGCGGAACGCGATATTCAGTTACTGCAATGGATACCGTGGCATTCAAGGTTTCTTTCGATACATTTGGATAGGCGATTACCTCCCACCGCCCATACGCAAGTCCGTGGACGAGCTTGATGAACTAGATGAGCTCGTGAACAAGTGCGAACCCCAGTTGGATCATATTGAAACTTTGGTGCAGAGAGCACTGCTGGATAGCGTTGATGGTCCAATTTCTATCTCGAATGAGTTCGTTGGTTCTAGAGAGGAGTTGCAAAAACAAATATTTCAACAAAACCCAGAGCTGCGAAAAGATATTGGAATGTTCAGTTCACGGCTTGATAGATTAGCTGCTAGGATAGATTCAGTCATGTCGCATTCGGACGAGGAGGTGAAGAGGAGAAAAAAGCAATTGTCGAGCAAGATTGTGCTTCTGATGACTGAATTGGACAAGATAATCACAACATTGTGTTTGACGGAGAATGATTAATGATTTTTCACTATAGTTGGACAAAATGGTTATCATGGGACATTTTTTTGTTGATTATTATTGTGTCCTTTCAGATAAACTCTACCCCAAAGGCTAAGTCTGAAATGAAAAATAGCAAACAGAAAACACTAGTCCATAGGCAGTTGTTATCAAATGTGCTTTGCTGACAAACAAAGAACAAACTAAGTATGTACATTGGCGGAATTGTGTTGCATTGTACTGCTGTTCTTAACATAAGATCTGGCATGTGATTCCAAAAGAAGATGGAGTTCTCATTTGGCAGATTACTTCCTAGGCAAGGACAATTAAAGTTAAGTAGTTGTATTTTAGGCTCAGTTCAGGTAATTTTTAATATATTGGGGGGAATATGCCATTGAACCTGTTATGACTGACCCATAATGGCTTGTCAAACTGTTCAGTCTCAGGAGGAATGTATTTGCAAACTGGTTTCACCATACTGAAAGTCCGGACAGACTTTCCACAGCAATCACATGAACTTCCTTAAGGACCTTAAATTTTAACACTTTATGGCAAATAGGAATAGTGGAGCCTTCGTATAAGTCAAAACTTATTTTTTTGAAACTGCTTTGCATCCCCAAAGTCATCATTGCGCAATTTCATGAAGAGTTTTGCTTTTGCCATCATACCCACCCATGACAGAACTTACTTTCTATAGGTCACCATCAGGTCCTTTTCGTAATATTAACAGAACCCAAGCAGAACACACAATCAGATCACTACACTTTTGCATGTAATGGCAAAGAACAACAGCAAAGACCCCAGCTATGCTCCTCAGGTGACAAAAACAGATCCCAAGAAGATGAAGACTCAGAAGGTGAGACAGTAAAGGTCATTGCCATCACTCACCCCCTCCATAAGCCTCACACAATCAAGTTGTTGTTGTTCCTTTGGTCACCATAACTCATACTCTTGTGGTGGTTTCTCAGATGGGTATGGCAGGTTCAGGGCTTGGAAAGGTGGATGGGTGGTTGGATCAGCCAACAATAGTGTGAGCGAATAGACTAACATCTAATTGACATTGACTAACCATGTTCAGCGAAGAATGGGATATTGTTGCTCAGCACCAGATCGGATTTGAACCTGATTCCTATAGAAGAGGGGACCGACTCAAGAAAGATATTAACAAGCTCACTTGCATCAAGCACTAAGACAACTACAGGAGATCCAAACATTCCATGCTATGTACTGTAGGCCAAGGTAATCAGGTCCTTCATCATGAAAAGACAAGGGATTGACAGGATTGAAGGATGCAGTTTTTTCACCTAATGATAAAGAAAATGAAGAGGAGGAGCAGGTGCTTGGGAGCAAACACCAGCCTAAGTGGTTCAAGCAGCTAGTGCAGCACATAAAAATATAACAGAGACTGCATGTGACAGAATGAGTTACTTGTTTAAGTTTGCTTTAACATGGTTAAGTTCACACCCATGATATCATTTTCATAGTGGATTGCCTAATCCAACTGCCCATATCAGGCATCAATATCACTGGGGGGAGCTGCTAATGAGGAGGAACCATCTTCTTTCAGGTAATGCTGATTATTGAAAATTAACAACACAGCAAACAGATTTTGAGGCAACTGGGGCATAAGGAGGAGAGAGAGAGGTCGAGAGAGAGGTCGAGAGAGGTCGAGAGAGAGGTCGAGAGAGAGGCCGAGAGAGAGAGAGGTCGAGAGAGAGAGAGAGAGAGAGAGAGAGAGAGAGAGAGCAGGGTTGAGAGAGAGAGAGAGAGAGAGGGGTCGAGAGAGAGAGAGAGAAAGAGAGAGAGAGAGGGGTCGAGAGAGAGAGGTCGAGAGAGAGAGAGAGAGGGTCGAGAGAGAGAGAGAGAGAGAGAGAGATCCAGAGAGAGAGAGAGAGAGAGAGAGAGAGAGAGAGAGAGAGAGAGAGAGAGAGAGAGAGAGAGAGAGAGAGAGAGAGAGAGAGAGAGAGAGGTCGAGAGAGAGAGAGAGAGAGAGGAGAGAGAGAGAGAGAGAGAGAGAGAGAGAGAGAGAGAGAGAGAGAGAGAGGGTCGAGAGAGAGAGAGAGAGGGGTCGAGAGAGAGAGAGAGAGAGGTCAAGAGAGAGAGGTCGAGAGAGAGAGGTCAAGAGAGAGAGGTTGAGAGAGGAGAGAGGCAAGAGAGGTCAGAGAGAGAGAGAGAGAGAGAGAGGTCAAGAGAGAGAGAGAGGCGAGAGAGAGGTCGAGAGAGGAGAGAGGTCGAGAGGTCGAGAGAGCGAGAGAGAGAGAGAGGTCGAGAGAGCGAGAGAGAGAGAGAGAGAGAGGTCGAGAGGAGAGAGGAGAGAGAGAGAGGTTGGGAGAGAGAGGGAGAGAGGAGAGAGAGAGAGGAGAGAGAGAGAGAGAGAGAGAGAGGGAGAGAGAGAGAGAGAGAGAGAGAGAGAGAGAGAGAGGAGAGAGAGAGAGAGAGAGAGGGAGAGAGAGAGGAGAGAGAGAGAGAGAGAGAGAGAGAGAGAGAGAGAGAGAGAGAGAGAGAGAGAGAGAGAGAGAGCAGTGACAGGCAAGATGTAAGGATAAGCTGAATGAGGTATGACTTCATGTGCACTTCCAGATGTATCAGGAGGCAATGTTGCATCAGGTTCAACTTATGACCATAACATTGCTTCACTTCCGCATGCCATTCCAACAACTTTTCCGTGCAGAATCAAGGAGACATGAACATAGATAGAGGGGAAAGAAAGTGAGGAGAGTAATAAAACAGTTGAACAAGATGGATGAACTGTTTTCACAGGAGTACAGTGAATTTTATGACAGCTTATTTGGATTGATTTACATTGATTAATGAGTAATAACATTAGTCATCATGAATTAGAATGTTTAACATCAATAGTATTCATTTTTGTTAAATATATTGAAAAATATATCAAAGTTTGCAATTTCACCAGAAAACATTTTCAACTTTGCAGACAATGACTGCAGAGATCTGATTACCCACTCAGCTGATAGGCATCATGCTGCCTCTGTATTCTGTAAAATCTGGATGTTATCTTGAGGCAACTTGATTTTACAATTGATATTCAAATTGCAAAGTACCGAATCAAATTAAATAATTGAGCTGAGCTTCATTGTACAATTGTCAAAGCTTGTCCTAAAGCATGCCAAAAGTATGGCATGAATTCTCCAATCTGAGACAAAGCAAATAGCAGAGGTAACAAAGTCGCCACTCTCCCAGCCAATGTAAAAGAAGACTGTCCAATATTCTCTGGGGCCTTGTGAATCTTGATTTCTAAGCAACCATTGCACTCAATACATTACAGAGGACAGGGTGTCTTTGTGGTATGATAAATCTATGTTCCTCTAGTTTTTCATGCAAATGCATTGCCATCTTTCCCTCTTTGTCCTTCTTCAGAATTCTGATGATGATCCTGCGAGCACTAGTTGTGAAGATCATGAAAAATATCATTTGCAGTGCCACTAGCAAACCTCTGGATCCTTTCCATACCAAGACATCTCTAAGACAATCCTCAACACAAATGGTCTGGGGCATCAAATACTTTTGAATGTGGTCATATGGCCACTATTGTCAGCAAATGCAGAGTACTTGCTACACTGGAGCCATGATAGAGCAAGGAAGTATTCAAATACTTCAACACAAAATCCTTTCTGAGCAATCTATGTTTCATGTCCAATGACAAAAGCACTTGCCTATAGGGACTAGTCACTGCAAGCATAGATTATCCAGAGTTAATGTTGATAGATGTCAAGGCCTTCAATATCAAGATGACGATGATGCACACGACAATTCTGTGAATGAACAACCTTCCTCTCATCATGGTCATGGACCCAATACAACAATTATGTTGCAAGGTAAAGCTAAATGGCAGTTTCAATTCTAGGAGCTCTGTGGTGATGATTGACGCAACAAATTTTCTATGTTTGTTGTAGGATTATAAGAAAAATCATTCCCTCTGTGGAACTACCCCGTGGTAGCTTACAATTTCACCGTATTTGATTTAAGGCAATGTTTAAAAATGCAAGATCAAGTTTGGGTCAGTACTTGGGCAGGGATTTTTTATTTGGGACTACAGCAAGAGACTCTAGGGAATTTTGAACTTTTAGGAGGTTCCACTAAGTTCTAAAACTAATACAAATATTCATCAATAGAAACATATGTCCATGATGATACGGTTAGTATCATTGATACCTGTTGAACATCCTGATAGGATGATGACGGAGGACAGCATTGGCCCCCCTTGTTTAGAAAAAAACAATTTGTATGGCATAGCAAAATATTTTTAATTTTGGCCTCCCTTGAGAATGATTGTCTCATGTACAAGACTTAATTTTACAGGTCACTTCTATTTCCTGTCAATTCTAAATTGAGTTTCTTAATAGCTAAAAGTAGCCGACCTCTCTATTTTGTTAAGCTTCTTCAATGTTGGAACTCTACCCAATGGATACATGCGGACGTCTCCCTTACCGAGAATCCCACTTACCGGATTAGGCCGAGTCCCACTTACCAGACAGCATCTGGGACTGCCGCACATCCAACCAATAACAGCTGCTCCGTTCTGTGCGCGTGCAGCAATATTATCATACTAGTTAGCTCATAAATTGCTAACAACACTTTTATCACAGCTGTTATTTCGTTGTATGTTTAACAGTTGTTAGCAATACCTACCAATACCACGCACCGCACCGTGGGTCCCATTGCATCGCCATGGCACATGCCCTCATCACCTACGAAGAGGCCCAAAAAGCCGTCGGCATATTGCCTAGTCTCGCACCCCGACCCAATGCCGTCAACATTCGAGCGCTCTCCACACTCCTGGAACAACGCCTCGAAAAAATCCCATGCACACAAGCACCGGAACACGGATTCGTCGGCATGGTCATGCCAGCGCAGATTTACGCTCTGCGATGTGAAGCACCATGGACCGAGTGGCCCGACCCCGGGAACCATCCCGCCGCCGCAAACACGTCCGTCGAACAACGAAACGTCAAGACCATATATGACGCAAATCACGTCGTCTTCGATTCCCAAGAAAACGTTCGTCGCGCCATCAACGACGCCCTCAACGATGCCATCCCAAATGCCTTCCGCAAGCCCATCGGCAATCAGATGGGCCAAAAGGTATACACCGTCCGCGATAATCCTCGCGACATCCTTTCGAATCTTCGCACGAAGTACGGCACGAGCACTCCGGCCGAAAAGCGAAGAAACAACGTCCTCCTCGATGCTCCTTGGGATCCCAACGACCCAATCGAAGCCCTCTTCGACCGAATCGAAGACTGCTTTATCTTCGCATTGATCTGCAGGCCTGAATTCACGATGGAACAAATCATCGACAAGGCCATCGTCGCAATCCAACTCACAGGCCTATACGAGACAGCCCTCCTCGAATGGAGCGGCTTCGCCGACGCCAACAAGACGTGGCAGCAACTTAAACTCCAATTCGAGGAGGCCTACGAACTGCGTCTTGCTTCGGGCCAAGGCACCGCCGCCACCCACGGCTACGTGAACTCCGCCACCGCCAACGACGACGACTCCATGGCTTCCATCCAAGAGTCCATCGCCAACTTCCACATGGCGAACAACGCCAACTACCAGAGCATGCAAGACATTCTGCAAGCAACTCAAGCAGAAACGGCATCCCTACGAGCCGAACTGCAATCCACCCAGCAGTCCTTCGCTAACTTCGCCAGAGCAACACCTCCGGCATTCGTTCCACCCATCCCACAATTCATACCTGCACTTCCCACAGGACAACACCAATTCACGCCACCTCCAGCAGTGCCATACCAACACTACCAACAGGGAGGACGAGGAACTCGGAGCCGGGGCGGAAAGGGACGTAACAATCGCAACCGCCGTGGACAAACTCAACAATATTTTACCCCAACAACCCCTGCCACCACGTTCAACGCTCCTTCATCAACACTTGGCGTTCCTCCTCCTGCCTTTCAACCTCCCAGCACACCTCCCAACCCAGTAAAGTACTTCAACAACTGGAATATGTGCTACTCCTGTGGATTCGATGTAGAGGGGTGGCACACCAGCGCCACATGCCGCAACAAGAAGCAAGGCCACCAGGACGGCTGCACTTGGGAAAATGCACAGGCATATAAAGATGCAGGACATAAGGTAACATGGAGGGGCGCACACAAGACTACATTGCCTGCGAATCCAGGCTCACACCAAGCTTGACAGAGAGGGGCGACGAAAAGTGAAACCAACACTAACAAAAGAATAACAAATAACTGTGAAATTATTTCGTCGACCCCCACTACTAACTCTATTAACTATTATGCAGCCCTCCAATGTGAAGACACAGATGATGAGGATGAGGCAACAGTTGTTGCCTCCAACGTATCACACCATCACACGACTATCCACCCTACTGCCACCACGGCAACTCCTTCCACTTATCAACCCACAAGGGCACCTAGCAACAAATGTCTCCAAGCCATACAAGACCCAGCCACACAACCCATCACCACGCGGCACCAACATTACGCCATCTTTGACTCAGGGGCCACTGCACATTTCCTCGTCAGTACGGCCCATGTTGTCAACAAATGCCCAGCACTCAAGCCTCTCACCATTCGCCTTCCCAACGGAAAGCACATCGTCTCCACCCACACATGCAACCTTGATCTTCCATGGTTGCCCCACTCCATTACTGAGGCACATATTGTACCAGGGTTATCCCATTCTTCTCTCATCTCCACTAGGAAATTCTGCGACGCCGGATGCCAGGTCACACTAGACCAACACTCTTGCAAGATCTACTACCAAGGGGCCCTGGTACTCACCGGTACAAGGGACGAGACGACTGGACTGTGGAAAGTCCCCATCCACCCACACCAACCACCACACCCTGGCCAACACTCCAAACCCAGCTCACCTCATGCCGCCCCAGACTTCGCTGCTTGTCATACAGCCTTGAACGTGTACACTCTCCCTTCCAAGCAGCAACAACTCAAGTACATGCATCAGGCATTCTTCAGCCCACCAATAGCTACACTCCTCAAGGCCATCAACAACAACCAACTCCAGGGGTTCCCACTCATGAAGAGAGACATGGTACGTAAGCACTTAGCCCCAAGCCCCGCAACTTCCAAGGGCCATATGAAGCGGCCCCGCACCGGCATTCGAAGCACCAGGTCATCCTTAAAGGAAACCTCTACCACACCAGTAGCAATTCCAACTGATATCTCCACTGACGAACCACCGATTGTCTCCATGCCGTGTCCACATGTTATCCCACCTGACATCACTGACACCACCTGCAATGTTTTCTGTTTTGCTGCCCTTGCAGATAAACATCAAGGCACCATGTACACCGATGCAACCGGCGCCCTACCAGCCGTCACACTAGAGGGCAACCAGTACTACCTCGTGGCATACGCCTACGACCCAAACTACATCTACGCCATCCCCCTGCGAAATCTTCGCGACGAATCAATCATGACAGCATTCGAACACGTCTTCCAAGACCTCAAGACCAAGGGGTACAAACCAACGTTCAACGTCACCGACAATCAAGCAACAACTCCCATCAAGACATACTTAAACACCGAAGACTGCAAGTGGCAATTCGTTGAACCACACAACCACCGCGTCAACGCAGCGGAGCGTGCCATCCTAACTTTCAAGAACCACTTCATCAGTGGATTATGTTCCACCGACAGCAACTGGCCGCTCCAGCTATGGGACACCATGACAGAGCAGGCCATCATAACACTCAATCTCCTCCGTACCTCCCGCGTCGACCCCTCCAAATCCGCCTACCACCAATTACACGGCCACCGATATAACTGGAACGCCTACCCACTAGCCCCACCAGGCACGAAGGCAGTCATCTACGAATCACCTACCACAAGAACATCATGGGGCACCCGTGGCTTAGACGCTTGGTACTGTGGACCTACCTTCGACCACTATCGCAACATGAAATTTTATGTGCCTAGCACTAAAGCTTACCGTGTTTCCGGGTCGTATGACTTATTCCCTCAACATTGTATCCTTCCCACCTTCACACCAGCACAACACACTCAAGAAGTCCACCGAGAACTGTTTGAGTCCCTACAGACTCTGGACAAACCTACCAAGCGTAAATTCTTGAAAAAGATAGCAAAAGCATTAGAGATCGTCAACTCTACGCCAGAACAGAGGGTGGCTTCAGAGGGTGACACGGCTCCAAACCCAACCAATGAGGGGCCACATCAGAGGGTGGTTGAACATCCTACTGTCACCACAAGTACCAACCCCACGGACCCACGGGAGCTACGCACGGCACCTAGAACGCACAACCGCACCACGCGCAACAACGTCCCACACAGCCTTCCTCCCATCATTAATCCAGCCAATACAGGTACACCACGCCGCTCACTACGACTCGCATCAGACGAGGCACCCATTCTGCCAGTACACACTGTTCCGTCATCGGAACGCATCCCACTGCACTCACCAAACATCATCGCCTTCCAAGCTGTTGACTATATCACAAACACTGTCCACAACGACAGCAACATAGCATGGCATCCTAGCGCCTTCCTCACCTCCAGCCCCTCCGACTTAGCAACCAAACTGGATGCAGACATCGAGCACATGTGTGCTGGCGTTGTACACCCTACTACAGGGGAAACAATCACTTCCTACAAGAAACTCGTCACTTGCCCACTCCTACGTGATGTCTGGACCACCGCATTTGGAAAGGAGTTTGGAAATCTTGCACAAGGGGACAAGAAAACAGGTGAGAAAGGAACGAACACAATGTTTGTCATGGCCCATTCACAAGTCAAGAACATACCACGAGACCGTACCGTCACCTACGGGCGCGTCGTTGTCGACTACCGCCCGCAGAAGGACGACCCCAATAGGGTGCGCATCACTGCTGGCGGCAATCTGATCAAGGATTATCCCGGCGAACTGACAACTCGTACAGCGGACCTCACAGCATCCAAGATTTTGTGGAACAGTGTCCTCAGCACGGCAGGTGCAAAGTTCATGGGCCTTGACCTCAAGAGTTTCTACCTCACGGCAATGCTGGACCGCCCAGAATACATGAAGATGCCACTCGCGTTGTTTCCCGACCATATACGGGCCCAATACAACCTTGACAAACACGCCATACAAGGGTTCGTGTATCTAGAGTTACGTGGTGCTATCTACGGCTTGCCACAGGCAGGCGCACTGGCCAACAAGTTACTCCGAAAACGCCTTGCACCACACGGATACTACGAAGTGGCGCACACACCAGGCCTATGGCGCCATGTTACAAGACCTATATCATTCACCCTCGTAGTGGACGACTTTGGGGTAAAATATGTGGGACAAGAGCACGCCGAACACCTCATCAACGTGTTAAAAGAAAACTACACGATGTCCATCGACTGGGAAGGAAAACTCTACTGTGGCATCCAACTCGATTGGGATTACAACCTCACGCACTTTGGACATCTCCATGCCTCGATACATTGACAACGTCCTTCAGCGTTTCCAACATCCCATCCCTTCCTCACCACAAAACGTTCCCTACAAGCCATTTCCAAAGAAATATGGAGCGGCAGCCCAAGACCCCTTACCAAAAGATGCATCTGGACCACTTGATAGCGATGGCCAGAAACGAATCCAACAAATTGTGGGGGCGCTCCTGTACTACGCGCGCGCTGTCGACAACACCATTCTGCTCAGCCTGAGTGCCATAGCCAGGAACAGGCACATCCAACACAACTCACCCATCAGCGTTGTCAACAGCTTCTCGACTATTGTGCATCTCATCCTGACGCCATCGTCCGCTTCAAGGCATCCGACATGATACTGAACATTCACTCCGATGCATCATACCTTTCCGAAACCAAAGCCCGCAGTAGGATTGCGGGACATTTTTTCCTCGGCAGTGTCCCCATTGACGCCACACCAATCACGCTTAATGGGGCCATCTACGTCTTCTGTGGCATTTTGAAATTTGTTGTCGCCTCTGCCGCAGAAGCTGAATTAGGGGCGCTATTTCTCAACTGCAAAGAGGGCACAATTTTGCGCCTCGTACTCCAAGAACTTGGCCATCCGCAACCACCAACGCCTACGCATTGTGACAACGAGACCGCCACTGGCATTGCCAATAATACCGTCAAGAAACAAAGATCCCGATCCATGGAAATGCGATTTTTCTGGATCGCCGACCAGGTCACCCCCCGTAATTTCCAGGTTCGCTGGCACCCCGGCCAGGAAAATCTTGCCGATTACTTCACTAAACACTTTGATGCCTGGCATCACATTTCAGTCCGTCCGTAGTACCTCCATACCAAAGACTCCCCTCAGTTCCTGCCTCGGGCAGCAGCCCCTAGCTCTCTGAGAGGGTGTGTTGGAACTCTACCCAATGGATACATGCGGACGTCTCCCTTACCGAGAATCCCACTTACCGGATTAGGCCGAGTCCCACTTACCAGACAGCATCTGGGACTGCCGCACATCCAACCAATAACAGCTGCTCCGTTCTGTGCGCGTGCAGCAATATTATCATACTAGTTAGCTCATAAATTGCTAACAACACTTTTATCACAGCTGTTATTTCGTTGTATGTTTAACATTCAAGCTGTCACATCCACAATGGAGAAACACCCAAAAATACGTAGAAGGATGGATTTTTCATTTCAATAACTGATCTTATTTCAACATTCTCAGCTTGTTAAAAATTAAGGTTTTGCATTGAACTTGAGGGCCACCAACCAGCGTTGGCCTCTCTTGAATCCATTGGTATGTTTGCATCAGTTAGAAAAATGGCTTTGATATGATTATTTATTGTATTGACAAGTCATCACAACATAAGAACCAGAAAAAATACTTGATGCATTTTTTATTACCATGAGATGGAGGTAAAAATACAGTCTGCAGAGTACAGTATTGTACAAAGGCCCACGTTTTCACTCATCCTGTGAATTTGTATGCAATTTTGACACGAAAAACAAAACGTGGGCCCTCTGGCGCTCATGGCATGTTATTTTCCATCCATGTATTTCCCTTGTATTTCCCCCTATTTCCCCATACGTATAATCAGGCAACATCCTGGCAGATCCTGCTCAGATTCTGGCAACATTTACCGAAGTAATCATGGCAACCGAATACGAACCATCACCGGACCAGAATCACCCCCCACACGTGCACCGCCTCCTGCGGCTCATACGAGAGGGAACACCATCTCACGCCTCTCGCGCGTCGGCTTTATTAGGTCGTTATGCGGCATCTTGCAGCACCGGCGGCGCACAAGGCACCGCGAGCGATCCCGATGACATCGCCGATGGGACCGAGAAGCCGGATGTACCGCTTCATCCAAGTGTTATCATTTGGGATCTTATCGGAAGATTGGTCGCGGGAGACGGAAAAACGAGCCGTAAATCTAGTAAAGGACAGAATAGAAGTTCGTCGTCATCCGGCCTGTTTGATTTTCATTGGTCCACTCGATCGAACTGTGCCTTGGCTCTTGAGGCGGTGGCGCGATGTCTACCTATAGAGGACCGACGTCACTTCTTTGAAGGTGGAGATGAGGTTGCTGTCGACTGTTCCGACCACGAGCCTTTGTTATGGCTTAGCGTGCATGATTTGCACAGTAAAGTGATGGAAACTCGAAGTAGCGACATAGACAATAACAGTGAGCGCATACGGGATCGTCTTGACAGGAAGCCAAAAGCTATAGCAAAAGTTGGATCATGCAATCCGAAAGAATCTTGTGGGAGTATTCATGAAAAAAACCAAATGGACGTGGTTGTTGAACGCGGAAGATTGCTGTTAGCATCTTCCGGTGAACGATATGATTGGACTGACGAGGACGAAGAAGCCCAAGAATACATCCGCGAACATCAAGCTTTACAAGCTCTCGATGGAACTGCAGCTGCCTCCCCGGCATTGGATGTACATCATTCAACAGATGAAGGTTCTCCTCGGCAAACTTTTCTGAGGAGACGAGTCCTGCTACAAAGACAAATATTGGCCCGTCGGCTTGGACTTGGAGGGATATTGGGTGCCCCAATTGTGAATGACAATACGAAACGACAAAATCTTTTAAATGATATTGTGAAAGATGAAGAGTTGGTATCAGATCTTTTGTCACCTGCAACTCCATCGACAAATAAACGAAAAGCAACCCATTCTCAAGGAACCAATAGTGGCAAAGGTGCTACAAAACGAAAGCGCAAGGCATCTACAAAATCTTCTCGCAAGAAAGGCCGAGATGATCAGGATGATTATCTCCCAACTATCGACATCAGAAAATTATTAGTTGCGGAAAGCAACCGTGCTTCCTTAATGTCAAGTAACATCAGCGATAATCAACACCACAGCCGAAATCGCAATCCTCAACTATTGCTCAGTACTGAAGTTGCGTATAGAACATTCGATCCTCAGTGGACTGTCAGACATGGTGCTTTGCTTGCTACTTTGTCGCTACTTCGGGCGTGGAAGGTACACGATTTGTCTCGTACTACTACAACCTCAATCGCCTCAACCAAGAGGGGTACGGAACACAGCAAGAGCAACAGTGAACAAGCTGACGCACTGAACAAGACTTTTTTTGGCAAATGGCCACACGACATATTGGCGAGATGCATCTGCATCATAGCATTGGACCGCTTTGCTGATTTTTCAGGATTTGACATCGAAGCAGCCAGTGGAAACTCTGATGATGTGATGAGTGGCGCAATAGTCGCCCCGGTGCGAGAAACGGCGGCCCAAATCATTGCAATTCTCTTAGAAGCAGCTCCGCCTGACGTGAGGAACTGCACTTCCGACTTGCTCACGCAACTTTACCATCAACGATGTGATAATGGACGGGTTGGATGGGAAGTACGCCACGGGGTCCTTCTTGTGTGGAAGTATGTTTGTGTTATAGCTCGCTTGCGTTCACCGTTTGATGGGTTTGAAAAGACTTCGTCATTGATCGACAAACACATAGATCCAGCATTTCGCCCTTTGTCAAAGAAGGCAACCTTTCCAGCCTTCCATGCTACGTGCGATAACATTATGAAGCAATCCATTTGTGGGCTGTCAGACGAAAGTGACGATGTGCGTGCGGTGGCAGCTCAAGTTTTACTTCAAATGGCGAAAACAAATCCTAAGCTTTACATGCTGGACGTTGTGAAGGAGTGCTCAAATCCATTATGGCAGGCCATCTGTAGCATACAAAGAGACGTATCATCATGTGCATCTGATCTCTTGGTTTTATTCGCTACCGTGTTATGTCGTGATTTTCAGATGGCAGTGCATCATTTCTCGCGTTGCACTGACGGGACGAACAATTTATCATTTGATACGATACTCTGCAAATTGACGACGTTTGTCGGCTTCAATGCAGCTGATGTACGAATAGCGTGCTTTCAAGCACTGTGTTTGATCACAAACTCTGTTGGGGAAGATAATCTTGAAAGTCAGAGTGCGAACACAAAGTCGTTAACCCGTGTACTTTGTGATCTAGTGGAGAGATTGTTCCATGATTTTTGCGAAGAGAAATCTGAGCTATCTTTGGGGGATGCAGTATGTAAACATCGAAATCTGGCATGGAGTAAGATACTCGTTTCCCTGAGCAATCTGATGAAAAGGACCGACTTTGATGTTGAATGCAACGACATTGTCACTGATACTATTGTTACCACCACACTACGCTATTTTGATGTTTGCAAACAACCCAAGCATCTGGCTCAAATGTCAACTATTGAACTATCTTTTCATACAAACAACCACAGTCCAAGTGAACTGGTGAGAGCAGAGACATCTTATGGCAATGACTCATTCTCTTCAAAATGTACTTCTTCTCTAGCGCTTTCTCAGTTCTACAAGAAGGTATGTTCGGCAGAAGTATATCAAGTTATATCCTTAACGATCCAAACTTGTCTTCGTTCGCCATGGTTAAGCCAATGCGAAGCAAGCTGTCTCCTTCATATTGCAATCGTATCCTTAGATAATGGGAGCGTTCCTTTTTTCATGGACTATCTACCGTATTTAACAGATTCGCTCACGGTCACACCAGACAGCCTTGTAATGGATCAATCTTCTTGTATCTCGATTCTACGTGATCCAAAAGTACAATCTCTATGTGATAACGCACTTGCCACTCTCCTTTCTTGCACATTGAATTCGCCCGATGTTGAGAGCAACCGGTCAATCCTCAATAACATTACTACATTACGGAAATCTTTGTTCGAGGAAAGGGGCGTTTCATTTGAAGCATTACGCGAGACAACTCCGTCGTCGCTCACAAAATCATCAATGAGACTCAACGCGTCAGTATCCGGAGCCATAGTACATTGTGGCAGCAAATATTTGCCTGCTAAAGTCTCGCCTCTCATCCGTTCCTTACTGACATCACTCAAGAGTGAATACTGTGAACGCCGTGCCAAAATGACATGCTGCTACATTGCTCGCTTGATCGCTCTCCTATCTAATGATCCTTCACATCACAGAGCAAGGAACAAGCTTGTCGAAAATTTGTGTTCTCTAGCATCTGGTGAGGTAGCCGAGTCTCCTGAAGTTCCTACTCCATCGGTGTCTGGGGCCCAACAAACTCTTGGCTTGCTCGTTTCTAACATGAGTCAACGAGATATGATTCAAGATATTCCCGCCATATGGGATCGGTTATTGCTACTGATGAGTCCAACCTATTCTAAGTTGTCAGAGGAACAACAGTTTCAATCTATACTCATTGTCAGCGTCGTTTCCAGGGCCCTGACAATAAAACACCCTTCAATGAAGCAGATTATATCTTCGTTTGTTAAACCAGCTGTCTACATTGCTTGTAACAATCAGCATGCGTCTATAAAGAAGCGAGCATCAGTCACAATCACGAACCTTTGCTCTGTTGACTTTGATGCAACAATGGAAACAACCATTCATTCTATTCTGCCTATTTTGTCCGACTTACATAACGAGGAAGGTAGAAAAGGAGGGTGTGAGCTGCTGGTCGATATCCTGCAGGGATTTAGTGTTTCGGTGAGTCCTTATGTGATAACGCTTCTTCCAGTGGTGATGCGCTTGATGACGGATGAATCAGCAGAGTGTTCAAGACATGGAGCCAGTGCCTTTGCAATCCTTGTGCGCATTGCGCCACTTTGTGCGAGTTTCATTGGTCACGATAAAGAGACTTTTTCCGCAAAGAAAGTTCTCAGAGATAAGGTGCCTGAAGATGTTATCCGGCATCTTATTCTCGGAAAGCCGTTGCCACCATGCGAACTGCCTAGCAGTATTTCGCAAGCGTTGGCTGAAAGTGGAACGGTCCTGCGACCTTACCAAATGGAGGGTGTAGCATGGATAAAATTTCTTTCGGAAGTTCACCTCAACGGTGCTTTATGCGATGACATGGGGTGAGTTCTTGCCGTGATGGATGTCGTCATTTTTTTAATGCCCTGGAACCAAAATTATCAAGTGTATTCCAATATGTTTATAGTCTCGGCAAGACTTTGCAGTCACTTCTTGCCATGGCAATATCTCATTGCTCATCAACCGATCAGTCTGGTGATACAAAACGGTCCTTGGTCGTTTGTCCTTCTACAGTTGTAGGTCATTGGGTGGGCGAAATTCGTAGATTCTTTCCCCGAAGCCAAGTTCTGTCTCCGTTTGATTTCACTGGACCTATCAAGGTACGCAGACAATTTTGGGACGAAGAAGGTCACAAGCACAATATTGTGATCACAAGTTACTCCGTCCTCCGGACCGATATCGATTTACTCGAGAAAAGTACTTGGGACTACTGCATTCTCGATGAAGGTCACTTGTTGAAAAATCCGAAGACAGGTAAGCGTTTACATTTTTACTTGTGAATCAATAACCACATTGCTTCTGCTGAAATGAACCATTTGTTAAGCCACTGCAAAAGCTTCGCGTCGTATTAAGGCGAATCACAAATTGATCTTGACCGGTATGATAATATATGTGTCAGCGTTGAGTGACGTACATTTGTTTAATCTTACACTTCGCTCCTTTATCAGGTACTCCTATCCAGAATAACGTCCATGAACTTTGGGCAACTTTTGATTTCCTCATGCCCAACTTCTTAGGATCCGAGATTAGTTTCGTCAAAGAGTTTGCTCGACCAATAATCAGCGGCCAAAAGATTGATGCATCTGCGTCTGATATAAATCGAAGCACGGACTGTTTGAAGACACTTCACCAGCAAGTACTTCCCTTTGTTCTTCGACGAGAGAAAGGCCAGGTCATCAAAGAACTGCCACCGAAGATTATCACAGATATCCCATGTGTGCTAAGCAGCCAACAGCAAAATTTGTATCATCAAGTAATGGGACGTACCGAGACGCGAGCTGCCCTGGATGTACTTGACATCTCCATCCGACACACTGAAGACGGAGCCGAACACAGTGGTCAACACAACTTAGGAAACAATGTACTGACTTCCCTCCTCAAGCTACGCGTAATTTGCACTCATCCTATTCTTCACTCACTGTTTGGATCGAACAAAAATGAAGCAGTCCCTCTCCCCGCAACTCGTTTGGACTCTTCTGGGAAGTTAATGGCCCTTAATGATCTACTACGACATTCTGGCATTGCGGAACCTGAAATCACTGCTGCTGATAATGACTCATCCGGCTTGTTGCTTCAATCCAATGATGATCTCACTGCCAGTGATACTGAAGATAATATCCTTAGTGATGATGGTTGTATTGACGACAGTATTGATAATGATGTAGATCGGGATGCTTCATCACCAAATGCGCAGTCGAAATGCTTGATTTTCGCTCAGTTCACTCAAAGCCTTGATATTGTGGAAAAGTTTCTATTTGAACCTCACATGCCATCACTTGAATATCTTCGGTTAGATGGGAGTGTTCCGAGCAGTCAACGTAGTGCAATTGTCGAGCGCTTTAATGAAGACTTGAATATTAGAGTCCTCTTGCTCACCACCAAGGTAGGAGGTTTGGGACTCAACCTTACTGGTAAGATCAAGTGTCATCGTCATTTCATGGTGGTACATCTTTATCTCAAACTGAAAGTCCTCGTGGTTCGCTTTCCCTACTCAGGCGCTGACAAGGTGATCTTCCTGGAACCTGACTGGAATCCGTTTGTAGACCTCCAAGCCATGGACCGAGCCCACAGAATAGGCCAAACCAAGACAGTCAACGTTTACCGTCTGATCACTATGAATACAATTGAAGAGAAGATTCTGAAATTGCAACAGCGTAAAATGGATACAGCCAATGCTGTTGTGAATACTGAAAATTCTACCATGTACAGCATGGGGACAGATCGCTTGTTGGATATTTTTACCTTCCGTGGGTCTGGTGGAAGTGCAGAACCTGGCAAAGATGACAATGTGTTGAGTTATTTGGATGATGGTACAGCTTCAAAGGAATACGCAAGTTTGTCCGTGGGTGGTTTCTTGAGTGGGTTGTCATGAGTTTAGTTTAACCTATAAAGACTAGTTACAGATCTGACCAAACTAACAAGTAGAAAGTACTAATCGATGATTGAACCACTTTAAAAGTAATTCCGTTCGCACCCTAGTATCCTCTGTTCTTGCTTTTCGGCATATGACCTTGCATCACTGAAACAGCAACAGCAGTCATAACCGGAAACCTCTACACTCAGTACCACTTCGATTCACTAAAAAGGGGATCCTCTTCATGTGGTGGAACTGGCCGCCGAACGATCAGCGCTCAATAGCTGAAAGTGATAAACAACCCGTTTTGTAGGCCGACGGTGCCCCTCGTCCTGATACCTTGCATCTCTTGAATGCGGAGAGAGAGATGAGTAAAAAGAATGGGACTTCGAAATGGAACCTGTTTGTGTAATAAAACAAAGACACGACAGTATATTAGGAGATCTTTGACAAGTTGGAATACAAAATGAAGAGAAACAACACTCACGTAAATGCTTTTGAAAGGGAGGCAATAATCAACCGGTACTTCTTTGGCATGGATGGTGGTAATGGTATGAAGGTGATTCAGGCGGTGGTGGACTGCTAAAGTCTTCTTGCGCTTTTTCCAGTTCCTCATCAACAACATGATGGTGTGCTGACGGAGGTTCTTGAGATTATCGGAAATGAAAATTATGAGGGGAAAATGAATGAAAAGTGATCTTTGTCTTGGCTTGCTTTCCACTAGCTTTCTCTCGATTTGGCAAGGATTCACGGATGATGAACGAATAGTCGACATCCGAATTCTGTGGATCGGAATTTGTTCTGAATGATTTATATTGGTTCCTTTATGTCGCTAAAGATCCAACGCTTGATTTTCGGCGCGTCATGTCATCGGATTGGAAGATATCAAATCCTATCTATAGTGTAGTCAGAAAGCAAGCAAATGGTAAAAGACCGGTCGAAAAATATCATAAAAGTGTCACTGGATACTCAAGAATTCCCGAGATTGGCACATAATTGTACAAACAGAGGAATAGTATGATACGACAGGTAGAAATGGTAAGTTGAGTTTCCTCATCGCTGCCGCACCTCGACAACTATTTGCTAACATGCTTTCGATATGCAGCGCGAATCGAACGACTCGGTGGTTGATGACATCTCCAGAGTCGTCAAATCGCCATCTCAAGAAAAAGACCATGATGTTGTCAAGCACGAGACTGCCGACACCAAATCACCCCGAAGTATGTCCCCGACGCCTACACAGCGGTCACTTGAGAATGTTCATCTTAGTATGGAGCATTTTAGCTTTTCCGGGTACGAGTCTGAAGACTGCATATCTATTGATATTACTAACCAAGAAGATGACAGCGACAATAATCTCAGCGCAATATGTCGTCTCGCGCCCGCTATTGATATTGCGTCGGTGGCGACAGATTCGGACAAGCAGAGTATTGAAGTGTCACAGTCTGAATTTCGGGCCCACATAAATCCTCCGCCCAAAGCGGACACTTCCAAAGACGACGACCCGGTAAATTGCTTCGGTCGTAAGCGTCTCAACAAAAAAGGTAAATTCTTCAAGAATATAGCGTGTGGATGGATGAAGAAGAAGTCAAAGGAGAAGAAAGATTCGTCAGGGAAATGTGGCAAACTTTATCATGTGTAAAAAAGTATGCTCCTCGACTTATGTTAGAACCTGATCATCTTGCGCAAAAGGAGACATCACTGCAATACCTGAACTCAAATTTGACAAATTACTTGACTCACTCTCCCGCCTCGTACCACGTTTTCAATTTGATTTACCGCCATACTTCATCAACAATGCTCGAGCCCTCAGCTTCCTTGAAGGCATTGCAAAATCGCTGGATCCCTCGTTTAATGTGCTCACAATTATGTATCCGTACGCAATGACCATGTTGTTGCAAAATCCATCTGGAAGTCAAGTGGTCTCATCGACATTGCAAAGTTTGGTACGCTCAAGATGGAAGGTTGTCATGAGTTTGCAAATGTCATAATCCATTTTGGGGGGTATTTGGCGGCTAGTCTTTGAGGTTGATAAGAAAACACATGATAGTTAGAACGTCTTCTTGACGACAACTCTAGCTCCTTTATAGAAGCAGTATGCCGCAAAAAAGATATTACCAAGTCTATTTTTATCCTATTTGCTGTTCTTGAAAGCAGCTAAGTGGATGATGGCTTAAACGACGACAAATCCTTCTTTTTCTTCTTTTTCATTGCAATATCCTTCTTAGGTGCAGTTGCAGCAGGTGCTTCTGTCATTGCCTCTTCTTCAACGGCAGCAGGTGGCGCCACTTCTTCCGTCTTCTCACCTGTTTCTTCCTTCGCTGTTTCCTCCGTTTTTTTCTCTGCACTCTCCGCAGGAGCAGGTGGAGACTTCACATCCTCTGGAGACTTCACATCCTCGCTCTTTTTTGAAGGAGGCGCCAAATTCAAAGGCTTTCTCTGGGGAACCGCATCCTCTCCACCCGCAGTCGACCTAGGCACCAAATTCAGAGGCTGCCTCTGACCACTTGCACCTCCCACGCCCGTCGAAGAAGATCCCATTCTTGTCCCCCAACCAGTCGGAGCTCGAATAGCCCCCTGAGTTGCCGTCTGCCCCTTCAAAATCCTCTCTTGTTCCAACTTCTCTTGCCGCTCCTTCTCGGCCAAAATTTTATCTGCCGCAGCCAAATCAGGAAATAGTTCTTCATCCGTCACATTCGGTTGTTTCGCCCCATCCATACTAGCGGGACCACGAATCAAGGATCCTCCCGCACGCAAATGAGAGGGCACCCATTTCCCTCCGACTCCTTCTCCCATGGACACACCCAATCCCATCTTCCGCGCGGCCGCCTTCTCCTCCTTCTCCCTTTTTTCCCTCTCCAATCTTTCCGCCTCCTTTGCCATCCCCTCCTTCGCGCGAGCAAGCTGCGCCTTTGTCTCCTCGATTCGTAACCGCTCCGCCACATCCTCATTCGATTTCAACGCTTGCATGTCGAGCAATTCTGCCACCTTGGATCCTGTCCCGGAAGTGGAGGTGGGGGCGTTGGCGCCTCCCCACGAAGTGGAGGAGTCGGCCCATTGATCGTCACCGATTTTCAAGTCGCCCAGAGCCGTTTCGCTGACTTCCGGTGCGTCGACGTGAGTGGTGGGGAGGACGGAGGCGACGTCGATTTTGTTGGCGTTGAAGGCTTTGAATTTTTTGCCCTTTTTCTTTTTGGCGAAGAAGGCTGCCGTGTCTGCCATGGTTTTGGTGTGTAAGATATTGATGGATTTGGAGTTTGCTGCTTCTGCAAAAAGGGAGAGGGGATTCAGGCAGGGCGGGCTTGACGGTATTGTACGGGTTGGCCTACCAAGTGATGGGTTTTGTGTTCATTGTTTGTGATGATGTCTGTGAAGATCCTGTCAGGTCCACACAGACACGCATGTTGTGTTGGCGGCAATAATCAAACGATGGACAGACTGGTCGTTACAATACCTCAACTTCAACAGCGACTTTCTTCTTGACGTTGACGTCACGCAAGAGGTGATGTTTCATTCATCTCCGAAGACAGACAGACGATTGGCTTCTTGACACGACCAAAAAGATGCGCGTCACAGTTGAGGTCCAAGTGGAATCAAGTGGAATGAGAACTCCCTTGAGCCATCACGAGGGTGCCACTCCCCACGTCACATGCATCACAAATTCAAACAAGAAGAAGCACGAAGTCTTCCATCCAATCCTTGCATCGCTTCCTTGAGCGTTCCAATTACATCGCAAACGATTTTAAAACCGGAAAATGATGGCACGAAATGAACCAAACCTTCAAATAAGAGTGATGTCACGGCGAAGAAACGGCGCGATTTCAATTCTTGTCATGAGCGCCATCATGATCTCATCCATGAGGGTTGTTGCGGCTTCCACTGCAGCGAAGGCGGTTGCCGGTGAGATTCATGCTGTTCCGTTCAAGTGACGATCCATAAACGAAAAGCGTTGCTAAAGAAGGTTTCTCTTGCGAATAAATAACTCAAAAACACGACCTCCTATCTGTATCAGCATCAACGCCACCCCTCGCCGACAAACCAGCACGCCACAAACGCCTCAACATCGAATCCATCTCCAACAACCTGAAGGCCATGGAATACGCCGTCCGCGGAAAAATCGCCATCGAAGCCGACAAAATCTCCGAGGAACTTAAACACCCATCCCCGTCCTCCTCCACAAAATACCCCTTCGATCACATCATATACACCAACATCGGCAATCCCCACGCCGTACAACAAAAGGCTCTCACATGGCCCCGTCAAGTCATGGCACTCCTCCAACTCCCCGACGCCATTGGGATCAATCATCCGGAGGCGCATCGGCTTTTCCCCCCCGATGCCATTGAACGGGCACGGCAGATGAAGGCCTCGTTGGGAGGACACGGTATCGGAGCGTACACTCATTCCAAGGGGGTGCGTGAATTCCGTGAGGATGTGGCGAGGTTTATTGAGGAGAGGGATGGGGCCAGGAGGGGTAGTGTGGATGTGGAGAATATTTTTCTGACGGCGGGTGCGAGTGAGGCGATTACTATGGTGATGACTGCTTTGATTAAGGATTCTAGTTGGTGAGTTTCGTTCGGTTCGCTTGATTGGAGAGTTGCGAGAGTGACTTTGTGGACACAGCCTTTGACCACACAAAGTCTTGCTTTCATTTTTATTTTACACTCATGCAACATCACTCTTACAAATGTCATTTGCACCAGTGGGATAATGATTCCCATTCCTCAATACCCGCTCTACAGCGCAACACTCGATCTCCTCGGGGGACACAAAGTAGGATACTACCTCGATGAACAATCCATCTGGGGTATGAACATTGAAGAATTGGAACGATCCTTGGCGGAAGCAAAATCCAATGGTGTGAATGTGGTGGCACTCGTCTTGATTAATCCGGGAAACCCGACGGGACAGGTGTTGTCGAGTCAGGAGGTGAAGGATATTGTCTCGTTTTGTGCAAGGCATAATTTGGTGTTGCTTTCGGATGAGGTTTACCAGGAAAATGTTTATCGGGACGAGGATGAGTTCTTTAGCAGTAGGAGGGCAGCGGATGAACTTGGTCTCATAGAGGTAAGCCGACATGTAGTAGTTTTGCATCACAATTGAGATTTGTCTTCACTCATTTAATCTGTAAAAATGTATGTTATTCTGCAGAATGATGCCATCCAACTGTGTTCTTTTCATTCGGTATCAAAAGGAGTATTCGGTGAATGCGGACAACGTGGAGGATACGTCGAAATGGTAGGAATCCCGGAGGATGTCAATGACTGCTTCTACAAACTCGCTGCATCCAAACTGTGTTCCAATGCTCCCGGTCAAGCCATGGTTAGTCTTATGTGCAAAGGTCCCAATCGCGGTGATGTTTCCTATGAATCCCATGAAAGAGAGAAGATGGCAGTGTTTGAGGGACTGAAAGATCGCGCATCCATAGTAAGCCAGGGATTGGACAATATACCAGGTTTTTCATGTCAGCCTGCAACTGGAGCAATGTATTGTTTCCCAAGTGTGCACATGCCACCTGGAGCAATGAGAGCTTCGAATGAGATGGGCATGTCTCCAGATACTTTGTATGCATTGGACTTATTACAGACGAAGGGTATCTGTGTGGTTCCTGCGTCTGGTTTCGGGCAAAAGGAAGGTAGATTCGGATTTAGGACGACCTTTTTGTCACCAGAAATGAGAACAGTCGTGGACAGCATAAGGGATCATTACGAACAATTTTGCGCCAAGTATGCAGATTGATAACATAGGGGAATTTAAGTTGTGACGGGATACAATACGGGTTCGAGCAATGGAAAGCAAACATCATTTCCTAGATAGCTAAATAGAAAATCATCAATTTCTTGAAAATGTTACATCGTAATATCGAACGTCAACTGGTTGCCCTCTGCTTATTTGCCACATTTGAAATGCTTTCGGATCAGTTTGACTCGGAACAAGAAAAGTGGCTGTACGTTGTTTGCATTTAATTTCTTTGACCATCGAAGAGTCTTCTACATTGTCTACGGTGTACACCGAACTTGTTTCAATTTCTTTCACAGATAAAGGCGGGGTAGGTGGGGCATTGGGGTTCTTTCTACTCGCAGGAGAGGCAATCTGTCGAAGCACTTCACTGCAACAAAATTTGTTTGGGGATACTATCTCATACTTTCGAGCAATCGCAAGTATGTCCTTTTGACGACGAAACAAAACAATTGTGAGACATTGAATGTGAAAAAACACACGATTTTATTGAAAGTCATGCGTACCACGGCAACAAGACTGCCTCCAGATCCTTCTGGTGGGGCCAAAATGCATGAAAATCGATTCGGAGTAGCCTCCGGCACATCCACCACCGAAAATGATCCCATTGCCGCCTTGGCAATTTCCTTCGCATTGTATTCTCTATCTGCAGCAATATAAAATGACTCATTGTCTCCTCCCGAACTCCGTTGTACGAACCTCGCCTTATACTCAAGAACTTCCCCGTCCTTTATCTCCTTCTGAACAGCGCTATCGTAGCCTGCCTTGCCTCCGGGAAATAATTCAAACCCACAAGGTGCGTAAATTTCACAAGTTTTCGAGGATGCTTTCCAACTCCCCTGAAAGTATGTTGGGTAGAAGATATCAGTGGCTTCCATTCTATACGGAGGAGGGGATAATGAATTTTCAAGGATGCGCGTTTCGAGAATAGACTGGTCAAGGTCTTGAGAATTGGCGGACTGTGCTATAAAACTTGTCAAAAGTCCGATTTGCGATAAGACCTTTCGTCGGTCCGATATTGTGTGCGAGGAAGATCTTGGTCCTTGCGCAGCATATGGAAATCGATTGGTTGATGCGTCATCATGCCCTTCAATGGCCGAAGATCGAGTTGTTGCCGCGAGGCGGAGAGGTATGGGGGACTTATATGCCGTGGCCCCTGTTATGAGCATCAAGAGGAGGAGGAGATTTTTCATTGCGTACCACATCCCATAGACGTCGTTAGAGAGTGGCGATAGAGAGATTTTGTTGTGAGGTGATGACGAGGATGACAGACGTCGCTGGATTATGTAGGTCTCATGCATGTAGGTCTCATTTAGGTCTCATGTAGGTGTCTCGAAAGATAGCAGACGATGATATTGTGCTTATTTCTGTGGTACGATATTAGGGGTTGTCAATCTTTCGCTCATGATCATATTACCGGTCGTCAATATCATAGAACGATTCTATGATAAATTACCTTTATAATTACTAGCAGCAGCTGCAAGATTTTTTAGCAGAAGCTGTGGTGTGTGATTGATAGGCATTGTAGTTGATATAGTTAAGTTGTCATTTTGAGGTCAAGCGACATGATGTACATCTGTAAAAGTAAAAAATATTATTTTTTGGTTTTATTGCAGCTCAAAAGATATTATATATATCTATAATCATTGAGAATTTTTAAATCATAAGCAGATGTCAAAAAAGTGAAAAATGGAACGGTACAAAATATGAGATGAATGAAGTCATCGTCTCCAAAATCATTCTCAGTAAATATTTTTGCTTCCATAATTGTTAAAAAATATCGCCGGTTTCATTCATTACCGCTCAAAAAATATTGTGTACATCTATGATCATTGAAAAATATTGAAATCGTACATTTACATCAAAATCATTAAAAAAATTGTACACTTGACAAATCATCAATAGAGGTCAAAATCGTTAAAAATATTGAATGCTTGAGTTAAAAATACTTATCGATCAAAAATATAATGTACATCCGTAATCGTTAAAAAGTATTATTTTTGGTTTCATTGCAGCTCAAATTTTTATATACATCTATAATCGTTGAGGATTTCTAAGTCGCCAATAGAAGTCAAAATAGTTGAAAAATTGAAGGCTATAAAATATGAGATGAATGAATTCATCATCTTCACAATCGTGAACAAAAAATATTACGTACTTCCATAATAATAAAAAATGACAATATTTGGTACATCTATAATCATTGAAATATATTGAAATTGTTCATAGACATCAAGATCAAAAAATCTTTTGAACACTTGAGAAATCATCGATAGAGGTCAAAATTGTTAAAAATATTGAATGCTTGAGTTAAAAACATTGAACGGTCAAAAATATTATGTACATCCATAATTGTAAAAGTTTATTCATTCGTTACCACTCAAAAATATTATGTACATCAATAATCATTGAAAAGTATTGAAATTATTCATAGACATTAAGATTGTTAAAATATTGAACAGTTGACAAATCATCAATAGAGGTCAAAATCATGAAGACTATTGAACGCTTGATTTAGAAATATTGAATGCTCAAAATTATTATGTACATCCATAATTGCTGAAAAATATTATTTTTGGTATATTGTAGCCAAAAAATATTGTTTACATCTATAATTGTTGAGAAATTTCAAATTGTTAGTAGAAGTCAGAATAGTTAAAGAATTGAACGGTGCAATTATGAGATGAATGAATTTATCATCTCCAATCTCGTCTCGAAAAATGTATGTCCGTAATCGTAAAAAAAATTATCGTGGGTTTCAGTACCACTCAACATTATGTACATCTATAATCATTGAAAAGTATTGAAATCATTGATAGTCATCAAAATTGTTAAAAATTTTGAACACTTGAAAAATCATCAATAGAGGTCAAAAGCGTTATAAATATTGAAGGCTTGAGTTAAAAATATTGAATGCTCAAAATTATTATGTTTATCCAAAATTGGTAAAAAAATATTTTTGTTTTATTACAGCTCAAAAATGTTATAGACCTCTATAATCTTTGAGAATTTTTAAATCATTAATGGACATCAAAATTGTTAAAATATTGAACGCTACAAAAGATGAGATGAATGAATTAATCATCTTCCAAATCATGCTAAAAATATTATGTACTTCCATAATTGGAAAAATATACTATCCTGCATTTCTATCATTACCCCTCAAAAAATATTATGTACATCTTTAATAATTGAAAAGTATTGAAATCGATCATAGACATCAAAATCATTAAAAATATTGAACACTTGACAAATCATCAATAAAGGTCAAAATCGTTAAAAATATTGAAAGCTTAAGTTAATAATATTGAAGACTCAAAAATATTATGTACATCCGTAATCGTTAAAAGTATCAATATTGGTTTCATTGCAGCTCAAATTATTATATACATCGATAATTGTTGAGATCTTTTAAATTGTTAATAGAAGTCAAAATAGCTGACAAGTTGAACAGTACAAAATATGAGATGAATGAATTCATCATCTCCAAAATCGTGTTCAAAAATATTATGTATGTCCATAACCATAAAAAGTATTATCCTGGGTTTCTCTCATGACTCCTCAAAAAATATTATGTACATCTATAATCATCATTGAAATATATTGAAATTGTTCATATACATCAAGATCGTGAAATATTTTGAACACTTGAGAAATCATCAATAGAGGTCAAGATCGTTAAAAATATTGAACGCTTGAATTAAAAATATTGAACGCTCAAAAATATTATGTACATCCATAATTGTTAAAACAATATTAATTTTTGGTTTTATTGCAGCTCAAAAAATATTATATACGTCTATAATTGTTGAGAATTTTTATGTTGTCAAATTATAAACGTCTATAATTGTTGAGAATTTTTATGTCGTCAATAGAAGTCAAAATTGACAAAAAATTGAATGCTATAAAATATGAGATGAATGAATTCATCATCTCCAAAATTGTGCTCAAAAAATATTTTGAATGTCCATAAAGGAAAAAAACATTATCGTGGGTTTCATTCATCACCGCTCAAAAAATTTAATGTACATCTATAATCATTAAAAAATATTGAAATCGTTCATAGACATCAAAATCATTAAAAATATTGAACACTTGACAAATCATCAATAGAGGTCAAAATCGTTAAAAATATTGAACAATTGAGTTAAAAATATTGAACACTAAAAATTATTGTACACATCCTTAATCATTAAATAGTATTATTTTTGGTTTTATTGCAGCTCAAAAAATATTACTTACATCTATAATTGTTGAGAATTTTTAAATTGTTAATAGAAGTCAAAGTCATTAGAGAAGTGAAAACGCTATAAAATATGAGATGGATGAATTCAGCATCTCCAAAATCGTGCTCAAAAATATTATGCATGTCGATAACTGTAAAAAATATCATGGTGGGTTTCATTCATTACCAGTCAACAAATAGTATATGCATCTATAATCCTTGGCGTTGAAAATGTGCATAGACATCAAAATTGTTAAAAATATTGAAAAATTGACAAATCATCAATAGAGGTCAAAATCGTTCAAAATATAGGTTATACGTTACGACGTGTGCATATTCTGGCCATGTTGGTTATAAAGTACATTAAAAGCATGATTTTGGCAGAGAAAATGAATGTTGTGTTTTCATATGGTCTCTCATGCATTTGCATTGAAAACAGTGTTTGGTGATGTATTTAGTGGTGTGTTTAACCGAAAACCATATTTGGTAATCCAGTCAGTGCTGTGACATTCTACTTACTGATCAATATTAAGATGTGAAAAATTAATGCTTTGTTATCACATTGTAAGTGATGAGGCAGCGTTGGGTAATTTGCTACAATTTTGCATTCATTCATCCAATTATGTTGAAAACCTTTTTTGGGTTAAACATTATGATGTGCACAAACTCTGGCAATTTTGGTTATAAGGTAATTCAAAAGCATCATTTAGGCAGAGAAAACAAATGATGTGTTTTCATATGATCTGTCATGCATTTGCATTGAAAACAGTATTTGGTGAACCGTAACATTTTTGGTGATACATTTACATGGTACGTCTATGTTGAAAAATATTTTTGGGTGATATGCTGCCATTTTGCATTCAGTGATGCTTTGATGTTGAAAATGTTCCTTAGTTAATACGATATGACGTACACATATTTTGGCCATGTTGGTTGAAAGGTACATTGAAAGCATCATTTAGGCAGAAAAAATGAATGCTGTGTTTTCGCATCGTTGAAAAATATTTTTGGGTGATATGCTGCCATTTTGCATTCAGTGATGCTTTGATGTTGAAAATGTTCCTTAGGTAATACGATATGACATACACATATTTTGGCCATGTTGGTTGAAAGGTACATCGAAAGCATCATTTAGGCAGAAAAAATGAATGCTGTGTTTTCACATCGTTTGTCATGCATTAGTATGAGTTTGTGTGTTTAAATGGAGAACCATTTTTGGTAATACAGTCAGTGGTGTGTCATTCTAATTAGTGATCAATATTAAGATCTGAAAAATGAATGCTGTGTTATCAAAATGTAAGTCACGAGTTAAGGTTGAGTAATATGCTACAATTTTGCATTCAGTAATACTTTTGTGTTGAAAGCCTTCCTTATGTTATACGTTACAATGCTCAAATATTTTGGCAATGTTTGTTATAAGTACGTTGAGAGCATGATCTTTGGCAGAGAAAATGAATGATGTGTTTTCATGTGACATGTCATGTGTTTGCATTGAAAACAATTTTTGGTGAACTTCATCATTATTGGGAATACATTTACATTGTGCACCTATTTTAAAAAATATTTTTGGGTAATAGGCTACAATTGTAATGCTCTTATTCTGAAACTGTTCACATTATGACATACACATGTTTTGGCCATGTTGGTTGTAAGGTACACATCTTACCAATAGGGAAACATTGAATTTCCAACTCACCATGCCACGACGAAAAATGTAACAAAATTGGTACGGTGGTTGAGGGATTTGTTCTCCCACAATACCATGAATTGTTTTTTGGTGATCAGTGTATGTGTTGCGTTTATTAGAAATCATTTTTGGGTTTGCAATAGAGTTGAAATCAATTGTGATGTCGTTCAAGTTGCAACTAGTGTTGTGTTATTTGCTGTTGACACGGTCGCTGTTCATTTGATTGTTGTGTGGGTTTACATTGCCAGAGGCCATTGTTGTCGTTAATTTGATTGTTGTTTTTTCGTTGCTGCCACCATCGTTTTTAATGATTGTTGCATGTGTTTCGTGTTGTGTTGGTTTCGGTAGTAATCGGCGTGCACGGCTGTCATTAATTTGTGTGTTGCGTTTTGTCGTGTCACCCTGTAATGACGTTCTTGAGTCACAGGACAACATGGAGGAAGCCGAAGGAGAAGAAGACAACATATTTCAGCCGGTTGTTGACGGAGTGCATGCACTCTTGACTTGCGTTGAAATTTTCAGGCAGTACGTTGAAATAATTTTGGTGGTGTGGTATGCGTTGTCGAACTGTGGTGTGTGTGCATTTAGAACAAATCATTTTACTACAAACTTACGTTGAAATCTTTTTGGCGGTACATTGAAATTATTTTGGTGGTGTGATGTGCGTTGTCCGTTTTTGGCCATGCTACAAATTGCTTTTAGATATAATTTTAGAGGTAATCGCATATCAACAGTGATTGAATACCCATGCGTATAAACCAAAAAGCTTAGGCTTTTACGGGTATTTCCAGCAGAGTATATATGAATTCAACCATAAAGTGCAAAAGTGAAAAAAGTGTCTTACCACCAAGGAGAAGGAAAAGAATTCTGCTCAGTGATAAACTAAGATTTTAAAAAAATCTTGATTACGAGAAATATTATTGTCAATAATGCTTATCCGTTATCGGACTCATAGGTCATACTGAGTGCGTAATATGAACTATCTTAAGATATTACCTATGTATACGATCACTTCACTATATAAATTACGAGAAAATTCATACCATCATCAAGGTCTAACAATCACCTAGTACAACAAAATATTTCACCAAGACAGAAAATTTACTTCAAACACTTCAAGCCCACAACACAGTCAATTTTCACAAGACTGGAACAAGACTACTATTGGAACCATTACATCATTTACCCCATTACTAAAGCCTCCAGATGATGAGAAAATCCTGTGAGCCCACCTCTTACCAAGAATAAGAAGAAGATCACAATAAACAAAGCTGAATAACACTACCCCTACAAGCCCACCTCTCACAGACATGAAAAACCCTCCCGGCTAATCCAACTTGTCCAATTATGTGGGAACATCACCAAATATCTCCCCAAATAGATCATTTGCACAACCTTTGACTTTGAATCCAGCCATTTGCTCTGCCTACTGATAGCAATCACAGAAGCAACTTTCCTCTTTCTCTCTGTCCCTTTGGCACACAGAATGAAAACATGGAGTATACAAAGAGATACTCTGAAATTATTCTAGATGAGTTTTGTATCGATTCTGTACTGTTAGTCAAGTTTTTGAGTATGCCCAAAAACACAGTTGCACAATGTGAGAGTCTGGTGGCACGTATATCTTTCATTTCAACATTGACCTTACCCTTATTGCTACCATTTTAGAAGGAAGTTTGACAACTACGCCAATCAATATTTAAAAAGCTATTGTAATTGTTATCATCTGTAATGACGACAAAGGATGCATCAATTTAAAAAATAGAGTTAGTCATCTGAAATCTGCATGTTGTACAATCAACTGACTTACCCAGTTGTGAACATGAAGAAGATGAAAGATGAGCAAACAGAGATACAAGTGCAGCATAGTAAAATGAATATTGATTACAGTGTGTAAGAATGAGTCATACTAATTGAATTACAAGAGGGTATTTGGGTATAAAATACAGTATCATCATAAGATATGTGTGCACTACAATGAATGAGCAATACACAATAATTATTGGAACATCGCTGACTGTGCCTTATTGATGATCCATGGTATTCCTCAAAGTGTATGGGCATGAAAACCCGTACGAAAACAAGAAGAAATAATAAGTTACTATTCAAAATGGTTGATCAAAGGAAATTTTCATTAACGAACATGAAATAATGCTAAAAATTGTTACTCAATCTATTAGCAGCCACACACATCCTCAATAAATGTAGTGCATTAAGGCTGCAGTTACTCTAATCAAAAATCAATAAGCCTCCAAGAACTAGTTGGCACTATTCTACCTGCTCTGTACATTTTTGTACAAAGCAGAAGGATGACAGGAAGATGTCTTGCTTAATGAGGTTTCATGTGTTGTCCCAACTTTCTAAGTAGCAACTTCAAAAGGAATTAAGGTTGTGATTCTTTTTAAGCTTATGTTTTGCATTGTAATATGTAATGCCACTGCATATTGGAATGAATTTGGGAAATAATATGACATTTTTCAGATTCTAGTTATATTACACATAAATGCACCGTATTTTACAAGTGTTTTGCAAGCAAACTCATATGTCACACATGATATGTGTACCATGTACAAAATTGAGGGTTCTCTGATAGCAACAGGAATTGTTGTTCAAATGGACCCCTATGGCCATGGCTAACCAAACTAGTTTTAAAAACAATTATTAGTTAAGACTCCATACTAGAGTGTGTATTGGTTGGGGGGCCATGGGGGGGGAGGTGACACTAGAAGGTAAAGCTCTAGAAAGGCCCATTAATATAGTACTTATTTTTTTGTACAATACCTTAAAATGTATCATAAGGGGGTTAATTTGTATGATAAGTAGCATTAAAAGGCCTAATCATGGGGCGTAGTGTGGCCCGAAATCGGATTGTGAAATGTCATAGAACGAATCTATGATATTGAAAAAATCGTCATTATCAAAATGGTTGACTCCCACTGTTTTGATCACACGGTGTACTAGTGTATGTATGTAGAGCAGATGTCTTTTCGGAGGTTTTATTTTACACCATCTCAGGCGTCATTACTTTTCTGCTGGGGAGAAAGGTACTTCTAAATCAATAATTTGACATAATGTTGTCACATCACGTCTTGGTTTCACAATGATCATGATAATGACCAAAATCGTCATTATCATGATCATTACCATTACTATTGCTAAATTTTATGTTTCCGTCAAGCTCCCTCGAGTTCACTGCAAGTTACGTGCTGAGCTCGTAACCGCTAACAGGCACTAACAAAAATAATTCTCACATCAACAAACATCTCCATGGCACACCTTCACGATTTATTCTCGTCTTCGCGATTTGCCGTGACTCGCATCAACACACATAGCCTTGCAACAAAAGACTTCTTACACATCCACTCGTTCGCCCAGTTCGCCCAGTTCTTCTTGCTTGCGAATCGTACTGTTCACTCGTGAGACTTCACGGACCCACCCCAGGATCCGTTCGAACGTAAGCTCTTTCTTCCCATGATGTCTTGTTGTGATGCGCGGTCAATAATATATTTGGAAGCGTGTCGAGAGACAAAATTCGTGGTCTCCATGTGAAGGCTGGTAAGAAATTAAATCATCGAAAGGTATTTAGATCATAATGAAAATGTGCTGGGGGCGGTCAAACTTTTTTCTATTATGCGTGCGATTGCCAAATTTGATCGTAAAATGGTGACGATGCACCATAAGTAATGCTACGGTACTAAAACATCAAAATAGCGAGATTTCGAAAAAAAAGGAACGATAATGATAATGATAATGAGAAAAAGATTGACAACCCCTATTGTGTTCTTGTACAGCTTGGAGATGCTTTTTCCTGCCTTCTATGATACTTAGAGACTACCTTTATTTTTTAAAAACATTTAAGATATTTGCCACTGACCAAAAAAAATTACACTGCAACCATTGGATTCGCCGCCCAAAATGTAAATGCAGTGGACTCCAGATAGAGAGTCCTGGAGTGTGACCTAAAGGGCCTCATTGCATCTGCAACACCTGTAGATGTGATACAACCCTTTAGGTCACACTCCAGGACTCGATAATTGGAAAACGGAACTGTCCGATTGGAGTGAGGGGGCGGTTGTGTGGGGAGCGATCGCGACCAGCGGGGGAGAGCAGCGACGACAGGGGGGGGGGAGGCGGTAGAGTTTTTATTCATACGACATAAAATAAACAAGTTGTTTTACATAAGCCAAATATGCAAATATAAGTATGACGTAGATTCAGTAGTGATATCTATGTTGGACCCCATATTGAAATCCGCCCATCATAGATAATGGACGACCCAGCATCGATACTGGGACTCGCGGTTCCAGTATTGATGGCAGGGCCCATAAAAATCGGGCATTTTCAATACGGGGATCGTGATCTTGTGACGTTTGTGGATGGGTAGGGTGTGTTCTTTTTATTTTATTGGGTATCGGAATGGAAAAGAATTAAGGATATTTTACTCCGATCGTCTTGACACGTCACAGAAATCGAACAGTAAATTATCACAGTGAGATCCTGGCCGACTTATCGGCTAACGGAGAAAGTACTGGGCGTCCCGTATTGATCGAGTGTAAAAATAATTGACAAGGGAAGTAAGGGCGGTTCTAAAGTGCTGAAATTATCAATATGGGAACATTATCAAAATGGGCTACGCTGCAAAAATCTCAGTATAGATACTGGGCGTCCAGAATCAGAATTGGCATCCCGATATTGAAAGAAGGGGCAGTTAACGGGCCCCGCCATCAATACTGGAACCGCGCGTCCCAGTATCGATGCTGGGTCGTCCATTATCTATAATGGTTGGTTTTCAATATGGGGTCCAACATCTACGCTGTGCAGGACCAGCCATCTCCAAGCTGTACTTATCTTGGTAGTTAGATTGCAAATCAAGATTTTTCTTGAAAAAATCTTAGTTCATCATTGAGCAAGTATTCTTTTCCTCTCCATTTTCAGGAGACGCTTTTTCACTTTTGAACTTTATAGGTGAATATATATAAACACTGCTAACAATACCTGTAAAAACCTGATTTTTTGTTCTATATGCATGGGTATTCAATCACTGTTGATTTTGATTACCTTTAAAAATATATCTAAAATCAATTTATAGCATGGCCAAAAATTTAGTGGTTTGATTGCTATTGACTCTACCATAGGCTTTTCTCGATCACAATGGTTTTAATCCGACAAGCCATCATGAGGCTAATCCGCGACCTCATCGGTCAAAAGGGCTGTTCCGTGATTCCCATGTTCTTGGAGCTGCTCCACAACAAGTATTGTCAATTTATGCTAAGCGTTGACCTCCAATATTATCTGGGCTGTTGCTAATTCGAAAATGAACGCTAACGTGCGACTCCTCCTCACCCTTAGAATGAAACTTGGGCAATATTCTTTAGTATTGCAAAACTGTTGGAATGGGTACGTCACATGACCCTACAACAATTCATTCCACATAAAAAACCAATCACAATCGTTTTAATAGAAAAAGCGACCACAAAGCCAATCTCTACCATACTCGTCAACGGGCTGTTTCGCGGTCACTCACATGTTCTAGGGGCTGCTTCGTGAGCAGTCTTGTCAATTTATGCTTCGCCATGAACTCCCATTTTATCCGGGCTGTTGCAAATTCGAAAAGTACTCATAGCACGCGACTCCTCCTCATCTTCAGCCTCAAACTTGGGCAATATCATTGTTTCTTGCAAAACTGTTGGGATATGTACTTCACCTCATTCTCTATAACTATTCATTCCACAGGAAAACCTATGCCCGTCTTGTAACCTGGCACAACTCTAGCTGCCACCTTGTCATAATCGTTGGCACAACTCTAGCTGCCACCTTGTCATAATCATGATCGACCAAAATGACTTGAACATTTGAGTTAATTTGAGGGACGCGAACTTCAAGGGGATCGCGTGGTCATTTTAATGTGACTTTTCCCTTCTTGGGGTCACGACTACTGGTTTTAGGCCTCAATAGACTTAGAATTAGCTAGGTAGTTGTCTAGACGCTAGGATCTTTTTATATAAATGTACCACCTACTAGGGTTACTTTTATATAAGTATCTCTCTAGAGTCCTTTGAGTTGCTGTCTTAGTCTTAGCAGTCAACATAACTTCTTTTTTCACACAGTTCCCATGTCCTACGTGAATTTCTGCGATTTCAGACGCAACTCTTTTTCCACCCAATCTTTTCAGACGGCTGGGAGATGTCTCACACAAATTTAATAGTTGTGAGCTCACAATAATTTGTGGTGATCGGCCCCACACACAACTTTTTCACAACTTCATTTGCCCACATATGGCGCTCACAATTTAAATACATATCCGGTTCCCACTTACGTCTGGTTGAAATGAGATTAACATAAGATTGAAATATTGTTTTGCAAAAACTTCTCAAAGTTATAATTAATTCCGACGTGATGCTTGAAGGTCGATTAATACCTTTTCTCATTCCCTTGTTTCAAAGCAATATATTTTTGTACATCATTGTGATGCTCACAAAACAGTTGTGATTGTGTGATGACAAGCGCTGAGACTGATTTTCACACAACTTGTTGCGAGAGCAAAAAAAGGGGTGTGAGTTTGAGTGCTAAGACAGCACCAAATCACGTGCTGTGATTGTAATACGGATTCTCTAGCCTCAAAAGCTTGTCTATGTTTTACATGCTCTTTTAAGAATGACAATACATCAATATGAGCTTTTAGGTCTTAGAATCTATGTCACACCTCACACCCTCTAGGGCTTAAGTGTATGATGGACTGCCTAGTTTGTGATTTTTTGAGTTGCTGATTAGAGACATGGTAGTGGTGATCTGCTCACAGCTTAATTGTGCCACTTGTGTGTCGAAGCATTTGTAGTCTTTTTATGCATGTGCACGTAGGCAACATGCTCACTCTGCTACATGGAGCGTAGTATACCCGTGTCAGCTGGGTGCAAGGCCTCAGTGACTTGTCTAGGTTAATTTAAATGACTACATGTTGAAGACCATGTGTCACGGCTTGTGAGTTGAACTCATAACAACAGACAGAGTGTGTAACTCATGCACAGTTGCTGTCTATCAATTGATAGTGACCTAAGCCAAAAACTTAGAAAAATGGTTTAGGTTGAAAATTCACCTTTACATGTGTTATGGATCAGTAAGGTGAAAGTATGAGATTTTTTCTACTACTGAAAATGGTGCCACTCTTGGTGCACAACCATGTAGAACATGCCAGCAGAATTCTGGCATGTATTTCTTTACTGACCTGTTGTGTAGATTCTGTATACCTCTTGTACGGGATGTGGTGGTATTTTGGATCTTGTATCTTTGAGCCTCCAAGATTCAAAACACTTGTGTATTCTCCTTTGTAACAAAAAGAAAGTATTTGATGTTATGTTTTAAGTAAATAGAAATACTTTAAATAAACACTATTCTTGGCTGTTGATACTTGGCCTATCTAGATTTTTTTGAAATCTTAGGTTGTTAGCAACAGCAATTTTTGTTGTTGTTGTTGTTGTTGTTGTTCTTCTTCTTCTTCTTCTTCTCCTTCTCCTTCTCCTCCTCCTCCTCCTCCTCCTCCTCCTCCTCCTCCTCCTTCTCCATGAGACACTTTTTTAACTTTTGACTATTTGCGGTAACCAAATGCAAAATCCTCAATTTTACCTGTACTTAAATCATTTTTATGTTTGACACTCGTTGGTCATCATTGTCTTTTCATATGTTTGTACCTTTAAAACTACATTGAAGTTTGCCCTCGTGCGAGCCGCGCGAGTGAAGATCTGACTGGCTTCCACTGTTATCTTTATTTAGAGATACAAGTCTTCTTCTAGTTTGCAGGCTCTTGCTGCTGCCAAAAAATCTTGCAGTGGCTGCTTGTAATGTATTACATATTATGGTATTGTGTAGGACTTTAGGGAAATTTACATTAAAATTGAAAACAGTCCGATGTGATACTTTTGAAAACAATTATGTATTTCAAACAATTTGAAAGTACACCACATTTAATTTGCTCTTAATATTAAGCTGCATCACAATATTCTACCTGAAACAAATGCTCGCCAATCTGAATTGCAAGCTGGCTAATAACAACAATTGCAGCAAAAACCCTGCCATGCATGGAAAGTTCATGGCGGAACACCTGCTTCAAGATGCTCCACTGCTTGAACCTCCTGTTTACAGTCTCTTGCCTCCTCCTAACACTGCCCATCATCCTATGTTTCTCCTCTGGGATGCCAATTGAACTAGGGCATTTCACTTTAAGAGGGGCCTCTCCCTCGTACCCATCATCCGCCTCAACCCTCTCAAACGGTTCGAGCCATGTCATTAAGATCGAGCGGAAGATTTCCAGATCATTTTTCTCCCCAAGCAAAAAAGGCCCATTAATCCAACAAATGTCACCTGTCAAAATATTCAACGCCACCTCATACCGCAGCCCAGACGAGTTTGTTTTTTGGGTGTAAAACCGGAGTCCATGGTAAGGAATCTGAAAGTCCGTGCCATCGACACTTAGGAGACAATCATTGCATGTTTCTCCTTTGTACCTGTTCTCAAGTATGATCTAAAAATTAATGAGTGTTTATGTTTCATGTCATGCGAGCACAAAAGAAACACAAACTTACCACGTATGGTTCAAAGGAAGCAATCGCATACACGATACGGTAGACATACTTCCGGAAAGTCTTTGGGTCGACCTTACGACCCTGCTTTCCAACGGTGGCAGTGCCTGGAGACTCGGCGGGGTAACATTTCATCCAGTAGAGTGTCCAAAGCAAGTGGACGACTTCAACTTCGTGGGGGAGCACGTCAAGCTCATCCATCATGTTCCACAGCAGAACAACAATATACACACCACAGCCGAAAAAGTCGCGGAAGAGCCTGTCTTTGGCTGCCTCCGTCCGATCAGCCATGTTGTAGGTGTTTTGAATCACCCTGGCGATGGAGTACACGTAGGCAGTGGTGAGTTTGTCACCCTTCTTCCGCTTATTTGTCGACGAAGCAGATGCGGTCGCACGAGGATTGGGAGGAGGGTGCTGAGGTGGAGGCTGCCGCACAGGTTGTTGCATTGTTGATGGAAAGGCAGTTGGAGTGATTGGTGTGGATGTCTTGCGGGGTGACGGCGATGGCAACAAGGCAATGGTGATCGCAACAGTACATTTGATTTGCGAGAATAGTAGTGGCAGTGGCAGCGCGGGGAACATGATGTGGAGGTGTGTGTGGCTGTTGCCGCATGCAACGCTGCAATTAATAATTCTTTTAGGGAAGTTAATCGTGTCTTCCTTGCTTTTTTTGATGTAATCTTGTACTCTTTAACGTACATCTTGTACTCTTTAACATACATGCTGTACTTTATTTGAAAGTACAGAGTACAACGAAAAGTACAGAGTACAGCCAAAAGTACATAAATGTACTTGTGGATGTACTGTGTACTCTTTTTGTAATATTTGAAAAAATATTGATTCCTACATTTAGATGTACTTTTGGATGTACTTTGTACTTTCGAACGTGAAAGTACAAAGTACATCCAAAAGTACAGAGTACACCTGAAAGTACATCCGTGAAACATTCGCGCATGTTTCAATTCAATTTTTAGAAACAGGCTTAATAAAAAAGAAAAGTTCTCCAATCGACGGTGATCTGTTGGCAACCATTTTGGGAAGACCAAAATTTCTGGTCAGATGACGGGTCTGTGATCCAAAGCCGCAACTTCATAATTTGATGAATCCATAAAATGAGCAACCGCGCACCAATCAAGGCACAGTGGAACAAATCAGACGATGCCAAGCTCTGCAAACTCATACAAGACCGGATCATTGATCCGTCCGAACGCCATCACTCTGCCATCGAGATGATTCACAAGCATTGGCCACACAAGAACTTCACGACCTTCGCACGACTCGTGCGCGTGAAGTTGAGAGACTGGGAGACAGATCAGGTACTCAGTGGAGCAAGAGGTAAGTTTCGTACCCTGTGAGTACCGTTTTGTCCTCTGCAAATCACTAATACGTCATTCAGTTCCTGACTATATTACAGACTACAACGAAGACTACGACCCAGATTTGCCAGACGATGAAGAAGAAGAATCTGACGAGAGCGAGAACAAAGACACTGATATTGAAGAAGACAAAGTTCACGACCTCGAGAAGGACGCTGCTGTCAACATGCCTCCCAAGAAGAATAGTGTCTCTCCCAAGCCATCTGCATCAAAGAAGAAGGTAGCAGATGCAGCTCGCGATGACGTCATGTCAAAGCTGAGCAGAATGTCCGTTTCTGCAGTCCCTACTCCACCATCTGTCTGCCTTGACTTCAAGTTCCCTTTTTCCACTTACAAGGCCACCAAAGAGCAAATGGTCAGGATTTATATTGAGTTGGTAGGGTGCCAACTCCCTGATGACTTTTTAAAGCATGCCAAGGTCGTGCCCGGTGGGATGAAGTTCTCTGTGCTCATTGGTGCCCCTCACATGATGTTTGAGGAGGGTTTCATCAAGGCCCGAATGGGCCATGATTGGAATCCCAGCAGCGCGACTGCTGTTGCGTTCAACGAGCAAGTTGTCTAGCCTGTTCGTAAGATGTTCCCCGGCAACTCGGATTCCATTGACAGAAATCCTATCATCATCAACCTCGAAGAACAGTGCATTGAGGGGAATGTTGCCATCCTCAACGGGGACTGGAGGGTCAGGCACACTCCAAAGGTCGAGAGGCAAAAGCAGTACTTCACGGGATGGACCTTTTGCCTTGAGGCGGTGAGGAGGAACCTGAGCCGGGTACCCCGACTTGAAAGGGTTGTCTTTGGCTATGGTGATAGTGATAGCGATGTTGACAGTTCTGGTTCGGAGGAGGTTGAAAATGATGTTGGTAATATGCATGAATAACTTGAGGAGGATTTCATTGTTTTGTTATTTGTTTTAGATCTAAATAAAAGTGCAATCTAGAAAGATTGATATTATTATGCACATGAATTTTTTTGTATGAGTACTAGGTAGTATGAGTACTAGAGTACATACATTCAATAAAGTCCCGATGTACAGTCTTGTACCTTGTACCATACATCATGTCTTTTTATGAATGTATTGTATGAGGAGCGGGTTTGACCCGAACACTAAATTTAAGGCTCGTCCTCGTAGTTTGGGATACCTTTTTCTTAATGTCGCGGAATATTTGTGTATAGAGGAACACCTACTGAAATAAGGTTCTTTATGTCTCTTCAAGAAAATGATCGTCGCAAGCACCTGCCTTAGGACTATCTTGAAAGGTCCTAAGCAGTGGGTGTGTTCCTGCCTGTTCGTGCTTCTAGAAGGCTTCTTCTACCTCTAGAGTGCTTCGTTCATCCCCCCACAACTTTATCCTCGATTTCTTTTGTCATGCCTCATCGTGGGAATATATTTCGCACAAAATTAACTGGTCCGCCCAAATCGCTCTACGATGGCCTTCACTGAAAGAGACCTCTTCCACCGCCGCCCTCTGGCCGCATCGGCATCTATTCGGAAATCGACGGAAATGAATAATAACTGTGCACGAAGAAAGAGACGTGCCTCGAGTAAAGACCAGTTCGCAGCGATTCGAGTTATCGTACTAGGAGTCTCGATTCCCTTGGTTCTTCTAATCTTACTTGTCACTAGAAGAGCGGGCGAGAGGGCAGCTGCCATCCCGACGAAAAGTGATGAACTCAGCGATAGTTCTCGGTTCCTGAAGCAATGGAAACCAAGACTTAGAATGTCAGACGAGGGGACGGGAAGGGGTTCTATTATGCACAATAACGACGAAAAATCAAGCGCATCGAAACGAGCCAATCATGACAAGATAGAAGCCGATTCAAAACAAGATAGCAAATCCATCTACAGATACAAGTTTTCAGCATCGGAACTTGGATACGATATTTACAATTGTCCCCCCACACCTCCGGATGACTACCCTCGCGCTTGGCCGGTTACTGATATTATCAGTAACTGGAATCCAAATGATGTTAATACCATCCCGCCATCTCATCGTGAGGTATATCACTCTCTTTGTATTTTTGATTATCAAACTCAGTACGAGACTGCTCTCGTGTACCGAAATGCCGAGAAGCCATTTGTAAGTCAACTGCCCCATTTTGTCATTTATTCAACCGCCTCTCATCTCACATCGCCATGTTTCTTACCATGTAATCCTACGTAGATCATCAGGAATGACCCAAAAGTCATGGCTGCATCAAAGAAGTGGTCCTCACCAAATTATCTCTTGGAAAACCTACCACAGAAAAAGATGTACACAGAAAGATCTCCCGTCAACCACTTCATGTTCTACAATCCGAGCCAGAGGAAGAATTACAAGAATTGGGTTCAACCTGTCAATGATGTTGTTTCTATGACTTTAGCCGAGTGGTTGGAACGTTCTTTGGAAAGAGATGCAGTTGCTTTATCTGATGGCGACCTGAAGAAACGGGTAGAGACAATGAGAGAAAAAAGAATGGAGAGGGGGCTACTTCAGGAGCAGCAGGAGAAACCTGAAGATGATGAAATAAAAGAAGATTATGACCGTGAAGAGGAAAAGCGGCACAATTGGTATTACTGGAGATTGAATGCGTTTGTCGAGGATGTCGAAAAGGATGGATACAGCAAACTCACTTTCGATGACATGCCTTTCTTCGACCCTAGGAAAGAAGAGGAGTCGGCATTTTATCTGGTCGACCCATCTGATCAACGTGGGATCAATTGTAGATTTGGGATGCGTGGTGTCATTGCCGAAAGCCATTGTGACTTATCACGCAACATGATTGCGTTGCTGGATGGAGAAAGACGATATATCATTGGACACCCCAATCAGTGTCAGAATCTTTATTTGTACCCCCGAGGTCATCCGTCGGGAAGGCATGCGTCATTTGATTGGAGCAATCCTTCGAATTGGGACACTCATCCAAAGTTCCGCAATGCTCTTCACTCAGAAGTTGTCATGAAGGCTGGCGATGTCATGTACTTGCCTACCGCTTGGTTTCATCATATAATCAATCTCAGTACCAATATACAATGCAATATAAGGAGTGGCATCAGCTATGAAAACAACGATGCTCTGAAAGAGTGTGGCTTCAAATTACCGAAATGAATCGGAAGAGGTAATCAAACAATGATCAATGATTTTAGTTACTATACATCGTAAATTCAGACGCGGTCGTTGGAGTGTTCATGAAAAATAAATGTGCAATTAGGTTTTCCACAATGAAGTCCCCCTGCTAGAAACTGAACTATACAGCCAAATAATGGAAAAAATATATTTGTTATTTATTGTACTTATCCCCCACAGACAGCATTAGCCTCTTGCTCCAAGCGCTCAACATCTGCCGTAGGCTCTATGTTGCGACAACAATTTGTACGAACACAATTCTGTAGACCGAGACAACATCTCTTTCCTTTCAATCGATTTTGACTCACTAAATATGGTGACATTATCACCAACCATACGATCCCATAGAGCTCTTCTGCACGTGTCGAACAACTTTCTTCCTCTTTGAACCTACGGTCATCTTGTGCGACCCAACTATTGTCTAACATGGCTGAAGAATGCCTCGAGAGCGATTGCAAATTCGCCAGTACTATGGGAATTGATGAAGAGACGAATAATATTTTTTTGAGCTCAAAATCAAATCAAGTTTGCTATTAAGCGTGATTTAACGCTCAACTAGATATAGAATCAAAGCCACTGCACTGTAAATGGTAATCCAAGCACATCTCTAGAATGACATTGAGAGGTTTTGTCAGAGAAATGACACACATTGTTTATCAACCTGTCCTTCATGAGTTTTGTTGGCAGTCTGCCTGTACAGTATGAAAATTAAAGGATTCATTATCCACAGTGTGCTGCTGTAAGTGTGTATGAGAGTAATATGTGTCTTTCGCGCTTTAAGTTGGTCTTTATGTCAGCATGTGATGGTGTTCTGAAAGATGGTATTTGATAACGTCTCATTGCAGGGAATCATATGAAGCATTATAGGTCTCCTTAATTGATTTATTCTGAAGGCTCCTCATATGCTGTTTCTAGGTAAAATGCAAGCAGCGGCCAGCTGCTTAGGCTGATATCCGTAAGGCAGCCGTTCTACGAATTTTGATCCCATACCAAACAACCATCACTGTGTACCATAGTGTCCACCAAATACTGTTCAAGAACGAAAGCGTGTCAACAATAGGTATCACGACCGTTGGTGTAAAAATGTGATGTGATAAGACAGATGAAGCAACCATATTAATTGTGGGGCGCTTTCTGGGTAAGACGGTACACTCATGACTTTCGTGCGCGGAGTCATTGGTTCCAGTGCTGCATGTCGTTTCGTCGTATGCCGACCGAGACGCCATTTTCTGCCCAAGTAACATATCAATTAGCGTGTAGGGAATAGGACTAGCAAACTCGAGTAATTGTGGTCCATTTATAGGGGTCGGGAGGGTTGTGTTTTCGTTGAGAGTGATATTGTTTCTTTCCAATACCAAATAATTGATGTGTCGTCCCAAAGACTTGATTGATCTTTGAGCAGGGGTATGGCAAAACTTATTTTTGCCTAACCAATCAGCAATTTTACGATGAGCACTATCTCGAAATGTAGTCACTTCCCAAGACACCTGAGACATGGAAGCAGCTCTCATAAAAGCATCATTGGCATCCTCAAGCTGGGATTGTGGCTCGCTTTCGATCCACATTGCATATTCTCCGCTGTACGGAGGTGACAAACCCTTGACGGCAGTCACACTTAGAGCGTCAAGTTTATCGCGACCAACGCCGGGATGCGAGGGTATGTCTCCTCCGCGGAGATGGGCACATGCAAGGATAGCAAATACAAAAGACGGAAAAGCAGCTATTTTCCCAGCTGTGGGCACGATTTTTGCAAATCGTTCGCCAAAGGGGTCAAGATGTTTGGAATCTCGCTTTCCTCTATTCTTTGCACCTTCTCCTAATGCTGACATAGTTGAAGCTAAAGTCGATGCTTGATCCAAGTACGACTGCAACAATGCGCGGATTGTATAAATGGATGCGCCTATGAAGCTCCAACTGAGTCCTGCCCGAACGAACTGCCCACTGTTTTGTAAATACTGCTTTGAAAAGGAAGCGTTGGGCCCAGCTTTTGATGATTTCATTATTGACTCCGCGAAGTGACTTTCGGCAAAGAAGCTGCAAATAACAACCAAAGGAGCCAGCGCTTGAATAATCAACATAACTCTTGTATTCATCAAGGCAACTTTTTCATCCGGTGATGCTTTTTTCTTTTTATTATTCGAAGAATTCGACGACAGCACAAACGCAGCATTCCGAGCGGTCTCTTGAATGCACTCGAAGAGTGTCGACGCAACTAGTCCCCATAAAAGAGCTAATCCGGTGAGAAACAGGATAGTGATGTTTTGAAACATGGAAGAATAACCTACAAGTGGGTCATTTTCTGGTATTGATAGAATTCCAACAAGGTTTCCAAGCAGAAGGAGCCTAGCACTAAATTCTTCGGCCGCTTCAATAAGACCAAACAAGCCAAAGTAACGTAGAAGCGCTGGAGTGTGGAACAGCCATAAAGCAGACAGAGTTGATCCGAGGAACGCGAAGAAGCGCTTGACCTTGTGCCTCGGTATGCGTTTGTAGATTATAACATTGGTATCTTTGATTTGCTTATCACTGTCTGAGCCGTCACTGATTTCTGACGGATTCGTGGCTGACCAAGCTAACTTATATATTCCGAAGAAGAGAAATACCAGCAATACGGTCAAAAGAAACTTCCCGGCTTCGTCTCCTTCGGTTTTAATCAACACGCATGCCAACAATCTTTCAAATGATCCAGGCGGATCATTATCTAGGCCCCGAAAGGAGGAACAGCAAAGACCCTCGACTCCATCAATGACACGAGAAAGCCTTAGGGAACGGATCAGTCCAAACACCCATCGCAATACAAGACCAATTAGAACTGCCAATGATAAGTTCATCACAGTTTCGAGGGCGGGAAAGTGCTCGCTCAAAACTAATTCGCCAATTTTTATTCTCCGAGATCGCACTTCCATGACACCCGGTGAATCTTTCTTTCCGGCAGACTTGGTACTTTTCGTCTTACTTTTCCTAGGTGCCTTTTTATCGGGTACTGCACTGCTAGTGAAATTGTCTAAATCTTCCTCCGCCTGTAAATCGACCACTTTCGCATTCAATTTTGACGCCATACTCAACGGGGACGACATTACTGACAGCCTCGTGAAGAGCAACTCATGGAATAGCGAGGATCCCCTCAATGGGACCATTGTTGACGATCGCCCACCTTCCTTCATCGTTCGTTGTCGTCGGCGATTGTATTGTTTGTATTGAAGGTAGACGGCCACGAGAACTGCGAAGCAAGCATCTGGAGCTGACAGTGATCGTGGAATGCGGATCTGTGAGGCTGCCTCCATCATGTTGCTTGATTGGTGACGGCTGTGTCGAAAGGTGTCTCGTTTGACGACAGGCAGCGGTGTTCTTGTTTGTTGTGCGGTGTTGTTGTGGTCGGCGATCTATATATCTTGCTATATCTTGTAGAAATCTGGTACGATCTATTTTAACACATCCATCAAGATGGTGATTGATTGTGATTTCTCCACTCTGGAGGAGACAAAAAAATACGGGGGAGAAACGAGGGATTTTGCAATGATCTTGCGAGGATCCTATTCTTATTATGCAACTTCAAAGATACAAGTCTTACCTTTAAACTTAAAATTGTATTCCGGCTGACTAGGAAATCATCCAAAGTACAATATGTTTCAACAATTTAACTGTAGGTACACGATTCGAAGTTGCGAAACCAAGACCTCAAACAGCAACAGACCTCAAACCGACATCGATGCTAACATCCCCCTTAGAAGCCCCTTAGATTCCCCTCTAATGGGCTGATCAATGTCAGGTCACGCAGAGGTCACGCTATGACAAATAGCACAAACATTACTCCCTCAGAATAAACGCACGATCGCACGTCGGGACCTCATTGCCGGGCGTCGCTCCCCGCCTCCAAATCGACCTTATCTCAAGCACAAGCATGGCAAACATTTGCTCACTGTTCGTACCATCAACCGACGCCCCTCAAAGCCTTCATTACGACTTCCAAAGCGTCCAATGGTATACTATTCAAAAACATCCAAGATATTATCATCACAGAGGCAAATATAAACGATGTCTTCCGCTTCCTCGCGTGCAAACCAAATATCCATTAGAGATGAACTCGTTTGGGCTTACGGATGATGGGGACTTTGCTATCCTTGGGGTAAATATGGAGGATCCGGATGAAGAAGAGAGTGACAAAACAAATAATATCGGACAAGCATTGGGTGGCGACATTTCCGCCCTCCTCACAGGGACAATTTTTGATGGAAAGCCCTCGAACATAAAGTCGTATTCGACTGGAACTCCAATTGATTGGCAAAATGTGGGAGCGTATTCTGATGTATCCTCTGCTGGTTCATCTCCACAGAGTTTTACTGTACCCGACGGAATGAGACGCGACAATGTAAACTTTTCCCAAGATGATGAGGCTCTAAAAGAAATTAAGGAGTTGTTGCTTGAAATAATTCCTACATTGAGTCCAGGTGATACAGACAACTACTCAATTGGACTCAGCAACATAGGATTCCATCCCAAGTGTGTGACAATGTGTGAGCTGAAGTATGAAGATTTGGATTTTATGAAAGTTTTGCATAGGAGATATTTCTTCAATGAGGTGACCGGTGTCGAGCATCCATGGGAGGTTTAAAGCAAAAGTTTCATTAAAAATATACAAGTGAACCGTACTTTGATGTTAAAATATTTTAGGTAGAGAAAACTTGACATCGATTCCATGAGCATCATCTATATGCGAAATCATGTCAAGGGCGAATGATAAGCAGTTTTTACCACCCAAAATTCGGAGCTCTCTGCCATATGTTGCTTTGTAGGAGTTCATGAAGTCCATTGCAGTTGTAAGAATAGATGTTGACGTCGAAACGTTACGTGATGAAGATGTTCCCAAGCGAAGCAACATTGTGACTCCCCTTTCCTCCTGTTGATCGCCAGCATTGCCACATTTGTCGAGCTGAGTTCCCGGGATATTATCACCAGTTTGTATTGCCGGACAACAGCGATATCGTACTAGACCGGAAACCGGTTGCAATTGCATTAATCTAACTATTGTAGATTGTTCTCTCGGCTTTTCAGGTAAGAAATCAAATCGATGGATATCAAAGTATTCATTTGGCGCACGGTTCAATACAGCGTCAATGCTGTATTCTACAGAAGTGCTATATTCGTCGGCTTGTACCAAAATCACTTCTACATGAAGCGGCAGAAAAGATGGCCCTCCAATTAGAGGTGAGCAACGAAGAAAAAATTGAAAGCATTTCCCTGAAGATGCTGAGTCGACTGGTTTGGTATCAGCATGGGCAGTATGTGAATTTGTTATTGGAGGGAGGGATGCACTCAAACCAGAAGAGGGGGCATGATATCGATGCAGTCGCCCATGCTTCTGTCGCGATGACGTGCAGGAAAAAGCGTTTGAATAAACCAGTAGAAATGTTGCGGTCAATACCCATGAACGCGAAACAGGGCTCGTCGCATGGTAAAAAATCATGTTGGCCCGTTCGCCGAATTAGAACGAACCTCAACGCACCAACTTCAACAAGAAAGCAACTGTACGTTGTTGTTATGTTGTTGTGATATTGCAACAAACCGCAACAGACGATTAGTCTCGCAGTGGCTCGTAGCCTTCGACTCTGGTATTGCACCCAAGGCTTTACTATGCGACAATCTGCGACAATGAATTATGTCAAGAGCTATCAGACTGACGGAAAGAAGCCGAAAGCTATGACCACTCTGACCTCGGGTGCGCTCACCCTTCATACGGCTTACTATGGATCCTTTTATTATAGATCTTCGTGAAACATGATGTAGACCTGCCCGAACTACCTATTTGCTAAATCGGGAAGTAATAAGTGAGCGGTCCGTGACATGTACAAAAAGGGTATTCTACCCTGTCTTTGAGCCTTTGTCTGAACATGAAGTTGCCTTCCTTGATCAAAACGTAGTTAGGCATTGTTTTAGATCTTTTTGAGCTTTATTCAAAAATGTCACAATGACCCTATGTTTGTTAAGTAATTCACCTAGTAAAATTAAGGGATATCAATCACAAGTAGGCCATTTCAAAAAGAGGTGAAACTACCCTTGCCTAAACACGTTCAGTTAACATATCAGCAAAGTGCATACGCCAATGACAAGCACACACCCACTTGGAGGGGTTACAAGCACAGTAGGTGCGAATTTTGGAGGTGCAACGAGGAACGGAGCATGTGTATTGCTGGTATGCCTTTTTGCTGGTAAGGTTCCATTTCACGCCGTCCCAAAATTTTGCATGCCGAGGTGCCGTCAACATAACATGATCAGACACCTCATCTCGGTGCCTCTTGCTCCTTCTCATGGGCTCCTCCTTAACTACAATGTCAGGATTGTTAATAAGATCCCATGCCAAATTCCTCCTGAACTCCAAGAGAGTCATTTTTTCATTTCCATCCCACACAAAATACCTCATACAGAGGTACATGTTTACCTCCGTGACTGCCAAAAGAAACTGCAAAACTCTCAATGCCCAGCGAGTTGTTACCCATGTCTCTTCAATACTTGGGACAGCATGACGTAGATTGTTGTGGTCATCTACAACGTGCCGGTAAGTGAAATGTAGGGAGAAGGGTTCACGGTAGGGGAAGGACGCAGTCTTGGTGATTCCATCCTCTGTCCACTTCCTCGTATGAGCCTTGTCATCTGTCACAAATAATCCACTTGCTGTACCCATAATTTTCATTGTATAATCAGGCTCTTTCATTGCCCAAACATTGTAAATTGTGTCATCCAAGTAGCCTTCCACCGAAGTCACGTCACCCACATTGTTGCCTGCTAGATGATTGTCAATTGCATCTCCGGCAATGTACTTTGGCCAGAAACGACGCTTCTTAATCAAAGCGCCGGCAAAGACACCCATCTTTCGCAAGGCAATCAGGGCAGACAAGACACAGAACCCCGAATCAAGCACAACATAACGAGCACTGTTGTGTATCAACTTCGTCAAACGAAGCAACAATCCGCCAGTCTTACCTTCAGACTGAAACTCAGGATCTCCGAGCTCACGCGCGCGGTCCTTCCCTTCAACCAACTCGAAGTCGAAGAGGATTCCTGTCTCACCACAGCAGATGGTGTGGTATTCATTACCGAAAGGATGCGGCTTCCGTGGACAGAATACCCAACCAGGACATGTCCATCTAGAAGTCCAGATGGACATAGATTCATCCAAGCAAACAATCCAAGATGGACGGAAGAAAGCAGACATATTATTCCTCCACTCTTGAATCATATCACGAACCTCCCAGAACTTATCACGGTAGGTCGGAGGATTAGGGAAGGAAAGACGAAGATGCTCCAAAATTAGCTCGAACCTCCTCAAAGTCATGAACTTTGAAAGGCGGTATGGGCATGGTGCATTGGTCTCGTGGTATTCACGGCTCGAGAAGAAATCTCGACGTGAAAATCCAACAACACTGGCCATGAGAAACCAGAGGCCAAAAAACCTAGTCAACTCACCAAGGTTTGTGGGAGTATGACCTGCATCCACAAGAGATTTGGATGTGTTTTCAAGACACATGTCAACAAGCCAGGAGAGTGGGAAGAACATGCACCACATCTCATACATGGTTGTACGTTGGAGACCAGTTGTTGAAAGTGGCAGGGAGTTTTTGGTTTGTCAGAAGCTTTCGTTGACAAGCTCCATTCCAATGAAAGCGCTGGCCTTGGAAGAGGCCAGTTGTTGGATCGACAGAGAGGTTTGTGGTAGGTACATTCTCTGGTGCAGGCTCGTTGTCATCGTCGACTTCGAGACCTTGCGCACGAACTTGTGCGATGTCTTCACGAAGATCACCCGTACGAGTGAAAGTGTAATCTTCGATAGTGTCACCTTCCGGGTTTTCGCCAGGACAAGAATTCACGATGGCATGAGTGGGCGAGTTCGGTGGGGTTTCGACGTTCCAGAAGTGTTCTCGAGGGCCTTCCTGCACAACTTTCACGTAGCGTTTCAAAGCGTGAAACTCGACATCAGGGATTGATTCTGATTGAAAAAAGACAGCCAGAATGTTTCCAGAACGTGTCACGTTGTCTGTTCGGACCGCAACCAAATCATCCAATCGCTGCCCAGCAATCCTGTTTGGAAACAACTCGTCAATCTTGGCAGATGGACGGAGGTAGCTCAGAAGGACTGAGCAAACTGCATCGGCACCAAGGATCTTCTTGCGTCGAGGCATGGGGAGGTGTCGATGATGTGATGTGATGTTATTTTCACGATAGGAATACGTAGAAATGGTACGGAGAGGGTACAAATGATATTGGCGATGAAAAAAAAAGTGAGCAACTTTCATGCCAATAGACTCAAGGGTGGATTTGGGCAATGCAATTGCTCTGCACCCTTCGGTCATTCTACCGCCACAATTCTGGAAAGGCTTCTTGAAATAGTGCTCTACACGAATCATTATTGGTTCTTGTAAGAGAACGTGGTTTACAAGTTCAAAACATGGCTTAACTAATAGGGTAGATTAACCTGAATCGGGTTAATTTACCTAGTTGTGTCACCAACCGTGAGGCGTATGGAGAGGTATGGAGGGTGGGGTGTGCGAGGGGTGCGCGAGGGGTGCGCGCACACTTTATGTACATAGATACGGAATTAGGGTACCTAGAGGAACCACATACAATACCATACTTTAACAATCTTTCTACACCATGACACTTCGCGTTTGTGTTGACCAGCTGTGTTGACGCATCACGACTCATGGCCCAAACCTGCCAACGAGAATCACATTTCAAGCGAGAGTCATGGAAGGCATAGGAATCGTGCGATCAATTGCAAAACAATTGTGACCATTGGATTCCGACCTTTTTTTATCCGTGACTTAGAGGTATATATGTAGAATTAGGGGATTTTTAGTGAAATAGCGAAATAATTAGTACAATTGCAGATTATTTGTACAGCTTGGAGATGGCTGGTCCTGCACAGCGTAGAAATCACTACTAAATCTACGTCTCACTATTATTCGCATAATTTGGCTTATGTAAAACAGCTTATTTATTTTACGTCGCATGAATAAAAACGATAAAAAAACCGCCTCTCCCCTGCTCGTCGCGATCAGTCCCCACACAACCATCCCCCCGTTCACTCCAATCGGACAGTTCCGTTCTCCAATTTTAGAGTGCAGGAGTGTGACCTAAAGGGTTGTATCGCATCTACAGGTGTTGTAGATGCAATGAAGCCCTTTAGGTCACAGTCCTGCAGTCTAAAATTGGAGTCCACTGCATTTACATTTTGGGCGGCAAATCCCATGGTTGCCGTGTAATTTTTTATGGTCAGCAGCAAATATCTTAATTTTTTTTTAAAAATAAAGGTAGTCACTAAGTATCATAGGAGGCAGGAAAAAGCATCTCCCAGCTGTACTATTGCAAATTATTTGTACTATTGCAAAAAATTTGTACAATTGCATAGTATTAGATCCTGTACTATTCCTACGTACGCAAGATTTCTGGAGGACTGGAGGATTTCTAGCGGATTCGCAGATAATATTATGTACTATCGCAGATAATTTGTACAATTGCGGATAATTTGCGCAATCGCGGATTTTTTGCGCGTGTGCAAAGCAGTCGTGCAGGTGTAAAAATACATCATGTGCAAACATATTATTACTATGAAGATTTTCCCGCAAAATCAAGGATTTCCTTAGCCTTCATGATAGGACACATAATAATTGTGTAGACGAATACAGGCAATTTTGATCTTGAACAGCACCAGGAGAGGTTCAAGAAGATAATCAAAGGAATGGACACGCATGGGTCCAAACAGCCAACTATCACTATGCTATTGTCTCTCAACACGACCGATCCATCAGATGCGAGTGCTGCCATTGTAGGAGGAAAGGCGGCATCGCTCGCTCGACTTTATAAGATCCCTTCGCTCCAACCTCATGCTCCGTTGTCCTACGCTCTGACCACCGCTTTCTTCCGGCCGTGGTTAGAAATTCTAAAAACGAGTAACGAGTACATTGAATGCCAGAACGATGGCATCTCGCAAGACAGACTCGAGGTCGTGTGTAATGGTTTGAAGCTGTCATGCAAGACGTTGCCATTGGATGCTGCACAAGACCGAGCGTTAAAAGAGATGTCAAGCAAAATTGAACAAGACTTCAAGCATGGTCTTGCAGCGGTTAGATCAAGTGCCGTGGAGGAGGATGGCACTGATCAGAGTTTTGCGGGTATTTTTGAGACTAAATTGGGAGTCCGAGCGTCGCAGCTAGAGGACGCATTACGTGAGTGTTTTGCGAGCAAGTTTGACCCGCGAGTACTTCATTATATGGCGAAACAAAAAGCCTCTGGTAGCAAAGATGACGTTGGATTTGCTGTTGTTGTAATGGAAATGGTTGACTCTGTCGTAGCTGGAGTAGCTTTTAGCGCGAATCCATTGAACTCAGACCGGGATGAATGCGTCATTGACAGTTCATGGGGTTTGGGAGAGAGTGTAGTTGACGGCTCTGTGACCGCTGATCGTTTCATTTACGAAAAGGTCAAGAAAAAAATTGTTCATCAAGCGATAGGGCACAAGCCAGTGGAAAAACGTCTGGATTTAGCAAACGGCCAAGTCCTCTCGCTTACGGTGGGGAGCGATAGATGTGATGCTTTTAGTTTAACGACAAAGACATTGGATGAATTGGTTGAGTTAGTCGGCCTCGTGGAGAAAGAGTATGGCTACCCAATGGATGTAGAATGGGCATACACTCAAGACATTCTGGTGCTGCTGCAGGCTCGACCAATTACAACTTTATTTTGGATAGACGACAATATGATTACGAAACCTGGGGAACAGAGGATACTATACTATGATATCAACATTGCCTCTGAAGCTACTACAACAACCCCTTTTCATCACATGGACATGTTTTTATTCAATCGAATGCGAAATGCATTGATAGGTTTACCTGAAGAAATGAGGGTGTTCAGAAACGACCCCCAAATGCCCGTGTTCAATGCGAGCACAAGGCAGTATGGCAACTTGTCTATCTATTTCAAGTTCATTACACCGAAATACTGCGCTAAGGAGTGTTTGGTTTTAGATCCATATCTGTCATCGCTTTTTGCATCAAAGGATTGCTCTCGCAAAAAGTATCGGCTCGAAAAGCTTCCTAAAGGCGTCAATATTCGAAACTTCATTTGGATTCTTCGTCAGGTGCCAGTGCTTAAGTTTCACAGAATTGCAAGGAAATTTCATAAAGATCCAGAGAAAGGGAAATTGAGATATCTCGAAATATTGAAAAACGATATTGCCAACCTCAAAGCTTTGGAGGAGAGAGGTTGTAGCGACAAAGGGCTCGTACATTACTTTGAAGAACTCATACAATGCATGATGCCATCACTCACTGAAGAGTTAGGTCTAATCATGTTCCTTCTATTTCGTTTGTACCAAAAAATGGACAACAAGCGTCTGTTTGCCAAGACAGAGGACGAACGTATGGAATACGATGCGTTGTGTGGAGGATATGAAGGAGATGAACTCATGCAGATAAACGTGAGTGCATGAAAATTTTTGTGATTGATGCGTAGTTGCCAACTCATTTGATCTCTCTTGATACTTATCTTAGATTGATATGTACCGACTAGCGAATAAACTTGACGAGACCATCTGGAAGGAATACGAGCATGATAAATTACCGCACCTGGCAGAACGAATACAAAATAATCTCGATGGGAAGGTGCATGATCTACCGAATGATTTTCTTTTAGAGTGGAAGCATTTTATGGCTTGTCATGGTTATGATGGTGAAGATCAACTGTTCATCAGCAGTCCAAGGTATCAGGACACTCCTCTCCACTTGTTAGCCAGACTACGTCAAAATGTTGGGCCTGAAATCAAAGATCCTTCTATTCGATTACAAGAGAACGCCCAAAAGCGCAAAGAAGCAATGAGACGACAGGAAGAAAGAGCAGCATCGAAATTCCTTCGACTTGGCCATGCTAAGATTGTAAAACGGAACGACATCTTAGATCATTTGATGTGGATTCGGAATGCACCCAAACTTCGTAAGTTTACGCGTTGTACCACCCTTTGCAATAATTTATTTTATTTTTGACAATCCTTTCTTTTAGATTCGGCCCGTGTTTTTGGGATTCTACGTTCAGAAATTCTACGAGTTGAAAGGGACCTCGTTAGCTGCAAGCGCTTAGAGGCGATTGGGGATATTTTTCATCTTGATTTGGCGGAAGTCGATAGTGCCTTGTCCGATAATACGATGGACCTAATGAGCTTAGTTCAACCGCGAAAGGCCGTCTACAAAAGAGCGCTAAGAGCAACAGAATGTCCTCTATTGATCGACTCTCGCTGCAGAATACTGAGGCCTGACCCTCCTAAAAATGATAACCTAGCCCCCGGCGTACTCCTTGGTGTTGCAGTCGCCCCCGGTACTGCAACGGGCAGAGTGAGAATAATGAAAAGTCCCATTGACCGTTTCGAAAGTGGTGAAGTTCTTGCTGCCACCGTAACTTCTCCGGCTTGGACACCACTGTTCATAGGAGCTGCTGGAATCGTTCTCCAGACTGGAGGTGCTTTGCAGCATGGAGGTGTGTGCGATGGGTTTCCTGGTCCTTGCTGTCTTCTGAAATGTCATAATTTTCTCTCGCGCTTCCTTCTCCCTCACGGTTATTTGTTGTATCTCATAGCTTTGTGTGCCCGTGAATACGGCAAGCCAGCAGTATCAAATATTGACATTCACAACGTACTGAAAAGTGGCATGTTGGTCTCTGTTGATGGCAATACAGGAACTGTCACTATTATCGACGAAAACTAGATTTGAGCTCTATAGATATGTGTATTTTGTAGAAGTCACATGTGTTGATCACTCGCGGCATGAAGTATCCCAGGCTGCGGACAGATATGTGAATTGTAAATTCGTGCATCGTTGTATGGTAATAAGTAAGGTAAATTATGAATTTATTTGTGATGACTTGATACGTAGTCATCCAACATTCCACAAGCTGCGAGCAAAAGTCCATGAAAAGGAGGACTTGGATTCAAAGGCCGGCTCTTAAATTCCGGGTGATACTGACAGCCAACATAATACGGATGTTGCGACCGAGGCAACTCTGCAACCTCCATTCTGGTACCAGTCTCATCGCGTCCGACGAACTTCAAACCTGCGTTATGAATTGCATCCACTCTATCAGGATTAACTTCATATCGGTGCCTGTGGCGTTCAGAAACTATTTTTGCATTTCCATACATAATTTTTGCAATGGACGGACTCCCATCTTCATGGTTTGGGTGTGTAAATACAGTGTTTCGTGAGCCGAGCCTCATTGTCCCACCCATGACATCTTTGTCAATTTCTGGCATGAATATAACAACTGGGTTCTTTGTTTCTTCATCAAACTCAGTTGAATTGGCTTCTTCCCATTTCAAAATATTGCGTGAATACTCCACAACCATGGCCTGAAATCCAAGGCAGACACCTAAGTACGGAATTGAGTTCTCACGGCAGTATTTTGCTGCCAGCACTTTTCCCAAGAATCCTCTGCCAACGAAAGTAAACAATCATCGTCAACAAATTGCGTTCTAACATGTTGCGAGTTTGCATGAATATTGAGGTAAACACGTACCGGGTTCCAAATCCACCCGGGACAACCACACCATCTGCACTTTTCATTTTTTCCCATGCCTCTTTGTATTCCTTTTCGCCGCCCATTGTCTCATCGTCGAAACTATTTTCAAGGTGAGCGGCCTCGACCCAGACTAAATCCAATTTTCGTTCGACCGCCATGCTCGCGTGCTACGGGGAAGAACCACCAAACCAAAGTTAGGAATGAAGCGATAGTGTCAAAAGGGAAACACACCGAAATGAAAATATTTAGCATTACGAAAGACACACTGACCTTCAGACTTTTGATCACGCTCAAATAAGAATCTTGCAATCCAGTATACTTTCCCACGATAACAATCTTGACCTCCTTTTGAAACCCATCCAGCTTAAATGCCATACGAGCCCAATCTGTCATACTGCGAGTCATTCCCGAAACTCCACACAGACTCTCCCCATTGTCTAACTTGGCCAACACCTGCTCATTCGCCACATCACCCTCAATCAAATTCCACATGGTCGCCTTCTCCTCCAAACCGCCCATGGTCAAATCCAATCGACCCTCCAAGTCGTTAATCTTGCTCAATTCCAATTTCTCCGCCAAAATCCTGTGCAAATTCTGCTCCATCAACAACAGAGGGACGTGATACACATTACTGACATCATGAACCGACAACACACACTGTGGACCACCGACATGACAAAAGCTTGCAATCTTGCTCTTAGTCCCCTCCTCCAATACCTCCTTGCAACGACAAAAAATAACCGCGGGACTCAACCCCAAACTCCTCAAATCCCGCACCCCATGCTGCGTCGGCTTCGTCTTCTGCTCCTCCCCCATAATCGGGACCAACGACACAAACGTCAAACAAAAGTTGGACGGCCCCACCCGAAACTGGAACTGACGCAACGCCTCCAAAAACACCGAGGACTCGATATCACCCACCGTCCCCCCCACTTCGATGAGACAAACGTCGGCGATGCCCACCCCCTCCCTCGTCCCGTTGACGTCGTCCTCGTTCACCGCATCCCAATGTCGATTCCCCATGTCGTCGACGGGTACGTGCGCCACTTCCTCGATCCAGCTTTGAATCTCGTCGGTGATGTGTGGGACGACCTGTACCGTTTTTCCGAGGTAGTCGCCGCGTCGTTCCTTGGTGATGACCTTGCGGTAGATTTTTCCCGTGGTGATGTTGTGGTCGGATGTGAGAGAGATGGAGAGGAAGCGTTCGTAGTTTCCTAGGTCTAGGTCGGTTTCGCCTCCGTCGTTGAGGACGAAGCACTGCGGTTTTTTTGTGATGGGTGGGAGTATATATATTGTCATGTGAGATGTGAGCAACGGCATGGGACATTGGCACCGCAGAGCAAGGTCTCGCGTTGGCACAGTAATACAACCGACACGGCCGCGACAAAACGAACTCACCTCGCCATGCTCAAACGGACTCATCGTCCCGGCATCCACATTCAAATACGGATCGATCTTTATCGACGTGACGCGCAATCCGCATCCTTGGAGCATCCGTCCCATGGACGAGATGGTGACCCCCTTGCCTAGGCCAGAGACCACTCCCCCCGTCACTACGATGTATTTCATTGTTCTATGTTGGAGGTGTGTTTGTGGGCGAGGAAAGGGTTTGTTTGCTTGTGGGGTGGTGGCGCTCTAATCCAGTGTATTGCAGGTGTATTGCATGATTTGTGAGATGTTACGTTACTACAATACCAAAACACATGATGTGCTAGAAATGCATTGCAATGAATTGTTGGCTGTCATTTCTTTGATTCTTGATGGTTCTGATGGCTTGTCGCGCCAAATTTTGCGCGAACTCAAACACCTCACCATCAATACGTGTTCTTGAGTGGAAAAAATATTATTGAATAAGCCGTTTGCCGTCGGAATCGCTAATATCATGGAACATACATGGAACAGCATAATTATTTTATTTTATCGACATCCTACAGCATATCGTCTATCAAGCCATGACAGAAATCCCCAGACATGCACAGACATCAGGTGCCTGCTCCATCCGGCACAGTCCGGCACACTCAGAACACATCAGTCAGTGCTATATCCCAAGGATAACCCAGCTATAACCCGCTACCACCATGAGCATTAAGGTCATCTCCGCCGCCATCCAAAGCGCAAGACAAGCTTTCCCCAAACCATTCCCTTCCGCAACACAATTCACACCTCAATCCAAACCCATCCATTCCTCCGCCCGACTCCTCCGACGCCCCCAAAAAGACCTCTTCACCCCCTCCCCCTTCGCCAAAAGCGATACCATCCCCATAACCGACGACTTCGTCATCCATCGAGAATTAAAAGAGGGCGATAATGTCTACGGCGTAAGACGGTATCTCCTCCTCCCTCGTATTGACGACGATTCCTACACCCGAATACCGCAGGAGGATGTCATTGCTTCGTTGAATGCCAGTAAGAACATTTTGTTCGGGGCACGATTGCATATCTCGAATTTATCCTCACAATCTACGAAGAACGACTCGAATGGGAATCTATCTGAGTATTTGAATGCATGCGGACCACTGTTGGATGTGGCCAAGGAAGATGCATCGATCAACGGACAGCAGCCTCAGGCATTGTGTACACTCAACGGATTATGTTCCTGGGTCGAGAAATGTTTAGAAAACAACGGCACCGGGAGCCAAGTGCTCACTGTACTCCTGAACCAAGATCAACCAAACATTTTACACGAAATCATCACCGAAGAGAATCGAACTCCATCCGCAACAGCCGACGACAAATCAAACATGGAATCCGACGACCACCCACGATCCAAACAAAGAATACGAAACCGATCGGCCAAATACATACTCGAGAAGGAATCCGATCGCATCACTCAACTCGAGGCCGTACGCGCCATTGCCACGGGCATACCCCGTCCGGGACATACGGTGGTAGGGATGGGAACCTACCGCAATGGAAGGGAGGCATGGACGAACCTCGCTTGGGAATATTGCCGATTGGCTCCATCGGCGTGGGAGGATGTTTGTCCGAGGGGTTTGGAGGAGTTGGTTTTGTATGTGAGTAGGAATGGAGAGGTTTCGGCGATGGAGCATTTGGCGCATACGGAGGAGGGGTATTTGAGGGAGGCTGGTGGGACTATGGCTCGATTATTTTTTGTTTGATGTGGATATTTTTTGTTATCTTCGTTTTTCTTGTGGAAATGGTGTCAGGTTCTTAGGGATTCTCCAGAGAGTTCTGCAGAGTCTTTCTGTTTGATTTCCTTGATTGCCGATGATGGGAAGGACTGGTGTACATGCAACTTGGACAAGTCGTTTTTTTTTCAGTCAGGAATTGGATTCTTTTGTGATTTGCCATAAGCATGTCAGTGTGGTTACTTTCCAAAATCATCCTCACAACAAAGATACAACGAATTCCCATTTCAAATGCCAGCCATGAAGTGTTTGTTCGTATTATACTAACTAACTTCTTTAATCTTAAGATGGTCAATAACTGAGTATTTGCTTTTGATTAATTCCAAGGTTGCCTTCTGAGAGAGCACCTCTGACTTGATATCTTCATAAAAATCAAAGTATGAGCCCATCCACAGTAAGGCTTTGCCAAGCAAATTGACAGGAAAATGTTTATATCACAGTTTTATTTTAAATGAAAATATCCCTGTACACAGGATGAAGACAACATTGTAACTGAGCACTGCTCTGTTATTGCATGGACAACTTCAGCTTCCACAGTAGTTCAATACAGAGTGTCCTTAATTAAAAAGCATGTTATTGAATGCATTAATAAAGGAGGGTACTTGGTAACAAAGAATGAAAACAGAATGACAGCTTACCCTTAAAACCTTACAATTCTGTGAGCAGGACAGGTCTCTAATATCTTGACACATACTGATGCCATTTTTGCGGCGTAGAAAATAGGATTAATCTGCATACCAATGCCATACTCTAATGAAATTTGGAAGCAAATGTGTAATATCAATATAATCCAACCTTGCTTACTTCTTTTCGACAGATTGTTGACATGAAAATCATTTTTTGTAATTTATTTGTGTTGGTAGACATGAAGATTGAAGAACATTCTTGTGACATGTCACACATCTTGCTCCCATTTCCTTTCAGGATAAGAAAAACCCATCAAAATGTGATGCCTGACAATAATCTATCACCATCCAGCACTCTTTGTGATAATTGAGATTCACTATTAGTACAATGTAATGGAATTTTCTGAAGAGTATTTGAAAAATCGACACACTAAATGGCCAAGGCATCCTACAGCTTGTCAATGTAGAATAAAAGTGAGAGTTTGTGTTGCTTTTTCTTCACTCATGATAATGTTTGGCACTGTTTTAATTTTTCAATACAAGTTCTGGACTGCTACTACCAAGCTTGCAGATTCTCGGGGGGTTTGCATTTCCAAAGCTGCAAATCAAGCAAGGAAGGCAGCAAGGGTGATTTTTGTGTGTGTCTATACTAGTCCTCTCCACTCTTTCCAATTCATTCAAGGGTTTTATTTTTCATTGCATTGTTACCCACCCATAATTTGTGTGCTCATAGAGATAGGCAACTGAAGAGCACATTGTCATCTTCCCTTTGCCGCAAATAAAACAAGAAAATGAAAGACAGTTAGTTTCACTGATTTTCAGTTCTTCCCCGTACAAGGGAAGGAAGCAAACCAAGATTTTTAGGATGTATGTACTTAAAGTAGAATATCATATCTGCTCTGCCTTCTTGTGCGGCTATCTTCATTGCCAATCAGTCACTGTCCTCAATATGCAACATTGTGAAAAGAATAACCTAGCAATTGCAGGAGTCCCTCAATTCTAAATCTAATTCATTCCTCCAGTATTCAAACAACATCATTTCTAACAATGTTGCGTCAAAGGGGCAACCTCAGAAAGTGGCATGACATGGTCCAATTTGTTGTGTCATGAGTAGGAGGTGAACTGGAATGTATCCTTGTAAGTATTTTCTTGCATATAAAACACATATTTTAATCCCTCTTTGCCGCCATCCCTTTTTACTGGTGACCTCATCTATTTTTTGTCCATCCCAAAAAATCAAATCGTCCATCCCCCCAAAATTCAACCTTTGATTCTCAAATCTATGACCCCGCACAAATTAATTGATAATTTTTGCAATGCAGTTGCACGGGGGCTTTTACTGTCATTGCACTGCAAAGTGAGACTCCTGGAAGGAGATGATTAACCCCTGTATGTACTGCTGCTTTTTACATGGCATTTTATTATGGTATTGCTTCAGGAGATGGGTAGAACAATATTCAGGCCTGTGGGAACAACCAGGTGAAGTATTTCAGGCCAGTGAGAACAACCGCATGAGGTGTTGTTGAGAAAATGCTACAGTGAGTTTAGAGTGTTGCTAGATATGGGGTTTTTCAATAGGGGTGAGATGACTAGGCTCTAGGGATGGCTTCAATCAAGTGTTAAAGAAATGAAATGTCAGTAACAAATTCAGCACTTCTCAAATCAAACTGTTTTGTATTGGATAAATTGTGGGTTGCTTGAGAGCTCCAACTTTGAGGATGAAAGCTATGATATTTCTGGTACGATTCAGCTCGAAAACACCGAACATTGGTTAATTTTAATTCAGGGGTGGAATTGACAGCACGATAACCACTAGACAACAATACTAATACCAAGATATTTCAACACACATGATCAATCAGCGTCTTCTTCTACCTCTCCCATCATCGTACCCAATAGCTGGACGATTCCCAGACGAAGAAGGGAGGGCTGGGTTCTCCCCACCCGTGCTTTCTACATGGCGCTCCACCCTACCATCGGGATGGACAACAGTCCGCTCGGTGACCGTTGTCCTCACTCCATTCACAATTGTGGTTCGCGTGGAGGTCGAAACAGAACGACTGCCACCACGGCCGGATGAAGAACTTGAACTGAAGTGATACGATGCACCATGACCCCCGTTGCTTATCATTGGGCTCTCAAATCCCCCAAACATAGACCCGCCATCCATCTGAGACATCATTGAGCTCATGGAATTCATCATATCGAAATGTCGCGACATCATATGACTGGCTCCACCAAATCCCGATGAGAAGAACGGGTCCGACCCGAAGAAGGATTCCACAGGATCTACGTGTCTAGAACGAGAACTGTTGCGCCGCTGCCCACTCATGTGGTCCATTTCATCCGAAAAGAACTGATTGAATAACTCGAATGGGTCCATGAAATGAAAATCTGTGGGACGATTACGCGATGATCTCGATCCGTTTCTCATTCCACCAAAGGACGAGAAGAAAGGATCGCTAAACATATCATCAAAGCGGTGCCCCCGTCTCTCATTTCGTTGCTGAGAATCATACTCGCCCCTCCTCGCCTCGTCCCCCAATATCTCATAGGCATGTCCGATGGCAGTAAAATTCTTGTGCGCCGTCTGTTTTTCGGCCTCGGATGCCTGAGGGGAAAGCTTATCGGGATGATGCTGCAATGCGAGTTTGCGATAGGATATCTTGATTTGCTGCGCGGTGGCGTCGGGGGGGACACCCAGTATTTCGTAGGGGTTGGTCGAGTCGAAATTTGGTTCGCGCACAGGATGGCTTCGATTGTTGGAACTTGTACGTGAGGGATGCTGTCGTTTGTTGGATGATGTTGACTCTGGGGGGTTCATTGTGAAGGATCCCTCTCGCTTGGCCATTGTGAATTGATGAAGCTGTGTGAATGGTGTGCTATGGGGAAGCGATGTTGTCCTTTGTTGCGGCTGTCGCGGTCATGGTGTCTTTGGTTCTACGTAGCTTGGCCGGATATTTAAAACGCTTATGAGTGGTGTATGTACGATACCATACACAGTAGTATTGTATTGTACCTCTAGAGAGAGACTCGAACAATTTCTCCTTCAGTCCCTCTTTCGAGATCTTAAGTATTGTACGGGAACCTCAAAACTGCCTTAATCGGGACTAATTGAGGGCTTTCTGAACAATTAGCAATAAGCAATAAGCAATACAAAAAGTTTTCCATCGTATTACCGAGTTGAGCCACATGCAAAGATGGTGCCAAGACCTTGAAGTTCGGCCTTTCTGGACTGAGAAGAGTGGCTGTCCGGGAAAGAATGAGCCTTTCAGGGTCATCTGGGGACGGACATCCACAATCCCAAAGCCAAACGCAAGATTGGTCATCCCAGAGCTTGCGATGAACCAGCCCTGACACATAAATTTATAAACCATTGCGGTGAATGAATTTTATTGTTAGACCTGCAGCGAAGCTTCCCCTTTGTTTGGGGTCTGATCAACCGTGACATTGAGACCTGTCGTTGCTGGTTTTCGTCTTCCAGCTCCCAGGTTTGCCTGGTTCTCAGCTCCCTGATGTCTGACAACTCCCCCGACTTCTCTCCCAACCATTTCCAATCCCTTACAGCGGCTGTTTCTGGGACATCCCTGCTTGTCTGGGCATGTGGGGCAAGCCAGTGAGTCCTCTAATGTGTGTTCAACTGCTATAGTTTTTCTTCTCTAACCCAACTTTCGTGGGAGGACGTCTCTCATAGCAGTGCTCCAACAAAAAAATGTCTTCCCTCTGGTTCTTCTGAAGAGGAGGCTTCTCTCTTGGCCCTGTCTCTGTTGTTGATGGCCATTGATGTGGACCCTGAAGCAGCCCTCCCCTCTCTTTCCATGACAATATGTGAGTTTGACACGACTCATGGGAACAGGGCTTCCTTGTTCGCGCCACAGGAAGAATGACCTCCTCCTCCTCCTCCTCCTCCTCAAGAGTCTCTGGACTCTCAATCTCACCCTCTTAAGCATGAAATCATCAAGTTAATGTCAAAAAAGGTGCCTTGAGCCTGTGTATGCTCTTTATTCCACTTCTCAGGGATAAATCTGCAATTTGTAGAGGTTGAGTGGGGAGGGTGAGTCGGTCATGTGTGTCAAGCCGCGAGACTCATGCCCCATCAAAGGTCACCTTCAGAAGAAGGCTTGGGCCATTCTTGATCAAGCCAAAGCATTTTGAGGGGCTTATGTTATCAAGTATAGTTGGGCAGGTCTGGAGGCTGGCCACATTGCCCTCTCAATCCCAGTGGCTACTGGAGACTCTTGCCATATCTTGCAACAATATCACTCCCAGCAACCAGGGGTTGACACTTGGGTTGCACTCTTCAGAAAGTCTTCCAAGAATGCTAAAGTCTCCCAATATTACCTTAAGAAGAGAGGGGGTTGATGATGCTGACATGCTTGTAGGCATCAACGAAAATGTCTTGGGGACAACTTTCAAGTGGGGATGGGAAAACGTATCTCTCTTCAATTCTGGCCCCTCCCTCAGACTTCCCCTTCTTTGTCAGGAAACATGCCTGGACCATGTCTCTGCTCAAAGCCCGCCTTCAGAAAGATGAACAGTGGCTCTACACATTAGAAGCTGTTGTTGAGGAGGCCCCAAAAGATTTCTTCACCCTGCTTGATGGTACCATGGCAGGAAAGGACACTCAGCCCCCACCTCCCTCTCTCCTCACAACCCCTAGTATCCTTTGAGACCCCAACAACCCTTCCCGTCTCCTTCTTTGGGGACTGCTACCATGCTGTGCCCTCACTACCTTGGTGTTGGCCCAATTTGTGTCTTCTTGCTCAAGATGGTCAGTCTCCCCTCTCCCTGTGGGAGTGGGGCCCACACCTTGGATGTCCCTCTAAGCTTCCAAGATTGGGCCTTGCCCATACAGCTTGGCCTCCTTCTCCAGTCTCTCTGCTCCCCACTGGCTAAACTCCTGTTTAACATGGCTGGCTGTTGCCTTTTGTTGTTACACCAGGGGGATTCTTCCCTTCCTCAAAGCCCTCTTCCTGTTGTTGGTTCTTATATAATGGAGAGGGCCAAGCGGCCCTCCCCACCCTCTGGAGAGTCGGTCCCCAAATGCATGTGGTATGGCCCCAACCCAGGGACTCCTCCACCTCCAACTCAGCTCTTCAATGACCTTGTAGTGAAACACGAGGGGCATAAAGCTGATGACACTGAAATCCCTTTTGACATTTAGGACACAAGTTTTGTGAGTTCCTCCCCAGATTTACCCCCACTCTATCCGTCATGGCAGACAGCACTCAACCGTTGGCAAAGAGTTGCTCTCATCCGGTGGAAATGAAAGGTGATATGGTCTTTCTGGGAGGATCTGTGGTCAAGGCTCCCCCAATCCCAGGAGATCTCCCTCTGACATAACTTCCAAGCATCTCTTGCTCATGCACCTCACACTCACTGCAAACGAATTGTTAGTAAGCTGTTATTCCCACCGACCAACCAGAGCGCGGTGCAACAACCACACAATACATCAGGCGACGTCACCATGATGGATAACTCTCCTCCCCGCATGGCTGGGAATAAGAGAGCGGCGACGAGCTCTCCTGCAATTACCCCTCCCGGGATTAGTACTGCACGACAGGCTACCTCGTCTGAGAAGCAGCCGGAGGACGTTGACACCGAACTTCAGCCATCACGACTTCTAGATAAATTCGACGCTCCTCCCAAAAAGAAATCCACCACACAGAGCTCTGAACAACCCAGCGACTCACGGGATACGGAGAAGGAGTTCCGGACCATTAACCTCCTGGACCCAGAAGTATACAACTCCCTTCTTAGTGACCTCCCTCCTCCCACTCTAGGAGAATGCCTCCCGTATTACTTCGATGAAGAAGATGAACCAACTCTAGCCCTCCTACGTCAATACAATGGATTAAAGCTGGAGGAGGGATGAGACAAAAGACTGTCAAATGCAAGATACAAGACAGGTCTAGAGCACATCCCAAATGGGGACCCTTTAGACTAATTCATCATGATGGAGAGCCGGAGATCACCATCATCAACGCCAACGGGAAGAAAGCCTTCTCTTTCAACCCCGATGAATTTAAACTCAACACTCATCCATTCCATTTCGACACAACAGATCCTTCAACCTACACTCTCTTGTGTTACGCTGGCCCCCGTCTCGTTATGTCACAGGTAGAAGCGGCCAAACGAGCCAGCTCCATCTCTGGAACTGACGTTGGCCCATTTCAGCTGTCCAGAGATCCCACAGATCCGAAGCTCATATGTATTGCAAACTCAGCTGGGGTACAGCATTCTTTTGACCTCTCAGTAACACCACGCCCCCATGATGAAGAATGGATTCCCGTTGGCCAACATGGCTCGTTGGTCCTCAAGCGTATGGTCACCTTCAAACAGCAACTCACGAAGAAACCAGCCGCCAAATCCACAGCCTCCTCCAACAGGTACAGCCCACTCGCGGATGAACCTAAGGCAGGATCAAAAGGTCGACGCAAGCCTTCCCGTCCCACCCCTCTACTCAAGAAACACACAAAGAGCACCGCATCAAACGCCACGATGGATGATGAATCAACCCAAACTGACGAAACTGCCAAAAAGTCAGAAGAGAGCAGATCCCACGGAGAGGATGACAGCACTGACGAGGATGCCTCCGACAAAAGCCGAAAGGATGAAGATATGGAATCAGAGGACGAGGACATAAAAGATGACTCAGCCCCCGACAACAAAGAAGACAATCAAGCAGCTGAAGAGGGCAACAGTGTTGAACTGGATGATGTCACTATTCCACCTCCCAAACCAGTTGTCATTGAGCTTACCTCACATAATCCAGAAGGAGGAGGAGAAGATTCTGAGGGTGAAGCAGCGTGCTCAGAAGACGAACGCTCTCCACCAAAGAAAAACCTGCAAGACATCATTCCACCACCATCGGTAGCATCTACGTCCTCCAACACCGCCTTTTCCTCCCTTTCCTACAGCACTGACCCGTCACTAGTCATCGACCCATCCAGTGGTCAACACCTGCTCAACGTCGAAATCCAGTTGCATCCAGATAAGGAGCACATGGAAACACTTCTCTCTGAAACCAAGCGCCTACTAGACTATGTCCAAGAACTAGATGCCTCAGCAAAATTTGTCTCCAGGGGACTGGACAGCGACAATAAACCTATTCCCGACCTGACTTCGTCAAAAGATAAACACTGGCCCGAGAAACATGCTCAAGCCCAGAACTGGTTCCAGTCTTCCTCAGGGTACATCTTCCAAACCAAGCCTGTCACAGAGAAACAACTTCAACTGAGACTGGAGACACGTCAAAACAGGAACTCTACGGATACAAAAGAAGCCAAGCGAAGGAAATCCAAGAGAGGAACCGAGAAGGAAGATAAAGGGCCCACGTCCATGTATGTGACGATCAATCTCTTCACTAAGATCGCCAAGATATCCTCGGTAATTGAATCCGTGAACGTGGACCTTCGCCGAAATAACATACGAGTCTCTCTCAAGCCGCTGCAGTGCTGGGAGTCTAACTCGAAGAAAATGTTGTGTGGAGTTCAAAGCGGACTGTGTATTGAAGGGGTCCATCAGCTTTTCATGCATAGGCTCAAGGAGATAGAAAAGAAACTTTGTCGACATGGCAGACTTGACACGTTAGAGTGGTACGACAAACCACTACCAGCGGTTAACGTGACACTCCGCAACATCAGAGAACTCCGCCTGCCGGATAATCCGGAAGAAAGGGAACAACTAAGCTTTGATCCTTTCCCTCGTTCCAGTCGTTTTGCTTATTTCCTTGAAGCAAGTGATGCATCCTGGACCCGGATTGAGCCCCTTCTAAACATGATGATTGAAACAGGTGATCTCTCCCAAACGTTTGGTCCCTCCGCCTTTGTCATGGATGTGCCACCTTCAAACCCTACCACGGAACGCACCAGAGCCCACCATCAACACGGGCGCATCAGTATGGGCTATAATATCGCCACTACTGTAGTCGAGTGCAGCCAAGTACAGTTATACGACTATGAAGTGCGAGTCCGGATGGAGGAAGTCACCCTGCCCTCTGGAGAAGTAGTTCGTCCCAAACCTCCATATGCACGAACTACAATCAGGAAGGAACTACAAAGAATTCGGTTTAATGGGACTCAGGTGTTCCACACAGCCGTCATGATATGCAAGGGCCCGGAAACAGGCATTTCTGGTATTGTCGTTGCTTACGACCCAGAGAATGATGAACTTTATCGAGAGAAATATGAATTTGCAAAACGAACGATTGCCAATCTAGCATGTTTCATGTTCCACTGGCTAAAACAATGTGGATATTGTGAAAGCACTCGAACAAGACTCATGCGCAGCTTCTATGTGGAACGTGCACAGCTTGCCTCCCAATCCTCGTGGGATCCAGTCACCCTCACAGCGACATCCCACTTTGCCTCCCGCTCTGACACGTACCTCCGTGATAATGCAAGGTACGACCCTTTCTTGCGCAAGCAACAACAGATGCAAAGTAATCAACAACACACCTTCGTTGACATGTCAGATACAGTGAGGAAGGGACTCCTGAAGGAACTAGGCTACAACCCCAACGTGAAAGGAGCAGACATCGGAAGTAAAGTCAGCCGAGCCTCGGCACTCACTGGGGATGGTGACACGACTGGGGCATCCACGGTCAACTCAGAAGGCACCCAAAATCGAAAGTACTGAAGACCAAAGAATATGCCAAACAGTTGGCTGACACCAAGGTTAAAAACGCCGAGCAAGCAGCAGAAATCGCAGAATTAAAACTCCAGATGCAGAAGTTAACACAAATGCTGGCTGGCATTAATCAGCCGGGCTCCCCCCACCTCAGTGGAAGCGGAGCTGCCCGCCCCGTCGATGAGGGTAGCGGTGCAGCTCCGCAGGGAACATAAGTCCCACGCGAACCCCATTGCAGTTGGGTACGCTGCGATGGGGTAATCCTATTAGTACCCAACCTCCATCTACCTCCGTCCAAGCGGGACAGACTGGAGGACACGCAAGCTTGGCCGCTGGTTCCTTGGTTGGACGAATCAGTGTAGGGGACAACCACCAACGGGTATCAAGAAGGGTTGATACCCATAACAAGGGGGCCGGATGTTTTACACATCCACGAGGGAAAAACATCAAATCAACTGGTAAACGCGTCAAAGGTCAACGTAGACAAAACGCATGGCTTCGGGAGCAAGGAAGCATCGACCAGAGGAGGAAGTATAGGGCTCTACTCAAAGGATACAAGCGATTTGAACCCAAGTGCACAGGGACTGACGAGGACATAGAAAAAGCGATCAACAACAACGACCGTGACAATATGGATGCGTATCTCACCCAACATGATTATTCCCTATCCCTCGACAAGTCTGTGGCAGTACAAGATCGTACAGACCAACGAGAAATGAATCAATTAATTGAACTCCTTCAGGAAGGAGGAGTGGGATATCTCCCAAAGCGCAAATCCCACGGTTGGGTACGCATCATGTTCGAAAACTGGAATAGTCTTGGTATGTTCACCCACAGTTGGAAGATGGAGCGTCTAAACTACTTAGTCAAAGACTTGCAAGTCGATGTCGTGGCAGGATGCGAGACACAATGTGATTGGCGATTAGTGCCACCACACCGACAATTCCTAGATATGTTAGGTCCCGGCACTTCGACAGTTGGAGTCGCGGCACACAACACCAATGAAATGATAAACAGGGAGCAAATGGGAGGTACGGCAGTAGCTGCGATAGGACGACTCAGCGACGTAGTTATGGAATCTGGACAAGACAATACTGGCCTGGGGAGATGGGCATGGGTCAAACTTGGAAGTGGCAGACGGACGACCAGGGTTCTCTGTGGGTATCTCCCCTGTAAGCCAGGAAAACAGTCTAAAGGTCACACAGTCTGGGATCAACACTCGAGATACTTTCAAGCTCGGGTGACTTCCGCCCCCCAACTGATATCTTTGTCGACGACATATCATCACTGATCAAAGGCTGGCGAGCCCCCAAGGAGGAAGTCATACTATGCATCGATGCCAACCAGGACATATACCATGGCAAGCTGGCAACGAGACTCCGACAGGAGGATATACAACTCAGTTGCCTATTTGAACCAGCCCTCGGGTGTCAAGTTCCCAACTCCCACTTCCGGGGAACAGGGAAAATCTCTACCATATTTGGCAGTCCAGGGTTGGTGGAGGGACACGCAATGTGTTACCCACACTGGTATGGGATTGGCGACCACCGAGTCTTTCTCATAGAACTCTCGGCAGCATCCTTATTTGGAGGGGAGTATCCAACCATCGCCAGATCCAAGTCTCGAACACTCACGTGTAAAATCACGAGGATCCGCCAAAAGTATTGTCAATCGATGGGGACACTGGTGAATAGGCACAAGATGAAGGACAAGTTACAAGTAATCAGTGAACTCTCAGTTTCCTCACCAGCCGAGGTACAAAGACTACATGAAAGGTGGGACAGTGAACTAGGCGAGTTTATGAAGCACTCTGAAAGACAATGCACCAAGTTTAAAAGCTGTGCGCTCGAATACAGTCCAACTGTAGGGCAGTGGATCCGTCGTCGCTCTGTCTTAAAGTGGCTACTTCGTTGGCACGAAGGGAAAGTACCTGACCCACGCAATATGTGTCGGGCGGCAAAACGGGTTAACATTATGGATCCTCTGTCCCTCAGCAAGCGAGAGGTACACGATCGGCTACACGGATGCATTGAGCACCTTTTTGAACTAAAAGCTCAGGCTCCCTCACTACGCAAGAAACATCTTAACTGGCGAATGAAGATAGCCCAACAACGTGGTGATGAGGATACTGCGCAAGAAATACTACGCATCATCAAGAATGAAGCTCGCCGCCGACGCCAACAAAGCATTAATCGAGTCGTCAAAGACTCACGTGGCAGGTCCGTTCTTCAGGTACAAGTCTCGCTCGAAGGCCAGGAGCGCACTTGTACCAAACAAGCAGAGGTGGAAAGAATGTGTGGAGAACATCTGAGTGAACGGTTTTCATTGGGACAAAGAGCACCACTATCTGCTCCAGCACTCCAGCAAGAAATAGGCTGCCTCGGTGACATGGACGCGGCACAGAGAATATTAGACAACGAATTTGAATTTACATCCTCGTGGGACCCAGCTACAGTAGACCTACTGAAAGCAGCGGCAGCCCTCCGCCTTGAATGCGAAAAAGTTCCCAGCCCTGACAGTGAGGTTACTACTGAAGATTTCACAACCTTCTGGGCAACCTGCAAGGAGAGCACCTCATCGTCAAAAAGCGGCAGACACTTCGGACATTATCGGGCTATATGCGGCGACACTAATCTAGTAGAACTCCAAGTCCAGAGCATCAATCTAGCGGCAACGCTGGTGCTCCTCTGTCACGCTGGCGCCACGGTGTCACCGTTCTCCTGGAAAAAGTGGCAGGCAACATTAAGATCGATAAACTTCGTGCTATCTGCCTCCTCGAAGCAGACTTCAATTGGTGGCTAAAGGTAGTGTTTGCGAAACGTATGATGCACCGCATGAAACAGTCGGGTGTCATGCCACTTGAACAAGGTGCTACATCGGGAAAGACAGCACTGGACTCTTCTATGACAAAGCAGTTATTCTTTGACCAAGCCAACATCCTCCACGAAACCTGCGCTGTTTCCAGCAATGACGCCGCCAACTGCTATGATGCCGTCAACCACACAGCGGGAAGCTTCGCATTGCAAGCGATGCACGTTCCCATCACCCTAATTAAGTGTTATCTCCTCTGCATTCAAACGATGCAGTTCTTTCTAAAAACGGGGTTTGGGACAGCCAAAACCAGCTATGGCGGGACGAAACGTAACCCATTCATGGGGCTGATACAGGGAGTGGAGCTGCCCCAGCCGCTTGGACAGCCCTCAGCACAGTTATGATTGCAGCCTACAAGTTCAGAGGATACGGCGCACAGTTCAGAGCCGGATGGTCTGGCTTGGTATTGAGTATGGCGGCACTGCTATACGTGGACGATACGGATCTGCTGCACTGGTACCCTTCCTTATCCTTGACTGATCAAGCCTTCTTTTGTCGAGTACAACAAGCCACTCACTACTGGGCCACTCTACTCCAAGCCACCGGTGGGAATTTGAAACCTGAAAAGTGTTATTGGTATCTCTTGACCTATAAATTCATCCGTGGAGAAGCCATCCTAAAACCGTTACGGGAACTACAGCACTACAGCCTATCCATACCACAACCAAACTCAAATGACGTCATCATCCGTCTCAAGGATCCTTCCGAGGCCTCCGAAGTGCTCGGCGTGTGGTCTAGTCCATTGGGATCTGGCAAGGCGCATTTAGCACACATGCTAACAAAAGGCCGAAAGTGGAGCAACAGAATACTACACAGCTCACTTCAGCCGGTCGAAGTATGGCATAGTTTCAAGTCACAAGCACTCCCCTCGGTGAAGTATGGTTTACTGACACTCATGTCCCCCAGACGCAAAGTCGATGACGCTTTCTCCTCCTGGTATTACACATTTCTCCGACACTAGGAGTCAACAGGCACATCGCGAAAGAGTGGCGTACACTTCCCACGCAATATCACGGCTTAGGTCTACCACATATGTCTCTGGAAAAATTAGCAGTATCATTGCAATATCTACAGAGACACTGGGATACACAGGACCTACAGGCCAATCTCTACGTTGTGTTTTTGAACTGATACAACTGGAAACTGGCCTACAAGGAAACTTTCTTCAGCGTAACTATGAAAGTTATGGACTACTCGCCACTCATTCCTGGTTCAAAACGTTATGGGAGTATACTCATTACTACGAAGTGCAAATAGAATTGGAGAACACCACGATTGAACCGCTGAGATAGCGCGACAAAGTTCTAATGGAACTGGTGACAACGTTAATTCCTCGCTCAGAATGGATCAGCTTCAACCGAGTGAGGAAATACTATAAGGTGTATTTTCTATCTCAGCTTCTCATGAGTGACGGCATGACAGTTGATCCCAGGAAGCTGAAGAACGAACAACATATTCATGACTCAACCTTGCGCTTTGCAATAGAACACCCAACAAAAAAGGACTTCAAACTATGGCAAGACACCATTTGTCTCATCACCTCGCCCTCCCATCGTCTCAGCACAAAGCTAGGGAAGTTCACTAGGGTTCCTTACGACACAGTTTACTGGTTAACTGATACTTTGCGAAGCTCAGTAGCGCGTATTGAGGCAGGAAGCGACCCCATCATTTATCGACCTGTAGCGAGGAGATATTCTACCGCGGGAGGATGCGATACAAACAAATCGAAGGAGTGGTGAATGTAGAGTGGACCGCAGTCGCATCAGTACATGAAGAATCCAGCTCAACCATCACGGTTCACTCACAGGCCCATAAAGATTTCCCACACTCAGCCTCCTCCGCACTCCCTACGGGAGGCCCTACAACAGATAACACCCCCTCAAATGCAACGAGGCCTCACTTTGGAAGGCGACGGCTCCTGGCTACTCAAGTCGTTCAAACGAGGCTCTCTCATCATATGTCATGATGGATCCTTTATGCCAGAGAAAGACGCATCGTACTGCTCAGCAGCGGTTCTTCTTTGCTGCACAACGACTGGACAAATAGCGACATCGACTTACTGTGAAAAGCGACACCAAATGTAGCGTCCAATTATCGAGGGGAACTCATTGGCAGTGTCATCGCCACGTCCATCCTTCGTGTCTTATCTTCCCTAGCAACACCAACTCAGCGTCTCCCATATAAAATCTATTATGACAACCTGGGTGTCGTCACGCATGGGAACTCAATATACAGGAACCTACCAGACCGCCAACCACAGCGAGACCTGCTCATACTTCTTCGACGAAACATCGCACTGTCCACAATGTCCATCTGCTTCATTCATGTCTATGGGCACCTAGACGATGGTAAGGCCTTTTCAACATTAACCCTACCACAGAAACTCAATGTTATGGCTGACAAGCTGGCGAAAGAGAGCCTGTTGAGCCACATTGCACAAAGCATATCGTGGGGGCCCGTCTATCCCCACGAATCCATCCGGATCTGGGTTAAAAGCACAAAACTTACGTCCTCTATAAGAAGCACACTCTATGAGTCCTGGGGATCATGCGTTGCTCGGAAACTGTTCCAGAAGAAGCACATTGTCTCTCAGTATTCCTTTCGTGACATTGCGTGGGAGTATGTTGGGACAGCCATGGACAATCATCCGCAGATGTTCAACATCTGGGTTACGAAGCAAGCCTCAAATTTCAATGGAACCAATCGACAACTGTCGAAGTATCAACAGGATGTAGAGAACGTATGCCCATGTTGCGGGCACCCAGACGAGTCGACTTCTCACATAACACGGTGTCCAAACCCTGGACGGCGCAAGGTTTTTAAGTCCACGGTGGACTCACTTCTCGACTGGATGGAGGAGACACACAGTGACACTACGGTGATCGAATGCCTCGAAGAGTACCTACTGTCCCATGGGGAAGGATCCATGATAGACATTGCCAAACCATTTCCCAGACTCTCCAGCTGGGCGATGGAAGTGGATACTCTGGGGTGGGACAACATGCTCGAGGGAAGAGTAGGTCGTACACTAATTCCCCTTCAAACACGCTCAATGAAACAACAGAACTCGCGCCGCCACATCAAATCATGGATGGTAGAATTCATTCATAGGCTGCTTGGTATCACTCATAAACAATGGATATTTCGCAACACAAGAACGCATCTACGATTATTGGAAGGTAAAACAGCTTCCGAACATCGAGAAATCATGGAGCAAGTATGCAGCCTCCTCCTCACAGATCCCCATCAGCTATTGCCTCAACACAGACACCTCTTGGAATTTGATTTTGAAGCACTTGGGGAAGGGTCAACTGCTGACCGACAATACTGGATTGCGAACTTAGAAGCAGCTGTCAGGGCCTTCCAGGCCACGGCGATGCCTGTCTCCCTGCGCACTGGGACAACTTCAAAGCCACACTGATAACCACACGATACCCTAAACTCACCACTTTCTCGGCCCTCTGGGCTGAATGCGCCCCAATTGGGGTATGAAGAAGAACCCTCATCCTAGTTTTCTTCTTATGGCTACTCTGCCATTGCTCTACCTTGCTGGAAAAGAAAGACCTTTGTCCGTGCCTGATTAATACGTAGATAACTGCACGATTTACTAAGTGATATTTGATATTCTCCTTCTTCTCCTTCTTCTCCTTCTTCTCCTTCTTCTCCTTCTTCTCCTTCTTCTCCTTCTTCTCCTTCTTCTCCTTCTTCTCCTTCTCCTTCTTCAGTGAGACAGTTTTTTGCTTTTGCCAAAACAGGTACTGACCAAAAGGTGATGTGAACTTACCTGTAAATAATTCATGTTTCGCTTGGACTTACATGGGTAGTCTTAGTGTTTTAATATATGCCTATCTTTAAAAATATATCTTTGTGTGTAACGTCTGACATTATTTTCAACAATGTTTCTGTAAACTTTAAGGGAACATTAGTCACAAATCATTTTAAGACGTAGAGACGAAAAATTAAAACTTGAAGGGAATGTTATCGTGTCACAAAAGAGTGTGTAACAAGAAAATGATTTCACATGGCATACACTCGTACTACAAGCCACTTTATTTTAATGTACGCCTTCCTCTGTCTCTACAAATCGCAATCTGTTTCCCTGCAAAAATCTTGCAGCGGCTGCTGGTAATCTTAGTTGTGTTGGAAACTGAGCCGTTTCTCCTTCTTCTCCTTCTCCTCCTTCTCCTCCTTCTCCTTCTTCAGTGAGACAGTTTTTTGCTTTTGCCAAAACAGGTACTGACCATGAAGTTGATGTCAACTTACCTGTAAATAATTCATTTTTGCGTGGACTTACAGGGGTAGTCTTAGTGTTTTAATATATGTCTACCTTTAAAATATATCTATGTGTGTAACGTCTGACATTATTTTTAACAATGTTTCTGTAAACTTTAAGGGAACATTAGTCACAAATCATTTTAAGACGTAGAGACGACAAATTTTAAATTACCAGCAGCCGCTGCAAGATTTTTTGCAGCGAAACAGATTGCGATTTGTAGAGACAGAGGAAGACGTACATTAAAATAAAGTGGCTTGTAGTGCGAGTGTATGCCAAAATGGGCGGGAGCGCCAAGCGCTTTCAGCGCGCCAGCGCTCCGCGCCCTTTTAGTTTGTGAAATCATTTTCTTGTTACACACTCTTTGTGACACGATAACATTCCCTTCAAGTTTTAAAGAACCCTTGTTTAATTTTTTTTGTCTCTACGTCTTAAAATGATTTGTGACTAATGTTCCCTTAAAGTTTACAGAAACATTGTTGAAAATAATGTCAGACGTTACACACAAAGATATATTTTTAAAGGTAGGTATATATTAAAACACTAAGACTACCCATGTAAGTCCAAGCGAAAAATGAATTATTTACAGGTAAGTTGACATCAACTTCATGGTGAGTACCTGTTTTGGCAAAAGCAAAAAACTGTCTCACTGAAGAAGGAGAAGGAGAAGAAGGAGGAGAAGGAGAAGAAGGAGAAGAAGGAGAAGAAGGAGAAGAAGGAGAAGAAGGAGAAGAAGGAGAAGAAGGAGAAGAAGGAGAAGAAGGAGAAGAAGGAGAAGAAGGAGAAGAAGGAGAAGAAGGAGAAGAAAGGAGAAGAAGGAGAAGAAGGAGAAGAAGGAGAAGAAGGAGAAGAAGGAGAAGAAGGAGAAGAAGGAGAAGGAGAAAACGGCTCAGTTTCCAACACAACTAAGATTTTGAAAAAATCTTGACAAGGGTTCTTCTTACCTTTCATCCAAGTATCGATTTCGTCTTCTTTCCACGCATCTGCGCTAAAATCTGGAGAGAAATAATGCGTGTCAATCATGATTACTCAACTGACCGCGATCGAATTGTGAAAACGCCGACAAATCAGCTCACTCACAAGGTGGCATAGAATGGCCTGTTGACATCCAGAGGATGATGCTCATCGGAAAAGGGAGGCTCATGAATAGAGAGGGCTGGAACTTCCCAATGCACCCAACGAGAACGGCAACACAGAGGACTGCAACGCCAAATTTCTTGATTAGAGACATGTCAAGCAACCTATAGGATAGAGGAGAGAGATGAGGCGACCGGGCTATAGTACTCCAGAAAGCGATGGTGAAGCGTGAGTGAGGTGAGAACGGTGGGGGCGAAGTCGGGGCGATGTGGAGGCGAAGTGGTATCGTATGATGTATGGTAGTAGCAAGAAAAGATTCAAAAAAGAAAGTTGACGGGGATACAGCCGATGCAAGGTTTTTTTTAAGATACATGAGAGGTAATTAAATACCTCGTTATTTCCATTTACTACCGTAAAACCCGGATTATAAGAAACTATGAAACTACATAATAGGTTATACCATAGCGTGCATGTACATTTCTGTTTTCTGGCATTTAATGCCCAATTTAGATGTTAAATCCCACGCAGTTGGATTTCTCCTTGTCAAATGCAACACGCCAATGTGCATAAGACCCTGTAACTCGGGCTGGTTGTTGAGTTACGTACTTTTGGCATAAAACTCACAACACACTACCCTCACAACACGATTACATCACACAAAACAACCAAAAACACAATGCAGCGGTTGTTCTTGTGGGCTTTTTGCCAGATGGCAATGGTTGTCACTGCATTTTGTTGGTGGTTTTTATAGAGATTGTTGAGTCTTCTGCATACCCGTCATCTGCTTCCATGTGCTCTTCATCCTCCAGATGTCCATGCAGCATGAACCAGAACATATTAATATCAGGTCATTCCACACATGGAAATAAACAGTTGATGCATATATATTCTCCCATTTGGATAGAAACTTCCACCTCATAACGGAGACCTTTTGTTTTTGCAAACTTGTGCAATACAAAGGAAGGACCACGATGCTCAATCCTGAAATCAGCACAATCCACACTCATGTCTCATGTGTCTATTTTACAACTGTTTTACTTTCCTGTCTTCAAACTTAAGAATGACATTTAGACTGTGCATTTGGTTAGTAAATGATACAAAAACATGACTTACCACCTCACTTTCAGCACTGATAAGGTATGAAGAAAGGCCAGACATCCTTACCAAGTGCCTTTGGATCAACAGCCCATCCATCATCCATTCTTGGTTGAACCATTAGTGGCTTGGCATGCTTCTCTCCCCTTCAGGTAACATTCCATAAAAGCATGCAACTAATTGTGCCACTTTCAGGAAACACATTTCTATGGAGAAAAAACTCCCAACCTTTGAGGAACTGGAAAATTTCTGTTGCTGCAGCAAAAAGTTCTGGAAAGGTGCACTGAATCTTGTTGCCAAGTTGGTAGAAGTTAAGGGTAGTGGGCTTTTGATTACTCATGGCAAGATAATTCATGCTTCCTCTTTGCACGTTGCTCCTCTGTGTTGGTTGTTGTTGTGGCTATCCCAGAGTGGGAAATTAATCAGACTGTACAAGAACACAGACTTTCACAGTGAACCTAGTCAATATGATGTGCCTGATATAAGAATTCTCACACTGACAAGGCAATGAAGAAGGCTTGTACCAAATTTGCCTTGTCTGTCTTGGTGAAATTCCTTTGCTGCCATGACGGTGTCTGATGAAGACAGGACATGCATTTGAGATCATGAGAGATGTTGATATAGTTCTTTGATGTACATTGGATGACACCATCAAGAAGCACAGTAGTTAGTGGAATGGTAGAATTCCATACCAACAGTCAGTCATGGTGACCATTGACAACTGGCAAAACACTCAATTGCATGGCCAAAGAAGGCACATATGACATTCATTTCTTTCTATTTATTTCATAATCTTAGTTTCACATGTCCGTTGCGTCCGCATTCAAAAGTTGTTGAAAAAGACACTGTCCAGCACATGTCCTGGACATCTTGTGTTTTTGTGTTGTCGAACAAGACACAGGACATTAAATTTTGGACACAGAGGACATGACAGGACATGAGAGGACATGGAGTGTTTACTTCATTTACGAGGCCTTTTTGATACTTTTAGGTGAACTATACCAAGAGTGGCAGCTGTTGCATGTATGTTGCATTCATTCAAGTGCAATCCATAAAGCTCACAGTACAAAAATACTTAAGTTACCTAGGTAGGTTCCTAGATACTGCTATGTAATGTATGTGAGTCAAAACTTCTAAGGACACGGGGCGGATATGGGACTCAACACTGATGTATGTCCTTGTGTCCACAAAAAACGGTGCCCTGGAGAAATTAAGAACATTGGACACATCCAAGGACATGTCCAGGACATGTGAAACTAAGTTCATAATATACCCACTAATTTAATGACAACATTAACAAGGACAACAAGGACAATGAAGACCCATCCTCTAGCAACATCACACCTCCCATAAGTCATAATCAAAAACTGCTGTGGCCACATCCAAACTAGCCCAAAAGACTTCCAATATTAAGAATCCCAAGAAGTATTCCCTTGGAGTTAAATGTCAATGATGTTGTAAGAGATGATTTAGAGACATAGGCATCAATGCTGATGCTTTTTGCCACTCCTTGAACATGTAGGATCCTTCAAGATCCATCCTTTCTACAATATTGAATCTACGGATACGGAGTTCTTGTTGAGATCTTCACCAATCCTGTTCCTGAAAATTATATTGTCATCAACCTCTCTGATGATGGGTGTGAGGTCGAGTTCAAGAGGGTGAAACAACCCATGATTGCCTGTGATGCCCCCTTCAGCACAGACAGGAAATGTTGACAACCAGAAGTATCTCTCCACCTCAAGTGAAGCCGTTGTGCATACTGACAGCACCCAGCTCATCAGAGCATGCCATGGAAGGCCTTCTGTTGGCATCTCCTGCTACTGGAGCAATGGCACAAAATTTGTTACTCCTTTCACTTGCATTGGCCAGCCGTATGGCACCATCTCCCATCACTGCTTTCTAGGGCACTCCATCAAGATAGACAATATAAAGACACTAGACCTACTGAAGTTGTTGATGTTCCAGTCTTTGGGACAGTCTTTGTGCTCGTCACAACTTTTTTCACATATTTCCCAGGGTCTGACGCAAAGTTGCATGATTGTCTTCACTACTTTTTTCACAAATCCTTTTTGATACTTTCAGGTGCAACATACCAAGACTGGTAGCTGCTGCATGCATGTTACGTTCATTTAAATGCAATTCATAAAGCTTGTAGCACAAAAACTCTAAGATACCTAGGCATGTACCTAGATACTGTTATGTAACGTATGTGAGTCAATTATTCCGAGGACACGGGGCAGACATGGGACTCAACACTGATGTATGTCCTCGTCTCAACAAAAAACCATGTCCTGGAGAAATTAAGGACACATGACATGTCCAAGGACATGTCCAGGACATGTGAAACTAATGAGAGATTGTCCCTATCTCACAACCTTTTTTCAATGTTTGTATGGAAGGTAAATTTATACGGAGGACCAACAACAGAGCAACAGCATATCAAAAGTGTACCAACTGTGTACCACAAGTGTACCATACCAAGCTACATCATCCAAGGTACATCATACATATGATAAGGTACCATCTGCAAATCAAAGTCTACCAAAAACAGAGCAAATTCCATCATTAATGTTCCTGTAAAGATGTATCATATCTGATTCCTATCACTATCATGAACGGGGGGTCTTAATCTGTTCCTATTGTAAACATCCACCTTTTCTGTTCAGTTTGCAGGGACCTGCTTTTTACTCATTCCAACATCAAGTGACATGTTCTGAATGTATACCAAGGTGAAAAATATATTCCTGTAGGCAGAACACTGAAAATGACATTCCACTTGTGATACAACAAGTGCTACATAAAGATAAAGATAAAGTTTGTGCAATTTCAAGAAAGCCAAATCTGAGAGTCAAGTTATCTTTGTAACTTTACATCAACTTGTTATCTCATGTATGTTGCCTGCTGTATAAGCCAGTGTGTAAGTGCCACAAAATTATAAGTCCCATTCTACAAAAATAAGTGAAACTTGTGATTTGCACATATGAAACTTGTGCCAATGAATTGAAACCTGCTGCTGTGAGATCCCCCTTCTCATCAGCAACATACCCATATGTATTGCTCTTCAGATGTTTGCCAAGAAATCTCCAATACTGCTTGAACTCACAGCACAAGAATCAAACACGGTGGAGGGGTGGACAATATGAATGCGGAGGGGATGTGATAGGGCAAAATTGTACCATAGTGGCTACTTTGAAGTGAAGGGTGAAAAATATGATACCAACACTTTTGACTGTGTAAAGATCCCTAGCTTTGGATGGCATACAAATAAAATTTTCATGTACCTTTTGATGATTGTGGTACTTTTAATCTTGCTTACACAGTAGCTATATTCCAATGTTTTCTGGTGCAATAGCATTATTGAGTGCGCTGCCACCACCTTCTCCATTTTATCCGGGTGTGGCAGCGGCTGGCGCTCGCGCGTTGCGGCCGCTTCCTTTTCTGCTGGGTTGCGCGCTCTGTGCCGTCTGGTTGGTGGTTGTGCTTGTTTGTTTGTCTAGTTTTAGCTTTAGCAAGAGGAGGTGCCAAAAATTCCATACTACCAATGACTGGACTAAAAATATTATGAGATAATTCTTACTCAAATCGAGTCTATACATCAAGTTCATTTGTTATAAGTTGAATTTTACCAAAGATTGACTTATGCTCACATGGGAACGGAGTAGAGTGTTGGCCTTGACAATGAGAATGAAGAAAATCATAATAAAATCCATGATGATGCCTGAAGATACACCAGGAATAATTCTCTTACTGAACTCAGATACGTGGTGTGCACTACTCTTTTAGAACAACTAACGTTATTTTCAGTCAAAGTTGTTATGGTCTATGATACTTGTTATTTTCAACCAAAGTAGTCTTTTTTCAGTGAAAGTTGTCTTATTAAATATAATCAATATTATTCTTACTTAGGCACTATATTTTCTTTCCAACAGGATTTTCATAAGATAACATTACTTTCAAAAAAGACTTCATTTTGAAAATTTGAAAATAATTCTTTCATTGATTTTTTTCTCTAAAAAATAGCAATGATTCTGGAAAACACCTGTATTATTTGCAAGATACCCTCTGTATATTTATTTTATCACATTCACCAAAAGACCATCTCCTATGTTTTAATGAAACTTTGTCCTCCTCGACATTTCCATTCCTTAGCAAAACAGGTTTTGGGAGTATTCCTGAGGAGTGTATTGAAATTGAGTTCAAAATTGTTTCTCATAGATCTGTCAACTTATTTGTGTCCAATTGAAATTACACAGAAAACAAGATAAGAGCAACTGGTTAAATACCATATGAATCCCTACTCTTTTTGTTCGGTGCAATAGTTGCACCATAACTAGCTTTCTCCATGATAACCCTTATGGTGCAATTAATTGCACCATAAAATGACGATTCCTATGTGACTCGCGTAGAAATTCAAATAATCACATTTGACATTAACAGGTAAATGAGGCTTGGCATCATTCCACCTGGAACACATGCCTATTTTATAATACATTTTCTCCCTACTCTTTTCAGTTGCACCGCAGAAAAAATGATCAAAATCATTTTTTCTGCGGTGCAACTATTGCACCGCAGAAAAGAGTAGGGATATGAAATTTGCCTTTACAGTAAAAATTAGAATGCCTTATGATTTGGTTTGGAATTTCTAACCATGAGCCTCACTAATTCCTAAGGAACAGCATCATTCTGATTTTTATTCCCTAGGGATTGTACAAAAACCTTGTTTGTTGCTCTAAAAGCATCTTGGTACCTTTTATGTAGCAATGGTGTTTACGTTTGGAGACTCAGAAGGTTGTCTGAGGAAACACTATAAGAAGCGTTTTTGTCAGTTCAAGGCATACAACTGCAGCAAACATCCAGTTTTGAACATTGAAGAAACATCTGGTTTATCTGAAAAGTTGTAGGTAGACAAAAAGTCTTTGCAAAACCATATCATGCACAAATCTTAGATAGTGTGAGTTCTCACATAAAAGTGCAAGTTATTCAATAGATGAAATATAAACACAACTAAAAAGCATTTAAAGCTATAAACATGTGCTGTTTGTGTCAAAAAGTAAAGTTTGATGTCACCTGTCATGATATTGATGCATGTATGTCTACACAACTCAAAATCCATTTCATCGGATTAAGTCATATAAATAAGGTCATTTTATCAGACAAACTACCAGGGCCGCATCATTCCATTTTCGAGTCCTTCGGAGTTGCTGTAGACCAATTTAGTTTAAGCTTTTACTCATATAATTCAAACACTGTTTGAATAAGTTGTATTATGGGACTAACAACATTGGAACAGTGACACAGTAATACATTCAACAGGAACAGGACACCACCCAGAAGTATCATGTTAATACAGGTAAAAAACAAAACAGCTTCACAAGACAACTCTACAATCACCAAGCAAAGCAACAAACAGGTGACTTCAACTCATGAGTCCATGTTGTATCTCTTTTATGACATTAATATTCTTTAGTGTCATAGTCTTTCTTCTATTGCACGACTAAAAATAAAAGAATTGCCCTCATTGCAATTATTTGTCTACACCAACCCTTTTCTCTGTCCCTGCCATCCCTGCAACAATTTGGGAATCTTCCATGTATGCTCTTCCTTTATCATTGTACCCCACCCCTCCCACCTTATTACTTCTCATTGTAGATGGCAGCAAATCCCAAAATACACACAAAGAACACATGCGGTTACAGAGCTGATCAAACTGTCATGCATAATTGTTTACAATTTGTTGCAAGTCCTTCAGCTTAAGTATGTTCAAGATACCATAAAAATCTGGTCCATTTATTGTGACATGTGTCTGATGCAGCACTTTGGGGAGAGTTGATGTGGAAATCTTTTTCTGGATCTTGTTGGCCTTTCCTTCTCTTCAAACTTAAAGTGAAATTTACGTATATCTGTTAAAAAATGAATGTTGTGGCTTGTGGTAAAGCTTGCTGATGCATTTGATCTCATATTTCAAACACTGTTGCATGCCATTTTGTGGTAATTTTTTTCATTTTCTTACATCATATCACAATATGACTCTAACATCAATTACTTGATTGCATAAACATGAATGTCAAAACAAAGACTAAGCAAGCAATCAATCAGTATCAACTGGGTTTAAATCAAACAATGTATGTAAGGGAACATTTGAAAATTGGGGATGCTTTAAAACTTTTTCTCATCGTTTGCCATCATATGTGTGACATTCACTTTTGCCATATCATATAGTTTCTGTTGTGTGTCTTTGTAAGTGACAGAGAACCTCTTTCATTGGAGGAAAGGAGGATTGGAGAGTTCATTCCTAGACATAGACAGGAATGGAAAAATATAGACAAATTATTGTTTTAGCAGAGGACTTTGACATGAGAGAAGAACTTGATTTTGCTTTTGTGAACATTCAACAATCCACTGTATGATGATGTGCACTCGTACAGCATTCATATAATAAATGACACTGAAGCTAATGCTTGAGTGCTTGTTTGTTCACTGTGTATATTTGGGTTCCATTGCCTTTTCGCCATAAACGGTAAAGAATCTTCCTGATGGCATCCCTAATTCTTTTATGCACAAGTACCGTAAAAATCCGATAATAAGACCCTGAAAATGTCAAACGATACATATTCCGCTCCGGACGAAGTTAGTTTAGCCTCCATCTTAAATGCTCAAATGTATCTTTGCTATTTACTGTGTAGGGTGATACTTCTTTTTTGGTCGTTCACACCAAAACTGTCCCATCCACTGTCACACGAAAGTAAGTTCATGTGTGGGTGTGATGTGTATGATGTGTGCAGTGGATTCACACGACAAATGGAATATCTCAAAAACCTGAAGGAGTTATGTTTAGCTACACACATAGGTCTATTGTTTAAGAGGAGTACAATTGATTCGTGTTGGTGCTTGGTTTACATGGGACATTTAACTCAGCCAAAAACATAAAATTTGTCCGAAGGATCTTATAATGAGATGGGTCTTATAATCCAATGTGTACAGTGGTTGCCTTTGGTTCTTGTGACATACCTATGGACAGTAATGGAATTCATGCATGCTGTCTTCACCCAAAATCTGGGACGGTTACGGGACTAAGTCATAATTTCCCCATATACCTCAATTTTCTTAGGGAAACGCAAAGTAGTTCATTTGCCCTGTTGGTCATTCCTAAATTAGTAGCCTTTAAACAAAGACAGAGAAATCTAAATGGGAGTCAAAACAGATTTGGATCTAACTTTACATTCAACGGAATATCAATAAATAAAAAGGTTTTTCCCTAAATGAATCAAATTTTATGAGCCTTTTCAGAAGGATCATTATGTCTCAAGTGTTGTAGAACAGCAGCTAATGAGCAAAAGAATCAGAGTAAGGAATTCCAGTACACCATTAGAGCATTCCTTCTTCATTTGTATGGACAACCTGACTATTTACCTGATTTCTTTTTGCCTTCCCTAAGTTTGGCAATGGTGTAAAGGATTCCTCCCAACAGGCTAATGGAGATAAAAGTCCACGTCTCTTCAGAGATAGCATTATCAAAGATGACGTAGCCAAAAATCGCTATCGGGATCTTGTTTAAAGATCCTATCATTGCATAAGTGGTCGGACCGGTTTGTGCCACACAGTTCAAACTGGCAAAGTTTAGGAAAAAACCAACAAACCCGGCAAAAGCATTCTTTACAGCATAGTCCACGGTGTGCAAGGCTTTTGTCTGGAGGAAGGTAGAAAACTCTCCGTTTATGAGGGTGACAGGAAACAAGAAGACTGAGCATAACACATTGTTGTAGAAAACCATGCCAAATTTGGAGAGCTTTACAGACTTCGTTGCATACTTGAGATACAATACGTATCCAGAGGTACAGACACAGTTTGCAAGCATCCAAAAAAGGCCTGTCTGTGTAACGTCCGCGTCATTTCGTGCAGCCATGACTGCTCCAGCAAGCATAATTCCAAATGCAGCAATAACCAATATCTCAACACTGGCGCCGTAAAGAATGCAATCTCCAATCGTCGTCATGATATTAGTAATGTTTTTAAAGACGGTGACCATTGGTACGGAGTTGTGTTCGAGGCTGGCCATCCCAGTGAATAGCATACCGCAGAACAAAATGTTAACGGGAGACCAGAGTTGTGCTGTGCGAAAGTTAAATTGGGGGTATTCAACCCATCCCATATACTTGGAGAACTCCACGCAGATCACTGCAGCAACTGCTTGGAAGACGACGAGAAGAATATTAAGGTCTCCTTCGAGTAGGTGATTATAGCTGTGTGCGAATTGATTATTGCAAGAGGATGAGTGTGATTCACGGCAACGATTGGTCGGATTCGCGAAGTGAGAAACGTACCTCGATGCCAAACTTTTGTTCACCAGGACCATGCCGACGCTGCATCCACTGTACATTGTACTTGCGATCAAACTTTTCATGGCCGATCCACTGTCCTTATCGCTTGGGGACATGGGGCCCCTCGGTGACGAGACGAGCTTGGATGAATCCCCTTTTCCGCCAGCCAAAGGTGCCAATTCTACGATATTTGAATCCTTGGCTTTGAGTAAACGCCTCCCTGATCCGAGTTCGATGTCTTCCATATCTCTTTGATTACTGCTAGCCTTCGATGAGGGTGAGCGGACGGTCATTCCATCAGATCCCATGCCGTTGCCTATCGACATTTTTCCTGTTGTTTTATTTGTTCTAAAATGTAAAGGAGAACTGTGCGAAACCAGGTGTGAGAAGGGGGGTGGTGACAGACGCCAAGCTAAGATGAAGTACAGTAAAAATAATGAGACGTCTATGGGGTGAAATTTTTCAGAGGGAGTGGGAGGCAAAAACTGCTAAAAAGTTAAGCATCCATGTGCGAATGAGCGATCAAAGCCGTTGTTTTTAAAATCACGGAATGAGCTTTGTGCGGTGACTTTTTTTCTGAAAGACAACGATCAGGTTGAGAAAACGGAAATATGTATACGTAGGAACGAATATATCTAATATACTGGTCTCACGACTCCGAGAATAAAGTTGAATGTAATACCAATTTTTACAAAAGGAGGAAGTTCAACGTGAGAAAGAAATAATAACAATGCCAGAGTGTTTGGTTCGTAGACTTCTACGCCAAGTATCATACGTGTGGAATAATTATTTTAATTTCCCGTTCGGGGGACGGATTCAACCGAATTAACTCCAATGAAGCACCAAATGGCTGTGCGGTACGATATTGCAATAGTATAGGCAGGGCATTATAGTACCTACTCGTAGTAAGATAGGTGGTATTCTATGGTACGATACAATATGTAATATTTACTACACATCTCTTCACAAACCGAGTCTTGTACAGCTGTTACTGTCAGGTTCATCATACCATACATGACCGAGACGGATAACCATCACATCATCCGAGTGCTATCCGAGCTATCAGAGTTATCCGAGTGCAATCCGAGTGCTATCCGAGAGCTCACCAAAATTTGTGATGAGTTCCTTGAGATCTCTTGAACATAACTTTTGCGTTTCTCGCATCAAGAAGGCAGATGGACATGCAAGAAATGTTCGCCGATCCTGCCAAGAGGCCGACTGCCACCAAAATTGTTTCACTGCCCTCATGACAGCCTCATGTCCTTTGGCTAGTGACAACGAGATCGCTGTGCAAAATGTCTCATCCATAAATGGAATACAATGGCAACCGGGGACTTTGATCCGCTGGCTAGTGAGGCACAAGTGGTCTTAAACTTAAACGAAGCCAGCTACGGGGAGGAAGGTCGCGTATCAACTGCTAACGCAAAGGAAAGGAACCCCGAACGAAACGACTCATATGCCTCTATTTGTTCGGGGGCAAAATTTTTTCTCCTCGTTTCTGGATTGGTGGTATTCATTATTATGATTGTAAGAACGCAGTCACACGAAAGCGCATCTTCCAATATTGACGAAGAATCATCCACAGGACCAGAGAGTCTCATTGAAATTGGTGAATTAACTGAGCAAATTGAGGCAAGATGGCTCACCGATTCGGTAGAAGTACCATCAACTCAACCAAGTTGGGATCGAAGCATGTTCCCATCGATGGTTCAAAGTAGCTCACCTTCTGGACCGCCTTCTGACTCACCGAGTTCTGATATCAAACAAATGACGAGTGTCCCATCAACTCAACCAAGTTGGGATCTAAGGATGTTGCCATCGATGGTTCAAAGTAGCTCCCCTTCTGTACTGTCCTCTGATTCACCGAGTTCTGATATAAAAAAAATGACGAGTGCCCAGCCAACCGAAACAACAGCCCCATCTAATTCGCCATTTAGCAGCATTCCTGGCATTGAATTAGGCAGTATCGAACCTTCACATACGTCAACCACTAGCAACTCGACCGATACTTTGTATCTAGGTCCCACTTCAGGTTTGACACTGATAAACGCTTCAGGTACTCCTTCTCGGTCCCCCCCACCAGCTTTTCCCATAGAACTGGAAACCCCAAGTCCATCTACGAAATTAAGCGAAGCACCCACCTTCTACCAAGCATCTACGCAGCCCACAGTCATGACATCGTACGAGAAATCAACTGTTCCATCTCCCATGCTAGAATCATCTGGCGATGAACCAACAAACGCACCAAATGCCCTCGACCTCAACGGAAAAAATATGATGACATTAACTCCCACATCAAGTTCTAACAACTTGACAGGAATAAACTCTTCAGCGATTCCGTCTCCAACAATGACACACACATCCAGTCCATCCACTGTTGACACAAGTGAATCGCCCACATTTTATAATTTTTCAATACTGCCAACAGAAAACCCATCTCAGCATACCATCAGTGACCTCTCACCATGCTTCTCGAAAATTACGTACGATTCCATCGATGCTGACATTTCTCAACTTAAACTTTCTATCTCAGATAACATTGCACGTTCTCACTTTTTGGGAGGGATCGTTCGACTCGCCGCTCATGATTTCATGGATTTTGACCGTTCCTCTTCCGAAAAGTACGGGCCAGATGGATGCTTCGATCCAGCGCACGACGCCAATAGAGGTTTACCGGATGATGTTTGGTGTGAAACTTGCTTGTTGCGTTCGTTATACGAAGCGAAGTACTCACGTTTGTCGAGAGCAGACTTTTGGATTGCCTCTGCCAATGCGGTTATACGACAAACTTCCATCAATAATACATTGGATTTAAAGGAACATTTTACTTGGGGAAGGATAGATAAAGATTCTTGTCAAGGATCGGGAGACAGAATCCCTGCTCCAACAAAGTGCAGTGAAGTGGAAAGTGCATTTTTAGTTAGAATGGGCTTGGAATGGAGAGATGCAGTCGCATTATTGGGCGCCCATTCGTTAGGACGAGGTAACGCGTCAGTAAGTCTACAAATGCCATGTTTTGTCATGTTGAAATTCATTTTTGGAAGAAGTGATTTCATATTGATGTCCCATTCACACCCGGTTTTCAGTTTTCTGGGCATGAGGGTGTGTGGGTGGATAACGCAGATGATGCTCAGGTAAGTAATCTAACAGAACAGTGACATGTCAATTTATAAATCTATTTTCAACTCCGTCTACGTGAACAATACGCAGGTGTTTGACAAACAATACTACGAAGAATTGTATCTTAACGCTTGGAGACCAAGAAATGCTGGCAAAGAGGAACAAGACTGGACGACAGGGTATGATGCAGACTCTATCAACAATACCAATCCAAGATTGATGCTGAACAGTAAGCTCCCTTGAAATGCTAATATCTGAGCGTACAGTATTTCAATCACATTTTTTACCTTTGTGTTCAGCTGATTTATGCCTAGTCTACGACATAGAGAGTGTCAACAATGATTGTTGCACACGTACTGACCATTTTTATGGCAATGGTGAGAATGAATGCTTATCAACCAAATTAGCCAAGTCGCGATGCCCACTTTATTCTAGATTTGATTCAAGAAGGGAAGCTGCAGATGCGGTGTCAGAGTATCTCGGGGGTACGTTTCCAAATACAAATAACGGACCTTTTTACTTTGGTTTTACTAATGCATGGGTAAAGGCAACTGCATTGGGATGGGACAACCTATTTCCGTTATCTGACATTTGCGAAAGTCAAGACGCACCGTGACCGTGGGTTTTGTAGAGTCTGCGTGCAGGGTCAGTGCACCTACAAAACACTTTTCGTGCTATTAAAAAAAACTACTTACCAGCATAGGTTTGGACTGTTTTCAATGCCCCTCAAAATCAAGCATCACAATAAAAGCAGCTTTGTTAACAAAAAAATATTTGGTGCATGGAAGGCGAAGGAGCCCAGATATTTCGACAATAACGATATCAGCTGCTTAGTACCCTCTCTACCAGGGGAAGGCAACACCTTAAGGTTCTGATAGGGCAGAAACAACCATACTATGCTGTAGACATTCAATTGACCATATCTGACATTCAATTGACCCTATCAAAGTTACAGGGCACAAGAGCAATTTGAGAATTGTTTCAACGTCAACAAGTTTCAATTCCTACCACATCCCTACTTGACAACATGCTACTGACATGTGATGAAACTGTTCACGACAATCACCTCACATGAAATTGTAGGGATAATATAGTATGCTTTGACAACTAATGTGTGACCCCAACTACTACACTGCACGATGGTGCGTCCTACCTACAGAAGAATGTTGTGCTTACATGTTTGCTCGAAGTAGTATGTATCAAGATTTTTTCAAAATCTTAGTTGTGTTGGAAACTGAGCCGCTTTTCTCCTTCTCCTTCAGTGAGACAGTTTTTTCACTTTTTGCCAAAACAGGTATTTACCAATAATTTGATACAAACTTACCTGTAAATGATTTATTTTTCGGCTCGACTTACATGGGTAGTCATGATGTTTAAATCTCTGTCTACCTTTAAAATTATATCTTGGTGAATAGCTTAAAGAACAGCGCTATAACGTATCACATTTTTTTCAAGAATGTTTCTGTAAACTTGAAGGGAACATTAAAGTGTCACAAATCATTTTAATCATACAACAATGGTTCTGTAAACTTGAAGGGAACGTTATCATGTCACAAAAGAGTGTCAAACAAGAATGATTTCGCAAACTAAAAGGGAACCTTCGTAAAGTACTTTTATTTAAAATAATAGTGTATTATATCTTACACTTTATAAATGGGCGCGCAAAGCGCGCGAGGCTCTCGTTCGTGCCCATTTGTAACTGATACATATTAATTAAGCGTAGACAAGCAACTGTGGCATACTACGACAAGCTACTTTATTTTAAAAGTACGTCTCCCTCTGTCTCTACAAATTGCATTCTGTCTAGCTCGCTACAAAAAAATCTTGCAGCGGCTGCTGGTAATATAAAAGTATGCAAGCACGTAAGTATTTACGAATGCGTGAAAGAAAGAATGGTATGGTGGCATTCTGACATAATTTCTTCTTCTGCAATTTAGCAGTTCTGTCAGGTTGAGTCTTCATGAATGCACACTCAACTTTTTCATCTTAATAAGGCTGTGAGCTTGTTCCCCAGATGTCAGATGTCAAATCGTAAGCTTGATCGCTAAAAAAATTATTAGACTATTCTCACGAAAATTATTGAGTTTGTTAATACGAATCTTACAATCGTGAATCTTTTTTGCCAATCATTTGAAAATCGATTTGACAGAGCTCGAATCATCGAATCGGGGGTACAATTTGAACCATTCAAATCGTTTCTGCAAATCATCGAATCTATGTTAAAATCATCCACAGCAGTCCACGTGTCCATCGAACACAACAACCCACCGACCTGAAACATGACATTTCTCATACAACCAGCATGCCAAAACCTGTCTTTAAATCTCGTAACATTTGATGGAGCAGAATTCTCAGTTGATGCATAAACGGAGGCAGTTGAGGAGGCAGTACAATTTGAACCATTCAAATCGTTTCTGCAAATCGTCGAATCTATGTTAAAATCATCCACAGCATTCCACGTGTCCATCGAACACAACAACCCACCGACCTGAAACATGACATTTCTCATACAACCAGCATGCCAAAACCTGTCTTTAAATCTCGTAACATTTGATGGAGTAGAATTCTAAGTTGATGCATATACGGAGGCAGTTGAGGAGGCAGTTGAGGCTGGGGGGCGGAAAACAAGATCACCAAATGCTTTTGAATATAGTTTTGGAGATGTCTATAAAGCCAATTGGTATACAAGATTCCTCGATGAATCCGTCAGAGAAAAAACCTACTATCTGTCTCAACGAGACCGATATGGGGAATTCAGATCCCTATTTCGAATGCCTTTGCAGAAGATTGATGATATCGTTTCACTGTTTGTTGAGAAGGAATGGGTATACCAGACAAAGCATTGTAAGTGAGAGAAAGAGATGATCATCAGATTGGAGTTGCAAATTTTAGGTTCTCTGAAAGTTATTGGTCATAACACTCCGTTTCGAACTTTGCAAAGTGACACGAACATATCAGACAAAGAGCACCGTCTTTCTTCTAGAAATTCATTGATTGTATGTTTTCTATCAAAGAAGATTACACTTGTTACCCAACAACACGAGATGATTTGGATAAAGTGATGGTTCGCTACGCAGATAACTTCCTCCCCAGCTGTGGTGGATCAGTTGATGTTGTCCACGTGAAGTGGAGTAATTGTCCGGCGGAGGATGTCAATCGAGCGAAGGGGAAAGAGGGATTTCTTCTCTAGCCTTCGAGGTTGTTACTGGTTTTGATCGTCAAGTTTTGGGAGTTTCAATTGCTCAGTTCGGAACACGAAACGACAAACAAATTGTTCGTTTGGAAGAAACAATAAAATTACTGAGGAATAGTTGGTATCGAGATGTTGAATGGAAGTTATCTGATGAACAAGGAAATACCCAAGCTGAAAGAGGCGTTTACCTCATTTGCGATTGCTGTTATATACAGTGGCCAGAACTAATGTTGCGAATTCTTTGCCCAGTGATATCCTCGCTCTCTTGTTTTTTCCTCTCTTTCCTTGCCGCCAAACGTTCAGCTGCTACTCTAGCAGCAGCATTATTCCATTGAACTTCCCTAGTCGAACCGGCAGGAAGTGATGAGCATTGCGTTGCTATCTCTTTGTTCGTCTTATGAACCATGCAAGCGAGTAGGAATTTTGTGTTGTCGCCCTTCAACCAATAGTCTTTCGGCATCTGATCCATGACGTCATTGTCATTATCAGGGCCAACTGTTAACTTAAATAGGAAGTTGACGAATGAGAATGTCATATGTATTTAAATAAATACATACAATACATCCAACTCACATCATATTCAACCTTGTAGCATTCTAAAGTAAACTTTTTGTAGATGTCTCTCAATGAATGACCACAGGGAAAACTGGATATCTCCTTCGGTAATTTTGGAGTATACTTTGTTCGTAGCTCCTTCCTGTATTCCTCGAACTTCCTCCACAATTTTTCCCCATTGTATCCGCCTTTCTTTCCATGAAATAATCTAATTGCCATGTCTTCCTTAGTGGTGGGGGAAACAAAGTCATCAGGTGAGAACATACGAACAAGATTAACATATCTGTCTAACATCATCTGGTTCCTGATTGTAGCTGTTGTAGTCCATTCGTTTGAAACTGATGTTCCGGCTTCAATCACTAGACACGCCTCAACATTAAAACGGTTCTTTTCTTGGTAAATGGCCTCTCCCAAAAAGTGTAAGATGCTTTGGTGAAAGGTAAAGTCAGAAGCATAATCACCATCTCCGTTGTGATTACCAAACAAACCAGGGACATCAACACTCTCGTCCTCAGACTCGGATTCTTCCTCATCGTTGCTGTAACTTTCAATAGGATCATGATTGGTATTATTGAAATCGATGGGTGAAGGTGAAGGTGATGAAGAACTAGGGCTTAGATTAAGGGGAGGAAGAGACGGAGGAAAGGGTGGGTATTGAACTTCAGTTCCTGGGAAGGTTGTTATCTGAGAAGAAGGAGGCATTTGCATCTCAGGGACGGTTGTCCTCTGGGATTCATTGCGAGACATAGGGCGGCTAGTATTTTGGGCTGTCAATGTAGGTTGAGTAGAGGCGGCGGCAGCAGCGGCGGCAGTGGCGGTGGCAAGTGTAGCGTAACCAATGGGGGAGTTTTCTCTCGTAACAGGGGACATACTGGACGAACCCCTGTTACGTGTCTGAGGGCGGCAATTATGCACCCTGTCACATCTTGGACTGGAGTCATGGGATTATCCTGGAGTGATGGCCCAGATAAGAGAGAGGTTGATGAGCTCACTAAAGAGCTTGAACGCGACAAATCTCATGGTGAGGAAAAGTGGTGTGGGTGTACGTTTCACGTGCAGTGATGTGGCGGGGCGATATGGCGGGAAGGTGATTCATCGATTCGAGATTCGTTTGAACAACAAACTCAAATACATCTTACAATTTCCGTGAATCTTTTTATTCGCTAGATTAGAAAAAAAGATTCAACATTTGGTCATCTGAGGAACAAACTCACAGCCTAATGGACATTACTTGATGTGTCATTGTAATTGCTCTTTCAACCCACCAACAATACATTATATCTTTGAATTTCGTGGGAATATCATTGATGTCTGAATGTGTTGGGTCACGGGAAGGTTGTGGTTGCCAAACTACAGAAAACAGCGGCTGCAAATTGCTGTTTCATTGTGTTGATATGTTGTCCGGTTTTCTTTGGTTGAATTTTCTTTTCCAACAATCCAGTGATGTGCTTACATCATTTTTTCACTTTATTTGGTCTCTGACAGTAGTTTACACAAATAGCCATACCAAGGAATCTGTGACTTGAACTAAAGTACAGGTCAACTAATGCATTTTCTCACCGAACCTATTATGTGCTCCATAAGAACCACAAATAGTTAAGGGGATACCTTAAATCAGGAGTGTGAAGTCTTCACAACAATAGAGCACAATTTTCTTTCCTCTTTTCTAGTCCTGAGCTCAGCTACTGTCTAATTGCAAATGCTAATGTTGGTACCAACCTTGTGATTCTTTTTGTAAAATGTAGCATCATATAAGTGAGATATGGGTGCCTGCGGTAAGTGGTTTTTTCACCTAAATGAAAAAAACAAATATTTAGTCCACCTAAATCATCTGAACCAAAATGTCTACATCAATATTTTTAAACAATTCAGTCAAAAAGGTATTGTGTCCAAACTGAACTAACACATTATAAGAACATCACGCAACTTCTTAGGACATTTGCATTTTTAACCTATTAAAACACAAATTAGTAGTCTAATTAGTTCTCCGCCAGATTCTCCGTTTTGACACCAATGTAAACATATGTGTGGCTCCCCAAAACTCTGTCTAGATGTAGAGTTATGAGCAATCATCTGAAATCACACTACACACATCAATCACATTGCTGGTGGGCTTACTGTTTCTCCGGTGGGGAGTTTGGACCGTCCCAACTGGCACCCAATGTCTGTTGTATGTTTCAAATTCCGATTTTTAGATTCTGGTCCAAGGGTCAGTAATCAGAACTAGTTACTGGTTACTGACCAGAATTCGGTACTCGTACCAGAACCAGTATTTTCCCTCATCTAGGTAGGATCTAGGTGATGTCACGTTACTGTGACTCCTACTCCTCGGTCACCACAGTAATATTACTGTCATTTTGACAGTAATCAGAACTCTGACAGTAATCTAATGTCTTCTTGGTGTAGCTTCATGAGCAGCAATATTCCAGTAATGTTCCAGTAATGTACCAGTATTATTCCAGTAATATTCCAGTAATAATCCAGTAATTCACCAGAATCTCAGTAGTCTCTCCTTTATGTTTACAAAAATCACACAGCTATCTAGTTTGCTGAAAAAACCCACAACAACACAATGGTGGGAAAAAGCAAACTCTTCTATCACCCAATTGGCTCACTGTCATCATCATTTGATTCATCGTCGTCGTCATTCACTTCCCTAGACTATCACACTCATCATAGGCACAAATCCTAAACCCAGGCACACGATTAACTTTGTAAAATTTGGTAACCATCCAATAAAAATCCTCCCCACCGGCACTGCTCATCTCATAGAATTCATAACTACAGGGATCATTTTCCAGGCGACTTCTGTCCTCATCATATATGTCATCGTACATCCCCATCAGAACATATGCCCATCCTTTTCCCTTTTCTCTCTTCCTTTCACTATTCTTGTCCAGCTTTATCAACACTGCACAATCCCCAACCGCTGAGTGCATGAGCTTCTTCGAATCAGGATCATACCATGCCAAGTTTTCATACTTAGCCGAAAACCGTGCAGCAAACCTCTCATCCCCAGCACTATTAAACTGAACTTTCTCCCAACCCTCTTCCCATGCCCTGAAAATTCTTGTGACTGTCATAGGAATCTCCAAAAGTTGTTGTGAGCAGAATTTATCATAATTCTCAAAGTCATCATCTTCCCACAGTTTACCAGCCTTCTGAGACTCCACTCTCCTCAATCGTGCCCTCTCATAACTGTAGGCTGCTGTGATGCATGACAACTTCTTGGCTTTGTCTGTCGAGAGGTTTCCCGCTTACCCTTCTTGTTTCTCTTCACGGCTTTCCAATGGCGCTCCGCGCCCTCCAATTCCTGTTGGTTTGGATGTCACATAACATGCAAACTTACCAAATACTTTTGTGAATGGATAGGAGTACTTGTGATGCCACACATGTGCCATTGTCTTCGGGTCCTCTGCAATTATCCAAATGTGACGAGACTGGAATGGTCCACTCCTTGTCTGAAATAGTTCTAGTTCTGTCAGAAAGGTATCAATGACCTCTGCTTCAGTCCTCTCTCGCTCTTGTTCATCTGCAATTCCTACGGGGACCATTAGCTTCTTCAAAAGCCTTTCACAGGCCAAGCGATCTTCAGGGTCAAGGTTATTCACATCAAATGCATGCTTCATCACTTCTGTATGTGGACTGCAGATATAAGCTGCCCGAATGTGGTCAGGTAAAAGCCTTGGTCTATGATGCATGACATGCTTCTTGGCCCAGTACTCCAATTTCTGAAACTCATCCATGGGCTCTTCAGGTTCGGGCTCATCGTCTGACTCTGCAGCTTGGTCTCCCTCAATACTACTAACACTGTCCTCATCAGAGCTAGATTCATCATCTATGATGAATAGGTTAAAAGTAATTGAGTATTGGTCAGGAAAATGGGATTTTACACATAAGAAGTACTTGCCTGCTTCTTCAGTCTTGTATGTTTCCTCAGTCAGGCCTTCAATAGATGAACTGAGACCTCCTCTGGTGTCAATCTTTCTAGTAGAAGCAAGAAGGAGCTTGTAATATGGACAGTCTGGACTTCTCCACTTCAGAAGAACATTCCTCAACCCTGAGTCAAGGAGTCTGTCCATTTGACATACATAATACTTCACCTTGTCGATTCCTCCAATTGCAAGATCAGCAAGCCTCAAAAGACGGAACAGAGGGTACCAACACTGGCAAATAGCAAAGAGTAAGTCCCAAAAGCCTTCGTGCCTCACGATTTCCCTAATGAAGTGGAATTTCTTTTCTTCCACGAAGACTTTACTCATGGTTGCCTCCATAATGGTGTCCTTCAACCGTAAGACCCTTAGTAACTGGAGGGCCTCCCCACCCATCCTACACTCAGAAGGTTCAATGAACAGAAGCGTCTTACCATTGTTATGAACTTGACTGATCTTCCGGAAGACTGAGTGCGGCGCATGTCTGACAGAGCCAAAACTTCCCTGAGCTATCAGGAAGAAAAACGATATCTTAGATACTGTGTAATTCTTAAACGGACACATGTTTTCACAAACCTTTTTAGCGAAGCCACACATTTCCTTCATTGGACGAATGGACATGACTTTTCCAAAGAGAAGGGATACAGTGTGCTCCACCCCAATAGTAACAGTGCATCGAGGAAAGTATTGTTCAATCAATGAACCAGCTTTCTGAACATTACTTGCCCCATCAAATGAAATCCAATCAAACAGGTTTCTATCAGGATCAAGCAAACGCATTTTAGGCAACATCTGCTGACATATATAGTAGGCATCTTTCTTGCCGCCTTCACTCATGTGACGACTACAATCCACAATGTCAAGAACACAATTTGGGTTACCAGCCAAAGCAGCAAGGACATTCATCATGGGAATTTTACCGATGGTGGCTCCATCACCATATATACCTAGGCCAAAAATGTTGGCATTCATGAGAAGCGATGCAATGGAGGAAGTTTGGTAGGCGGTGTAGTTTGCATCAAGTAATGCGCCACTCATCTCTGTCCTTCTCGGTGGCTTGTAGGAGTTGGTTGTGTTCCTTGCAAACACTAACATCCTGTTCAGTAAGGGACATTCAGAGAGATGGAATGGAAGTGCGTTAGCAGTAATGAAGTGATTTATCATCAAACTCAGCTGCCTTTCCGCCTCGGGAGGAGCTTTCTTTGTTGGTATAGTATTCGACAAATTCTGTTGGTGATAAACTTTCTGCCTCTTCATGCCAACTTCGCCTGATGGTTTAGATATTGTAGAGACAACAGAACTGTTAGGCGTCAGTGATAACTCCATGTTGGAAGGAGAATGCTTTTTGGATTCCTAGCAGAGAGGGATGCATCTTTTGAAGCGTTGTATAGGAGCATTGCATTCGACTCCTTTTCTGCAAGAGACAAATTGAAGTTATGGAGATCCTCCGCTCTCTTGGCACGTGCTTGGAGTTTAGAATTAAAAATGCACTGAATACCTTTCTCCACTGGGGTGGAATCATCTTACAGCTAGCGATGTCCCTACCGCCTCCGGTGACGTGGCCGACCGCCTTGGTATGGTTCCATTCCGACCACATTCCGTTGCAGAAGTGGCACTTCCATACCTTCTTCCCTGTCTGAGGGTGAATCGTTTTCTCTACCTTCCCGGTGTCCCACACAGTCTTGAGGTATGTTGGTAGTCCATCTATGCTACTATCCTCTTCAGGAACTTGGGAATAGCCAAGTCAAGTTCGTGCGGTTCATGATCTGATATATCATCGTCATCGATGAACTCGCCTAATTGGTGGCCTTGATGATCTGACATATTAATTGTATTGATGTAAGAGAGAAGGATGCCAACTCCATATCAGAATGAAACAATTGAATGTGAGATAAGGATGGAAATGGGGAGGGGAAGCAAAAGGAAAAAAGAGCAGCACTCACCTCTGCCCCTTTCTTTAAGGGATTCGTGAGCTGTTGATACAATTGGCAGGCTCAAAAGTCTCTTGGAGAAGGAGGGAGGGGCGTAGATGTCATTAAAAGGATAGCAATTCAAAGGAACAATTGAAGGTGAGATAAGGATGGAAGTGGGGAGGGGAAGCAAAAGGAAAAAAGAGCAGCACTCACCTCTGCCTCTTTCTTTAAGGGATTCGTGAGCTGTTGATACAATTGGCAGGCTCAAAAGTCTCTTGGAGAAGGAGGGAGGGGTGTTGATGCCATTAAGAGGATAGCAATTTAATTGGAGAAATCAAAGCGTGAGAAAACTTTGGTAGTGGGGGGGAAACAAAATTAAAATGGAGGCGCACTCACCGTCGCCACGCGCACAATGTGATTCGCGAGCGGGGTAGCCAAGTGGCAGGCTCAAAAGTCTGTTGGAGAGGGAGGGAGGGCCACTGACGCCAGCAGTGGATTAGCAATTTAATTGGAAAAATCAAAGCGTGAGAAAACTTTGGTAGTGGGGGGAAACAAAATTAAAATGGAGGCGCACTCACCGTTGCCACGCGCGCAATGTGATCCGCGAGCGGGGTAGCCAAGTGGCAGGCTCAAAAGTCTATTGGAGAGGGAGGGAGAGCCACTGACGCCAGCAGTGGATTAGCAATTTAATTGGAAAAATCAAAGCGTGAGAAAACTTTGATAGGGGGGGAAACAAAATTAAATCGAATACTATACCAACAAAGAAAGCTCCTCCCGAGGCGGAAAGGCAGCTGAGTTTGATGATAAATCACTTCATTACTTCTAACGCACTTCCATTCCATCTCTCTGAATGTCCCTTACTGAACAGGATGTTAGTGTTTGCAAGGAACACAACCAACTCCTACAAGCCACCGAGAAGGACAGAGATGAGTGGCGCATTACTTGATGCAAACTACACCGCCTACCAAACTTCCTCCATTGCATCGCTTCTCATGAATGCCAACATTTTTGGCCTAGGTATATATGGTGATGGAGCCACCATTGGTAAAATTCCCATGATGAATGTCCTTGCTGCTTTGGCTGGTAACCCAAATTGTGTTCTTGACATTGTGGATTGTAGTCGTCACATGAGTGAAGGCGGCAAGAAAGATGCCTACTATATATGTCAGCAGATGTTGCCTAAAATGCGTTTGCTTGATCCTGATAGAAACCTGTTTGATTGGATTTCATTTGATGGGGCAAGTAATGTTCAGAAAGCTGGTTCATTGATTGAACAATACTTTCCTCGATGCACTGTTACTATTGGGGTGGAGCACACTGTATCCCTTCTCTTTGGAAAAGTCATGTCCATTCGTCCAATGAAGGAAATGTGTGGCTTCGCTAAAAAGGTTTGTGAAAACATGTGTCCGTTTAAGAATTACACAGTATCTAAGATATCGTTTTTTCTTCCTGATAGCTCAGGGAAGTTTTGGCTCTGTCAGACATGCGCCGCACTCAGTCTTCCGGAAGATCAGTCAAGTTCATAACAATGGTAAGACGCTTCTGTTCATTGAACCTTCTGAGTGTAGGATGGGTGGGGAGGCCCTCCAGTTACTAAGGGTCTTACGGTTGAAGGACACCATTATGGAGGCAACCATGAGTAAAGTCTTCGTGGAAGAAAAGAAATTCCACTTCATTAGGGAAATCGTGAGGCACGAAGGCTTTTGGGACTTACTCTTTGCTATTTGCCAGTGTTGGTACCCTCTGTTCCGTCTTTTGAGGCTTGCTGATCTTGCAATTGGAGGAATCGACAAGGTGAAGTATTATGTATGTCAAATGGACAGACTCCTTGACTCAGGGTTGAGGAATGTTCTTCTGAAGTGGAGAAGTCCAGACTGTCCATATTACAAGCTCCTTCTCGCTTCTACTAGAAAGATTGACACCAGAGGAGGTCTCAGTTCATCTATTGAAGGCCTGACTGAGGAAACATACAAGACTGAAGAAGCAGGCAAGTACTTCTTATGTGTAAAATCCCATTTTCCTGACCAATACTCAATTACTTTTAACCTATTCATCATAGATGATGAATCTAGCTCTGATGAGGACAGTGTTAGTAGTATTGAGGGAGACCAAGCTGCAGAGTCAGACGATGAGCCCGAACCTGAAGAGCCCATGGATGAGTTTCAGAAATTGGAGTACTGGGCCAAGAAGCATGTCATGCATCATAGACCAAGGCTTTTACCTGACCACATTCGGGCAGCTTATATCTGCAGTCCACATACAGAAGTGATGAAGCATGCATTTGATGTGAATAACCTTGACCCTGAAGATCGCTTGGCCTGTGAAAGGCTTTTGAAGAAGCTAATGGTCCCCGTAGGAATTGCAGACGAACAAGAGCGAGAGAGGACTGAAGCAGAGGTCATTGATACCTTTCTGACAGAACTAGAACTATTTCAGACAAGGAGTGGACCATTCCAGTCTCGTCACATTTGGATAATTGCAGAGGACCCGAAGACAATGGCACATGTGTGGCATCACAAGTACTCCTATCCATTCACAAAAGTATTTGGTAAGTTTGCATGTTATGTGACATCCAAACCAACAGGAATTGGAGGGGCGGAGCGCCATTGGAAAGCCGTGAAGAGAAACAAGAAGGGTAAGCGGGGAAACCTCTCGACAGACAAAGCCAAGAAGTTGTCATGCATCACAGCAGCCTACAGTTATGAGAGGGCACGATTGAGGAGAGTGGAGTCTCAGAAGGCTGGTAAACTGTGGGAAGATGATGACTTTGAGAATTATGATAAATTCTGCTCACAACAACTTTTGGAGATTCCTATGACAGTCACAAGAATTTTCAGGGCATGGGAAGAGGGTTGGGAGAAAGTTCAGTTTAATAGTGCTGGGGATGAGAGGTTTGCTGCACGGTTTTCGGCTAAGTATGAAAACTTGGCATGGTATGATCCTGATTCGAAGAAGCTCATGCACTCAGCGGTTGGGGATTGTGCAGTGTTGATAAAGCTGGACAAGAATAGTGAAAGGAAGAGAGAAAAGGGAAAAGGATGGGCATATGTTCTGATGGGGATGTACGATGACATATATGATGAGGACAGAAGTCGCCTGGAAAATGATCCCTGTAGTTATGAATTCTATGAGATGAGCAGTGCCGGTGGGGAGGATTTTTATTGGATGGTTACCAAATTTTACAAAGTTAATCGTGTGCCTGGGTTTAGGATTTGTGCCTATGATGAGTGTGATAGTCTAGGGGAAGTGAATGACGACGACGATGAATCAAATGATGATGACAGTGAGCCAATTGGGTGATAGAAGAGTTTGCTTTTTCCCACCATTGTGTTGTTGTGGGTTTTTTCAGCAAACTAGATAGCTGTGTGATTTTTGTAAACATAAAGGAGAGACTACTGAGATTCTGGTGAATTACTGGATTATTACTGGAATATTACTGGAATAATACTGGTACATTACTGGAACATTACTGGAATATTGCTGCTCATGAAGCTACACCAAGAAGACATTAGATTACTGTCAGAGTTCTGATTACTGTCAAAATGACAGTAATATTACTGTGGTGACCGAGGAGTAGGAGTCACAGTAACGTGACATCACCTAGATCCTACCTAGATGAGGGAAAAATACTGGTTCTGGTACGGAGTACCGAATTCTGGTCAGTAACCAGTAACTAGTTCTGATTACTGACCCTTGGACCAGAATCTAAAAATCGGAATTTGAAACTTAGTCCAAATCTGCCAATCCCGGGATGATTGGCCAGACATACTTGCGGGGAGATTGGGGTCAATGGCTCCCCTGCTTCCGCCTGCGGTGGCGCAAGCCGTGCCTTCCTTGGGGTAAACTTTCATGAAGTATACCGCCCAAAGGAGGTGGATCAACATGGCATCTTCAGGAATGAAATCCTGAATCAGTTGCCATGCTGACAATGCAACGGGGGCAGAGACACCAAAGTATTCACGGAAGAGTTGGTCTTCCGTTGCTTCCACCGCAAGGGGGTCGCCAGTCCTGTTTTGGAGATTCTTGGCGATGATGTAGATGTCCCTCTTGCTAGGAGGGCTCTCACGGGCTCGCTTCGATGATGGCGGCTCCCCATCAGAACGGGGAAGAAGGGGAGGAGGTTCGTCAGTGGCACAATGGGTACTGAAGGTATCTCTGGTGCTGCGACCAGTGTTTGAGCTGCGGTTGCTCCTGGTGGCGTTCATTGTTGATTGGGCAGTGGCAAAGATCAGAACAAATGAAGCGGAAAAGAGCGAGGCAGTGAAGTTGACTGTTGATGTACCCTTAATGAGATCAAAATGGATTTTCAGTGAGTAGAGTAGTAGTGTATCTATCTTTTTGTGAAACGGACTACATACTTCTTTAAAGACATCTTTTTTAAAGTAGTCCTATCATGCATAAGTAGTCCATTTAGTGGACTTTTGTGTGAATAGACGTCTTTTCAAAAGACGTCTGTTTTTGTTAAAATCGTCCTGTCGATGTAGGAATTAATTTAATTTCTACGCTAATATTTGAAAGACGTCTTTTGATACCATTTAGAGCTGAAAAGACGTCTTTCGAGAAAACCTATGTCATTTGAAAAGCTGTCTTTTTTTGAAAGATGTCTTCTTTCTTGAAAGACGTCCAATTAGGCTGTCTTTCTAAGAAAAGACGTCAGTTTCAGGAAACATGCTGGGCATTCGTGCCACGACATCAAATGACATGAAAGACACATAACAGTTTCACTCACACCATGATGATTTGGCGGCCACTCATAATTTGACACCATGCCACCTCTGAAGGGCACAACCTCAAATCCTACATGCTACTGGAAGAAAGCCAACAACACTAAGCTACACGAACTCATCAAATCGGGGGCCATCAAGCCAGATGACTGCAGTCCAGCCGCTTTCATCAGGCTACACGAAGAGTGGCCGTGGAAGAATTTCAAGTCATTCAAGACTTTAATTCGCGGCAAGCTCGAGAAGTTCTCCACTGAGCAGGCAATCAACAGCGCCCAAAAAGTCAAGGCTAGGAATAAGGGAGAGTCAGGTTGATTGTTGTTTCTTGTTGTTGGTACGTTCTGGCATCTTCTTTTCTCTTCTTGGAACTCGAAGTATTGTCAGATGATGAACATACAACGAAACCGAAGCCGATAGCGAATCCCTAGGATTGCAAGACACCGATATCAACAACGATGAACTAGCTGATCTTGAAAGAGAAGCTGAAGCTGAAGCTGAAGCTGCCACCATGCCACCAAAGACTCACAAGTCCACAAGAAGCCTACTTGCCCTGAAGTCGAGGAAATCGACGTCAGTCTCAAGAAGGTCAAGCACTATGACTTGTCTTACCGTTTCCCTATGCAGTTGTACACTGCACAGGATGGTACGAAGAGAATCATGTACCTGAGCTTTCAGGTCATGAATCTTCCTAAGTCCTTCCTGAGGATGGCCAAGGTGCTGCCAGGTGGTATGAGGTTTGGCCTTTTGATGGGCTCTCCCAAGTGGTTCTTTGAAGAGGGCTTTCTCGTAAGTGCCCTTGGTGCCAACTGGAACGAGGATAATGCTCGGGTTCAATCCCACAATGCATCAGTTGTGCAGCCCATTCGCAGGTCGGCATCAGGCATTGAGCGTTTTCTCCCTGGTGACTTACAGGTCATCGATCTTCCCTTCAAGTGCATTGAGGGAGAACACCCTCCACATTGGGGTGATTGGCGCACTTGTGACATTGAAGATATTGTCCAAGCTAATCCCGGGGGCCGATGTATATCACATCCAGTTCTAGAAAACTGTGTCGTTCCTTCTTGTGAGTCAGCATGACCACCTCGAGAGGCTTGAACCTCAGACTAACAATGTCTTTGGATTTGCAGATGGAGAAGCGCCTTAGGCTTAATTATTATTTGCTCAGTGAAAATTGCTTATTTACTCCTAGCATGATATTGAAGTAGTGGTGCTACCACTATTATAGAGAATAAAAGTCAAAATCTTACTTACTTATTATTAAGGCTTTAATTCTATCTTTCTATTTTTATGGCCTATTTCCCTCAGCTTTGATGACCAGCACACTTCCTTCTTTCTGTTTCTGAGGACATCATCATGACTAGTTCAGATACTAATTCGATCTTGAGTAAGCATATTATGAAGTCCAGATCTGGACTAGTGTTCCAATTGGTGTCAAGAAATAGAAACATATAAGTATCCTCCACTAGTTTAATTACATCTCAGGAAAGGTATGTTGCCCTTTCCCACCTTTTTGGTACCCCATTGGCACCATAGCTGTATGAGTGGATCATGTGAGGTGACTTCCAATGACATAGAAGGTTTCTTGGCTGCAACAGGGTCCCAATGTGAGCAAAATATATAGGTATGTTGCTCCAGGACAGGAAGATCAAGTTGTGTTGAGATTAGATTTGTTCAATTTGGTTAACATAGAAAATGCCATGTATGTCACAAATTTTCTCCAGTGCCAGTGGTTCCTACTATCTTATGTTTACATTCAATGTCATGCGTCAAACATTGACAGACACAAATATGCCATTGATTCCCTTAATCCATTAATTTCTGTGAGCATCGTTTTAAGGATGACACATCAATATTACATAAAGTGAAGGCACATTTTCTGGGAAAAACAGGCAAAGAGTAGCTTTTTTGAAATGAAAGAAGCATTTCTGGGCATTAGTTGAGTGGGACATAATGTTGAAGCCGCTAAATTGAAAAATTCTAAAAATATTCCTCTCTCTGCATAGGATGAGTTCGAATATTTGTAAATTCCCAGTCTCTCAAAAACTCATTTTTGATGCTGAGACATTCTATACCCCACCAGTGCCACCAAGTGTCCAATTTTTCTATTGACTGCCATATAGCTTTCATTGGTAGTTTTGAGGGAAATCAGTCATTTTTTGGAGAATTTGTAGCAAAAATAATCATAGAGAAAAGGGTGAAATCAAATGCAAAAGGTTTCTAACTATAACGATTCTTGACTATTTTGAAGAAGATAAGTTCTTTCAGTCTTCAACTTTCATCAACCATTGTGATCTGTTGTAAGCAGTCTCAATGAAAGTTGACAATGTCTCCTAACAGTTGCCAACTGCTGACAACACAAAACAAACCTTGACACATCTCACAGCAGTTGATAAAAGTTTGAACATTTTCAGAATCCAACATTCCTAAACATCATCGAGACCTACAGAAGGTTGAAAAGTCTTTCTTAAATTCCATTGTCAAAAAATATTGTTGCCAGATCTTTCTGATGATGTGTGACTTATGATTAAGAGTGTTTTGTTCATGAAAACATATGTATTTTCATTGGAATTTTTAGATAGATTTAAGAAACTAATTTTCAATATTGTCCACCAAACATGTTTCAAAAGTTATGTATGTAGATTTTACAAAGCTCTACAACTTCTTGAATATACTTTTACTTGTTAGGTCTTGCATACAGATTATGAGTTGATTTCATGTGGCTTGTTTGATCCAATGTAGGTGGGTAAAGATTTGTTTCTTTCGTCTGTTGTGTTGGCAAAATTATTTGATCCTCAATCTTTATATACTTAAAAGTCGACTTGGCAAATACCAAGAATCATTATTATGTTAACCTCCACTATTTACTTACACAGTGAAAGTAGTTCTTTAAAACTTTCTAGGTTTCTTCATGGGCAAGGGTCCAGAATGAATCAAATATTGAAAGAGCAAGTATGGAGATGGACAGATGATCTAACATCCTTGTCCCCAAGTCATGCAGCATAGCATGCAAATTCTACACATCAAATCATCACCACCAGGAAATTTTCCTGTAATAAACATGCAGCATGGTAGTATTTTCCTTGAGATGCCTTGTAGTATGGCATCGGTTATTATTCTGTTCTGCTACACTGAATTACACATTTCTATCACATTGTCTACAAGGTGATACACTCTTGGTTGTTTGGATTACTATCAGTGACCAGATCTGCTCCAGAGTGCTCATCCACCCGATTTGAATGAGTCATTGCCTTCAGGGAACACAGTTTTTGACAAAATGGCAAGCAACATCACTTCACAAAAGGCGTAAACATAGGAGACTTGCCTTATCCTTTCTCCTGCAGTTAGTCAACTTGTTGTCCAACAACAAAGAGTGTAGAATTTGAGGTATAATTCATGGTTCAGCGGAGGATCACACTATTTTCAAGCAGTTTTCTTTTGCATGAGCAACAGTATTGATCCCTCAATTCCATTGCTCTGAAGACCCTTCAAGACATAGGTCAAAATGAATCAAATATTGAAAGAGCAAGTATGGAGATAGACAGATGATCTGACATCCTTGTCCCCAAGTCATGCAGCATAGCATGTACATTCTATATATCAAATCATCACCACTAGGAAATTTTCCTGTAATAAACGTGCAACATGGTAGCATTTTCCTTGGGATGCCTTTTAGTATGGCATCGGTTATTATTCTGTTCTGCTACACTGAATTACACATTTCTATCACATTGTCTACAAGGTGATACACTCTTGGTTGTTTGGGTTATTATCAGCGACCAGATCTGCTCCAGAGTGCTCATCCACCCATTTTGAATGAGCCATTGCCTTCAGGCAACACAGTTTTTTGACAAAATGGCAAGCAACATCACTTCACAAAAAGTCGTAAACATAGGAGACTTGCCTTATCCTTACTCCTGCAGTTAGTCAACTTGTTGTCCAACAACAAAGAGTGTAGAATTTGAGGGATAATTCATGATTCAGCGAAGGATCACACTATTTTCTAGCAGTTTTCTTTTGCATGAGCAACAGTATTGATACCTCAATTGCATTGCTCTGAAGGCCCTTCAAGACATTGACATAGGCCAAGAACCTACCTTAATTAGTACCCTTAGGTACCAATTCGAAAACTCCCAAGGAAGGACTCATCCTAACCCCCCAAGCGAGGAAGGATCTGACAAGGACAAAGATCCATATCTTTGAATCTAAGTGACAGGAGAACACCCCTGGAGAGAACTCCCTCAAGAGAAGGGTATAAACATACCAGGGATGTGTAGAGACCTACACAAAATCCCATTGTTTTGTTTTAGGATGAAAGGGATTGCATTACCTTTCCATCCTCATTTGTTCATTGTAATCCATAACCGATAAGCTCACAATTTATCAACACCAACAAGTTGTACCACGTTTACCTACAATGTTTGTACTTAATATTTTTTATCTCCAAATGGCTTAGGTCACTATCTATTGATAACCGTTTCCGTGACCTTCTCACGTGAAAAGCCACCAATTTTTTTCCCTCCACTCCGTTACTTGTTACTCCATTTCGTAAGCAGACCCTTGGTTAGCTGCATAATCACAAGAGTTTGCAAAGCGCAACTACGTCAGGTAAGCAAAGAGAACTCACGCACATCAGCGGTACACCTAGAAGCTATTTTAAACCCTACTTATACCTACACGCCTAGGTGATGCACTCACGAGATTGAGCACCTCTAAGGCAGTTCCTGATGGACTTAAAAGCCAGGAGTGCGAGAGGAACCCGGGGCGGAGTAAACCGCCCATTCCATACATATCCGAAATGGATGTGATTTAGGAAGCGTTGGCAGTAGATACTACCGCCAATACCATGAAGCTCACCCTGCCTGGCAAGGTAGAGTTGAGAGTGTCCGTGTGGTCACACAGGACTCCTGAGTAATTCTTGATGCATGTCCAGGCAGCACTTGATGCCGTGAGGCAGAAAGGCCTAGACACTGCATACAATAAAGTCTGTAAGGACAAGAAGGATTGCATTAAGAAGCTGCAAAAGGCTGAAGAAGCTTTCAAGAAGTACTTGGGATCGGATGCGAATCCATCCAAAGAAAAAGCTTATGAAAAGGCTCTAAAAGCCGCCAAGAAGGCTAGCGAGGTAGTTAAGCCCATTATCAGCCAAGTGTTCAGTCTCTACTCCAACCTACTCATGGAGGAAGCGAGGTGCCCCTGGAAGAAGTTCGTGAGTGAACAGATTGACTGTGCACCCTGGACAGATATTTATGGGGAAGAACATCCCGAGTAGCGTGAGCAGTCCTGGGGGTCATTCATGGAGTGCGTTAACTTCCATCAATTCACAGTGTTCCGTAATGACGCTGCAGAGACCCAGCGTTTCTACATCAGTAACAGGTTGAAGAAGCTCAACAGGGTTCCGATTTGCCAATTCATCAGCCACATCCGGCAGCTGAACGGCTATTTGGATCTATTGCCCTTGTTTGCATTACTCCAACCGTGCCACCAAGCTCACTACTGCGGTGGAGCCATTTGATGATGCGGACCTAGCGAGTCATATTCTATGCATGGTCCCAAGGAACTGGCAAGACCAATACAAACTCAGTGGGGCATCGGTACCCCAGAGCGTTCGGAAGCTTCTAGAAGCACTAGAACGCATTGAGAAAGCCTATCTGACCGACAAGGATCGTGATGGGCATAAGAGTTCTGCAAAGTCCGGAGACTCCTCCAAGAAGAAGATGGTTTTGTTTAATGATAGAATCCCAAAGAAACATGCCACAAATGCGAAGCACTGCACTTTATGCAAAAAACATGGGCGCGTGCACACAACACATAATATACAGGAGGGCCGCAAGTATGAGAAGGATGAAGGAAAGGACTTTGCAGGGAGAAAGCCCTGTGGGCCTTCTTGTGGTCCTGAGGCTTCTCATTGCAACAATAGTGCATATGCGCAGCTTTCTGAGAAGCTTGAGAAGCTTGACAAATCTAACAAGAAACTCAAGCGTTTGCAGAAGAAATGCAAGTGCCACCACGAAAGTGACAGCGATGACCACGAAAGTGACAGCGATGACTCCGATTCATCCTGAAAGGATGGGTACGGTAGTACTGGGGAATTAAATACATGTCGTAAGAAACTAAAAAGTATTAAACGAACAAGTTATGCTTACTCCAGTCCAAGTAAAACTACCAATAACTCGTATTCAATAAATAATTTGAATAATGAATTAAATACCAAGCTTATACGAGAGTTAAAAAATCTTAATAAGACCTCGGAACATTCGAAATTAAATAACCAAATTGTTTATGATACCATGCTAACACAAGATCAAAAAAATCTTGCATCAAAAATTGAAAGTAATACACAGAGTAAGATAATTGCCGAACTGTTGGACCCCAAAATGTCGGGTGCCTTTCTCAATAGTGCGACCACTTCCTCCACAAGTCAAAAGAAGGAAGGGTCACTGCTGTAGTTGCCAAAGCAAGGTACCAGTTAGCAACTGAAAATCAATCTCACTAGACACCCGAACACTCTGGGAGAAGTTGCAATAGTGACAAAGTCCTTAAGATCCTACTTGATAGTGGGTCTTATGGGGACTTGATGTTCCATGAAAAGGGAACATCCATGCATTTCCCCTACTTGACTAGGCAGGTGCCAACTTCTTGGCACACGTCGAATGGGGACTTCCTCACCAAAGGAAGAAGTGAAGTCAACATTAAGTTTTTTGATTACTCAACCAGCAAGGACTATCTGGTAACACCAATGTTGTAGAGTATAATAAGAAAAAGACGCCTAAGCCAATGTATGACCTCATTCTTGGTTGTAATACCACGAAAGAGTTAGGAATTGTTCTAGATTTTTGAACAAAAGAGATAACAATTGATGACATCATTTTGCCAATGAGAGACATCAATAGTCTGACAAAGTCAAAAATTGAAAAAGCCTGGGCTGTGAACAACAGTTTGGCACAAGAACCAAGTAGTACGCAGGAAGCGACACAGAGAGTGGTTCATATCCTAGATGCTAAATATGAAAAAGCAGATATCCAATCAGTTGTTAGCACCACCTGTACTCACCTTAGTCTCCAAGACCAAAATAAGTTACTAGAGTTACTCACAGAATATGAGGATTTATTTGATGGAACACTAGGTGATTGGAACACAAAACCCGTCTCCCTAGAACTAAAGGAAGGCGCTACGCCATACCATGGCCGGCCATTCCAAGTACCAAAAATACACAAAGAGACCATAATCAAAGAATTAAATAGGCTCTGTGAACTTGGGGTATGGAGTTTCAGCCTGCATCAGAATGGGCATCACCCACATTCATAATACAAAAAAGACAACACTGTACGCTTTATCTCTGATTTTTGGGAAGTAAATAAATGGCTATTTAGGAAACCGTTTCCATTACCTAAAATCAGTACAGTTTTGCAAGAGTTATAAGGTTTCACTTTTGCCACAGCCCTTGATTTAAACATGGGTTGCTACAACATAAGATTGGATCCTGATGCATCCAAAATCTGCACCATCATTTTCCCTTGGGGAAAGTACTCTTATCTTAGATTACCAATGGGTATTGCAGGTTCTCCCGACATCTTTCAGACAAAGATGTCAGAGCTAATAGTAGCCTTAGAGTTCATAAGAACTTATCTGGATGATTTGCTTTGCATCACCAGGGCAAGTCTGGATGACCACCTAGATCATTTAAGGTTGGCGCTCGCCAGACTGCAAGACGCGGGCTTGAGAGTCAATGCCCCAAAATCAAAGTTTTGCGCTATTGAGACAGAATATTTTGGTTATATACTAACCAGGACTGGCATAAAGCCACAACCAAACAAAGTGCAAGCAATACTTGCAATTACATTGCCAAAACTAGTCAAAGAACTCCATAGGTTTCTGGGCATGGTCCAGTACTATAGAGATCTTTGGGCAAGACGTAGCAAAACGCTTGCCCCGCTTGCCTCTTTAGTAGGACAGTGTGGTCATACCAACGTCACCGAAGCCAAGAAAACCAAAAAGAGACCTTGGTATTGGGATTAGGTACATCAAATAGCATTTGATAATGTAAAAACTGCTATCGCAAAAGATGTAGTTTTAGCCTACCCTGATTTTTCAAAAGAAATGAAATATACACTGATGCCTCGTCTAAGCAACTAGGGTCAGTGATTACTCAAGGTAATCGGCCTCTTATGTTTTTCAGCAGAAGACTGTCTGTAACACAACAAAAATACAGTGCGACTGAAATTGAACGACTGGCCGTAGTGGAGACACTAAAAGAGTTCAAAGGCATACTGTGGGGAAAACAAATAAAGGTCTATACAGACCATAAAAATTAATCCAAGATACCCTTGGAATAACCTCTGACCGAATCTATTGGTGGAGATTATTACTTGAAGAGTATGGTCCCAAAATCGTGCACATAAAAGGCATCCATAACACTGTTGCAGACCCTACCTCTAGGTTAGACTCAGGTCCAACCCAAGATGACAACACTAATTGGATGACGTTCATGAAATGCTGGTGTCATTACACCAAACGTGCATTAAGTGCCAACGACGCTAATGATCACTAAGAAAGTATTAATCTGGTGTTTGCTAATCGCAGCGACGAAGATGTAATTTACCACTTAACAGTGAAGGAAATTGCACAAGCCCATACGACAGATGCAGCTTTGAAGAAACTTAGTAAACATGATAAGTATTCCACTCAATTAGTAGAGAATACACAATTATTATGTTAGGATGGCAAGATGGTCATCCCCCAAACCCTTCAAAATGGAGCAGTTAGCTGGTATCAGTATCACCACTACTTGCAGCATCCTGGGCATACACATCTTGAAGAGATGTTACACGCTGCAATCTATTGGAAAGGTATGAGATGAACCATCCAATCACATGTCAAAAATTGTCATAAATGTCAAGTCAACAAACAACACAAGCACAAGTACAGGAAGCTCCCTGCTAAGCTTTTCATCACAAACCCTTGGAAGGTATTATGTGTGGACCTTATTGGACCATACACCCTCAAAGGTAAAGATGGGACAGAAATTGACTTTATGTGTCTTACTATGATCGATCCAGCTTCTAGATGGTTTGAAATAGTGGAACTGCCGGTAACCACAGATGCGGTTCCTCCCAAGGATAACAAGGGGCAAAAGAGCACTAAGACTCATACCAATCCTTTTGACAAATCATCTGCAATGATAAGTAACTTAGTGAATAAGACCTGGTTTAGCTGTTATCCACGTTGTCAATACATTATCTATAACAATGGAAGCGAATTCAAACTTCACTTTGAAGCCCTTTGTGAATCATATGGGATCAAGAGTAAGTCAACCAGTGTCAAGAACCCACAAGCGAATGCTATACTGGAGCGGGTGCATCAAGTAATTACTGCAATGCTCCGCACTACTGCACTAGATATGGCCAATACAGTAGTTGCCAGTGACATAGATACGTTCCTAACCAATGCAGCATGGGCCATTGGCTCAACTTACCACACACTACTAAAAGCCTCCCCCGGAGGAGCAATATTTGGCAGGGACATGTTGTTCAATGTTCCCATCCTTGCTGACTGGAATAAAATAGGAGAACATAGGCAGAACGAAACAGACCTCAACATGATGCGGGAAAATCTCTCACGCCGTGATTGGGATTATAAAATTGGTTATCAATTACTTCTTAGGAAAGACGGTATCCTCCGCAAGTCAGAGAGTCGGTATGAAAGTGATCCTTGGACTATCACAACAATTCATACAAATGGGACAATCAGGGTTCAACGCGGAACAAAATCTGAAAGATTAAATATCAGAAGAGTCACACCTTTTTTAACCAGCAGACTTTACAAGTATTAAGCATGTTACTTTTTATGTGTCATCTCCCTTTTCTATACAAAACACTTACGCTTTAACACACTGTCACAGAATTTTTAGTTCGTACATAAAGAGACATGGGCAAGAATTTTTCCCATGCAGGTTTTTTTCCGCTCTTTTTATCACTCTGATTCTCCATTTGTGGGGAAGAGTGACATAGGCCAAGAACCTACCTTAATTAGTACCCTTAGGTACCAATTCGAAAACTCCCAAGGAAGGACTCATCCTAACCTCCCAAGTGAGGAAGGATCCTGACAAGGACAAAGATCCATATCTTTGGATCTAAGTGACAGGAGAGCACCTCTGGAGAGAACACCCTCAAGAGAAGGGTATAAACATACCAGGATGGTGTAGAAACCTACACAAAATCCCATTGCTTTGTTTTAGGATGAAAGGGATTGCATTACCTTTCCATCCTCATTTGTTCATTGTAATCCATTATCAATAAGCTCACAATTTCTCGACATCAACTAAGTTGTACCACGTTTACCTACAATGTTTGTACTTAATATTTTTTATCTCCAAACGGCTTAGGTCAGACATAGGTCAAAAATCATTGTTTTGTTAAGCTATAATATGAACTTAAAAATTGAAAGTGGTCTCATCAGACTTTGTGTTTTGTGTAATGGACACGTTTCTGGGATGAGTCCTGAACAGAGATAGTATCCAGATCAACTTGTTCGCTTTTTCAATTGTAGGGAACGAAAAACTAAATGGAATTTTAAACAAAACTTTTGAAATGATGGGATTCCTTGTGATTTCTGGGTTACCCAATTTCTTGAGAAATTTTACTGTTAGACAAAATCCTAAAATATTGTTTACTTACACTTCTTAATCATGATACACTTTTATTGAGGATCTGTGTACAGAGCAAACAGAACAAAATAATCATGACCCCAAGTAATTGCGCATACCATATACCATTATGTATTCAACGTCAATGTATTACATATTTATATGCATCCTTCATATTGCACTAAAAGTTGCTTTCACTCTTATGTTTCGCTTGCATGTTTTTTTGGTAGAAGTAGAACTGCCATGAAAGTTGCAATGCCACAATGTTTTGCTTGTGGTATCACTATGTTTGTTTTATTGTTCCCATACACAAGTCATTGCCCAGTGATTAAAAGTAGATTACAATTTAAGAGACTGTTCTAGAAGGTGACAGTAGCCTCACATGCCCCTACATACATTTTCTGGCACAATTTTATATATACAGGAGGCTTTTTGATGACCGCAAACTGTTGTGTATTTGACGCAAAGATTGCAAGGACCTGGAACTGTTGTGCTGGAGTAACACTTGCAAGATAGTCCCAAAGGGTTTTGCAATCTTGGCTGGGTCTTGGGGGTTGGAAAAGACCACACCAGTGGCCAAAGATATCTGACAAATAGTGATTTAAACTCAATTCCGACTTGTAGTACACACTTTCCTTCCAAATCAGATCTGAGATATTTGAAGATATCTCTTGTGTAATTCACAGACACCTTGTTAGAATACAAAAGTGACTGTTTTGTGTCCAGTGTTACATAAATAAACTATGGTTTTGTGTCCAGATTGCGAGTTAAGTGGTCCTTTGATGATATGACAAACTTACTTATTCGAGCAATGAATGAAGGAAAAATTTTGCATTTTTGCATTATGCTTATTATTTGATGATTGATTGAGTTTGTATGCTTCCTATCTTGGAAAATGCATTGCTGGGGGGGCATTTATTATTATTTTGCTCTAGACCAGAATCTACATCCTATTGATTAAACTGCTCTTCTTGATATCCCAACTACCACAGAGGTGGTGCAATTATTGCACCACCTCTGTAGAACCCCAGTATATTTCTACTTGTTTTCAAGGTGGTGCAATTATTGCACCACCTTGTTGGCCTATTCCAATGTACAAACGCGTAGAAATGTCGTTGGCATTTCGGCCTGAAAAAGCTTTATCTCCAAGGGGGATGTTGTGAAGCTGCTCGAGCTATAAAGAAAATGTTGAGAAAATAACAAGAACGAAAAACAATGACATTCTGAATTTATTAGAATAAATGTTAGAATAATTCAAAATTATTGAAAAAATGTATAGTAACAGATTTTCTGTTCAGAATAATCCTGAAACTAAGTTTCTCACAAATTTGTCTGTTGCTCTACTGTCTACATGCATCGGAATAGTACTAGATGAGGTGGTGCAATAATTTCACCACAATAAAAGAGCGGATTAGCACGAAATTTGTGGTGCAATTATTGCACCACCTCTGGTAGTTGGGATATCCCTACTCTTTTTGTTCGCTGCAATGGTTGCACCATAACTAGCTTCCTCCATGACAACCCTTATGGTGCAATTAATTGCACCATAAGACTACGATTCCTACGTTACTCGCGTAGAAATTCAAATAATCACATTTGGCATTAACAGGTAAATGAGGCTTGGCATCATTCCACCTGGAACATATGCCTATTTTATTATACATTTTCTCCCTACTCTTTTCTGCGGTGCAACTATTGCACCGCAGAAAAGAGTAGGGATATGGGAGTGTTCAGCTTCAAAAATAGGTAGTTGACATATATCGTAGCACGTGTAAAGCACCCTGGAACAAAACGAATGCATGACACCGGCCAGAGACAACTTCAGCTCTACTCTTAGCCTTTTTGCTTTCAAGAAATTTTAGTTGTTACTGAACCACTTCCTTTTACTTCGTGCACTGGCAGAGTCTGCCTCAAAAGCTGTTGCGCGCAAGCAGGGCTAGTTTCTTGAATTCTGATTCTGTTCACTATCAATCTTCTTCTGCTTTGAATTTTCAATATTTTGTTTCCTTCTTTTCCTTTTCCTTTTGTCGTAAACAGGTGTTGTGTCTATGTCATCTCTTTTCTTTTTTTGCCCTCCACCTTTACTTGACTGTCGCTTCAATTGCAACATCCACTCAGGTACATCACATCCACTAAGCCGCATTACATTTGCGATTGTTCTCAAGTTATCAAAATCTGACTCAGTGAAATATGTGATGGCTCTCCCTTCGCGATTCGCGCGGCCTGTTCGACCAATACGGTGGACATAGGTGACACCGTCCAATGGTAAATCATAATTTATCACCAAGTTCACTGCCTTGAAGTCAACACCACGCGCCACAAGATCGGTGCAAATCAGCACCCACGTATCTCCCCTACATCACAGTGCCAAAGTCATTAGTATAGTACATCGTATGCAGTTGAAGATCTCCGCGAAGAGAAAACACGAATCGAACTTACCTTCGAAACTTTGCAACGCTTGCTTCACGAGCACCAGGTGACCTTCCGGCATGAATGACATCAACACGTATTCCATCATACAACAACTCACTAAACAAAGCCTGTGCACGTTCCTTGCTTTGCAAAAAGATTAACACAGGTGGAGTAATTCCCTCAGCGACTAGTTGGCGAATGGCAAGCAGCTTGCCATCCTCTCGTCCTACGAATTTCAATTCCTGCTTTATGTGTTCACTGGCTCCGCCTGCGGCAGAATTGCCCCCGATCCTAGCATGGATACCGGTAGTAATATCGATGGGAGAACGAAGGATAGATTCAGATAAATGTCGCACTGAAGGACCCAAGGTAGCGGAAAACAGAGCCCGAGTTGCACTTGGCGGGAGATGTGCAAGAATAGAATCAATCTGTTGAAGAAAGGTACGCGATTGGAGCGATCCAGACTGTTTATCAGTATTAGAAGCCTTCCCATCACTTCCCTCTCGTTCATCCAAAGCAACGGGGGTTGTATTGCTTTCTCTCTTCCCGTCACTTGCATCCAACAGCCTATCAGCTTCGTCCAAGACGATTAAACGCACTCCATTCAGCCTCATTCCACGCTCAATGCATTCAACCAAACGCATGGGTGTACTGACAAGGCAGTCCAAGCCAGACTTGCCACCGAGTTGATTTTGAATCGCCAACCCCGCATTCGACTTGCTTAGTAACGCGCAAAAGAATTTATTTGGTATGTTGGATGTGAGTCGAAGAACCTCACGATAAATTTGTGAAGAAAGTTCACGTGACGGGGCGAGAAGCACCGTGCGAACCGATCCCTGTAAATTGTTCTCTTCACTGCGTGGTTCGTCTTTCTTCTTTTTCTTCTTCCCCCGTTTCGTTTTATCACCGGAAGCGACCGACACCTGAAAGTCGTGCTGTCCGTAGAAGATCTCCTCCGGGCATTTGGCGAGCATGATTGCAGGCAAGACGAAAGCACCCGTCTTTCCCGACCCAGTGGGCGCGCACCCCATAACATCTCGTAAATCCATCAATGAGGGAATAGCTTGCATTTGGATGGGGGTGGGCTCTCTCCATTTTCCGTTTTCTATATTGCGAAGGATTGTTTGGTGAATTTGAGAAAAGATACGGTGTGTCTCATTCTGGAAGAATGGGTGTCAGGCGACGGTGTGAATGATGCGAACAACAGTCAAGGCCGCCAACGATTGAGATGGCAACAACAATTCTGACAAAACACAATAAAACGCACCTCGACAGGATCCCTCCTCCTGAACCTATAGAACCACCCCACCATTTGGGACATGTCCAATCCCTAAAGGAAGAAATCGGATCAGGCACCGCTTCGTCGTGTTTATTGTCACTCGATAACTTGATACCCACACGACGTCGAAAGGCAGATACTTCCTCCCTGTGAATGAGTTCCAACTTCTCCGCCGAATGTTGCTTCGGTCCCCTATTCTTCTTGGCGGTGCTTTGATTCCCTTCGTCTCCGCTGACGTCGGCGTGGTCCGCTTCGTTTGGAGTCGTTTCTTGGTCGTGACGAGGAATAGTTTTGGTAATGCTGGCGGGAGGGCGGACCACGGGCTTGCTTTTGCGCTTGGACTTGTCGATCCTTGCGGAGGACGATAGCATGTTGAATAGGTCTTCCATCGTTCAAGAGGGGTTGTCGCGAGGGCGGGAGGAGAGGAATGTCAATGTAGAGATGGATCTAGGGATTGTGGGGACCTCTGGTCAACGTTATGGTCATGATGTTTGTGGTGGTGACCGATACTTTTTAGTGGTCGTGGCATGCATGACAGGGCGTGTTTGGGGATAAGATTACCTTTAATGTCATTGGAACACTAAATACATTTATATTACAAATATCGTCTGTCAAAGGTAAGATTATCAGTATCCAGTGGTGTCATGTTCGAATATATTGCAGTGACAATTATTTTAGATATGGTAGTTTATTGGCATCATGCGGCATCATGCGGCATCATGCCCAAGTGAACGCCTTCACAAATAAGAATATTGCCCGTCTCTCATTGCCCAACTTCCTACAAACCATCATAGTAAGAGCCCGCATCGTCCAACTCGCCACCAGCACACCAATGCTACCACATGGCCTTCTTCTCGCTTTCGTCGTGCAGTGGCAAGATCTCGAACACGCCCTGTCATCCTCGCACCAACACGAAAACCCATCAAAAGTCATCGACTCGGCCCTCGATCCGGCCAAACCATCCTACTCCACAACAAGGCCAACACTCTTCCGAGAGCGTCATGGATGGTGCCCGTATTCTGAAAGGGTTTGGCTGACACTCGAACATTTCAATGTTCACTACGATACAGTGAAAATTGACAACACGGGGCCAGGTTCGCGGCCATCCTACTTTTCTGGTCAGACACCTCAAATGAGATGGGCCGATGGGAAGACTCAGGGCGAGAGCATGGATTTAGTCCGTGAAATATACAAAACGTATGGAGCGGCTGACGAAGGAGGAGATGAGTCAAAACTCGTTTGGGAAAAGTCGGAAATGTTCCGACGGATATTTCCATCCAAATCGAGGCCTTCCTCTCGAGCTGCATTTTTATTTGGATGGAATGGAGAACCACTTTGGAAAACAGAGTTCGAACGCGTCTTATCCCAGACAGACGAGTTACTGGGGGATAATGGTCCCTTCTTCTGCAGAGCGTCGTTTTCTCCCGCGGACATTTGTTGGGCGCCCTTCTTGGAAAGATATGCCGCACAGTTACCCTGTTTGCATGACGATTTGAATCCACGTGATCCCGTACGATACCCCAATTTAAATAAGTGGTTCGAGGCAATGGAGACGACAATACCTGCATATGCATGTAGAGTGAAAGGGAACGCATCAAGCTGGAGAAAAGTCCTCACAATGGCAGGCTATGGGAACAATGGAGTGCCGCCTGTAGTTTCCGAAAGAATGAACGATTTAAAGATCCTCGAAGGCCGACCTCAGACCGAAAAGGAACGAGTCAGAGATCAGGCGCTGTGGGATGAATACAGGTCTTCTAGGCCCTACTTGGCCCGGACTCCATCGGCAGAGGCAGGGAGTGTGTTGGTAAAAAATCGCAACGCCATTGTGATGGATACACTGAAGCAGTGCACTCGCAGCAATTCCAACTCTAAAAGTATCCTAACAGACGAGAAACAGTTAGATGAAGCAATGAGAGCACTCTCGACCATTCTTGTCTATGGGGCTGATGAAGATGGTATGTACGATGAACTCAATATCGCATCTAAGGAAGCGTACAACGTCGATGGAGTCTTAGATCTGGCGGCCTTTCTGGATGAAAGAATGTGTGTTCCTCGAGATATGGGTGCAATGAGTGCGGACGCAATAAAACGGGTTGCTACTGCAAAATAAATAGACCTTGTCTTAATGGAAAGTGCTGTTACTTATACACTTTAGAGCACATCTCATAAACATGAAACAAGCATTGAACTTTTCGCTCAATAGATTATATTTCACAGGGATCTCCTCGGAACAACATTGTGGGTCTCGACCCTTCACGCTGTACTGAATGACCTCTCGACAATCCATCACCCTGCGCAAGACTGCCATCCGTCGCACTCTTAGTCTGTCCACTTGGCGTCGACGAAACATCTAGACTCCATTCATCAGTGAGAATTGTATCATCAAGAGTTTCTTGAAAAAGGAGTTGCTCAATGTCGTCATCTGCCGAGAACACGTCCTCGACATAGGTCTCCATTGAATAACAGCAGCGACATAATTCACGTAATTGAAAGCTCTTGCGGTCCACTGAGTTAACAACGTCATTGCGAGAGCGTTCTCGGCTTACATCCGAAGTGAGGCAACTCGTGTCGCTCAGAGTAGATTTGTTTGGATTGTTCGCCATTTCAGTTTCTCTTAGCAGTTGGCCCAATGCTTTCAGCTTTTTACGGTAGCGAATCTGTCTATCCTCCTTAAATTTGTTGATTCTCGTTTCCTCGTTGTCATTTTCACTCTCTTCGCTTTTGGCCGCTTCATATTGTCGCTGAGGGATGGAAGGTGATGGAAGTTCAGTAGGTCCCACTTCGTTGGATTGCGCGAGCTTTTTTGATAGCTGCTGGAGTTTCGAGATGTAGTGACGTTGTTTCTTGGCCATCTTGAGTTCAACGGACACTTGAGATGCATCAATTTCGCTTGGAAATGTTGCGACCATATCTCGGTCTTTTGCATCGAAGCTTGTAAGAACACATGACAGGAAAGACATGGTATTCTCACTGAAAATGGTTTTGATGACGATATTTATATATGGTGAAGAGAGGTGAAGCAGTAGGGTTCTGTATTGTAGATTGTACTAGCGTTTTTTGTTCAGCAGTCATTTTTATTGCAATCGAAGAGGTTGGAAGAGATGATGTGATAAGGAATGAGCAGGTTGAATTTTAGTACCATATTGTATTGTACAGCACATGCCGTGCCTCTCTAGAGGCCCGTACAATAGTGCTCGTTGGACAGGGAGGGAAACTGAGATGTCTTGTTGAGAATTTGAAACTAAAATGCTGCGCCCAAACGAGAATCGAGGCATATATAATTTATCTTATGTAAAGGCCGGGATATGTTCGACGTGACACGGAGCTCCTAAATTAAAATGGAGGCAGTCCCGTACATGCCCCGTTCCAAATACCACAAACCTTTACAAACCTGAAGATCACATCAAAATGCACAAAGTCTCTAATTGGGCCAGCTTTCAGCAGTGTTTTAGCGCTCAACCTCATGCCAGCTCCAAGGTCCCTTTTATCTATGTGGAACATGTCCTGACACACTTGTCGGCTGGGGGGTGCCAAAGACATTTCTTCCTGACATTTCTCGCGACACGGAAGACATGTCTCGGAATGTCACCGCGACACTTCACGAAGACATTACTTCGTGGGGCGTCTAGAAGACACGTGAATGTCGTGACATATGACATGTCTTCGGCGATCTCTTTGTACTCTAGTGGAAATGCAATGTAAGATACTCAATGAAGATAATGTGATCTAAGATAATCAGTATTGACCTAGAGACAACAAAGAGATTACAATACAGTGTCACTACTCTCCCTCGTTACCCTCTTGTTCTACCTCCCTTCTAACTATTTCAATACCATCCGCTTGTGGAGTATCTGCAATCTGCATCCACAATTCATCCTCAATCATAAATGAGTCAACCTCGTCTTCAACACTCGTTGTCATAATATACCAACCACCATCAATACCGTTTCTCTTGCTAGATTTGTCTCCAAGTTGTTGTCCACAAAAGCGTACGTAATCTTCTCCACTGGGTCAAAAAATGCAAGCTCCTTATACTTCTCCAACAACCGAACCTCAGCAATTGCATCCTTATCCTTAATGCACTTCTTCTTCCAATCCTCTACCCAAGCTCTGAACACCCCACTGCAAACGAGATGTTAGCAAGAGTGTTAGTGAAAAACAATCTCTTGCTAGCAAATAGATGTATGGGTTGTACTGGCCTAATTTAGCACAATTTCACGCAAAATCATTTTTGTTAGTACTGGTCTCGATCATTTTTTCACACTTGCTAACAGTCTAAGTAACAACATCTGTTTTTGCTAGCATGTTTACTAACAAAGTAGGACATAACTACTCCTACTTCATTACTAACAGATTTACTCTCAAATAACCCCCCCCCCACCTCTGTGTAGCAGGATTACATTTGTAAAAAACATCATTACACTGTCTCTACATAATAATATTCTTGAACTTTAGTACGTTGGACTAAAAACAATCATGCTGGAGACAACAATTACATCATTATACAAAACCTGTTAGATTGATGCCATGGGAGGAAGGTTGGGGGGCGAGTGGGAGGATGATAGGTTAGGGGGCAGATAATTTCAATTAAATAGATGGGCACATAAAAAAGTCAAAAAGTCACCAGAGGAATGGTTAGCTTTCCTTCTTGTTTTTTTCCTGTTAGACTTTTGTGGCGCGGGGGTGGGTAGTGATTTGTTGTGTTTGTTATTCATAAAGGAGGGTAGTGAAGGAAGATTGCAGGCAAGGGATGTCGAGGTACAATGAAATAATTGGGCAAACAAAAAAGTCCAAAACTCATCATGGGAGTGGTCAATTGTCCTGCTTCTTTTCTGCCTGTCAAATTTCTTGGATGGGAGGACACAGCGTTAGAACATAGGGGGATAGTAATTCATCTAGGAGCGGGGGGGAGGTAGACTGCAGGTCGCATTGAGTTACAATTAAATAGATTGCAAATGAAATAATGCAAACGTCACCATGAGATTGGTCAATTGTCCTGCTTCTTTTTTGCCTGTTAATTTTTCCGTGGGAGGGAGCGGCAGGGTTGTAACTAATTGACAATTGGTGTGGAGGAAGTTCTCAGGTCAGAGGAGTTGAGTTTCATTAAAACATAGTTGAGCAGATAAAGGCCAAAACTCACCATAAGAGTAGTCAATTGTCCTTATTCTTTTTTTGACAGTTAGATATCTGCCACAAGAGTGCACAGTGTGGGGGCATCGGGTTTGTATTCACGTGTGAGGGGTGTGGAGAAAGAGTGCAGGTCAGGGGTGTCAAGTTCGAATTGATGAGTAGAGCACATATAAAATTGCAAATCTCACCACTAGAGTTGACAATTGCCCTGCTTCTTTTTTGGCTTTAATAGAAGCCATGGGAGGGCGTTGCGTGGGGCTGTGTAAGGCAGGGAGGGAGGGGTGGCAGAAGATGGGACAGCAGGGCTGTAGCTCTGAAAGGACGCAGCGACGGTCCTCTGTGGTTGATTAGATATGGGAGGGGTGTGGGGAGGAATGTCAGTGTCAGTACTGGCAACTTTCAAGTAAATAGTTGAAAATTAAAAAAAACAAAATGGGAGAACTCACCAACCAGGTGAGCAATGGACCTGACTCTGTTTTTGATAGCAGGGCTGTTGCCCTGGAAGGATGCAGCTACGGTCCTCTGTGGTTGATTAGATGTGGGAGGGATGTGGGGAGGAATGCCAGTATCAGCACTGACAACTTTCAATTAAATAGTTGAAAATAAAAAAAACAAAATGGGAGAACTCACCAACCAGGTGGGCAATGGACATGATTCTTTTTTTGACAGCAGGGCCGTTGCTCTGGAAGGGCGCGGCAACGGTCCTCTCTGGTTGATTAGATGTGGGAGGGGTGTGGGGGCGGAATGGCAGGGTAGGGCGACTTTCAATTAAGAGTTGAGATATAAAAAGACAAAATGGGAGAACTCACAACTGAGTGCTCAATGGTACTGAATCTTTTTTTGACGGCAGGGCTGTTGCCTCGAATGATGCGGCACGGTCATTTGCAATCAATTCTTTTGTGAGAGGTGTGGGGAGGAATGGCAGGGTCAGATGTGGCAACTTTCAATTAAATAGTAGACGCATGGCAAACATGGAAATAGGAGAACTTCCAAACCAGGTGAGCAATGGACCTGGTTCTTTTTTTGAAGGCAAGGCTGTCACTCTGGAGGAACGCGACAACGATTGTTGCTGTTTCATTACATGTGGGAGGAGCATGGGGAGGAATGGCAGGGCCAGGCGTGGCAAGTTTCAATTAAATGTTTTGTGAATAAAAAAATCAATACTCACCATAACACAACAACCAAGCTGTCTTTCGGAGGAGGGGCGTCAAGGACGCCTCGTTGCTGCGAGTGGTGGGAAGACAATGTGCCAACTCGCTGCTCAAAACTCGATAAACTCACAGAGATAGAAGGGGATGACGGTCCAGTCAAGCGGAAATACCATTGTCTTGTTTGTTGTGGGTCAATGCAAAAATGGGCGCGTGTGGCCATCTGCATGCTGATTCATGCTTCTCTTCACAAGTATGCATGTATCATGTATAATAGAGAGATGACAGACGGTCACGACATATGACTGAGCCCTGTAAATATTGACTAACTGGGCAGATGTTGCACGACATGAGCCGTGTAACCAAATTTTGGCGACAATGTCGTGTCGCAGTGACATGTCAGAGACATGTCGCAGACATTCTCTGCATAGCCTTTTATTCTGGTCCACAAAATATGTGAGCTGTGCAGTATTTGCGCTCCTATCTCACAGCCCCCATATTTGGGAGTAGAAGACTCACCCCATTTTGCTGCCTTCATCACTCTATTGGTGTTTGGTGTTGTCACAACTGCTGAAGATCCCTTGGCATGTCCTTGGCAGCAACAACTGACCATGTCACCCTCATCCGAAGACGATTTAAGCTCATTCAATGTTGCCCCCCATCTTCCCATCATCATGGTACCAGTTCACAACAAATCTAATACCCCCAGCTGTCACAGACATGGGTGTCACATTAAATCTGCATCCCATTCAGAATCCGATGTGACAGATGGTGTCATAGCACAGGATCCTCACACGAACATTCAAGATGGAGGAACAGCTTCTGTTGAAGTAACAAACTCAAAATAGAGAGACATCAAGAAAGTATGAATGGTTGAATGGGCTAGTAAGTTGACCATTAACAATGTCATACTCACCAACAACAATAGGCAAAAATGAAATTCCCAGGGGAGCATGGGTATTAGAAATGATGCTTAGATCTTTGATCTTCTCTTCAACAGATGAAAACTCTACTTCTAATGGCATATCATCTCTTTCTCTTATGATGAAGTTGTGGAGTCTTGCACAGGCAGTCAAAACAGCTGATACTGTATCTATTTGTTAGGCCAAAAGCTTGGTAATTTGTGATTGCTGACAATTGCAACAAAAACATTGTAATTCCTGGTCCACGAAAACTTTGTGCAGGATTTGCATTCTTGCTAGGAATACGTAGAACAATTCTTTGTCAACAGCCTTATTATAAATGAAAACTGAGAAACCATAGTGAGGTTGGTAGCATATTTTTACAAATTTTGGCGGCAAAATGCATCCAACTGTCGATCATCACAGTTGTATCAATCCCTACATAGCATCATATTTTTTGGTGATATTGCTCTTCGTGAGCTTGTGTGACATAAAAACAATTCCCTAGAAATTGCTATCTTGAGTAAATAGGCATATATTTGCGATTCCAGGAAATTGCAATAATGTAATCAGATAACACTATTACAATTTCTGAGCAATTGCATTTTCCAGAAATTTGCAATGGCTGAATTCTTTTGTCCTACTGTTTTGATACCAACCAGTCATGTCAAACTACTGAATTGATGCCAAACTGGGTGGTTTTGCAGAAATCCTGGGCTAAACCTCTGTTGACAAAGAATTGCAAAGTGGAAAAATGCAAATCCTGCGCAAAGTTTTCGTCGATCAGGAATTACAATGTTTTCGTTGCAATTGTTGGCAATTACACGTTACCAAGCTTTTGGCCTGAGATATGCCCCCTCCAACCTTGCAGCTTAAATTTTGGAACTTGTTCAAAAGTCTACCAAATGTCATTTTGACACAAATACAAAGATGGGACAAATATTAATTGATTGCATCCGGTGCTAGATTGCATTGGTCTGCACCAACAAACATAATCAGCATGTTTTTGCTCCACTTTTATGCAGCATCTACCAAACTAAAGAGACTGGGTGGTAGTGACTCAAAAATGTCCTTCAAGCCATTTGCCATTTGCCATTGGGTATGAAATATTGACCATTGTTGAACCAGGCAAACCCTCCCCAAAATACATGAACTTGAGATCAGGCTGAATGCAAGCCTGACAATTAATACTGTATGATTTGTAATGACCAGAATAGTATGCAACTTCCTGTTTAGTTGGCTTGTTAGTTCTCCAAAAAAAACCATCAAGGCAACCAACCCATCCCGCCTTTATTACATGTGTGCTCTTCTTCTTGATTGCATTGTAAATTTGATTGCATTTGCCGGTAGTGGCTGGCATTCTAATGTCCGACTCCGGGCTGAATTTACAGCATCCAAAAAAGAAGTGAATGCAGGTGAATGCCTTGTCAGTTGCATCACATGACATCCATATGATATTTCTCTATTCCTTGGGTCTTCCTCCACAAAGAATTTGTAATCCATTTTCTACCACATGCTCAACCAATATAGGTTTATTGCTGCAACTGCTGTACATTTTTCTTTGTACAAATGGATCCTAAATGCAGACAAGCTCCTTGTAACAAGAAAGTGACATCCTGTACTCATTTTCAAAGACACCCTCTTATAACAGCTGCATCATGTTTGTCCTAAACCAACCTTTTGTGTTGCCACCAGTAATTTCTGACACTGTTAACTCAATTCAAGAACTCTAAATCACAAGGTCTTCCATGTCTTGAACTGTTTTGTTGTCACTCCATTATTCCAAATCCCACCCTGTTCTTGGTGTATTAGTCAACAAGATTGATGAATTCTTATCACTCAAAAAGATAGATGATTTGTCACTCATGATTTGGATAGTGTTCCTGATGAAAATGATGTGCCTGATTATGACAAAGTTTGTGCTGATGATGTGTGTGATGTGCCATGAGAGATGGCGATGCGTGAATAGATTTGCAGCATCTATGACTATGGGTACAATGAGCTGAGAAGTCATTAGATGTGAGTGTTGATAATAGTAGGGTGATATGACAACATGACAAGACAGAGGGGCACAGCGAGAGTGTGGTGATAACAATTGGAGAAAGGGCCAAAAATCATGATGATATGAGCTCCTCAATTTGGGGTGAGGAGGCTTGGTGGTCACAGAATTCAGGGAGGCAGGGATGTGCCTCACAGATTTTCAAAACACCTCAGCCAGGCAAAATGTGAGAAAACAAAAATCTGTGAGCTATTTTTGCAACAAGCAGGGCAGATGGCCAAAAAAATGTGTGAGAAGCAGAAATCTGTGCACCTAGTTGAGTGCTACTACAGTCCTTTAGGGCATTTTTGGTACCACCAAACTTCAACTTGGGTAAAATTCCTATTGAATTCCATTATGTTTTTCTTTGTGACTCCCCATATTATTTAATTGTGCTCAACAAACACACATCGCATATTGCATTTTGTCCAGAAGGATTTGCACATATGGTGTATCAGAATAACCAAAAAGCATAAACCACAAATTGCATTTCCAAAAGTTATCATACCGTTTCACATCTCATGATGATTTTTTCTATTGCCTAACCCCACTTTGCAGTTTACCTCCACTTCAAGATGTGTTTCACCGCTGAAGTTGTGCTCCTGGTCACTGCCATTGAACTTGATGAAGTTTATGAGAAGTGGATTGTTCATTCTTGCTATCAGATGAACTTCTACAGGCATCTGCCAAGATACAAACAAAGTTGGCATCATTGCAGGATCCCTAGGTGTGTGCTTGTACTTCCCAAGGAGAGCTTGTGGATGCACATATTCCTTGAGAAGTGATCAGCCATTGATTACGCTCACTTGATTTGACTTTGCAACATTCCATCTCCTGGAGTGCAAATTCAGACACTAATATGACAACTTCTCTTGGTATTCAAGGATGGAGTCATAGTTGCATTGGAGTGTAATATGATGGGTTTGGATTGGTTCTGACCACTCTGGGGTTAACTTTGGTTCTTTGAATATCCATGCCACAAAACAAATGGAAAATTCCAAGATAAAATTGCCCAATGCTGCGAAGGTAAAGGAATATCAGGACCCTGTTCAGTGTCGTCATTCATTGCTGCCGGAGGTCTGGTGTACTACGGATGGGATTAAGAGGCTACAGTGATAGGGACAAGCAGAACAGGTCCTACAATGGTTGGACATGCAACAGTTGCTGTCCTTGTTTTCTGTCCAGATGGTACTATTCCCATCTGCTATGATAATTTCCTAGGAACAGTTCATGACAGCAACATTGCCATGATAGGAAAAATATATGAAAATCGTGAAGGTATCTACAACCAAACCAGAGGCAAATCTACAATGATTGTGAGACTATTTTGTTACCTCCGAGATAATGATGAGCGTGATCGGCGATTTGATTTTTAAAGTAATTGGGAAAAAGAGCTGAGCGGTGTTGGTCAAATAGCAGTGGATATTATTTACTTAGAATAAATGCACCCTACTGTATGCCTTTCCGTTATTGAGTAGCTATTACTATTAACATGTCATTAACTTGTTGTAGTGCCTTTCTTGACAGCTCCTGCAGATGTGTCTCCAAAAGTCTTTTGTGCTTAAATGTTGGGCCAAAAGCAAGGGAAAATGCAATTCCCAGGGAATTCTAAAATGCAAAAATGCAAAAGCTTGAGAAAAGGCCTTTCCCTGGCTATTGCTATTTGGCCAAATATGGTGAGAGGCAATTCCTAGAGGGAAGCCTTGTGATTACTTTGAAATAGTGAGAAAAGTGTGCACTGTTAAGTGCTGCAAGTTCACTTTGGTGCTAGATTCATGCTGTGTTATTGCGATAGTGTTGTAGCATTTGATGATCTAACTAACAACTCAGCACAGGAAAAAATGATTTGTACTGCAGTGACCAAGTGTTTTGGGGATTCTGCATGGTCTTATGTAACATCTGTACCAGAAACTTGGCTATGGCACAGTTCCTGCTGTTAGTCTGATTCAGAACTTTAATGAGTAATATAAGGGGCGGTATGGAGTATGTTCCATGTAATTTTTGATGGTCGAACGGAAAAAACATTATCACATAAGAATCTGCTAAAATCGCGTGCGCAAACATCAAGACGTCACAACGTGAGCCCCCAACACGTGGATGACAACACAGGCACACAACCATGTCCCCGCGCACTACGATAATGTAATTGTTGGCACCAACATGGTGACTTTTATTTAGCGCAACACCCCACCATTATCCACGACCACACACCACAAACCAGCCCATCACACCCTCTTCTAAAGCCTGTTGTAAGTAGATTTCATAACACAGGATTGAACAGAAAATTAGAATGAAATGATCAAGTTGTCCAAGCTTCGTTCAGTTGTTTAGTGGACATGTTTGGGAGAAATCCCCTGCTCACAAACCATGCCCTCTTACACACATTTACTGCTCTCTCATTCCCCCCACGATCCATTGCCACTGACACAGAGAGCAATGTTTGATCTCTCCTAAACCTTTTGTCACTCTTTGTCCACTCTGGCTGAAGAACTTTTTGCTTCCCACATTTCACATTTCCATGAAACCATCTTTGCCCAATACCCTTTGTCATAGACATTGGTGAATGGCAAGACAGACAACTTACCACTGTCCCCATCTACTGGGACTAAATCCTTATTTGCAAAATTCATCTGACACTCCAAATAACCCTCCCTTCTATTATAATCCAAATCACTGACAGCTCCAGGCCATATCTCTCCAACTCTCATCCAACCAAGAAGTTGTACAAAAACACCACCTTTGAAGCAATTTTGATTATAATATTTGCTGTAGGTAAGTCTTTGTTGAGAATCAGTCATTTCCACTCATGACTCACAAGTCAGTCATGAGCACTCCAGCTCCTCAGTCTGTACAGCGAGCGAGTTTAGGCACGTGCACTCCAGTGGGAACCACCCACGAGTGTTCATACACCTGGTGGGAACTACCCACGAGCATCATGTTTGACTAACAAAAACTTAGCTCATAAATTTAGCTACGTGATTTTTACCATCACTATGTTGCTCTTTAACACATGTAGCTAAAAACGCAACAATCAACCTCTTTCCTCCGCGATCAGCACCATGACTACGCCGGAGGAAGCCAAAACGCTCTTCAATGACCTCGCGGCCACCTACACCGTCATCGTCGGCCAACCCACTGATGACGACGTGAAACATCTCCGCGCATCCATCACAAATCTCCTGCAGTCCATCGACGTCCCCGGTGGCACCTGCAGCCTCTCGGACTCATCGACACCAAAGCAACGTACATCGCCAGTCACGGGGATCCGTTCGACCCCATGACCGTCCCTCTCGCCGCCTACAATCCCGCCATCGCAGTCAACGCCTCCAACGCCATCCGAGCTCGTGCCGAGCGCACCTGGACGGCGAAACGGGAACTCCAGCGCCTCATCCGCGCCGTCGAGCGCAACGGCCGGCTCTTCCTCCTCAACGTCGTCAAGGAATCATGGCTCCTTCCGCTCAAGAGCGACACCTTTTACAACCAGGTGGCTCTCTACGACATGCTCGACCACCTCGCCTTGAACATGCCCGGCCTTGAAGCGACGGACATCATCTCTCTGTCTGTTGACATGCAGAGTTGGTGGCAGGACAACCCCAGGGTCTCCGAGTACATCAACAAGCTCAAGGAGGCCCAGAAGAAAGCCGCCTGTGCCAACCTGCCCCTCATGAATGCCTGGCTCTCCGCCACGGCTTCGCTCTCCCTCCTCACAGCCGGCAGCTCCCCCAAACAGCGCATGGACTGGGATTCCCTTCCTCCCGCCTCCAAGACATGGGCGGCATGGAAGACCTGGGCGCGAACGGCCCAACAACTGGTCGAGCGCGCACAAAGCGCCACCAACGCAAGGGCCGAATTTTCGGCTCGGCATCCATGGCCATTATCTACCACCAGACAACCCCTGCCCCACAAGAATTTGCTGGCAGCGCGCTCGGCCTCTCCTTCCAAGAACAGTTCTCAAGCAGCATGGATGCCCTTGCCCTCACTGCCACCAATGACAAAACCGTCCTTGACAACCTCGTCGCAACCAACAAGACACTCTCCGACTCCATCGCCAAGAAGCTTGCAAACATTGAGTCTCTCTTCGCCAAGAACCCCACCACCTCCACTCTCACCTCCGGCTCCACCAATGACGCCCGGCTCGTTGCCCAGCTAAAGGCAGCCATCAAGGGCAAGTGGGCTGCGGGCGGGTTCTGCTCCTCCCACGGCTATGGCGTCAGCGCCGACCACACCAGTGCCTCTTGCAAGAACAAGAAGCCAGGTCATGTCGACTCGGCCACCCGGGCCAATCCTGCCGGCCATGGAGCCGACAAGAACATAAACAAGGGCTGGGATGCTTTCCTCTCTGCCTCCAAGTGACATGTTGGGACCGCTTGCCTCTTTCAGTCTTTAATTACTAAACCCTCCATTGATTTACAATGCGACTTTAGTCTTTTAACTTCTAAAATTAGCCCTAGCTCTAGTCCCACCCCGTCCCCATCCACTGCACCACCTTCTCCCACCCTGCCACCCCCTGACGGCTGGACCCTGGTCGCCAAGGGTCGTCGCACTAACCCTGCTCCTGCTCCATGTCACACTGCAATTGTTGACACATGAGCAAGCGACTTCTATCTAACCCCCTCTGCCCCATTTACCAACCTTAACCCCTCAGCACCTGCCGCCACAGTAAGTGACGCCGCCAGCAAACAGCATTGCTCATCAGCTCAAGCCGAAATCCTCCTCGACCACCCCGACCGCACTGCCAAAATCATGCCATCCTTCCAGCACAACCTCATGGGCATCGGGAAACTCTGCGACAACAACTGCAGAGTGGTCTTCGACAAGACTACCGTCACTGTCTTTGCCAACGACGGCTCTACTCTTCTCCAAGGCTGGCGTGAACAACACGGCGCCAAGCTGTGGCGGTTCTCTCTCATCCCCAACCAACAGGTCTCACCCGGCGGGGCATCCCAAGCCCCCATGGCTCTCAATGCCCGTGATCTCCCCAGCATGGGTGCCCTTGTGCACTACCTGCACGCAGCAGCAGGATTCCCGGTCACGGCAACCTGGATAGCAGCCATCAAAGCCGGCAACTACGCCAGTTGGCCAGGCCTCACACACACCAACGCCTCCAAGTACTGCCCATCTTGCGACGAAACCATCAAGGTGCACCTCACGCAGGTCCGCCAAGGGATTTGCTCCACCAAGCCCAAGACCCCAAAGACCACAGCACCAATGATTCCCTCTCTGATACCTCCTGCAGCCTCCAAAGAACTCCACCTATGGGACGAACCTATCAGCAAGCTCTTCACGGACAACATGGGACGCTTCCCAGTACGGTCTCGCAGCGGCAACCAGTACCTCATGCTGGCTTACCACTGTGACACCAACGCCATCCTCGTCGAACCCTTCCAATCCCGCCACAACAGACACCGCATCCCAGCCTACAACAAACTCATGGGTCGACTCACAGCACGCGCCCGCACAGTTGACCACCAGGTTCTGGACAACGAAGCCAGTGCTGAATACCGTCGGGTCATCACTGAAGACTGGAACTGCTCCTACCAACTAGTCCCCCCCAACGTGCATCACCGCAACATAGCCAAACGCACCATCAAGACCTTCAAAGTGCACTTTCTTTCCATCCTTGCAGGTCTACCCTCAGTGTTTCCCAACTACCTCTGGGACATGCTGATACCCCAAACCGAGCTCACTCTCAACCTCCTCCGACAGTCGCACACCGCCCCAGCAATCTCCGCCTGGAAGCGCATGCAACAACGCCCCTTCAACTTCGATGCCACACCCATCGGCCCCTGCGGCTTTCCCATCATCATCCACAACAAACCCAACAAACGCTTGTCCTGGGCTTTTCGTGGGCGCGAAGGGTTCAGCATCGGCCCAGCTCTCGAACACTACCGCTGCTTCCAAGTAGTTGACTCCCTCACAAAGGCTCTCGTGATCTCGGACACAGTAGAATTCTGTCATGACTACCTCGCAGCCCCCGCCATCTCCTATGAAGACAGGCTCCTCCACGCAATCAACTTTCTGTCAACTGCCATCAACGAAGCGACCAACGACACCTGCAATGCCCAACTCATCGCCATCAACAACCTGCTCGACATCTTCAACAAGTGGCAACTCTCCACAAACCCACTCTCTCTCCTCCCACAGACCCCTCCACCAGTTACTCCCGTAGCACCAGCAAAGCCACCACCTGCCAGGAATCCCACGGACTCTCCAAGGGTGGTGCCCACGCCTGTCACTTCACCCCCACGACCTCTGCCCACTCCTGCCCCCACCCCAGCTCCACAGTTGAGCCCCTCCAAAACCCCCACTCCTTCTCCCAGGGTGCCCGCCGTCACAGCACCCCCAGTCCTCCCGTTGCAGCACGCACCAGGTCACAGCGCATCCCAGCAGCCCCCGGCCTTGGCAAAGCAATAGCACTCCGCACTTGCTCTCGCACCCTGGCCCAAATCAAAGACGACAGAGCACGCATCAACCTAGTAATGCTAGCCCACACTACCCAAGCATCCAAATCCAACTCATCCCTCGATGCGTTCATTGCGGCGTTGGTCCTTGGCCACGAAACCGGCAAATCGCTGGAATACCGGCAACTCATCAAGCATCCCAAGTACAAAGACCTCTGGAGCTCCTCATACGCCAAGGAACTCAGACGTCTTTGCCAAGGCTTCACAGGCACCAATCCAACCAGGAAACCAGTCAACGGCACCAACACGTTCCACATCATCAACTTCTCCGACATTCCACCCAACAGGCTCAAAGAAGTCTGCTACAGCAATGTAGTCTGCAAGGTCCATCCCGAGAAGGACGATCCTGATCGCACAAGAATTACCATAGCGGCAACCGCATCTGCTACCCAGGTGACATAGGTACCAAAACAGCCCCACTTGAACTCGTCAAACTAATGATCAACAGGTCCTCTCCAGACAAGGCGCCAAGTTCTGCACCTTCGACATCTCCAACTTCTACCTCCAAACTCCTTTAGACCGCCCAGAGTACATCAAAATCAAAATCACCGACATACCACAAGCATTCGTCAATGAGTACAACCTCTTCCACTATGTCCACAACGACTGGGTCTACTTCGAAATACGCAACGGAATCTACAGCCTCCCGCAGTCCGGCATCCTAGCGCAGAAACTTCTAGAAGAACCCCTAGCCAAAAGGGCTACTACCAATGCGAATGCACACCAGGTCTCTGGCGACACAAGTGGCGTCCCATTATGTTCACCCTCATAGTAGACAACTCCGGGGTCGAATACGTCGGCGAACACCATGCTCACCACCTCCGCGACACCATCAAGGAATTCTATGACCTCACAGAAAACTGGAAAGGTGATCTCTACGCCGGCATCAACCTGGCCTGGAATTATTCCAATCGCACCTGTCGTCTCTCCATGGAAGACTACATCGACACAGTGCTCACCAAATACAATCACCAGAGACCCAAGCAACCAGTCCTCTCTCCATACAAGGCTGCACCTATCATCTATGGCGCCAAAGTTCAGTACACGGAAGAGGCTGACTCTTCCCCAGCCCTTGATGTATTTGGCATCAAACGCATTCAAGGCATAGTAGGTGTCCTTCTCTATTATGCGAGAGCGGTTGACAACAAGCTTCTTCATGCCCTCAGCGAAATTGGCACCCAACAAGCAGCAGCCACAGATGCCACCAACACCCGTCTTAATCATCTTCTGGACTACTGTGCTACTTATCCCAATGATGGCATCCTCTACCGCGCCAGCAACATGATCCTCGTGGCCCACTCTGATGCCGCCTACCTTAACGCCAGCAAAGCACGCAGCCGAGCTGGCGCACACATCATGCTCTCCGAAGACAATCCCATCCCTTCCTACAATGGACCCATCCTCACCCTCGCCCAAATCATCAAATTCGTCGCCTCTTCAGCTGCCGAAGCTGAACTTGCAGGCCTCTACATCTGTGCCAAGGAAATGGCCCCACTTCGCAACTCCCTTGAGGAAATGGGTTGGCCACAACCCAAATCCCCGATCCAAACCGACAACACCACTGTGCTAGGTGTTGCCAACAAAACTATCATCACTAAAAAGATGAAATCCATGGACATGCGCCTCTGGTGGCTCAGATGCCGTGAATCCCAAGGCCAGTTTTGCTACTACTGGGCCCCAGGTGCCCACAACCATGCTGATTACCCTACCAAAGCTCACCCTGACGTCTACCACGAGTCCATGTGTCCCACACATGTGGGCAAAACATGCTCCACTCTTCTCTCTCTAACTCTCCCCTTCACTCTGCTCACTGCAAGGGTGTGTTAAGAATCAGTCATTTCCACTCATGACTCACAAGTCAGTCATGAGCACTCCAGCTCCTCAGTCTGTACAGCGAGCGAGTTTAGGCACGTGCACTCCAGTGGGAACCACCCACAAGTGCTCATACAGCTGGTGGGAACTACCCACGAGCATCATGTTTGACTAACAAAAACATAGCTCATAAATTTAGCTACGTGATTTTTACCATCACTATGTTGCTCTTTAACAGTCTTTGAATGTTGGCATCGCTTAAAGAAAATGCCTCAATATTGGTCATATCCCACATAGCAATCCTCTGATCTTTGCCATACTTTTCATTCTACTTAGGCTTTTGCAGCTTCAAATCCTCCTGATGCGACGCATAAGCTGATCACGTCATCCACGTCTTCGATTCCAATTGATATTTTGATGCAACAATCTTTATGAGAGTGCCTCTGTTTGGACCATAAACCTTTTTTGCATCCCAGTATCTTATCAAAGTTCTCCCCCATTTGTATTCAAAGTGCACGAACCACTCTTCAAACCATGTTAGGGAGGATTCTTGCTTCAGCATGAGAGCAACATCACCATCACACACAACAAAAATATACAACAATAAACAAGACAGATTTGGGAAGCCTGTCCTCCATTTAACCTTGTCGTCAGATATGTCTAACCCAACAGATGGAGAGGCGTACAAAGTCATCTCGCAGGTCTTTCGATTTTATGTTTGTTGTGTAAGAATGAATTTATTTGTATCATTTGGTGACGCTTCATTTGTTTCCATGACATGATGCTCGAGTCCTGCTGCTCGTTTAACTGTGGCATTGATTTGCAAATGCTGCTCTTTTGATATCTGCTCAAACGTCTGATTAAGCGCTAAAGTTGCATGAACTGTGTGGGCATGGTACTTCATAGCCTGGGCTTTATGTAATAATATCTCTCTTTTTCAACGGCATGGAGCTGGGCTGCTGTTGGCTTTGCATGAGAAAGCCCTATCTTCTTTTTGGGACTGTCATCCTTGTTCTCTGCGCACTCGACTATAAATCCTCTCTCCATGATTTTGCGTGATGCATCCATAATTCATTTTAATTCCCTATCAGTACCCAGCCCTGAGGATTCATTGGATTCGATAACGGTAGACTTTGGACCTATGTTTGCAGGGAGTGTGAGTTTGCATCTTTGTGACCAAGATTGATTTCCATGCTTCACGCTAACCCAATGTGTCTCATGGCAAAAAGTATGGCATTCACAGATTCAGAAAGATTTCATGTGTGCGCTAGGATCCAACCCCATTCGACGCAACATTGCTCTTCTGTGGAATATCTTAATTTGCTGATGAACCACAGATTGTTTACGAGGTGTCTTTCCTTTGAGTTCAGCAGGAAACTTTGGCAAATTGTGGAACTTAATGTGTTTTATTTGAAGGTACCATTTTCATTTTGTGTGGAGTTATTTACCGGACAACCAAACTTATGACATTTTTGGTATTTCGGTCTCTTGACTTTGGGTTGCACCTTATGCAGAGGAAGTTCCCGATCCCTTCTTCGCAGACGAGTCCGAACAGCAATGGCAGTAGTTGCTCCACACTCTGCCTGTCATGGGTAAGTTTTCTGGTCTTTTCTTGGCAACAATGTTGGATCTCTGTGATACGCTTGAGTTCATATACCTCTGCATTGACTTCTTCTTTAGTTGAGCCCAATCCTTACTTGATTGTTTGTCCATTACACTTCTCTCGTGCAGATTGAAGACGTGGTCTTGCTCCTTGGCCCGACATTGTAGTAGGCGATGGCCAGCAAATAGACAATCTCGGTCTACAATATTAGCAGCCTCCATTAGACTCCATATTTTTCTATATTGCGGAGATATTGACTTGCATTGATCAGAAGCATTGTAGCTGTTGTTCACATTACTATCAAGATCAGAAGTATTACCTCCACGGTTAGAATTCTCTTTGCTCGTTCCTTTTTGCATGGCAATCTTTCCTGTTTTAGCAGTTGATTGAAATTTCATTCTTGATATCGGACCCAGTTCAGATGGTTTTGGGAGACTTCTTTCTTTCCATGCCTTCCTCTTTTCTGTTCCTACAAGGAATATTTCCAAAATTTCTGGTAAATTTTGTGTGAACTCACATGATCGATAAGTTTCTCCTGCTGCACTCATTAGAATGATCACATTATTTGTCATTTCTTTAAGTACCTCATCTGACCAAGTGTTTAGATCCCACATCCACATTCGATCATTAAAAGCATCATATGTTTGATCACATGTGTGCTGGACATTTCTGCATCCCCCAATGCACGCAGCTAGCTCCAAAAGAATGTGTTCAGCTAAACTTTGTGCAACAATATTGACAAAAGGTATAGGCGAACATAAGTGTGCACACATACGACACACTCCTCTCATTGCGAACCACTTTGGCAAGTACATTGGCAAGTACATTTGCAGCAAAGAATGTCATTCGATGTAGTAGCAACTTCAGTCTCATAAATGCTTTGTTTCATTGATGCAGGTATCATGGATTTCATTTCAATCCCAACAGTCCCATGCATATCTACAATTAGCTTCGCAGAGCACTGTTCCATTGGTGTGATCCTACTGTGGAATGCATGGCGCACCATCCTAGACAACAGACAAAAGCCATGGTCGACTCAAGATTTCTTTGCAAATTCAATAAACATCTCTGGAATTGCATCGTAGACAACAGAGTCCTTTACATGGTCAGTTCTCTTTTTTGTGTCAAACCGTACTAACGATGAAAAGAACTCCAAAATGCCAGGTAAATGTTGTGGATCAAGTTCCGGGTCCCCTATGAATACTGCTCCTTAGCTAAAGTCAATAGTTGTCAATTCAGTCCAGCTATTGATGTTGCCCATTTTGTTTGACTCATAGAGTGGGAAAGGTACGTTGATAGACAAATCAATGTGTCTTGCATTAACAACTTGTCTCACTTCATAATAATCCTCTACCTCTTGAATTGTTAGCTGATTCTCGCTGTTGAAATTTTATTGTGATGCCAGCTCTTCTCTCATTTCAATGACTGTTTTTCCGAGTTCCTCTCCATCAAAGGGCACCAACGATTCTTGTGAATAGCATACCAGACAATAAATTTGGTCTCCGATGCGGTCTTGACAATGCATGCACACAATCTCATTGCATCCCAGGCAAAAACTAAATCCATCCGCAGATAAAAAGGGGCGGCTACAGTTTCCAACTCCTTTGCAACTTGATATCTCTGGCCCATCAATTATTTTTGTATCGGATGAGCAAACTCTTAGAGATATTTTGGTAGTTCAGTTGGTCGTTTATTTCCAAGATATGTCCGTTGATGTGTTGACGAGGTACTTTATTCCGGGTTGCCAATACTAGGAGCAATATTGGTTGGTTCGTAGATCAGTGCACGGATGTATGTTTGCACCACAGAATGGTTGTATCCTTTCATCTTGTTGTATGGATATCTTTTAAGGTAGGCAAACAATTATACGTTTGGACATTGCTTCGAGTATTTTGGATAATAAACATTGATGATTTCATTCATTGTTTTGCCTACCCATGGCAGTCCTTTAATACAAACATCACAACCAAGGAAAATTGCAATGAGTGCACGCAGTCTCCTATCTACCACACCTTCAAAAATGGGATGTTTAGCCGGAGTGAAGGTGTCATGATCCTGAGATCCCTCTGATAGGTATGCCATTGCTTTCTTAATAGTTTGCTCTGACGTCCTCACTATTTGCATCTGACTCTCTTTAGTGAAATCTTTTATGGCAATGCAGTCATCGCTAGATATTGCAGGAATGTCGTAATCAGAAGTCTGAACCATTAGAGTAGAACCATTAATCAGTCTACCCATAATCAAAGAATCTTCTTGGAACTCCGTTGTCGTAACATGATGAACAAATCCACGTGCATCATTCCTCAAATGAGCACCAGTTTGCTCCAATTCTACAATCAACTCAGCGTCCACAGTTCCTGAAACAACATTGGAGGATGCGGCCTCAGCAGTTCTGCATTCCTTCTCGAGCCTAGCAATTTCTGTCAAAACTTCACCACGATTCGGGGCATCCAAATATGCGCGTCGGTTGAGAGATTGTAAGTCTTTGCGAAAAATGGATGCTTTTATCCTGTTCTTGTCACTGTCAGCTTTTCGCTTGTTTGTAGTTTGCTTGCATATTGGTCGGACTTTCCATCACATACTGGAACTATGCAGAGACCAGTGCTGGCCCACTTCACAAGATGCCTTACAACTGACTGAACATTCTTGCCAACCTTAAAACACGCATTGCTGCAATCGACATCTATTGTTGAGGTAGCCATGCCTTGTTCAGATGCTAGCCCGTGACATATGTCTACTATATCACCCATTTTAAGACCACGAACAGAGTATAGCACTTGGGCCCCACAGTTTAGACCCATGAAGGCAATTAACTACCGTAAATCACGGATCTAAAGACCCCATGGATTATAAGATATTTTTCTCCAATGCTCTTGACATTTGTGGCTTTCTCCATGTTAAATGCTATCGGCGAATCTAAACTGTTTCAAGGTGTATTCTCCTTGTTCACAACAACATGCCCATATGTTTTCCTCCCCAAAACTCCGGTTGGTTGCTGAGTTATGCTGGTTTGTCGCACAACACACATCACACACATCACACACACCCCATATAATATGACAGGTATGAGATGGAAATAAGTGGGTGATGAGTGGAGTACTGCAATGATCGTGCGGATTGTGCCCACACAATACGTACAGTATCGTTATAGAGATAACTTTGGTCGAGATACTTTTTTCCCACCATTTTAACATCGCTAGCTTTGCAAATAGTATAAGATATAAATTAAAGTATCCTTTGACATTTTGTGGGTCTCTAGCTCCGTGATTTATGGTAATAATCATGAATCTCTCTATAGAGGCAAACATAAGACTTGTTGCAGCCACGGTTGCTACTTAACCTTCTATTCACTATTTTGTCACCTACTTTGCCGAAATGGTAACTAGACACCTAACTTTGCCAATGCAGCCACAGCAAGAATTCGTTAAAGTTGCCAAAAAAATGGCCAGCGTAATTTTTTTTTGGGAACGGGTTCCTTTTCGGGCTGTATTTAGTGAACGTTGCTATTTCAATTTTTCAGGAACTAAAAAATGCTGACTTACATAATTGGTGTCTACACGATTAAAATACGAATTCCTATGTTTCCGCCACAATGTCCCTCACACCTCCTCCCGACCCGCAATTCCCCAACAATCAAGCGACTCTTTTGTCAACCATGGGCATCTGCAATGATTGAGGCGAATGAGAGGCCTCGCCAAGGCAACGAGTTAGAGGAACGGGGGAACAACATGGTAGGCTTGAAAGGAACTCCGAAAGGAGTGCTTTCCCCCCTCGCCACCCCCCGTGATGTAAAATCTTGTTCCTTGCCTCAGCGTCCCACATCATCGTTGCCGCCATTGCCGAATACTTCCCCTCCTTGCCATGGGGATTGAGCTGTTTTTGACTTCAGCCATCTATCCCATCACGCGATCCTGTGCACGCAACAAACCATCCCGCTACTGTATCCGTCGACGTTGCCGCAGCCATCAAGGCTCCTCCATCATCAACGCCGCCAGCCTAGCCTATGACGGCACCATTGTTGGTGACTGGTCCAGCGAACAGGCCAACGCCGACTTTGTTGATGCCATTTTTGAGCGACACGAAGGCTGTGTCAGTGCCATCTTTAAATTTCCAGGTGTGTTGAACGGTGGTTGACGACAAAATTCCACCGGATTAGAGCTGAAATTAGTTCAGCAAATGCAACAACAGAGTGAGAATGATACTGTGTTGATTGTGGCATCGATTGTGGTTTCTTTTTGCTGGCAGTAAATGGCAGGGATGGGCCCTTTGTGGGAGCGATTGCCATTCTGCCCTGCCAGTGGGGAGGAATTGAAGTAGATCTTCTTTGTTTGATCAGGATGCTTTTTGAATCAGTATGATGGAGGATGCGAATGGAGCCATAACTCTTTGCACCAGTGGATTTGCATCCAATAGATGTAACAATAAACCAGATACATTGGGGCATCAGACAAAAATAGTACAAAAATTATGTTTGCAGCAAGAGAGGAGCCTGGGCATTTTCATGCCATCAAGTAATTGAATATATTGCAATGTTACCAGTACGGCTGCAGCTGTGAGTAAATGTTACCCAGTGTGGCTGCAGCTGTGAGTAACATCTGTTTGCCTATAATCAGAACAGTCTTTAGGTGGTCAAAATTTTCACCCAAGTAGTTAAAAACATCATATCATAGGTCAAAACGACAAATGATGTAGCTTTCATGTAGCTTGTGCTAGTTGTTTTGACCAAAACCCAAGGCTCCACGTGGAAGCATGTTTGACTATTTTTAGTAACTGTGAGTTTTGCTAACAGTGAAAAATGATGACCGTGGCCGCACGTCATTGATTTGTGGCCATAATTTTGGTAATCGTACACTCCAAGGATAACAAAAAAATGGTATTCAAGAAAATAGCAGCCGTGGCTGCAACCAGTCTAAAATTTTATGAAATTTTGTCCCAGTTACTTTAGATGTATTATTTAGGCAAATTTGCTAGACATAATGACATAATGTGGTCACACGATCGATGATGACAGTTCGTTAACACTCCTACCGTATATCACGGAGCATAAGACCGCACGGATTATAAGACCGCCCCTAATTTTGAACTCTGTAAAATATTTCAAAAACTAAGCGATTCTCAACGAAACGGATAAGACACTCAAGAAAGCTGACCTTCTTCTGAAGGTTTTGGTGTGTCACACAATATGGGCAAAAATTCGTCCTATCAAAAGTTATCGCACACATAAAAATTGTGTTAATGGTATTTTTTGTACATTTTGAGGGTCTTATTCTTGTTGAGGGGTAGTATCACGAAACCTGTGCCAGAAGGCTACCTTCTGAGTTTTCCCGTTTCTTACATCTATCTTGTCATTGCATTCTGTTTTCTGTCCATTGTCCGCTCACCACGTGGTTCCATCGGAATTCTGAATTCAGTCTGACGTGTTTGACACCTGAATTCTACCATTCCTGTCATTGCCTTGCTACTCTGCAAGACTCTTTCGTGGCGAGCCTACATACTTTACATGCTTTCTACATGCTTTCTTGCTGATTGTTGCATGTGTTTTCTAGTAGAATAGATAATCATAATTTTCACTTTTCATCACATTGATCAATTAGATTTATCTATTCTAGTGTTGTTAGCTTCTTCGATTCATCGAGGTACGTTCCACCAGCCCAGACCTCCGCAGGTTATGATGCCCCTTCACGCATGAGCGATTATTCGTCACATTCGTTCCTGTCCTGTCGTCAGCCGGTGCGCTGTTCGTACTCTCGTCGAGCCGGTGGCACTGATCCACCTCGACTTCTGCCTGTCGAGCCGGTGGCCATCGCTCCACCTCGACCTCTCTTTCTTCCATCGAGACAGTGGCCGTTGTTCACCTCGCTCCTAGTTCTCTCTGCTTCTTCTCCATCCGGCTTTGTGAGATGGGTCTCCTTCATCTGCTCCCTCTCGCTCGCTTCTTCCTCCAAATCCTACTATTTGGTGGATTGTTACGTTTTCTCCAGTGTCTTCGTCATCGCTGGACATCGATTGTTCGTTGGATCCTTCCGCCTCCTTCTGTCGTCCCTCCTAGTGCGGTTACGCAAGCAATTTGTCGCGCCGCCAAGTGTCGACTGGCTCCATCGACCCGCCCACCTCCCGAACCTGATTCCTCGTGGCGTTGCACAGTTCTTTGGTTGATTGTCGGATGTTTCACTGTCCTCTCAATCACTCACCTTCCGTTTGTACTTCCGGTTATCAAGACGATGAGCTCCGCTGATCCTTCGCCACCTCCGGCCGCTGCTGGCGTTAAACCCACCTTCGACGAGCTCAAATCGATGCTCAATAAGGTAGAGCTTCTTGACCGTCAAGATCAAGGTTCATCCACACGGGATATGACAAGCTCGCACGGTGATGGCGGAGCGTTCTCCGACGACTACGCCTCCCTCGCCCAAGTGATTGCCGCAGCCTTTGCCCGACCCCCTTCATTCACCGCAATGGGCTCCTTCGCACTCCGCTCCGACGGCATCTCCTCGCAGCGGCCCCACCACGACGATCACTGATATGGCCTTGCGTACGTCTCCCCGATCCTCCGCTGAGATGGATCTTGGGCGCATTCAAGTTGCTCGTACCACACGTGGCGACACCGTCGAAGCCCGGCGCAAGATACGCGAGCGTTCTTGTGTTGCGATTGAGCCTATGTTCTCACCCATGGACTTTTCAAAGCTTGTCTCTCACAGTGCTTCCAAAGACCTTGGAACGATGGTTCTGGCTCAACAGACCATGCTTGACAAGTTTTGGTCTTGGTGCCAACAGGTAGATGTGGCATATATTTTCCGCATCCCATCTCTCGAAGAGTTCCACGACCACAAGGCTGTTGCACGTGCCCCAAGAATTGACCTGCTCACTCAATACAAGACCATTCCTCTCGGGGCTGTTCTACGCTACCAAGCCTTTGTCAATGAGTGGCGCAGTGACGTGGATGTTGAGAGTTGTGACTGGGCCTTACAAGTCCTCGAGTCATTGACTGTACCCACTCTGTTGGTACAAATTAAACAGTCCTTTGATATTCTTCCACAAACTCAGCAAGGCGGGCTTGCGCTGTTCAAACTTCTTGTGGACAAGCTTGATGCGAAGACCTTTGAGAACACCAAGCTCCTCCAAGACTATATCACAGGCTTTTGCCTTGATAGGATCCCTGGCGAGAATGTCTCCATGGGCTCTTCTTGCTTCAAGGCGGCCGCCAAGATGTTATCCAAGTCTGACCTTCCTACCGACCTTCTCCAACACTATCTCCGGGGTATGTCTGCCTGTGGAAATGACGAATTCAAGGCTATCTGTTCATCCCGTTTAGGCTTTTTGTCCACACCCATGTATGAGGAATGGACTCTTTCCAAATCTCCTGACATCCTAGTGCAGCTTGATGTTTTTGCATCAAAACTAGAAACCAAGTATGATGCTCTGAAGGCATCCAAGGCATGGTCCGGTACCACCCTCCCTGACAGTACATTCAAGGCTGTCTCTTTCCCAGCAGCACCTTCTCCATCTGCTCCATCATCTCGTAGCACTGCTCTTCAAGCTCCTAATCCCTTGTGGCAGAGCTGGTTTGACTCCAAGACCTGTGGGATCTGTGGGAAATCTCATCCAACAAAGTATCACAACGACCCATGCATTCGTAATCGTCCTTACATCCCTAAGCCCAGCTCGGTCCAGAGACTTGCCGCCACGCCACCCGGGTCCTCCCGCTCCAGTGACCGTACAGGACCTCGCTTCAAGAAAGGTGGTAAGGGGCGCTTCATCCGCAGTGTCCACCAAGCCCTCCTCGAGAATGCTGAACACTGCGACGACGACCTTTTAGCCAATCTTGCTGGCTCTGAGCTTACCTCTCCTGATGATGATGAACCAGACCAGGTGCCTGACTCTCATGATGCTGATGATGTTCCTGAGGATGAAGTCCTGGATGACTCTGCTGCTCAAGCCCTTGCAGCTATTGGGCTCGACCAGCTGTTAAACTGGTAGACGGCCTATTGTTCAGTCTAGGTGATCGCCTTTCTTCTTCCAAAATGTTCCGAATTCCATGGTTCTTCATCTTTGTAGCTCTTGGTTGGATTTCTTCCATGCCTTCTTGGCACACTCTGGCATGGCTCTTTTCTTCGTTTGTTACGACTACCATCCTTCTGTGGTTAGAACTGCCTTGGCAGGCGGCTGATGGTCGTCCAGTCCACCCGCATCGACCACCTCCCCATCCTGATCCTTCGGTTTCTCTTCACTTCCTACTGCTGCTCAGCTCACTTGGTATTTTGTTCTGCCTGCCTCCCACTACAGCTCCTTGGCACCCTACTGGTCTCTTGGCCTGCCTGGGGCTAAGGTGGTCACTGGTGGAGTTTCCCTGGCTACGCCTTGGTACCATCCTCGATCGCACCAGCAACACCAATGGTCGTCCTCCTTGGTTTGTTCGACGTCCTACGCGCCGAGGGTCTTCGGCTCCTACCCTCTTTCACGAGCTCTATCACTGGCACCCAGATTGGACAATTGGTGACTTCCTATTTTGGGCACTCATGCTCCTCCTTTACATTGGGTGTCTCCTTGGTTGATGGCTCTTCATCCTGGGTGTGTCCTTCATCTTTCACTCCATCAACAGTTGGTGGCAATGGTGTTCTGGCTCTTCTTGCCCCACCAAGGGTAGCTTTTCTTTCCTCCTCCCTGGCAGCTTGCTTCTGCGTCAGTTTTTCTCCTTCCTATTACAATGTCCAGTTCTCTTGCAAAAATTCTGGGGCTACCTGTGGGTCGACATTCCAGCAGCGTGGTGCGACGTGTTGGGCCATGACTCTGCCGAGTCCTTTCGCTCGGACATTGATGCTCTCCTGGGTGACACTTCTTCTTCCATGGCTGCTGATCTTTGGTCACTAGAGCAGGACTCTGCTGTCCTCTCCCATTTGGTGCCCTCTTCTGCCTCGGTTCCCACCCCACCTTGGCTACAAACCCACCTCTCCTGCTCACGTGATCACCTTCCTTCATGCACATCAATTCGACGAAGTCTCACGATGCTTGCTTTGCTCTGGGCTCTTCCTTCCAGTGATGCCTTCACCGCTGCACCCACCTTACAGTACCATCTATCATCTTCTCCGCCGCTGTTCCCTTCGACTTTAATAACTGGATCGGTCTCCCACTCCTGGGCTCCTCTTCGATGGCGTACTCGTCGCCTCCTTCATCGGCGGGCTCGTTGGCATGAAGACATGATTGACCGTCTGCTTCTTCCATCTCTTCTGGGTTTGCCATCCCTTGACCTCCCGGTAGACCGCGAATCGGAGCCTCATTTCATTGACAGTTTTGATCCAGCGGTGTCTGGCATGAATCTTCTCTTGGTGGAACGCTTTGATAAGCTTCTTCAGCTTGCACCTCCATCTCCTCGCACTGTTTCCGTGGATCTTTACTCCAACCCCAGTCATTCCTTCGCCTACTCTATCCTCTTGGAGTCTGTTTTCTCAACAGTCTCTGACTCGGTTGATCCACCCCTCATAGTTGACTCTGGTGCTTCTTGCTGCATCAGTCCTTGCAAAGGCGACTTTGAATCCTATTCTCAAAGCTCCGCCAAAATCAAGGACTTATCTGGAACTAATGCGGTCGGGGGTGAAGGAATATTACGCTGGCACGTCTTAGATTGCAATGGTCGAGCGCAAACCATCTCCATCAAAGGATATCACATCCCAAATGCGTCGGTTCGTCTCCTAAGTCCACAAGCCCTATACAAATCCCTGGGTGGACATGGAGAACAAGACCTAATGAAGTATTTGCTGATGTTGCCGGAGAATGTCATTTTAGATGCTCCCTATGGTCGGGCTAATCTTCCCATCCTGCCAATGCGCTCCCCTGAGAACACTTCCTGCTTCTGGTCGCGCTGTTTTTCTTTTCACACATCTGAGCAAGATGTTTGGGCTCGCAACATTCTTGCCTCTTCGAACCAAAACCCGACCCTCGCTCAAAAGGAGCTCCTCTTGTGGCATCAACGTCTCTCATGCCGGTCTCTCCACAGTTCAGAATATCTCACGACATCGTCGTGACTCCCATCCCTCCACTTCATCCGACTTGGTGCGTCTTCATAGTGGTCCTCTTCTACCTTGTACCTACAATGTTCCCAGCACAGCGTGCGACAATCTACTACGCGCTGCCTGCGAAATTTCAAAGGCCATTCGTTGGTTGCCATCAGTCCGTGCCACACATTCAGGGCACCAGCCTCACATGCTGCTAAAAGAAAATCACGTTCACCCTGGGGACTGTATGAGCTGCGATCATTTCATTTCTCCGGTACCTGGTAGGGTGATTTCGTCTTCGGGTCACAGTTCTTCTACAAATGGCTATACCTGTGGCACCATCTACGTGGACCACTGCAGTACTTTCCTCTTCATCAACCACCAGCTTACCACTTCTGCCAGTGATACCATACGGGGTAAGTTGCTCCTGGAACGAGAAGCAGCAGACGTTGGTGTCGCAATCAAAGGTTATCACACAGACAATGGTGTCTTCAGCTCGGCAGCATTCCGTTCCCATTGTGATGACTTGGGACAATCCTTACGGTTCAGTGGAGTGGGTGCGCACCATCAAAACGGTGTGGCTGAACGTGCTATCCAAACGGTGACCAACATGGCACGTGCCAACATGCCCCATGCCACTCTCCACTGGCCGGACCGTTCATTCATTGATCTTTGGCCCCTAGCCATGAACTATGCAGTGTGGGTCTTCAACAAGCTGCCTCGGACAGGAGTTGGTCTTTCTCCGGAGGAAATGTTTTCTGGCATTAAGTGTCCTCGTTCCGGTCTCCCACGTACCCATGTCTTTGGCTGTCCAGTATACGTTCTCGACCCCCGACTTCAAGACGGCAAGAAGATTCCAAAATGGGACAGTCGGGCTCGACAGGGCCTTTTCATTGGTTTCTCTCCCAGGAACTCTAGCTTGGTCCCTTTGGTTCTCAACCCACGGACCCAACACATCTCTCCGCAATTCCATGTCATTTTTGACGATGCTTTCTCTACTGTCCCTTCCTTGACAACCGTTGCTGAGCGCGATCACCGATTCGAGCAACTCTTCCAATCCTCCAGGGAATGCTACCTTGACTCCATTGATGTCTCTTCCAACCCTGTTTCTTTAGATGACCACTGGCTGTCCCCTTCTGACCTTGCACAGCTGAACCAAGAACGTCGTCGTGATCTCCTTAGTCGTACTCCGTGCCTTCGGCCGCCCTCTGCTTCAACCACTGATCCCGTTCCAGAGGGAGTTCAACCTGTTCCTCCAGCCGCCACGATGGTTCCCCTTCCTGCTCCAGAAGGAGTTCCTCCTTCCACACCTGTGACATCTCCACCGGCTCCCAAGGAAGTTCCTCCTGCTAGTGACACTTCTGGTGTTCCTTTCGATGACCCTTTGCCACCTCCTGCGCCCGATGGCTCTCCGGTTTCACACCGCTTTCCCTCCCGCACTCGTGGTGGCACCTGGAAAGATGGTCTGGCATTGAATCGCCGGTACACTCATGGACAGTGGAAGACCGGCTTCACCTGCCTGCTCTCCCTCCCGCATTATGCCCTCTCCATTGCCTCTTCCTGGGGACAGCCTCCACCTGCTGTGGCCAATGTAGGTCGCCTTGGTTCGCCGCGTCACGGAACAGCTCGAATTCGACATGCACACATCGCTGATTTGGCTCTCCTCCAGGGTGATTGGTCCGGGTTTGGGTCAACTATCAGCTCTGGGTCTCCATCTATCTTCTCTGCCTACCTCCAACCGGATCTCTCAGATGACCTTGGCTCCTTTTCTATCACCGATGTCCAGCCCCATATCCTTGCAGCTAAATCTGCTACCAACACTGCCGACAATCCCACCTATGGTCAAGCCATCAACAGCCCACATGCTGAAAAATGGTGGGAGGCTATGGAATCTGAGCTCACGACACTTGAAACTGATTTGCAAGCATGGGAACTGGTTCCCCGTGAACCCTGGATGCATGTTCTTCCCAGCACATGGGCTTTCCGGCTCAAGCATTTTCCGAATGGTTTAGCCAAGAAGTTCAAGGCGCTTCTGCATCCGTGGTGACAGGCAGATTGAAGGAGTTGATTTCTTCGAGACCTGGGCCCCGGTTGTGCAATGGACTACTGTACGTTCCATGATGGTTCTAGCTACGCGCATGAACATGGTGTCTGCCCAAGCTGACATTACGGCCGCCTTTGTTCATGCTCCTCTTGGGCCAGAGGAACACATATATATGTGCACCAACCAGCTGGTTTTCAACGCGATGGTGACTTGGTGCTCAAACTGAAGCAGTCCTTTTATGGCCTGCGTCAGTCCCCTCGTAATTTCTTCAACTACTTATCCAGTCACCTTGCAAAACAGGGTTTGATACCCTCGAAGTTGGATCCCTGTCTCTTTTTGGGCAAGTCCATGGTGGTAGTCGTCTACATCAATGACCTTCTTGTCTATGCTAAGACTGACAGTGAGGTCGACACTCTCATTTCTAACCTTCAAGCTGCTGGGATTTGCATTTGCCGTGAAGGTACTGCCGAAGGTTTTCTCGGTTTCGATATAGTTTGGCCGGGCTCTTCCATAACTCTCCTTCAGGTTGGGCTCACCAAGCGAATTATCGCAGCCCTTGGGCTCTGTAGCAGCTTGTCCACGCCAATTGGGACACCTGCCGAGACAACGCCTCTCCCTAAAGACGTTGACGGTAGCCCGGCCTCAGGTTCTTTCAATTATGTGGCTGCAGTGGGGATGCTCCTTTACCTCAGTGGTCATTCGAGGCCTGACATAGGGTTTGTGGTACATCAGTGTGCCAGGTACACTTTCCATCCTACCCGTCGTCATGAATTGGCCCTTATCCGCATTGGTCGGTACCTCAAAGGGACTGTGGATAAAGGTCTCACTACGACACCATCGTCCGATCCTTGTGTTGATTGCTATCCTGATGCTGGCTTTGCTGGCCTATATGGTCATGAAGACTCTCAAGACCCCCACTGTGCCAGCAGTCGCACCGGCTACGTGATACTAGCGTTCGGCTGCCCGGTTCTGTGGCGTTCCCGTCTTCAGACTGAGATTGCTCTCTCTACCATGGAAGCCGAGTATGTGGCCCTCAGCACTGCATGCAAGGACCTCTTTCCTCTCGTCGCTGTCATCCGTGAACTCGGTTGCTGCAGTTGGCTTGGATGCTTCCTTCGCATCCCGTATTCATTGCAAGGTACATGAGGACAATGTTGGTGCTTTGACCCTTGCACGTTTAGAGCCCCGTCGCATGACTCCCCGTTCCAAGCACTATGCAATTAAGTATCACTGGTTTCGAGAGAAAGTTGCTGATCCATCACAGCGAGTAACTCTTGTCAAAATTGATACGAGAAATCAACTTGGGGATCTCTTTACTAAAGGTCTTCCTTTGGTCTCCTTTGCACATTTGCGACGTTTACTAATGGGTTGGTAACCCACTGTAAACCTCGAGAGGGAGTGTTGAGGGGTAGTATCACGAAACCTGTGCCAGAAGGCTACCTTCTGAGTTTTCCTGTTTCTTACATCTTTCTTGTCATTGCATTCTGTTTTCTGTCCATCGTCCGCTCACCACGCGGTTCCATCGGAATTCTGAATTCAGTCTGACGTGTTTGACACCTGAATTCTACCATTCCTGTCATTGCCTTGCTACTCTGCAAGACTCTTTCGTGGCGAGCCTACATACTTTACATGCTTTCTACATGCTTTCTTGCTGATTGTTGCATGTGTTTTCTAGTAGAATAGATAATCATAATTTTCACTTTTCATCACATCGATCAATTAGATTTATCTATTCTAGTGTTGTTAGCTTCTTCGATTCATCGAGGTACGTTCCACCGGCCCACACCTCCGCAATTCTCCGTGATTTACGGTAGATGTGGTGAAATTCGTGGTAGACGTGTAATTGCATCGATCTATTTACGTGGTACGATACGTGTAATAATGTAAAAAATATTTCTCGTAAAAAAAAATCGTGCGACCATCCAGTTTCGAGATGGAACACACTCCATTGTGATAAAAAGACGAGGCATTTCCTTATTTTAGAGAATGATTTCAAATTCTTGACGCTCGATATTCCTCCAGAACTTCCATTTGCAATTCAAATCTTTCGACAGCAGCCTGATAAACAGCCATGTCACGGTTGTTCAACTTTAGAATTAAATGAATGATCTCGTCATCCAATTCCTTGGTACCACAACTAGGATCTCTACCTTCGTTCTTGTGTCCAAATGGGCAACCATTAGTGTCAATATAGCCATCAGGAAAGGAGAAATCAACGTCCTGGAGACCGTTTGCTTGAAAGCGTTGACTCGTCGAAAGCATCGCTTCAGTCAAGTTTTCTGCAAGAAAAGGAAATATTGTTCGAAAACCATCTACACTCTCTGCTAATCGATCTGTGATTCCTATCCATGTGAAGGATTCTCTTAAATTCTTGACTGCTTCTTCGACTATTTCTCTCTCTCGTGGAAATCGCACATCATTTGCCACATTATACAAATCAATACTTGACAATAAATTGGTCGCTTGATGGCCTATCATTTGTACTGCACAAGAATCTGCTGGGTCGTACACAAAATTGGAAGTCTGACCATCATTGACAATTTCACCGCGGCCAATAAATGTTCCATTGGCTACTTCTATTAAAACATCCTTCAACTCCTTACAATGATAGCATGATTGTAAAGTAAAGCGGTACATGCTCCATGCCCTATCAATTGGATTTCGTATGACCGTAATTTTATCAACATCTTTCCAACCAAAAGTCCGCACTGTGTGGAGAGAGGCACAATAACTCATGACACCACAATCAGAGGTTTGACAGACGTTTAAGTCTCCTACGGTGTTTTCAAATTCACCTATCGCCGGGTCGAATGGGGCATCAGTAATGGGCTTGCCTTCTTCATCATTTTGGAAAAAGACATTGTTGATGACAGTTGCATTAAGCCCAGAAGCCAGCTTATCCATACACATTCTTACAGCGGATCCGCATTCAGACATGGAGCTGTACTTAATCGCTTTGTCGCCGTGAAAGTGCAGCTGTCTTTGCAAAGCGCAGTGAATAAGGCTATCCATTGAAGTGCCGCCCGTTTTCATGTGGTGCATGTGCATGAATTGCTTGGGAAACTTAGGATCAATGACAAAAGTTCGTTGCGGGAGAACTTTGCTTCTATCGGACGAAGGGCTCGCGCTTAAATGAAGGGAGTTGTCGGTTGTGTACAGAATCGACCGAAGTCTATCTTTGAGCTGCTTCCGCTCATCAGGCGTCAAGGGGACGAAGTAGTCCGGAAGAACCTCCTCCCCCTGCTCCAACGTCTCAAAGTTTGACTGTTCTGGATCACTACCCTGCACAGATGTACTTTCCAGTATAGGATACTTGGAACCTAACACAACCTCGGCGGCAAACAACGATGGCCAATCTGCAAAAGTAACCTTGTACATCCGATCCCAACGCTTACCAGTAATCAAAACATGATCCTTTCCCAGAGCAATTCCATTCAATACATTTTCGCTACCACCCCTCTCGTTCTTTGGCCAGAGGGATGACATATCTGCGAAAAACAGCGACCACAAACACATAGTACAAAAAAGTGAGCAAGTTCGGTCCGTTCTTTCCTTGGACTTTGCCGCGAGTAGGACTTACCATACTCTCTGGCACTCTTGCCGGTCGTTGGATCGACACATATAATATCATCAGAATGCCAGATATTACAACAGACAAGACCATCCATAAACTCTAACTCGTTCAGCATGTTTTGTGTCTGCCCATTGGTCCTCGTCACTTCGACCTTGCGCCTCTCTTGAAAGGTGTCTCGATCCCAAAAATACAGATAGGACGACCCATCACTTACGATGAATTGTTGGTTGGACTCGTCATATGTTATGCCCCACCCCTCGTGGTGAGGAGCAGTAGTTGTATACTGGAACGTCGACAGCCTTTCCAAAGTGTTGGCGTCATAGATGAAGCCAGTCTGCTCCTTCCAAGTAATCTCAATGATGCGTGCGTTTCCATCCGAGTCTGTAAAGAAAGTCGATCCCTCTCCGAAGTACTTTCGTTCGATGTCCACAGATGACTCGACTTCAAAGCTTTCGGGATTGATCTTGTGTAGCTTAGAGTTTCCATATAACCCTGTTGATTCGTAGATCATGCCATCATTCCCGTAGGAAAGACCTTGCCTAGATCACAGAAAGACGCAACATGTGAACTGTCAATTGACTGGAAAAGTTGATAATGAAATAAAGTAGACACACACAGGCAACTCACGTGAAAGAGGTGGCATCATGAGTGACCTGGTCCATGATGACATAGGTGGCTGTAGGCATGGTTTGTTCTTGTACCTCAGTGTCGGCGGGTTCGGGTCGTCAGTGCCGCCACGTCCCGCACCAAAAAAGTTCGACACAAAGCTCGGCACTTCGCCACCATTGTCATAGTAGTACTTCCCTCCTGCCAATGCGGATAGCACGACGATGCCACCTATCACCAATGCAAGCGCATAACAACGATGGATTCGACGACGATTGTTCGCTGAGGCGGCTTCTAATTCGAGAGGCTGCACTGCAATGTCGTCTGCGTACGGTTCTTCTTCGTCGTTAATGGGATCGTCGCGATATCCGTTGTTTGGCGAGGATAGTTCTACATCTTGATTGGTTTCGTCCTCGTCGTCGGTGGCGGAGAGGCTGGTGTATGGTTTGGAAGAACTTGACAACGCCATGTTGGATATTGTGAATCCTTTCGCAACAAAAAGGGAAGGGCAGGTGCAGCGGCTGCGCAGCGCTATGCACCAGGTATGGTAGTTAAGTGCAATACTCTTCTAATCATATTGTGGAGGCCTAGGAAGTGACACGCACCTTTTCTCAACGGACGCCCTGCAGAAAAAATTTTTTTGTCCGCCAGGAGAGATCCACAATCTCCAAAACCCCTCCACCATGGCCGCGAAGCCGTTTTTTCGACCGTAACTCAACAACCAACCGGAGTTTTGAAGATCGGATTTTTGCTGGATAGCGCCGGACTCACCCGACGCAACAATACCCTACCGGGTCCAGAGCACCAATACTGGCTCTACGAAAAATTGTAGACTAAGTCGGCGATTTTGGACTCGGACGACCACCCGCAATTCCCTTCACGTCGTCGCCCCCAATAATCAACCGTCGCCACCCAAAATAAGCCATGCCGCCCTATTATTCTTTCGTGAAACAGCGCGATGTATTTTTATGATCAAGGCAGCATGAGATCAAATATTTCAGGTCAACGAACAAACATGAGAAGTAAAAAGAAGCTGTCAACATTGATGCCTCCTCCTTCAAACCATCACGCAACAATCAACCATTTAAAAGTTTGAGTAAAGCAACAGCATAAGAATAATTACATTAATACGATAATGATTGTATCAAATAACCATTATCACTGTTGAGATGACACCTGAATTACTAAAATTAGATAATTGATGCAATAAATAGAAAAATTCTTTGATTTGAAAAAGGATCAATCGAAAGTTCTGTTCAACGCCGTGCAGACCGTTGACTCGTTAATTGCTTTGTTGTTGTTTTCATCCAACTTTTGAGCGGTTTATTGTGGCGTTGTGTTTTGAAGGAGGAGGCAATAATGTTGTTGCTCTTTGATTCTCATATTTTGTTCTGTTTTGTTTTTTGTTTTGTTTGAATATCTTTCTTGGACAAAGCTATTACTCATTGATTTTAACTTCACTTCTTCTGCATAGAGACTGAGACAGTTCTTCTCCATTTTAATATCCTTCGTGGTGGCGTAACCAATGGTCACTTCAATTGTTTTGTGTAGTCCTGAGCAGTCAATGTCTGCAGCCATGCTCCTTGACCTGAAATATTTGATCTCATGCTGCCTTGATCATAAAAACATCGCGCTGTTTCACGAATGAATAATAGGGCGGCATGGCTTATTTTGGGTGGCGACGGTTGATTATTGGGGACGACGACGAAGGGAATTGCGGGTGGTCGTCCGAGTCCAAAATCGCCGACTTAGTCTACAATTTTTCGTAGAGCCAGTATTGGTGCTCTGGACCCGAGTAGGGTATTGTTGCGTCGGGTGAGTCCGGCGCTATCCAGCAAAAATCCGATCTTCAAAACTCCGGTTGGTTGTTGAGTTACGGTCGAAAACGGCTTCGGCGGCCATGGTGGAGGGTTTTGGAGATTGTGGATCTCTCCTGGCGGACAAAAAATTTCTGCAGGGCGTCCGTTGAGAAAAGGTGCGTGTCACTTCCTAGGCCTCTACAATACGTTCACAACGGAGTTACAATCCATACTACAAGATACTACACCCTGCGCACAAAAAAATTAGAGAGAAATCAAAGAAAACTCAACCTTAGCCAGCAAGCCAACACCTTGCTATTCTTTGAGACGTTGCAAGTCCGGGGACCATAGGCACTTCATCTAGCACTGCGGATGTCTTGATTCTTTGCTCAGCGCTTTCGGTTGACACACTTGTTGTTTGCTCTTGCTCTATGTCTTCCATACTCTCATTTTGTCCACTTACATCTTCCTCTTGTTCTGACTGGTCCTCTTCTTCATCATCACTTTCATCTTCTTCTCCCTCTACTTCTTGATTCGGCACCTCTTCGACCGAGCTCTCTGTCTCGTCGAGTTCTTCATCCAAAACGTCCTGGCTCATTTCAATTTCGCCATCTTGCCCCCCGTTGGCACTAATCACCATTCCATCTTCGTTGTCATTAGCCCCCTCAAAAAGTTCCTGAGCAATCGAATAATCGCCATTGGGGCTTCCTCGCACACCCCCGCTATCCCCCATGCGATCGTCTGCGTCGTCGGTGTCGCCACGTCCCGCACCAAAGAAGTTCGACACAAAGCTCGGCACTTCGCCACCATTGTCATAGTAGTACTTCCCTCCTGCCAATGCGGATAGCACGACGATGCCACCTACCACCAATGCAAGCGCATAACAACGATGGATTCGACGACGATTGTTCGCAGAGGCGGCTTCTAATTCGAGAGGCTGCACTGCAATGTCGTCTGCGTACGGTTCTTCTTCGTCGTTAATGGGATCGTCGCGATATCCGTTGTTTGGCGAGGATAGTTCTACATCATGATTGGTTTCGTCCTCGTCGTCGGTGGCGGAGAGGCTGGTGTATGGTTTGGAAGAACTTGACAACGCCATGTTGGATATTGTGAATCCTTTCGCAACTTAAGGGAAGGGCAGGTGCAGCGGCTGCGCAGCGATATGCACCAGGTATGGTAGTTAAGTGCAATACTCTTCTAATCATACCACACAGGAGCATAAAGATGGCGATGACTTTAGTACATGTTAAAAATATGGACATTCTTTCTGTCGCTATAATATCTCCGCTCTATCGCTATTCCTCCGCTCTAAGCGAAAATCGCCGAGTCAACCACAGCATTATTATTTTTTTTTCAACGGGGATAGAGAATGTTCGATGCCGCGGATTTTGAATTTTGATAGATCCGTTATTTTCACGAGCGCGACTTCACAGAGCTGCCAAATTCTAATCCACTTTCCGATGAAGAGTTCCTTACTTTTATCATATTCCTATGTAGACAACATAATGATGTCCGCCGCAATATATGCGCTCAACTACCGTAATCACCATGAAAGTTCATTACCTATTACTCAAGAAGAAGCGTGTATGCTCCTCAAAAAACTTCAAGTGATGAAATGATGATATTCATTGATCTCTATTCAATGTCCTTCCATCAGCTATCCTCTTAAAGGTTACTTTGTTCCGCCGCTTGTCGTAGTCAAACCTCTAAGGTACAGCACCGGTCAACAAAAAGATGTCCATAATGAGACAAATGAACACTAAAGTAACAAAGCATTGGAATGATCTCATATTCTTCTTTCCGATGGCAGTTCCTGTCCAAGGACACCTGAAAGTCGATAGAAACATTTGAAAACATGAGAATTTCGTGACATTGACATTGTTGACTAATTCTCACACAGACACGTCATCCGGCAAGAAAAGCACAATGCTTACGTATGATCGAACTCCTCCACCACTACTTTACAATCAGGATCATACATAGAATTCCTTGGTCGATAAGATTGTGCATGATCGGACCACCTCCACGGACCACTTTCCTTCTTGAATCTAAAAGCTACCCTACGTCTGCTTAGGATATCGTCATCATCATCTAAGTCGTCGTTTTCGACAGGCGGGGGATCCCTGTGTCTTTTCAAGATACCTGGATCGCGAAATCCAGTATTGAACAAAGATCTTATCAATTGCCCGGTCAGGATCCCCCATACGATTTGAAGGGGCAGTGGTCGTCCTGGAAGCGCGCTGCACAAGGTAAAAATTGACACTCCAAATATCAACGGATAGGTAATGAACAAAAGCATCGGCCAAAATGGACCCACGACGAACTGAATTTCACTCCTACGGACCAGACGTCGTGCTGTGAGATTGTTCTTTGACACGGTCTCGTTCGTGTCATCTGATAAAGACTTGCGTTGATGCAAAGCCTGTTCTTCATCGACAAAACCATCGCATACCATATCCCCACCATGGCCATCCTCCCCACCAATCACACTCTCGTCTTCCTCGGCCTCAACCCAAACATACCTCTCTTTCAAAACAGCCATGTTTCCAATCCTGCCCGCTCCAATCCTCGAGCAGACCACCGCACTCAAATAAATGCACCCGCATCCGGGATCGATTTCTTCTTGAAACGCTTGCCCTAGAGCCTCTCGAGAGACACAGCAGCAGCAGCATCGGCCGGTTTGACGGGCAATTTCTAGTTCATCTGCCCACGTTGGCTCGACGAGTCCGGCTGCGTATTCAGATTCTTTCCAGTGTCTCAGTTTGGCTTGTTCGCGTTGGGCACGGTATTCGTCATCAATCGAAGCCTGGGACGTGGTCGGACTCGTGTTAGGTGAGGGAATGCGTTTGCTGCTAATCTCTAGGCTTTGTGCGGTCATTGTTCGTCTTTTTGGGCCGGGATTCATGGGGGGGGCTGGTTTCGCGCCCTTCTGTCTTTAACTGATAGCGTTTGATATCGAAGGTTCCCAGATCGTTCCCTCACTGTAGGTTCGGACCTGGTTCGGACCAAAGAGAGGAACGTTCATTGAGTTAAGTCACCATAACCTAACATAGTATTGTACAGGAGCAGTGCAACCCGGTGCAACAACTGGCCAATACTGAGTCCCATACAGGTCACATACCCACCTCACTCCCACTTCACTGACATACCCCTCTACCTAGGTAGAGTAGTCCGGTTGCGGTAGGTACAGTACCATCTATTGTATGTGAGCAATTTCGTGGAAAACCTGTTAGGTAAAAAAAGATGAAAGAAACGCCGAGTTGACTTGTAATTTTTTCTTCAACCAGAGAAAAACAAATATTACTCTGTCCAACCCACCATGTGCACCTACCGAAGCAAACCCAAGCCGCACGGGAACTGACCTAATAACACCCAAGCACACCCTGGGACTCTGGTGTACACAACTGAGGACTTTAGGGAAAGTACCAACCTTGGTACTAATTTAAAGGACATGCATAAAATAAGCTTGTTACATAACTTCTATAACCTTATTCTAACTCTTACATCAATGATATGGAGAAAGCCACTGCAACCCAAGAAACAAAGGAAACATCTACTCATTCATGTTATCATTGTTCTCCTCTGACTCATCACCACTTTTTTCATCGCTGCAGTTCACGTAAGCAAACACAACAGTCTTGGCCTTACACACCTTAACCAAGTTCTTCTTCACAGCATCAAGGCAGAAGGTCTTTGACTTCCATAACTGTGTGTGGTCATTAACTCAAGCCTTCCCTTGGTGTTCCAGTCATCATAGATACTAGCCAAATCCAACACTGCATTAAGCATACTGTTCCTCCTAATCACATTCATTGGGTCACTTTCAAGGGACTCAGAGTGCCCAGACAACTGCCAATGGACTGGCTGGATGCAAGACTTGTTGAAAGCAACCATCATGACATGGTATCTACTGTCCCATGCGGGTCTTGATGTATGATTCTTCATACATGCAGTGGGGTACATCAATCAAGAGACTGAAGTTCATCCTCTTAGCAAGACCTTAATATGCTTAACAAAACTCTTGGGGAGCTGAACACAAAAAACTTCAGTGTAAACCTTGGTACAGAACCATCAAGGACAGAGTAGTGCATAATGGATACCTTCCAGTTGAGACAGAAGTTTTTTGGCTTGAAGTACATTGTCTTCATCGATCTAGAAAGTTCATTGATGTCTGCAGCCAGAGCTTTCTCGGAGACCGTAGAGCACTTGGTGGGTGTTTTCTTCTTTGCAACTGTAGACATGTGTCAGCAGCATCTTTGCAAAGGTCGGTTACTTTGTCTTCCTCAATGCCAGTGTCTTGTGTTTTGTTGTTGAGCGAGATATTGTCAGCATCAGATGGTTTAATGTCCTCAAGATAGTTGTTTTCACCATCATCGACAGGTGGATCTGAGACCTGAGACAATAAGGTTAGTGATTTGTGAATTGAAGTGGCAATGACACATTCACAAGAGATTTAATTGTTGCACCAGTAAGGTGTCAGTTTTGGTGTCAGGGCATTCTAGCATCCAAGTTGGGTGAACATGGTGAAATTCTTTTGAGGTCAATGGTGATTATGAAGCTTCTTCATTACCTGTCTGCTGAAGCATGAAGGGTTACACTTGCATTGGGTGATGAGTTCTCAGAGCTTGGAGCCATCAGATTTGTTACGCTTAGCTGAACTGGGTGGCTGCAATACAGAGTTGATTTATTTGTCACTTCGTAATTTGGTCCTGTCAGCGTAGAACTGTCATCCAAGCAGAATAAAAGTGCTGCCCTCAACAAGGCCTATATTTACAGTCTAAAAATAAAGTGGTTTGTCTACGCTCACTAGAAAACGGGCACACTCCGAGGTTTAAAAATAAAGGGGCTTGTTTACGCCAGTTGAAAATGGATGTGTGCGCCTCGCGCGCACACTTAATGCACGCCCATTTTTATTGACATAGATATAATTTTAAAGGTAAACAGAGATTAAAACATCATCACCACCCATGTAAATCAACCCGAAGATTAATTTTTACAGGTAATTTAGCTTGAATTACTGTGAAAGTACCTGTTTTGGCAAAGTGAAAAACTGTCTCACTGAAGAAGAAAGAAGAAGAAGAAGAAGAAGAAGAAGAAGAGAAGAAGAAGGAGAAAGAAGAAGAAGAAGAAGAAGAAGAAGAAGAAGAAGAAGAAGGAGGAGAAGGAGAAGGAGAAGGAGAAGGAGAAGGAGAAGGAGAAGGAGAAAAGTGGCTCAGTTTTCAATACAACTAAGATTTTGAAAAAATCTTGGTTCGTTCTGTTTCGAATCAACTGCGCGCCGTCTGTTCGTCACTCCACAATGTTGAGGTATTTTATTTAGGCTCAAATGTATTTGCTTAGACCAAAACTCTGTGTCCAATCTAGAAACGACTAGCCTCATGTTTCAACCATATTACTCCTCTCGAAAATATGCGGTTGTAAGGAGATATGACTTGTGTACGAGTTCCTATGAGAATTCGTACGGAGAACTCAGCATTGTGGTGGCCATTGGAAGGAAAGATTTTCTCCTTACATCTCTCGTGATGGGATCTTTCATCCTTCGTCTTCGTGTTTCCCAACATATCCATTTCATTCCTTTCAAAGAACACGGAAGACGACGTTCATGGCCGATCACAAGGCGCCCCGTCCCACCGCGGCCGCGGCTAGACCCTCATCCTAACTACGACGGGATCTAAAGGAGGAGGAGAAAAGTCTGCATCTAGCGGTTTTGTGTTGAAACTGTATCAAATGGTGAACAGGCCCAGATGATATATTGTCAGTGAGTTTGCAAAACTAACTCGTACCATATGTTCTTTAGTCTCCTACTTGCCCTGTCAGAGTTGGAAGTTTGTTGTCCAGATGAGGCTTCTTCTTTCACATGATTCCAATTTGTTATACGCTGTGCTCGATGTATGGTTCGCGCCGTCCCGCCTTGATTGCGCTGTCTGAAATGCGTGAAGCAATGCCAGCACTTAATGAACAATTTTACGTTATCCCGACATCCATTCGCTACGTCGTTTGTATCTGGTCCACACTAAATTCATTCATTTTCCCCTTCTAACTGTGAAATCAATCATTGATGCAGTGGGTTTCAAACGGAGAAGCCTTCCGTATATCCGATCTATCACGACTTGAGTCCGAAACTCTCCCTTCCTACTTTCGCCACTCGCTTTCAGAGTCTAGTTCGTCAGCTCAACTTTTATAATTTTCGTAAAGTCAATCGCGAGCGAACGTTCTGGGTTTATCATCATCCTTTGTTCCACAGGGATCGCCCCATGATCTCAAGAAGCTGAGAAGGAGAACTTGCCCTGGGTTTGACGGACGTAAGCAAAAGATGCAGGCCAGGTCTTCTGCCGTGTCTACTTCTTACGACGATCAGGAAGAAGAAGAAGATCTTCTGCATGATGGTGTGATGGACACGGCAGGGGGTGCTTCTATTGTTTCACCGGAGTCTATCGCCGGGGCAAAAGTAAGCCGATCGCCATCTCCATCTTCATCTTCCCACTCGGTAAACAGTGAACATCTCCCTTCTTCGAACGCATTAGTGCGTCATGCATCTTTCAAATCTGTTACTTCAGAGGTGGAGAATTCTCTGGTCAAAGATGGGTTCATCAATTCCTTTTACCGTACAGTAGCTCCGCTTCATGTGACAGGCCTATTGCTTCGTCCTCTACTCACATCTCAGGTACCAGTGATGATGAAGTTTTGGGGGAACTGACCGAAGAAGAAATCGAAGAACGTCAAGCTCATCTACACGCTGTGGCAGAAGTTTCTCGCGATCTTGACGTGATCTGCTCCGATCTTGCGGCGACTTGTTCTTCTCACAAAACCCATCACCGTGGACGAGGTCGAAATGCTCGAGGCATCTATGGAGGTAACAACACAGCCAATTCGGCATTTGTCGCACGTTTTGGTTTAGACAAATCTGAAATGCATTACTCCAGGATCAAGTGTGACTTACTCACATACGATGATGAAGACGATGTTTATTTCAGGATGGAAAAACAGTTATTTCCCAGGCAGATAAGTGCTTGCCTGGATTGAGTGACCCCAACATGAATTTCGCAAAGGAAGAAGTCGACTTTACTCCTCCGTCTCAAGACGACGAGATAATTACATCACTAACGCATGCAGGAAGGATGTCTTCTCAATTCAAGTAGCAGTTCCATGGAACGATCTATTTCATCCAGTGTTCTGAGGTTTTCCTTTCGACACATCCTCAAGACCCTCATATCTGTGGGAAAATTGTTACCCACTTGAAGAGTTATCCTAACTTGTGTGAGGAATTCAATGCATATTGTAAGGCGTTGGATCGCGGCATCTCTGTTTCGGAAGACCACACGAGACTGGTTCACTTATTCTTCCAATCAGATCCGTCATATTGTGCCAGCTATCCGTAGCTTTGGCTCCACTGACGCATTAGCTGCTGTAGGTGCAGAGTTATCTGGTATTGAGTTTCAAACGATCAAACGTTGTTGTGATTTGTGGTTCTGATTGGATAGCCGTGCCGGTCAATATGCCCACTTCGTGTCTATTTTTCCCCTTGATGTAGCCCGATGGAGTCAACCTTTGATTCCTACCAAAGTTACTGTGCATTCGTTCATAATACCTGGTGGTTGCGGTGGGCTGAACCGCTGCACATTAACTAATTATTGTTAGTGGATCATGACGTCGCTTACTCGAAACGTAGGAAAACAGCATGCATGAAAGCTAACTACGAACTCAAACAGTATTCTGTGCAACGTGCCTCTAATAGTTTACCTGTAGAGTTAAAGTATTCAGAAGAGACATCGTCTTCAAATCCACACCCCGTAATAATAAAGTTACATCAAAATGATAGCATCTCAGAAAAGCGTTCGATTCCCTCAGATTAGTCAACTAATTTTTCCAGCCTCCCAATTCCATAGGCTCTTCCACCGCGTTCATTCTTCTATTAACAGCAGGATTTTTGCTTCGGGATTGGTGGCTTTCTGGCAAACAACGTGGCAAAGAAACCCAACCCTCCAAGCCACCAAGCCTGGTCGTAGGAAAATCGATGATCATGGAATTATTCAGACTTTCAAGAAAAGAAGTAAGTCGACAAACACATTTCGTTCGATTCTTACCAATCCCTCTCCTGAAGAAATGTGTTGACAATCAAAATCTAGAGTCACCTCCGGAGCTACGCCATCATCCCAGATGGCATCGTACTGTTCAACGAGTTTTTCAGATTCGGGGAATGCGAGCGAAGGGAGGGAGGAGGCGTGGCCTGCAAAGGCGACGGGGGAGGTCGAGTAACTATGTTTCGTCAGGTTTGATGCTGCCGTGCATCGGCGGAGTACGGATCGGCTGGCCACACGAGCCAAAGCGGACGTCATGATAGCAAGTAGGACGGTCTTGAAACGAATATGGAAGACGTTTTACGTAAAAAGGGGACAGGCACTCTCAGATCCCAGATCCCTGTGCAAACCCCTAAACAGGGCGTTGTAGAAAAATAAAAATAACTATGGTACTGCAGCTGCTGTAGTTTTGTGATAGCACTGTGAATGCCATTCCCCTTATGTCCAGTTTGGTTCTAATGTTTCTTAGTAACTTCAATAACATAGAATTCTATGACATCAACATCTTCCCAAATTTTCCATCAACTCCGATTAAGATTGATACTTCAACTCACCACTATTTGTTCTTGGCCACAAACACCTTTCTCCAGACAGTTTTACTGCGGCTGCACTGTTAATTTATTAAGAATACGTCAATGCAACTGCTTTGTATAAGTTCAGATTATTTGCTGCTTCTGATGTGAAGAGCATCTTAAAATTTTGGCATTTCTGACTGATCAACCACCTTTTAGATGCCAATGTTCATTTACTTGTCCTCCATGGCTTTGTTCTGCCAGAAGAGACAATAAACCACCTGTCCTCAATGCCAAAAGAAAACTGCTGCACCCCACTGGTGCTTTCAAAAATTCAGATATCATTTGTTCTTAGTTTTTCAAAGTGATTGAAACTGTTTGGTTTGGGCATTATCCATTAATATTACCCAAACCTCAAAAGTGCCAACATCTGCTACTGGTCAGCATCAAAGTGTCATTATCTTTTTCATAACAAAACATGAAATCTAGAGGTTCAGAGAGCATTATTGATTAGTTGAGTTCAGTATGTTGAAAATAATGTGCAATCGAGAATGCTGAAATGAAGTTCAGGGATACATGTGAAAAGTACAAGAAAATTGCCAGGCAGCTGATTTGGCTGTGACAAAGGCTAAATGATGCAAAATCAAGTTCAACACACTAGAAGGTATCATGTATTCTATCTAGCTAGCCTTGTAGCGTAGTTTCTTTGATTGCACAGTCTGATGTGTCCCCACATGAAAAGTGTTGAAACAAGTAGCATCATGGACATGTTTGGTACTAGACATAACACATCAAGGGCTACTGATAGAAATCTAGTGATTTGTTGTTGTCATATGTGGACACAAGACATTGAAATTTGGACACAGAGGACACAACAATAGACAAAAAGGTCAAGTAGCGTTTGCTATATATGAGGTCATTTCATGCTACATTCAAATCAAAATATCATGCTTCATAATCCATTAGATTTCTATTTCATTTTAGTTAATACTTCAAATCACTATACACTAGATATCATACATCAAGTACAGATAGAATTACACTTTATGGAATAAGCTATGCATCATGTCATAGAGTGGTTCATAACCCAAAATGATCAGTGTTATTACTCAATGTAAATGCTGATTATAGGTTTCTGCAGACTAAATGTCATAGATTTTGTGATAAACATTTTTTCCGACACAAATTATTCAATATGAGTCCAAGACAATGTGTGGGTGTCATACAAAAATTTCTGTAAATTTTACCATAGCAGAGTCACAAAGTTAGTTAGATATATTTGACACAAAAGGTGTACACGCACTGCTTGGACTTGACCTATAACTTCATTCTTTATCTTAGTTTTTGTTACACCCAATCTTGTATCAATAAAATGAAACACGAAAACAAGTTTCATCCAAAAACTCTACAACTTATAAAGTACCAATTACAACAAAGATGGCATTACCTAAAAATCTGACTATAAATATGAATATGAGTTTGACTGAGTATCTTTTTAACAGATTCTGAACAAAACATGAGATTAGTAAAATATATGTTGACTAATGTGGCTGAAAATAACTCATTTGCTTTATGTTGTGTAATTTTTATCATTGTTGGAAATGGACAGCAACATAGCAAGCAAGATTGCATGAAAATAAATCTGTTGAAAAGGAATGCATGTGCAAAATCTCCTGTCCTCCCAACGGTGATCAAATCTGACTGAGGTAGGGATAATTACTATGTCAATTTTTTGAGGTACATTATTAGGTTACCACATCATGGGACGAATTTGACGCACTTGCGTAATATACCCTCTATCATCTACTTAACATTATATTAGGTTACCACGCCATCGGAAGAATTTGGCAGCACTTGCGTGATTTTTGTGTACGAGTTAGAATCCACTTTGAACCACGTCATGTCAGATATCTTTTTTCCACTCGTGTGACATCATTTTCTATTCCCTCGGACACAGCCAAAGATTTAACCTTGGGACTATCTGAAGGGATTAAGTCAGCTCTACAGGTCCTCAGCTTTGACAGAAGGCAGCTGTAATTGCACTGCCATAATAGAAAAATGATGAAATGGTTCAAAGTCGATCCCAGAAATTGGTATGTTTTTCTCTACGGAGCAAGGTATGTGATATAGGGAGGCTCTAGAAGCCATCTAATAATTCTCACAAACAAGCCATTCTCATGTGCAATAATCACACAATCACTCTCAAAACAACAATTACACGGCAACGGAAATTCGAAGCTGCAGGATCATTAATAATGTAAGAGCAATGTTGTAATATTATCATGTGTTTTGCATGTGTTTTGTGCTGCTCATAATAACATCATAAAAATGGTGCAACAACTTCGTGTGCGCCAAAAAATAAATGACACTTTGATGTTTGCACAATCTAGATAGAGTTATTTTGGCTGGCACTATGTCACGAAACGGTCAGAATATCTGACAATTTGTGTCCACACAATTTTGAGTGTTGACGCATACAATCGCATGTGGGAATAGTAAATCCCGTCGTTCGTGGTTCAAAGTAGACCATACAGTTCAAAGTGAGTCTAATGCCATACCTTCTATCATGCCAGAGGAGTTCCTATTGTAGTTTTTTGATCAGCCAGATTTTAATTGTTTGATCAGTCTGGATAGAAATCTTCCGTTTGTATCCTAATAGGGCTCGGGCTTACACAAAATGAGCAGCCTGGAAACCAGAGGTCTTTTGATCAGCCCGTTCTCAGAAAACAATCAGACGCAAAAAAATCAATCAACCTCTCCATTCACCCACATTCTCTCTCTCTCACTCTATATCTCTCTTCTCTATATATACCATATATATATATATATATATATATATATATATATATATATATATATATATATATATATATATATATATATATATATATATATATATATATATATATATATATATATATATATATATATATATATATATATATATATATATATATATATATATATATACCTTATATATATATATATATATATATATATATATATATATATATATATATATATATATATATATATATATATATATATATATATATATATATATATATATATATATATATCTATAAATATATATATATATATATATATATCAGTATATATACATATATATATATATAAATAAATATCGAATATATAAAAAGGTTTGGGGGTTGAGGGGAGAGGATGATGGGGAGAGGGTAAAGAGAGTTCAAGAAGAAAGGGGAGAGAGAGAAAGAAAGAGAGAGATAAGAGAAAGAGAAGGGTCCCAAGATACAGGGTAAAAGGAGGTACGAGAGAGAGGGAATAGGAAGAGAGTTAGAAAGAGAGAGGTAAAGGAGAGGGAGGTCGAAGAGAGGTCCAGATAGAGGTCAGAAGAGGTTGAGGAGGTTGAGAGAAGGGTTGAAGGGAGGTGGAGAAAGAAGAGGTAGAGAGGCTCGAAGGTGAGGAGAGAGAGAGGGAAGAGAAGAAAGGATGAGTTCAGAGAGATTGAGATTGAAGATTGAGGAGGAAGAGAGAGGAAGGAGAGAGAGAGAGATAGGAGGTCGAGGAGAGGTCGAGAGAGAGAGGTCGAGAGAGAGGGGTCGAGAGAGAGAGAGGGGTCGAGAGAGAGAGGGTCGAGAGCCCCCCCCCCCCCGCGAGAGGTAGAGAGGGAGGTCGAAAGAGAGAGAGAGATAGAGAGAGAGAGAGAGAGGTGTGGACGGAGGGGGGTCGAGATAGGGGTAGAGAGATAGGAGGAGAGAGAGGGAGATGAGGGGGAGTAGAGAGGGTCGGGAGGAGATATAGAGAGAGAGAGATAGAGAGGTGGGGAGATGAGAGGAGAGAGAGAGAGAGAGATAGAGAGAGAGAGAGAGAGAGAGAGAGAGAGAGAGAGAGAGAGAGGTGGCAGAGAGGTAGGCAGAGGTAGAGAGAGGTGGAGAGAGAGGTCAGAAAAGAGGGTAGAGAGAGAGAGAGAGAGAGAGATGAGAGAGAGAGACAGAGAGACAGAGAGATAGGTCAAGAGACAGAGAGAGAGGGAGAGACAGAGATAGGAGGTCGGAGAGAAGCGAGAGAGAGAGAGAGAGAGAGAGAGAGAGAGAGAGAGAGAGAGAGGTCAGAGAGATAATAGAGAGAGATAGAGAGATACATATATATATAGACAGGTAAATAGATAGATATAGAGATATATAGAAAGAGATATATATATAGAGATATATAGATATAGAGATAGAGAGAGAGAGAGAGATAGAGATATAGAGAGAGAGATAGAGGAGAGAGATAGAGAGAGAGAGAGAGAGAGAGGGGAGAGAGAGAGAGAGAGAGAGAGAGAGAGGGAGAGAGAGAGAGGTCGAGAGAGAGAGAGAGAGAGAGAGAGAGAGAGAGAGTCGAGAGAGAGAGAGAGAGAGAGGAGAGAGAGAGATAGAGAGAGGAGAGAGAGAGAGAGAGAGAGGAGAGAGAGAGAGAGAGAGAGAGAGAGAGAGAGAGAGAGAGAGAGAGAGAGAGAGGACGAGGGAGAGAGATAGAGAGAGAGAAAGAGAGAGAGAGAGAGAGAGAGAGAGAGAGAGAGAGAGAGAAAGAAAGAGGGAGAGAGAGAGAGAGAGAGAGAGAGAGAGAGAGAGAGAGAGAGAGAGATGTCTAGGAGAGGTCGAGAGGGTGAGAGGTCGAGAGAGAGAGAGAGAGGATACCTACTGGTACTCCTGACCCAACCAGGCCCCGTTTTCAGGCCACAGGCACAAATACTATTCCCACCGAAGAAGGGAAGTGTACAACAGTTCAACTCATAACCTTCTCAGAAAGAATATATGTGAAGTACATACCTGGCAAGTATAAACCTCAGAAACAATGAGTTAAATAAAGCAGTTGACAAGGCTCAACTGCTCAACTGAAGAGCCTGAAAGTGTGATACTTTCTCAACTGGCAAAATTGCAGTGTGAGAGCTTCTCTGTAAATATTGGACACACTAGCCTCCAATATTCTAATTGTGAATTACATGAGTTACATGGTAAAATTGAGAGGATCACCATTTGGCAATCCTCATTTGTTGCTCTTTTCAATAGCTCATGAAAATAAACTCCAAACAACTGGAACATCCTTTTTTCTACTTCTTATCTACAACTATTTTTCGATTACTTCCGGCTTAGGTCACTATCGTATGATAGCTGAACTTGGTAAGTTGATCGCAATCTCCACCACATGAAGGCTCATCCTGATGACCCACAGGCGGTCGAATAAAACGAGATTTCACTACGCAGGGTACTACGTTCATTGCACGCCACCATGCGAACGAATTTTTTCTTAGTCCACCAAGGAGTTCCTACAAGAAGCTCTTCATAGGCACTAGCCTAGGTGAGAAACTATGAGCCATATCCTCCGTGAAAGCATTTCCAGAAGGGCTCAAGTGGGTAGAGTGCAAACGTGGCGTTGGCGGGAAGAATTCCCCTATACGCTACATTCCTGAGCAGGATCCCGTGCAGGATGCCCTCGCGAAGGACAAAAAGACCACCTATTTTAAATTGACCCACCCGAATACCGGGAATGAGTTAAAGGTGGCGGTATGGGTGTCCGGGACTCCTGAGCAGTTTCTAATGCATGTGCGCTCCGCGATTCACGCGTGCAATCAAATGGGGCTTGACGACGACGGTACTCCTATGAAAAAGAACGGGGGCGCAGGTAAGCCCAGTTCAAAGGAAAGAAAACCGGACGGTGTGAACTTCGCCCAGATCGTTTGGGCGGAGGTGAAGAAAGCTCTCCGCAAGAAGTCTAGTAAGTGCAAGAAACGTCGCGCTAACTACTCGGAAAGTGACAGCGACTCCGACAACAGTTCGTGAAGGTGTGGGTCAGATAGCACTGGGGAATTACGTAGATGTAAGAAACGTAAATTAAATACTGCAATTGACAGTTATACTACCCCCAGTCCGAGTAAAGCTATCCTGACTAATAAAAGTCAAAATTCGAAATCAATTAAAATAGCTGTCACTAAAAACAAAATATCAAAAAATTCTTGTTCCAAAACAAAAAAGCCCGAATTAAAAATTCGAAATAAAATGAAGTCAACGACATCATCCAACTTAAAAAAATCTTAACGAAAAAGTTGTCAGTAAACAAACACAACATACTGAGGCTGATGTGAACATGCCCAGTGTAAATTACAATATTAATCACAAACAGGAAGTGATTACAACAAACACCAAGGATCGCCTCGTGTCACGGCATTAGTTGCCATAATGGAACCAGCGACTGAAAGTCAATCTGGTAAAGCCTACAAACAACCTCTGTGGAGTCGCCCCAGTAACAAAATTAAAATCCTACTGGACTCTGGGTCTGATGGAGACCTTATTTTCCTTCCTAAAGGAAAAGACAAGCCTTTTCCCTACCTGACTAGGCAGGTGCCAAAGTCTTGGCATACGTCAAATGGGAGCTTCCAGACAACTGGAAGAGGTAAGATCAGAGTCAAATTCTTTGAGTACTCCAATTCCAAGGAGTATCTCCAACAACCTGACATTGTGGAATACAAGGAAGATGACATGACCAAACCAGGGTTTGACCTCATTCTTGGTAGTAATACCTTGAAAGAGTTAGGAATTGTCCTAGACTTTCGGGCAAAGGAAATCTCTCACTGCCAATTAGAGACATCAACAAATGATAAACATCAACAAACTCAAGACAAGAGCTACTGTGGAAAAAGCTTGGACTATGAATAATAGCATGTACCAAGAGACATCTAAGGAACCACAGAGCACCCTGGAGGCAACAAAGCGCCTCATAAAAATACTAGACGCTAAGTACGAAAAAGCGGATCTCAGGGCAATTGTCAGAGACAATTGCACACGCCTAAGTGGCCCAGAACAAGCAAGGTTACTGGAGCTCCTACAAGAATTCGAGGAGCTAATTAGTGGTAGGTGACTAGGATTGTAAGCCGGTCTCCCTCCAGTTAAAGGACGGAGCAAAGCCATATCATGGCAGGCCTTTTCCCATACCCAAGAAGCACATAGAAATCACAAAAAGAGAGGTACAAAGACTATGTGACTTAGGGGTACTATGGCAAGATGATTCTGAATGGGCATCACCCACATTCATCATACCAAAATAAGACAACACCATTCGGGTTGTCAGCAATTTTAGGGAAGTAAATAAACGTATAGTGAGAAAACCATTTCCCATTCCCAAAATCAGCACTGTTCTACAGGAACTAGAAGGCTTTACATATGCCACAGCCCTTGACCTAAATATGGGCTATTACACCATTAGATTGGATCCAGATGCGTCCAAAATATGCACCATTATCTTTCCGAGGGGTAAGTACTCTTACCTGCGGTTACCAATGGGTGTTGCATGTTTTCCCGACATCTTCCAGGCTAAGATGTCTGAGCTAATGGCAACCCTTGAGTTCGTCCGAACTTATCTTGATGATTTACTACGCATCAGCAAGGGTAACCTAGAAGACCATCTTACTAAATTAAGAAGGGTTTTCATCAGGTTGTGAGACATAGGCTTGACTGTCAATGCACGCAAGTTGTCCTTCTGTGCCGTGGAGACAGAATACCTAGGATATGTATTATCCAGAAATGGTATAAAACCACAACCAAAAAAGGTACAGGCAATCCTCGCATTAACACCGCCTCAAAATGTTAAACAACTCCGTAGGTTTCTAGGCATGGTCCAATACTACAGAGACATTTGGGCAAGACGCAGTGAAATACTTGCACCATTAACCAACTTAGTTGGTGAGTGTGGACACACCAAGGTCACAAGGGCTAACAAAACTAGATAAAAGCCTTGGCATTGGGATGACATCCATCAGCAAGCATTCGACACTGTAAAGGCAACTATCGCTCACGATGTTGCCTTGGCCTACCCTGATTACACACAGGGATTTGAGATTTACACAGATAGTTCCAAATATCAATTGGGCGCTGTAAGTACTCAAAACAACAGGCCGCTGGCGTTCTTCAGTAGAAAACTGATTCAGGCACAGCAAAAATATAGCGTGACCAAACAAGAACTACTGGCCATAGTAGAAACACTAAAAGAGTTCAAAGGCATGCTTTGGGGACAACAAATGACGGTCTACACTGACCACAAAAATCTAATGCAGGATGCTCTAGGTCTGACCTCTAATCGAGTGTACCGCTGGAGATTACTCTTAGAAGAGTATGGCCCCACCATCGTGTATATCAAGGGCATCCACAATACAGTTGCGGATGCCATCTCACGACTGGACTATGGACCCGTCACAGATGACAGGTCAACTTGGATGACTTTAAAGCACAATGTTGGTGTTACCATAACACAACACAACCGGAATCATCCTCAAATGCACCAAGGAATCCATGAACCAGGTGTTTGCGAATCGAAACGAAGAGGACTCTATCTATCCACTCACAACCAGAGAGATAGGGGAGGCACAACAGTAAGATGAAAGCCTTCTGAACAAAGGCTACTCCACTCAGTTAGTTGAGAACATTAAAGTACTCTGCAAGGATGGCAAGAATGTTATTCCAACAAGCCTCCAACACCTGACATAGGCCAATTATCTACTCTAAAACAGTACTCTAAGAGTACCTGAAAGATACCCTTAATTTCTTAGGAGATGCTGGACATCCCCCTAAGTTTTGCAGTCTTGCTAAATAGCAAGAATTGTTTCATTACCCAAAAATACCATTTGGGACAAGGTGCTCTGAGTCAGGAAATACTGACACAGAATCCACATCACTTGAAGATGAAGTAGAGATCCATCACTGTAAGATACAAGAGAGCTCTCACTGTGTCTTTAGCACTGAAATGTACCAGTTCTACAGGGATCTCTACATAGTTTCGTTTTGCCAAAATGAAGCATGTTTGCTTCATCATGGTTCATCATGGTGGATTGTTAATTCACAATATGATCTAAATTAACTCACAAAATAACAAAGCTGAAAGGCCCACATCAAGATTTTTAATACTTTTCAGCTTAGGTCACTATCGATCGATAACCTACTCGGCGAATTTTTTCTGGATCGTCTGTCCAGCTCCACACTGCCTTCGACCGTCCGTCATCGTACCGACTTACGTCAAGTCCTACGTCGCGTCTGTCTTCCGTCAGTCGAGCGTTCAACGTCCAGGTGATCGCTAGTAGAGCCATCGTCTATTGAGCGACGGTAAGTAGTAGCGCCACGTCAGCCCTACGAGATCCGCCGCCAAGATTCGTGAGAAGCGTGTCTCGTTTGAGTGCGCCCGCCACGAAGCTCCTACAAGACCCTTTTCTTAGGTACAAGCCTCGGAGCAGCCCTCTCAAGAATGTCTACGGAGAGGATGCGCCCATCGGGCTTAAACACCAAGAATGCGGCGCGGAAGGGGTGGCGAAAGCTCCCATCCGGTATGTGCCAGACCGGGACCCAGTCCAAGCCTTGGATCTTAAGCCCGAGTCCCTCAAGTGCACCCTCGCGAATGGGTCAGAAACCCGAGTCACGGTTTGGTCCGGACACGGTACCAACGAGCAGTTCATACTGCACGTGAACAAGGCGTACAGTACCGCCAAGAAAATGGGGTTAATTCCCGCCTGCGACGAGGCCGAAAAGGCTTATGACTCGAAAAAGGTCGAGTGGAAGGCTGTTCTACGTGAACTTCGCCGATGACCCCCTCAGTAAAACTGCTAAGGAAGCGAAGACTGCAGAGTCTCTTTCCCTAAAGGCCGACATGCTCGCCTTGAAAGCAAAAATGACCGACTCGGCCCTAGAAGTTTTTCAACTCTACGCCAACCTCCTCACTGAGGAGGCGCGTCAGCCCTGGGACTTAATTGTCAAGGAGCAGACGGAGTCAAATCCCTTTCACGACATCTTCGGTCGAAAGGAAGAAGTCACCGGGCAAGGCGTCCGAGTCATTCGGAGGTGTCAGTTACTCCACCTCCAGTCTTGTTTCGCACATGGCGCAGGCGAAAATTTGAGATTCTATATCTCTAATTGCCTCAAGAAGCCCAACAAGGTCAAAATTCGTCAGTTTGTTCACGCGTCATGCAGCTGAACAACTACATCGAACCTCCGTGCCTGTACTACAGCCCTAGTGCTAGTGCAATGGCGCAACAGGTCTACTCCTTCACCGATTCGAACTCGCATGCCACATCTTGCGCATGTGTCCGTTGAAGTGGCAGGACCAGTACCACTTGCTGGAAAAATGCTATCCCGAGGGGTTAAGCCTCTATTGCTCATTCTCGGCGTATTGAGGTGGCACACCCAGTGGATGAGAAGCAGTCAGCGGCCAAGCCTGCAAAGGCCCAAGCAGCAGACCAGCCCTCCAGGAAGTCCTCGCTAAGCGGGCGCATTCCCAGGAAGCCCAGCAAGTATGCCCGCACGGAGTATACTCGCGTCGAGAAGAACTGCGAGCTGTGCAAAAGCATGGGGCGCACACACCACGCATAACACCGCGGAGTGTCGCCGCTACAACAAAGACGGGACTCCTACACGCGGAGTTTCCGGCGCGCCGGCACGAAAGTCTCGTGAGGACAACCGCGCTAAGAAGTCCTACGCACAGGTCGTAGCGAGAATGGAGAAACTCGAGAAGTCTCTCAAGAAAGCCAACAAAAAAGGCAAGAAACGTCGCCGTCAGTACGAAAGTGACAGCGATTCCGACTCCTCCTGAAGCGATGGGTCGGGTAGTACCGGGGAAATTCCTGTATGTAGTAAGAAAATTAAAACTAGCCATGAGTTAGAATGTTATACTACCCTGGTCCGATTAAAACTACCAGTACACAAAAATTAGAATTAAATCAAAAAAATTTAATTAAGGATTATTCGAGTCCCTTGTTGGACGCAACTTTGAAAAATCTCAAGGACACTTCGAACTTATCCACTAAGAAACAAGTAGAGCCAAACTCAAATTTGGACCCTCTACCCAAAACACAGCCACCACACACACTCCCTCCACAAAATTCAGTGGATTCAGTGACAGCAGTGCTAGCTGTGCAAAAGTTAGCGACCGGAAGTCAGTCCTCGACAAAACTCAAACACTTGTCTAGGAGTCGCAAAAACAACTTCTTGAGAGTACTATTAGACACTGGTTCTGATGGTGACCTCATGTTCCATGAAAAAGGAACCACCAAAGCGCTTTCCCTACTTGGCTAGGCAGGTGTCAAAGTCTTGGCACCACGTCGAATGGGTGCTTCCAAACCAAAGGAAGAGGCGAAGTCACACTAAAATTCGTAGACTACTCCAACAGCAAGGAATACACAGTTCAACCAGATGTTGTCGAGTATGATGGAAAAAGATGGCAAAGCCAGCGTTTGACCTCATCTTAGGTGTAAAAACACTAAGTGAGCTTGGAATTGTTCTGGATTTTCGAACAAAGGATATTACCATTGATGAGATCATCTTGCCGATGAGAGACATCAACAGTCTGTCAACTAGCTCTAAGATTGAAAAAGCTTGGTCAGTTAACCACAGCATGGTTCATGAACCACGTAGTACTGAGGAAGCCACTCAGCGTGCCGTTCACATCTTAGATGCAAAATATGAAAAAGCAGACCTCCAATCAGTTGTTGACACCAACTGTCCTCACCTCAGTTTACAAGATCAAAACAAGTTGTTAGAGCTCCTCCGTAAATACGAGGACCTCTTTGATGGTACACTAGGTGATTGGAACACAGAGCCTGTCTCCTTTGAACTAAAGGAAGGTGCCAAACCATATCATGGCAGAGCTTACCCAGTACCACACTCACTCAAAGAGACTCTCATGAAAGAGCTCAAAAGACTGTGTGACCTGGGAGTACTAGAGTGGCAGCCCGCATCTGAATGGGCTTCCCCATCATTCATAGTACCAAAAAAAGACCAGACTGTACGTTTCCTAAGTGATTTTAGAGAAGTAAACAAAAGAATAGTTAGAAAACCATTCCCGTTACCTAAAATTAGTACAGTCATGCAAGAGCTAGAAGGATTCACTTTTGCGACGGCCCTTGATTTAAACATGGGCTACTACACCATTAGATTGGATCCAGATGCATCCAAAATCTGCACCATTATATTTCCATGGGGTAAATACTCTTACCTCAGGTTACCAATGGGGATTGCAGGTTCTCCTGACATTTTTCAATCAAAAATGACGGAGCTAATGTCCACCCTTGAGTTCGTACGAGCTTACATTGATGATCTGTTATGCATCACCAAGGGAACCCTGGAAGACCACCTGGCTAAATTGGAATTGGTCCTCTCCAGACTGCAAGATGCGAACTTAAAAGTTAATGCGCGCAAATCAAACTTCTGTGCCATAGAAACAGAATATCTTGGGTACATCCTCTCACGAGATGGTATAAAACCACAACCCAAGAAGGTACAGTCGATACTTGCACTGACACCGCCCAAAAATGTCAAAGACCTCCGTAGATTCCTTGGCATGGTCCAATACTATCGAGATCTTTGGGCAAGACGCAGCGAAATGCTTGCCCCACTCACAAGCCTCGTCGGCGAGTGTGGTCACACCAAGAAGTCCAAACTCCTCAAGGTAAAAAAGAAACCATGGAAATGGACTAACGAACATCAAAAAGCATTCGATGATGTAAAGGCCACTATTGCAAAAGATGTGTCCTTGGCCTACCCTGATTACTCAAAAGGGTTTGAGATCTATACTGATGGATCCAAGAGACAACTTGGAGCCGTCATTACTCAGAGCAACCGGCCAATAGCTTTTTCAGCAGAAAACTCTCTGTCTGTCAGCAAAAGTACAGCGTAACCGAAATTGAACTTCTAGCCATTGTTGAGACACTCAAAGAGTTCAAAGGGATGCTGTGGGGCCAACAATTGTAGTCTACACAGACCACAAGAACCTCATGCAAGATGCACTCGGATTGACCTGTGACAGGGTTTACCGCTGGCGTTTACTGCTAGAGGAATATGGTCCTGAAATCGTGTACATCAAAGGAATCCACAACACAGTTGCGGATGCGATTTCACGCCTTGACTTTGGTCCAGCAGTGGACATCAAGGAAAACTGGATGACCTTCACAAAATGCTGGTGTTATTACACTATGCAATCAGAAGAGGACCCATCACCAGACAACCACTCAGACCTCATGAACTTTGTGTTTGCCAACCGCAGCGAAGAGAATGCAATATATCCCCTGACAGTTCGGAGATTGCCGCAGCTCAACACACGGATAAAACGCTGGACAAACTCAGCCTGCTTGAGAAGTACAAACCTCAGCTGGTAGAAAATGTTCAAGTACTGTGCAAAGATGGCAAGCTTGTCATCCCACAGGAACTCCAGCAGCGAGCAGTACAGTGGTACCATCACTACCTGCAGCATCCGGGGACTACTCGTCTCGAAGAGACTCTTCGCGCTGCGATGTATTGGAAAGGTTTGCGACGCTCTGTTCGCACCTTCGTCAAAAATTGTCATAAATGCCAAGTCAACAAACGACGCCAACGTAAGTATGGTAAATTACCTACAAAATTGGTTGTTTCCAACCCCTGGGAAGTACTCTGTGTGGACCTAATAGGACCATACACCCTCAAGGGCCAAGACGGCACTGAAATTGACTTTATGTGTGTCACAATGATAGATCCAGCAACCAGTTGGTTCGAGATTGTGGAACTACCGGTTACAGAAGTGACTTCTGTTGCTCCCACGGGTAAAAGGGCCGCAAGGGTACTAACACACATAATAAACCTAAGGAAGCTTACTTTGATAAATCATCAGCACAGGTAGGCTCCTTAGTTAACAAGATCTGGTTTAGCCGTTACCCACGTTGTCAAGTAATCATTTACGACAATGGAAGCGAGTTCAAGCTCAATTTGAAACCTTATGTGATTCATACGGTATCAGCGTAAGCCAACCAGCATCAAGAACCCTCAAGCAAACGCAATACTAGAACGGATGCATCAAGTAATCATGACAATGCTCCGTACCACTGAATTAGACATGGCCAATACAGTGACACCTAGTGACATCGCAGACTTCCTCACAGATGCTGCATGGGCCGTTCGCTCCACATACCACACAGTACTCAAAGCCTCTCCAGGTGCAGCAATATTTGGTAGGGACATGCTGTTTGACATTCCCTTCCTGGCTGACTGGAACAAAATAGGAGATCACAGGCAACGCCAAACCGATCGCAATACCAAACGTGAAAACAAGTCTCGCGTCGATTGGGATTACAAGGTTGGTGACAAAGTACTTCTTCGCAAAGAAGGTATCCTCCGCAAATCTGAAAGCAAATACCATAAAGATCCTTGGACTATATCTACAGTCCATACGAATGGTACAATCAGGGTTCACCGCGGAACAAAATCAGAACGATTGAATATTAGGAGAGTAACACCATACTTTGACACTGCAGACACTTAAAAACAAATACTGTCAGTTAATCACTCTAAAACTCCTCTCTCCACAAACACTTACGCTTACAACCTTTACTTCGTAGTCACTACAAAGTCGGAACGTCTTGTCATATACAAGTGTTTTCCATTACAACAAAAGCCTGATGTTTTTCCTTTCAATGAAAAGGTTTTTTACACGACTCACCTGATTCTCCATTCGTGGGGCGAGTGACATAGGCCAATTATCTACTCTAAAACAGTACTCTAAGAGTACCTGAAAGATACCCTTAATTTCTTAGGAGATGCTGGACATCCCCTAAGTTTTGCAGTCTTGCTAAATAGCAAGAATTGTTTCATTACCCAAAAATACCATTTGGGACAAGGTGCTCTGAGTCAGGAAATACTGACACAGAATCCACATCACTTGAAGATGAAGTAGAGATCCATCACTGTAAGATACAAGAGAGCTCTCACTGTGTCTTTAGCACTGAAATGTACCAGTTCTACAGGGATCTCTACATAGTTTCGTTTTGCCAAAATGAAGCATGTTTGCTTCATCATGGTTCATCATGGTGGATTGTTAATTCACAATATGATCTAAATTAACTCACAAAATAACAAAGCTGAAAGGCCCACATCAAGATTTTTTAATACTTTTCAGCTTGGGTCAACACCGTGCGGTAGCTTGGTTCCACCACTACCTATAACACCCCAGTACCAAGCGTCTCGACGAAACTCTTCGTCTTTCGATATATTGGAAAGGTCCCAGAACGACAGTCCAATCACACGTCAAAAAGTGTCATAGTAGCCAGGTGAACAAGCGCAGACAATTAAAATATGGGAAACTGCCTACAAAACTTGCAATCACCAACCCTTGGGAGGCATTATGTGTGGACCTCATAGGACCGTACACCCTCAAGGGCAAGGACAAGACACAAATTGATCATGTGCGTCACAATGATTGACCCCGCAACAAGCTGGTAGAGTTGCTGGTATCACAGCTCCAGGAGCTTGATATTCCCACGGGTACAAAGGGGCAAAGGAGCAAAGACACACATGTCCAAACACAACAACCCTACTTTGACAAGACGTCAGCAACCGTAGGTAATATAGTTAACAGGACCTGGTTTAGCCGTTACCCGCGTAGTCAATACATCATCTACAACAAAGGAAGTGAATTCAAACTTCACTTCGAGACCCTCTGTGATTCATATGGTCTGAAGCGTAAGCCGACCAGTGTCAGAAACCCACAAGCGAATGCAATACTCGAGCGGGTGCATCAAACAATCATGGCAATGCTCCGCACAGCTGAATTGGACATGGCCGACACCATCAGCGAGAGTGACATTGCTGACTTTCTCACAAACGCCGCATGGGCCGTTTGCTCTACCTATCACACAGTACTAAAGACATCGCCAGGAGCAGCTATTTTTGGAAGGGACATGTTGTTTGACGTCCCCTACATTTCTGACTGGTCTAAAATTGGGGAATATAGACAGCGGCAAACAGACCGTAACACACGACGGGAGAACGCCTCTCGCATTGACTGGGACTACCAGCCAGGTGACAAAGTACTGCTGCGAAAAGACGGTATCTTCCACAAAACAGAGAGCCGGTATGACAGTGATCCTTGGACTATCACGCCAGTTCATATGAATGGCACAATAAGGGTTCAATGTGGAACTAAGTCCGAGCAACTCAACATCAGGAGAGTTACACCATACTGTGAATAAACTAAATATACTACCGTATACCTCACCCCTTCCTCCTGCTAAGACTTACGCTTTGTCATATGCTACACCATCTTTTTTCCTCCTCAGGGTTTCTTTTTTTCTCCTCAGGAAGTTTTCTTTTTTGTGTGCATTGACACATTATCGCTCCATTCGTGGGGGCGAGTGACATGAGCCAAGGATACCTACTGGTACTCCTGACCCAACCAGGCCCCATTTTCAGGCCACAGGCACAAATACTATTCCCACTGAAGAAGGGAAGTGTACAACAGTTCAACTCATAACCTTCTCAGAAAGAATATATGTGAAGTACATACCTGGCAAGTATAAACCTCAGAAACAATGAGTTAAATAAAGCAGTTGGCAAGCCTCAACTGCTCAACTGAAGAGCCTGAAAGTGTGATACTTTCTCAACTGGCAAAATTGCAGTGTGAGAGCTTCTCTGTAAATATTGGACACACTAGCCTCCAATATTCTATGAATTACATGAGTTACATGGTAAAATTGAGAGGATCACCATTTGGCAATCCTCATTTGTTGCTCTTTTCAATAGCTCATGAAAATAAACTCCAAACAACTGAAACATCATTTTGTCTACTTCTTATCTACAACTACTTTTCGATTACTTCCGGCTTAGGTCAATACAGGATGTTATGGGCATTATGAACTTAAGGCATTTATTGCTAAGAGTTGGGCACATCATGTCAATACGCAAAATGTTCAATGCAAACTAGGAAAAGTGCGATTAATGGAGTGGAATGTCACAAACAGATAATGAAATACAGAAAAGAAAATATTCTACTAGAAATTCTTTCTTCCTAATTGTACATCTGACCTTAGCCAGAAAGTATTTTAAAAATCTTGATGTAGACTTTGCTGACTTTGTTTTTTATGAGCTTAACGCTACTGTATAAGTGATGCATGAGATACTAGTTATCTCATGCACAAACAAAACACAAATGATCATGGAAGAGATTGGCAGTGATTTGTGGCAGTTCCATGACTGGCCCATATTCAACTGCCCAAAGGAACTGTCCCATGTGAAGGTTCCTGAGAAGGAAATCCTCCATTGGATATTCAACCTAAGAAAACACCTACAATGTATATGGTGGAGTTGTAGGAAGGAAAATGCTATTTGGATATGATTTCTGAGAAACTCATATCTTATGACTTTTGAGTCCTTCCTCTGTATCAAACAATGTGAAGGAGGCTTATGGTGTTCCACCTGGAAGCTCCAGATTCTTGGCCTATGTCAACATCAGAACTTCCCCAAATCATAAACATTACTATCAAGCTTGTTGATAGCACTCTTGTAAACATTTTTGGGTTTAACTGCATTGATGAAAAAACTTCCTCCACAACTTAATGAACCTTACACTAATTTTAGGCTCTATTGATTTGTAGACACCTCCATCTGTCATTACTCTTGATTTTATCCTGGCTTCCCTTTTATGACATTTTAACTACCAAAAAAAGAAAAAAATATGGACTAGTCAATAAAAATTTCGAAGTCATCATCCAATTTAAAAAAATCAATAAATACCATAACAAATCTGTAGCTGCTTGTGGGGCAACATTTTGTTTAATGCATCAACAGATCCTGTGGATAAGCAGTTTCCTCTTGAAGTTAGGTTTTTAATTATGATTCCAAAAAAGGACAACAATTCACAAGCTATTTGCTTCTCTTTCTGAACACCCCTGAATTTTTTGAGATGTTGATGTGAAAATATCTAGACGTGGTTTTCGCATATCATAAATGCAGTGATCTTTGGCTACTGATCTAAATTGGGAACAGGTAGGCACCGCTGTATTTATACCAGACATAAAAAATGACCATTAGACAGTTTATAATAATTGGTGGTTTCCAAATGAAGCATTCTATAAAGTTGCACATGTAATCCAAGCTTGGAAGAAACAGCTCCTGTAGTTTTATAGAATGGACCTAAATAGTTCTTGTTCCCTTTCAATCTACTGGTGTATGTTGGAATTGAACACAAGAACTCAATGCCAATGTGTCTTCTGAAGTCTAGCATTTTAATGCCTCGTGAAACTTGTCAATGTTCATTTTCCTCTTTGTACTTTCCTCCCATTTCCTTTTATATCAAAGTCCGAGAACAATCCATCTTAATATCTTTCAAGTCTTCATCCCACTGATCTTGTGCTCCCCCTTTAGCCCACCTACCACACATACACACTCACACCATCATCGCCATGCATGGGACCATTCACTTTCCTACCAATGCTACAAAAACAGCTACTATTTGTAATGATGCAAAATCCAAAAAACAGCCCCAAGCATGTTTGGCCATGAACAGCACCAAGCCAGTATCACAGAGGAGGTTCACCAAGATGTTGACAATACTGCCCCCTGTAGTTTTCTTTGCCTCATTGTTAGTGAAGGAAACACTCAATGCTGGCGTCAAAGGAATCACCACCTCCGCGGTGCACATCACACAAACATGACTGTTGGTACATACCATCTTGAGCATTTAGCAACAACTTAGATTGGAATTGAGCTCCTATGGTATGGTCCTAAGCGAGTGTTCCATATCTCCTCTGCTAACAAGACTAAGGGTAATATGAAGTTACAGACATGTCAATGAAGAAGCAAAAACAACACTTAAGTAAAAAGGAACACAAGACACAGACAATATATTGCTGCCTGGTCCCTATTCCGTAACTATACATTCCTTAGTTTCTTCGTCACAAATTTCCTTGGCTTCTCCTATTTTGATTGCATATATACATGCCCCAACAATGAACATGGCACCCACAGCATCTGAAATTCCAAACTTTTCTCCCACCAGAACGGCACTTGCTGCAGCCGCAAAAAGAGGCTCGGTGGTTAAAATTACCGATGCATCTGTTGCAGGGACGCGCTGAAAGGCAATGGATTCAACCCATAGAGCAATAGATGTTGTCACAATTCCAGTGTAAAAAACCGCGCCCATTGCAACTGGTGAATGTAAGATAGGTGTAAAGTCGGGTAGGATCAAGCCAGAGATTTGTTTTGAACCTTCGACCAGACTATCTGTACCCAAGACTGATGCACCCATCATAGAAGCCGAATGCGATGATACTTCAAAGAAAGCGAATGCGGAAATCGCAACAACTGACAGTTTTATGGCACTGACTGCCAGTGCTGCACTTGGTTGCTTTTTCATCAACTCTTCCAATTGCAAGTACCCCATACCAAATCCAATAGGTTGTGAAAACGAAATAAAATCTCCCCATGTTGGATTTCCACCAGCCCCCTTTAATTCAATGATGGCCACGCCCATTACAGCTATCAGAGCAGGAACCATTTTCTTCAGGTCAAAATTGGACAAATAGCCCCTGTCTCGCGCAGCATTCACACGCATGAACTCAGCCACAATAGCCACAAAAATACAATTCAAAGAGCAAATTACGCATGATCTACTCGGAGTAGTGTCCAGAAGTCCGATCAACTGGCCCATGTATCCAAATGCAACCCAAGACCCACAGATTACCGCTCCACGCGCAGTTTCCAAACTTATATTCCCCTTGCGAATTGAATTGATCGAGCCGGGTAAGAGGGACAAGGCAGCGAGTGAGAAGCGCGCTACTGCAAAAATGGATGCATCGACACCGGGCTCAGCCAACACCACTTTTGCCGTGGCAAAGTTGCTTGCCCACAGTGCACACAAGACAACAACAATGCCCCTCCAAAATAGACCTTCTCCCGTCAGTGAGCTTTCGTCCGCTTTGTATGCCCCTTCCTCGTTTGTAACAGGTGCATCGGCAGTAACAATTGCAGTTTCGTCGAGGGTTTTGTAGATAGGCTCGGTCTCTCTGAGGGTTGCATCTGCATCGGATGTTTCCGCGACAACCTTATTCAACATAGAAGCAGCTTTATTCGGTGCGTCATGAATTTCTACATCGTCGCCCTCCGTACCCCCCACGATCTTGTCCGTTTTGGGGGATGGAGTAAAGGCGGAATCTCGCGTTTTGTACTGTGCAAACAGAGGGAACATGTTGTCCCTATGACACGGAGTTGGCACAACAGACTGAACTGGGTTTATGAATGCTGTCGATTGCCCTGCGGCGGCAATCGATAAGGCGAAAGCACACGAACGAGTATTCATATTTCTTTCTTAGTGATTGTTGTGATTGTTACCATCGATGCTTGTTTTCGGATTGTATTGCTTGGAGAAAAGAGAAATAGTACGATGATGAAATGATCACGCGGAGGTCGTAATTCTGTAATAATTGTTGGTATGGGATGTACCATAGAGAGTTATTATGCAGTTTCATGTGAACACGTGCAAGTACAAAATATCAGTAAGACAAGGATATCTCGGACACGTTCGGACATCAGTGTCTTGTCACCGCAGATCAAGGGACAGCTGGACGGGTTTGTACAATACGATACCATACCATACCATACAATACGATACCATACTTACCGACAAACACAAAATTCAACACATCATGTATCATGTTCGCTCAGTGGGTCTAACGCACACAACACCTATTATGTAGTAAGTCTATTTTCTACGTACAGTTATGTTGTGGTATTTTACGATACCGCAAACGGGTGTTGTACATACACTTCGTGCAGCATCATCCAGCATCGTCCTTTCAAACGAAGTCATTGTCGTTCCACTGGATCACGGGTCGCCATCCTTGTTTCCAGGCCATCCTTCTTCGCTCTCTCTTCCACGGGCCGCGTCCCCTCAAATACCTTCCCTTGCGTTTTGATATAAACGCAACTGCTTGCAACCGAAAACGAGACTCATACCATGGAGCGCTATCAAAAAATGGAGAAGATCGGCGAGGGTACTTACGGGGTGGTTTACAAAGCTAAGGACAGAGTGTCCGGAGAAATCGTTGCTCTCAAAAAGATAAGATTGGAAGCGGAGGATGAGGGGATCCCCAGTACTGCGATTAGGGAGATAAGTCTGTAAGTATGTTTGGCTGAATCGGTGCCATCGTGGGCAAAGTCACAAATTATTTCCACCGAGTCCATCATTTGACATGATTCGTTGTTCACTCATCACTCTACAGCTTAAAGGAACTCCAGCATCCAAATATTGTGCGCCTTTACGACGTTGTTCACACCGAGCGGAAGCTTACTCTCGTGTTTGAATTTCTCGACCAAGACTTGAAGAAATATTTGGATGTTTGCGATACAGGATTAGATCTCCCTATCCTCAAGAGCTTTTTATACCAGCTGCTGATGGGAGTGGCGTACTGTCATCACCATCGGGTTTTACATAGGGATTTAAAGCCTCCGAATTTGCTTATTAATAGAGAGGTAAGCTTAGGAATTAATTCGCTTCTCTTGTTTTGACCAAAAATCTCTGGATTGTATGACACCTATTCGTTTTGTCGTTGTTATTCAGGGGCAACTGAAGCTTGCCGATTTCGGTCTAGCGAGAGCTTTTGGTAAGTCTTAAATTCTAAAATAATGTTCCCATTGATCGGAGAATGAATCAATTAATGCCTTGAATCTCCAATTTGGATTGAAGGTATTCCTGTGCGATCATACACACACGAGGTCGTTACACTGTGGTACAGAGCACCAGACGTTTTGATGGGATCTAGGAGGTATAGCACACCGGTTGACATATGGAGTGTCGGGTGCATATTTGCAGAAATGGTTAATGGGAGGTGCGACAAGAATATTTCAATGTTTGCTGCTTTTCAGGTCTAGCTTTTTCCCAACACATAATCTTTTCGCCATTATCAATATTAGACCACTTGTTGCCGGGACATCCGAAGGGGATCAGCTTGATCGCATATTCCGCCTTCTTGGGACACCCACCCAAGCGGACTATCCAGGGATAGTTGACTTGCCGGAGTACCATCCAACAAATTTGCCAAGGTATCCTCCACCACCGAACGGATTCGCGGGATTAGTGCCTACACTGGATGCAACTGGTGTTGATTTACTGTCAAAGATGTTGCAGTATGATCCTTCCCGTCGTATCACGGCTGATGAGGCATTGAAACATCCATTCTTCTATGACAGTGCAGGGGTAGGATTTGGGAGCATGCCAATGGAATGACAATCTGCTTTGTGTGATCCACTGCGACATTGACTAAATACTATTTTCATTCTCTCTACTAAAATGGGCATCAATTGATCTCCACTTATTTGAGTTGAATTATATCGGTGTCGACCCATTGGCTTCTAACACTTTTCAATTCGTTCGGAATAAAATACAATGATACGAAACTGGCTTGCAATCATGATCAACGTAGATGGAGCAACCCTCAAGGGTTTCTCACGCCGGGATAGAAAATCGGAAATGGCAGGAATATTTGAACAATGACTCAAGTAGTCTTACCTTTGATGTTTTGAATGTGTGATGTATTGAATGTGCTACGTAGTTGATATCTATGTTTCATGTGATTGCTTATAGTCGGGGTGAGTTGAATTCCTGAAATGGAGGAGTGAAGTTGTCTGCCTAAGACAGTCTTCCGGTGTTTTGAGATGGATTATCCTCATTTAACGTATGAGGCCTCTTAGATAACATTATGCTAGCGACCAAACTCGTCTTAACAAAGACAACATCCTCTAGTCAACAAGGGTGTTATCGTATTTGGGCTTGGACTCTGTATCATCTATTGATGTGCTAGTACAACATGAACATGAGAAAGCAAGAAGGGCAATATGGTGAAACCATAGTGAGTCTAACTTTTATTGCTGGATACAAATGCAATAATGCACCTTGTTGCTTACTTTAATGTGTCTGAAAAATGATGTCTATTACAACGAAAGTCATCCACAAGACCAACTCCTTGACAATTTAAACTGCACTTATCATTTTGAACCCTACACAACAATGAAACACAATAGCTAATTTTTCTTTTTCTCAACCGGTCAAAATGAAAATTGCATTACCGCCCCATTGGGCTATTTGTGTGTTGCATGCCTGTTTCACTGAATACTATCATGTTAGACGATGTATGAGCTACTTTTCCTGCAAGAAAAAGCACTAGTTCTTGTGTGCACTTCTTACATTGGAAGTTGGTGCCCCATCACAAATGAGTGTTAGACCAATACATAATCGTAACCCTCTCCCTATTGGTTTACAATGGATGTAGATGTATTGAACTACCTCTATGAGAACAAAATCACATATTTGTGAATTATGCCCACAAGAACACAAAAGTCAATTGAAAATTATTGAACTGAACATAAGGTGCAGATTGGAAAATAGTCAAGAAATACTGCAAGGGCTATCTTTGTGATAGCCTCTGTTGAATAGTCCAAAAGGTACAAATAGGATTGCAACACTTTACTAGTATGGCTACTTTTTGATGGCTTCTGTTTAAGAGGATTTGTTTTAATGTTACACTCAATCTCCTCATTCCGTTACTCAATTCAGCACCAAAATGTGCAAATAGCTGAGTGCCATTGAAGACCTGGTGTTCAGCTGCTATTCCAAGCAGATAGAGCTCAACAATTTGTGTCAGCCAAAGAGCCAGATGAGGGGGTGGAAGGCAACCTCCACATATTAAGATCAAACAGTCAAATTGCAATGAACACAAGATTTCATGCAACACCATCCCAAGCACTGGGTCGTTCTGAACAGAGCATGTGCTGCCTTTCACATGCTGTACTTCAAGAAGAAAGTTGTCTGGCCATGGGAGAGTGATCACAAAACAGCAGCTGCCCATAAGATGTGGTAGTCAACAAATAGGATTATACAATGAATACAAACACACTGACAGAAACCAAGTGCACCAACCTTGGTGATCAAGTGATCTGCTCACTTTGTTTGAAGTCCAAGTGTGCCCACATACATTGTGAGAAGTTCCTTGGTGAACACACTCACTAGGTATGTCAAGAAGGAATTCATGCTAAAAATTATTCAAACTAGTGCTCTTAGCTCATCTTAAAGCTTTTCATGGACAATACACTGAGAAGCACCACATCATTGAGACTAACATTCTTTTACTTCAGGAGCTTGATCAGGCTGTTACATTTGCAGTGGGAAATACAAAATAGTTGGTGAAGACAGAAAGAAGGCCAAGCAGGATAAAAACAAAAAGGAACACTGTTGTGTCATGACATAGACTATAGTGATTACCAATGTAACACTTACAAGCAAGATCATGACAAGGACTGCAATGCAAAAAACTTGTCAGCATTTTCCTTACATCAATGGCAATGATGAAAAAATGCCGAGAGGCTCCCTCATGACTTGGACTCTGTGAGATAGGCAAAGGATCCATGTTAAACCTCCCTCTTGCTCTCTCTCCCCATGTCACCGCTCCTTGGTTGATCATGAGCCTTGCTGTTATGTGGAAAAAGAGATGAAAGCTAGTCTTCATCTGCCAACTGTATGATAGACTTAAATAATAAATGGGTGATGTGTGCTGGTTCCTCAATTTACTGCTACTCAGTTGAGTGTATAAAACACAAAGTACTACACTATAATAAGGTTTCCTTTACTCTTCTTGACACTGCAGCAGCTAGTGTCATAATGTGTGACATGACTGATATTGACTCTGTTGGGGATTATTTTTCTTGCCACACTTGAAGACTATGAAGTGAACAACAAAAGCTTCATGTTCAGTTTCAATGGACACAGTTGATTCCAAATAATGAAACCTTGTAACTATTTGCACTGTCAAGACCATTGGATCAAATTTAGCAGTTGATTGCTCCCATGTCCAACTGGATTCAGATTCATTCTGTTATTGTGTCAAGCAATCATACTTACCACAGCTAGTGTTCATGAAGGACCTCACTGGAACTAAGACTCGTTAAGACAGCCACAGCACTTTCCAGATAAATCATGGCTCAACATGTAGTACTCTGTGCAACACTGGACTTGCATAGTTGTACTAAACAAAAGACATGAGTCTTTAACAATGTCTCATGTTGGTATGATTTGATACTCAACGCCAACTTCCTCACTAAAATGGAGATGAATCTAGACTGCAATAACACTGTAATTGGCCTTGAATCCACAGAGAGGTCTCACCAATAAAAACTTGATGAAAGGGAGCTATGCATTGTATTTAGTTTGAAGATGAACTGTTAGGCTGAGATTTGTACAAATTGTATTCTACTTCTAAATAGATTCTTTTGTATTATGCATTAGTGGGCATATGTTGAAGATGCTGTTACCAAGAAGTACATACAAGAGGCTGACCTTTCATGTCAGACAGAATGAAAAGTTGCATGATGGCTCCCTTGGAATTTATCCTCAGTGAAAGATAAACGTTAATATCAATCTTCATGCCAAGTGTGTGCACCTGCAGCTAAATTCCATGTCGCCAATTTATTTCTCTGCCTTAAAGCAAGAATTACACCACCTGGATTGGCTCAATCCTGAAACCTGTACAAAAACACGAGGAGTTCTCGGTGTGAGCAACACAAAACCAACCATTTTTGGCTCTGCAATCAACAGATCAAGAACAGTATGTCTACAAGTCACTACAGATGAAGATCTCAGCAATTTTATCTACTATGAGCACCCAGGGGACAGTCATGAGGAGCAATGGCATATTGCTCCACCACAATAATCATGGGAGCAGATAGTCAAGTGGTTCCACCAAGTTATGGAATGTATTGGTAAAAATGTTTCTTTGAAACAGTTCATCAATACTGTCATCATCCCAAGCTCAGGTACACCTATGACAAGTTCAAGTGAGAACATTGCCAAAGACACAACGGGCAGGCAACGGTTATGGTCGGTTCTGTTAGCTGAACAGGCAAGTTACTCCCTGGGTGAGAGGTACCAATTGATTTAATTTGCCCTAGGACTGTCAATGCTGATGGCAGCAAGGTTGAATTTCATGCACTTACATGCGATGCCTAATCTAATTTGGTTGAGTTGAAATGAATCATCAAAAAATGCCACATGCATGACAAGCTCATCCCAAGCAGGTGGTCATCCACCATATCCATATCATCCTGTGATTGTGTACACAATGGGGATAATGAATTCATTTGATGTTCATTTCACTGCCTCTGCTGCAGCTTCAACATCATACATTTCTAGTTCAGCAGCAAAAATGTGCAGTTGAGTTCTAGCTGCAAACTGAGATGCAAGACAGTGGGCAGTCATTCATAATGCACTAAGCCCAAGACATCATCAATCCTGCTTTGGTGAATGCAATGCTTGTCATGGGAGTTCCAGTGGTTTCTGCTTTTGGCTGTGTAGGAAAGTTCACATTCACTTGATACTTGCTCTCAAATGCCTTGCTAATTGCAGGGGGCAAACTATTTTACAGCACAGTAATTAGTACATTAATGACAACCTAACATAAGAATGATTACTCCATGGATAAGCAAGTTTTGAAACAAAAGTTGGGAGTAAGATGTACTGTTCCTTTTACCATTGAGTGAGTCCATGTCAATGGCAAGCTCACAAATGAGTATTCCAGCATTCTAACTTACCGCATCAACATATTCAATGTTATTCCATATTTTTCAATTTATGATGGGTGTCCGTGTCGCTAATGGAGAAAAGGAATACTACCTGGTGATGGCATAGGTTTTGAGTTTTCATCTGGAAGTTTATTGGAGTTTGTGTGTATGTCATACAGCAATGCTTGTCATGGACGGGAAGAATGTCATGACAGTGTTCATTCCAATATCCATTTATTGGTGACATGGCTGTTGCTAATAAGGCATTGAAGATTTGGAGACCATAAGGAACCAAACATATGGCTACAAAGCAATCGACAGGTGTGTGCCATGCGTGCATTAATTGCTGAACAGAACACTATCATTCCAGAACATCACCAGAAGTCAGCTCATCACAATGCACCAATGAAATAATTAGCTCCTGCACTATGTTGGTGTAACATAAAGACCATGGTGTACTAGTTAAAAAACACATCTAAATCAACGATGTGATTGCATCACCATCAAATATCATTTAATTTAAAGGGGATCCACGTCAGACCTACCATCACGGTCTTATTCTCCCCTATACATCAATGGATGCATCACATTCTTGAGTTAGTGGGTTCATAACAAAGACTGCTGTAACAAGACCAATAGCTTTATCAAAATCACATCCACAACAATTGATGTGCAGAGGGTGTGTGGGGGGAACCCATCTTTTACCTTCCAATTTTAGATTGCCGGCAAAGTGGTGTAAAATGATGGAAGTTGCCAACAGAATGAACGGATAACAACAAATGCAATGAAAAACTAAATCTGTACCATGACATTCCTTAATGATTGTGTAGTGCTAAACTGATGAGTTTTGCATGATTGTGACTTCAAATTGACTGAAATTTTCAACTTGACATACTTTGTTGAATTAAGACTGCACAACTTAAAACTACACAGTTCTAAATTCAGTTGAAGATATTTGTTACTTTTGTATCTTATCTTTTGAGTCCTGTCAAATTTATGTTTTAACATAATGATAAAAAGTGCTGTATGCAATTGAAAACATCACCTGCTTTTCAAACAACCAGAAATAAGAACCCAGCTTGAATTAATCAAACTCATCTGTATCTAGTATGGTGAAATGCACTATCTGACACCGAGGTGACAGATATCCATCAGAATTTTTATGTATGTGCCTCAAGAATGAGAGAGGCAAAAGCTCTCGAGGTGCACATGTACATTCACCCCCTTTTAACTTTATGGATCTTTCATGAGATGGTATCCTGTGAATAATACACTGAGTGGAAGAACACTTCGTGGTCATGGAACTCAGTTTGCTCAACTGTGCCACATCAAAAGTATCCTCTGGCATTCATGTTTGTTCATTTAAAACAGATTCCCTCTTCTGTTTGATACTCTCATACCAGCCGTCTTTCAACTAAGTTGAAATAAAATAAATCAAACACAAAAAGTTTCCTTCTGGTCATAATTTTGGAGAATATTTTTATTAAAGTTAGGCAAGATAGGTGAAAGTGTAAATGGAAAAGACAGATGCCCTAAGCAGCAACACTCACCGTCGCAGTGCTTTTAATTTCATACAGGTGAGCTAACTGCTTATGTTATGGAAGGTAATGGGAGAGTCTCTTGCTCTAATGGGATGAACAATTATGAGATTTCTTTTAATCGCATATTTTAGGTCATAATAAGAAGCCATATGTTGTTGATCTCATCCAGTCCCAGTAATGACATTGAATCAATCTTCCCTGTTGCTGTGTCAGCAGAAGAACTGCTTTAAGTATTACATGAGTTGAACCAATGTAAAAAAGAACATTACTTTCACTAAGCACCAGACCCCATTCTTGTGAGAATGAATGGCCATAGCAAAAACAGTGAAGCCTCGCACTGAATAAAACATTGGATTTCATTGCCAAGAATAGAAAATGACATGTCAATTGTCACAAGTGAATCATCTTTGAGTAAACTATATGAAAAATATTGACAAAAACAAAGAAAAGACAATGATTATGATTGTAAACAAAAGCACAATGTCGTTTTGCTGTAGAGCAATGCTTCAAGTCACCTGATGATTTGAGCTGTGAAAAAGAGATATTCTAGAATCTGCAGGGCTGATTGCTTCTTATAAGCTGATGAAGTTGTTCATTATCAAACCACACATCTTTGGGAAAGAAGCAATGAATTAAGCAGTGAATATTTTCATATGTACTTTGTTTGAATAATTGTTGAAGGAGTATGATAAATAAGAAGAAAAGTGCAAAATTAAAAATGTTGTCACTTCTGTTACAAATGCAAAAACAGATTGAAATGGGAGAAAATCTTCAATGACGTGAAATATGTAAATGTATAAATGTATTGGGAGTTCCAGATGTCAAGAATTTATCATTGGCAGGTGCACCGTTGATATTTTAATGCTAACTTCCGAGTAACATGTCTTATTGTAACTGAGGTGAGGATATCTCAATACAGGTCAAGTTGATTCTTTACGACTACATTAAGGGAAGAAGATGTGGGGAAGCGAATAACTCAGTTTGCTACCTCAAAGGAGTATCAATAATGTAGTGCTGGGTTAATTGCCAAGCTTAGGAAATTACAATAATTCTTCTTTCACATCTTTGTTGTTCCAAATGTAGTAGTCGCCTCTCTTTTCGACGGCAGCACAACCCTTGCATACCCTCCACAATGCCTCAGGAATTGGGGTGGGATCATAAAGGTAAATTTCAGGAAAATTCTCTTTGATTGCATCAGTAGCAGCCTGCGCCTTGTAATGTGGGATGGTCGAATCAAAGTGATGGGCTACATGTGTTGAACCAATCTTATGGTGAAGAAAGTCAATTAATCCCCATGGATCGAGTTTATCGTAGGGGCGGTCGATGGTATGAAAAGCCCCCTTGACATAGTTGTGATTTTCGTCAGTAAAGTGTGGGACATCTACATCAGTGTGCTGGAGCCTGACGCGAGAGCAAGGTATTGGACAAGGAACGAGAGGGCATGAGTACATTCCTAAGAAAGCAAGAATATTTCGCACATCAATAAAGAATACTCACCAGGTATACAGCACGAGCCAAGCATTGACAACGATTAGTGGACCGCCATACAAAGCCATCATCTCCGCAGGACCATTGCATGCCGCCCAGGCCAAAGCGCCTGCTGCAACGGTTGCGCATCCAATATCACTCTGATACACCTTTTCTTTCCAATTTCCCGGAAATAATTCCTTCTTCGGCTGCTTTGGCTCCGACAGGGGATAAGGATAGAAATGATTAGTCATACCTCTGTCAGGACCCCCGGTGGCTCCAATGAGAAGGTAAGCGGGCCACCCAACAATCAAATGAAGAAACGCCTGCAATCCACCCCAATACTTAATTCCTGTCTCGTCTCCAAACTGATTCAAAATTGTCTTCCTCAGTTCGATGGAATCATACAACTTCTCGTTATCGGGGGCATCCATGTTCTCCGGTACATGTGTTTCACCCAGTTCCATGTGGTTGGTGTATCTGTGATGCACTGCATGAGAGCGTTGCCATGAAAAATAGGGTGTGAGCATAATGCTGTGCAAAACGTAGCCGACTGCATCTTGGAGCTTCTTGTCCTTGCTGAATGCACCGTGGCCACATTCGTGAGCTAACACCCAGAGTCCCATTGCGACAGTCCCGGTTACACTGGAATAAGCAAGCCAAAATGGGAGTGTCCAGAGTTGCGCTGGGTCAAGGACGGGTAGAGCTTGGACACCAACCGAAGTGCATAAAGCAGTCCCAATGACAGAGACGGAGAGGTATCCCAAAGATTTTGCCGTTTCAGGTTCGAAGCAATCTGCCGGAATGACTCTCCTCACGGTTGCGCTGTCGGGAAAGTCGGCAGCAGTTAAGGACAGAGCCTTTCCTTTCAACCCGGAGAATTTAATCCCATCCAAGTCAATCATGGCACCAGATCGTTCTGGCTTGCGTTCACCTTCGTTGTCGTTGTTGCCTCCATTGGTCAGGATGTTTCCAACATTGGGCATTCCGGTGGCAATGTGGACGCGAGTTAGATCGTTTCTTGCTATCGATGACCTGGAGGCAGGGGCGAAGCCCGCTACATAGCTCACCGCTGTAGTCGCAAGGATTAAGGCTGCGAGTCTGTGGAAAATCATTTTTGACGCTTCGTTACCGTGTGAGATAATAATATTGTGGGATAAGAATATTATTATTTTAGATTTGTGGCAAAATGCGATGCCAACGCCGATGCCGATGCCGATGCCGATTGCCAGCAACGTGGACGCATCTCAGCGGAACACGTACGAGTATTGTACAACTAGTACTATAGTACAATACCATACAATACATCTGTAGATCGGTGGGGGAATGGGGAGGAAGGAAACAGGAACCACATCTGCCGAGAGGATAGAAGCAGTATCACAATACAATACCATACCGTAGGCCACGCACCACCTCACAACTAAAAATGACTGTCTTGCTTTTGTATGTGTGTCCGTCAAGGTCCAGTGCGTCAGGTCTCCTTGGTTGCCGGGATAATTTTTATTTTCTGAAAAAGTTTCGCGACCTATAAACTGCGGATTCTTATTTTTTAGACGAAATTTTGTGAGGCAAAATCGATTTTTCCAAAAGCCTCACAATTGTTCATTCAATGGCACAGACTCTGCACCATAAACAAACTATCATGAGCATGATAAACACCTGAGTTCACATAATTGTGCAACTTCCAGTTTCCACGTGGGCTTGATTCTGTTGTTGTTCAGCTCACATTGAAAATGTCTCACTCTGACTCCTTTGGTAACCTTTGTTATAGTAATAGTACAGTCTAGGTTATTGTCAGAATGGTGGACATTTGATTTTGACCATAATCAACAAATACATTGTTGTTGGCATTGTGCTAATATAGTTCAAAGTCCTTTCTGCAGCACTGCCTTTCTTGATGGAATCTCATCAGTCTGCTAGTGGATTCTGTGGAAGAATGGGAAGGGATGCTGTGTGGCATTGAGACCATATATTTTGGAGACAGTGGGTGCCAATGAACTAGCTGCACAGTAAGGCATGCATGGAATCCTGCATTGTACAGAGCTGACTTGTAAATTCAATAGCATCACAAACCCACCATGATGCCAGCAAATGAAATTGAAGGACACCAAACATTTCCAAATGCTCAAGAAGCATTTGATAAGTATGCAGATAATGATTTTGCATAGGTCCAATGCATGACTTATGAAGGATCCCGAGCTTTTAAAGAAGTATTAACTATATCTTCAATTATCTTTGTGGTGATATTCCTCTAACTGATTCCTATAAAGGTTTCGTTAGGATGAAACCTTAGAAGACGTTGCGCATGAGAGTTGGTGATGGAGAATCTTAAAATTCTAGATTTTTTTAGCCTCTAAAGCAGGAAGTCATCAGGACATTCAACAGGAGTAAAATCATGCATCTATATGACACTTCACACACAGAACTATTGACGATGATCATAGAGTCAGGCTCAAAGATGACAACTCCTAAGACTAAGAACAAGGAAAAGGTAACATTGCTTATTCTTCAAATGCAACCCCATATATCATGTATTACAATCAAACTCATCCATTGTGAGTCCCTATTAAAGACGGAGGACTAGTTGAAAAAAGGAACTACCGTAAACAGTGGATCATAAGAACCACAAAATGTACAGTCATTTTTAAAAGATACATTATGTGGTTCTTATATTACAAGTCAAGTTAGTCTCCCTCCCGTAATGAAAAAGTAAATGTATCTTAAAAATTTACCCTATTTACTTTGAGGTAGCTGCTATGTACCCTGTCAATCATTGATCGTCCAGGATATTGGTCCATCAACCATGGGCGCTAAATTGTGGTGCTTTCCGACAACATCCGAGTTTTCTCGACAACGGGAAAGAGTTATGGAGAGACATGCATATGGGTGTGTTGTTCCTGCTAACAAGATTCTAAATACGCAATGTTTAGAGTACACAGAGTGTGTTAATTGGCCGAAAAAAGTAAATGACACTCAATAGGTCATTTTAGCCCTGTGGTTCTTATAACCCGATGGTTCTTATGATCCAGTATTTACGGTAGACAAGAAAGTGCTTTTGTAGATGATTTTTAATCACACAGTTGTCTGCAGATTTGTCAAGGAAACACCCTAGGTCTACAGGACGATGTCAGAACCTGTCACCAGAAAGCACATGTGAATGCTAGGAAGCCATGGATTGCTTGGTATCGTATGTAATGCTCAAGTGTCTTCCCATCTCCTAGAGGAAGTACCATTGCCTCCAACTATAATTACATTGACTATTTCGTTGATAAAATCATAACCATGAAATGGTGTACTTATTCATAGCAAACAAACCTTATAACTGCTGCAGGCAAACAAACCCAATACAATAACATTTCAAACATATTTCGCCATTGTAACCTAAGCGAGATCATTGAAGAAGACACTAGACCTCATGCCTTTCCCGGGCTTAAAGGTTCCATCTCCACCTCTCTTGGGACCACTCTTAAAAGTTGCAAGTGCAGGGTTGCTAGCAGACACGAGCTCGTCGAAGGACAGCCTTTCCCGCATTCCTTTTCCGGGTTTAAAGGTTCCGTCTCCGCCTCGCTTGGGACCACTCTTAAAAGTCGCAAGAGCAGGGTTGCTAGCAGACACTAGCTCGTCGAAGGACAGCCTTTCGCGCATTCCTTTTCCGGGTTTAAAGGTTCCATCTCCACCTCGCTTGGGACCACTCTTAAAAGTAGCAAGTGCAGGATTGCTAGCAGACACGAGTTCGTCAAAAGATTGTTTCTCTCGCATACCTTTCCCAGGCTTGAAAGTTCCATCGCCGCCTCGTTTAGGCCCCGTCTTAAAAGTAGCAAGTGCAGGATTGCTAGCAGACACAAGCTCGTCAAAAGATTGTTTCTCTCTCATGCCTTTACCGGGCTTGAAAGTGCCGTCGCCGCCCCGTTTGGGCCCGGTCTTAAACGTGGCAAGTGCAGGGTTGCTCGCCGCGAACGCAGGATCGCTCGCAACAACGATCGCTCCACCGAAGAACTTAGCAATGTTACCAATGGCATCTCTGCGATCCGATGTCGCCGCGAGAGAAGTTGACACTGACCTCGCCCCGCTAGAAGGAACAAAGGCCGAAGAGGGATTAATTGCTACTGTTGCGGCCCAAACGGCGATAGTTGCAGCCTTCATGGTGGGGTGTATTCTGGGACTGGAAACGACGTATGTGGCAAACTGGTTTTCGAGAGTTTTCGAGCACAGAGTTTCTACAGAGTTTCTACCTATCGTACAATACTCTACCGGAGGTAGTCTGTGTGTTGTACAATACAGCTGAAATAATGATTTCGAAGTATGGTATGGTACCATACAATATCATGGGATAGCATTGTATGGTAGGAGATGGTACGGAAGGGTAGCAATACACATACGTTCGGGTAGATACAGTACGAATTCTAAATAATTAGATCAAGACAGCATACAGAGGAAATGAGTGACGCCCATCGAGTTGAAGCATATCTTTTTAAGTTCTACTCGCTAAGTCACGAATAAGGGCATCGCCAAATTTGTCGTAGATATTCCGTTAAAACAAATCAGGAGAATCGCCAAAACATCCCGTTTCCCGCAACTTCCTGGAAAACCAGGGACTCCGTGTGACCCGTTGTCACGCTCGGGTACTTCAGGATAAGGAAAATTTCAAAATTAGTCCATTTCTCCGACTTGGCCTTACTTGTTCGCATAACCGAGTGACTTGGTTTCACTTGGTGTCACTTTCGGTTTCACTTGGTGTCACTCGGTTTCCCTTTGTGTCACTCGGTTTCACTTGGTGTCACTTGGACGCGGTGTCACGTCACTCGGTGTCACTCGGTGTCACTCGGTTTCACTCGGTTTCACGTGGTGTCACTCGGTTGCACGTGGTGTCACTCGGTTTCACTTGGTGTCACTTGGTGTCACTCGGTTTCACTCGGTTTCACTTGGTGTCACACGTTTCGTCTAAATTTGAATTATTTAGATAACCATTACACTGTTCTTATTTCAAGTCTTTTGTTTTACTTGGTGTCACTTGGACTCAGTGTTACGTCACTCGGTTTCACTTGGTGCCACTCGGTTTCACTTGGTGTCACTCGGTGTCACTCGGTGTCACTCGGTTTCACTTGGTTTCACTTTGGCGTCACTCGGTTTCACTCGGTTTCACCGAAGCCAGGTAGTCGTGGATTCTCAGAGTCTTCTCTGCGTGTCGGGCGGAGTATTTTTCTCCGTTCCGAGAAAAAAGACCACTTGGTGTTACTGGGATACATTTTATTGCCAAAAAACAGGTTTTCCAGGAAGTTGCCGCGAGTCACTATCATAGAACCTTTGTATGATGCAGATACCCATAATAATATATCCCCACCCCCCAGCTACGGTGCAATAATTGTACCATACACTTTGATCAAATTCTAGATTTTCTTATGGTGCAATAATTGCACCATAAGCATTATATATGCCTAACATTCACATGTTATCATTTAAAAATAGCTTATGTAACTTCCCTCCAAATATTGACGCCAAGCCTCCATTACCTTTTGGGGGCAAATGAGTTTTTTTCTCATTTCTACACGAGTCACATAGGAATCGTACTCCTTATGGTGCAATAATTGCACTATAAGGATTAACATGGAGGAAGCTAGTTATGGTGCAATTATTGCACCGTACGAAAAGGATGGGGATATATGCATGAATAATCTTACAATATCTTAAAAGAAATGACGACCTAAATAGGTCTTGCTCATGACATGGCAACAAGATTCGATAATTCAATAAGTATTACCTTAACTTCCAAAATTTTAGAGTAGAAAACTTACGAGCAACTCCGGTGTAACAACGGTCTAAGCACTATGTCCAAATCACGAGAACTGTAATCTACCTTGATCACCATGTTCTTGTAACATAAAGTAATTACGTATTATAAAGCGAGAAAAAGGGCTAAAACAACCAACACACAATGAACCCTGAGTTACAGTTGCAGATCCAGATCAACATTGTCCAGCTCTGCATCCACAAAGAATTGCCATTCCTTCCACACTTCTTGAGTAGATTGTTCCGATATTTGAGGGACTATATGCCTAATTCCTCAACTTTTGAGTGTTTATTTATGTCAATAGTTGGTTGTGGAATAAAACAACAGTTGTAACAAGTATCCATTGCATCATTGTGCTTGTCCTCTTGTGGGCCCATCACATTAATAACCGAAAATGATCGAGAAAATGATATACCCACATCCACTGCCCGCATTAGAAAGTACTCTCCTCATCTCCATAGTCTCTCTGAACGCAAATTCTCTTAGAACAAGTCAATGGTCTTGATAGGATGATTAAGGTCACAATGGTAACAAAGAGAAAGAGAGTACAAATACTAATAATGAGGCACAATAGCAGATGGAGTGCACTGTTGAAAATATGACAAAACTCACCTCCAAGCCAATCACTCTAGCTTAACCGCTCTAGGAAGGAACCAGCAGACAATTAAAGACAGGGCAGCAATGTTAAAATAACATGTTAAGGGAGGAAAGAGAAGAGCTGAAGAGGAAGCTGGAAAGAGGGGGAAATGGAGGGAAAAGCACTCACCCTTATTTTCTGCAATGCCTAATTGGGAGGGTGAAAGGTCCCCATCCCTGGGAGCGCCTAGAAATGAAGAACAATGAATTCATACATGAGATGATACGTGCAAATGGATGAATAGGGGAAGAATCAGAACTCAAATAAACTTACAGCATATTCATCCTGGTTTTGATTGTGTAACACAGTTGGATGTTAGAAATAGTGCCATTTCTCCTGCAAAAATGTGAATTGGATCAAGCCAAGCAGCAGCATTGTCAAAAATTATGTGACAATGAGGGTGGGTGAACCTTGCAGATTTGGTGCTGTGACAGTGATTTTCATGGAAGAGGCAGTGGGGTGATGGCCACAGCAGTGGTGGTGGCTGAAATGTTCAACTTGCGGGAGATTATGATTTTTATGTGATGTGGTGTTATATGTCCAATGTGACGTGACCAACAATATGATACAATCTGTATCGTACACTACCATTACCATCCTGTGGTACCCCCATACCATGTTGTATATGATGTAGTTTTATTGGTATATGGTATGTTACGGTACCTCTTCTATGATGTAATTGCCCAGTCTTGGTGCCCAATTTTGGCATGAGATGATATCATAGAATCGTGCTATGATTTTGTGCTATCTTCCCAACTACTATAATTTTACTAGTATTTTCCCATGTAGACTTTTTCTTTGGATGTGGCAAAATCATAGAGTTTTTCTATGATAACTATCAAACAATGGGGACATCATCTATGATATTGATGATGGGTTGTAGGCATGTTTGCCATCCAATAACCGCACAAGTTACTATTGTAACATAACCCACAATTGCGCAGATATCCTGGCATATATAAGAGACTGATTCTTCTAATACCCAAGGTACTGATTTTGCAAAACAAGTTGGACACAATATGCATCAGGCCAATTTTAATTGCAATTTTTTCTTGTAGCCAAGTCTCATTGGAGTGAATGACATGGCCAAAAAGCTGAACTTTCTGGCGTTCAATCAGTGTGCAGCACTATACAGTTCTAAGCGATCTTCATTTTCTTTGATGCTGCCAAAATTGCATATTTTTGGTACAAGATTTTGGCAGGACTATCAGTTCCACAGGAATTAAAAGAATCAGTCTTATTTTGCTCTCTGAAATTTTGATTATGTGATATGAGCCAAGGATACCTACTGGAACATCTTCCCCATTAAAGTCCCAATAGCAGGACATGGGTAGAAACACGAATAAAGTTCTTACCATTACCACTAAAGGAAGGATCCCACCAAACATTGGCAAGACTCTTTTGAAATACCAGGGAGTCCCGCAGGACCCAATGGCAAGATCACATGTACAGCCTGATGAGGTGCACTAAGACCCTAATTGGCATACCTGAATCCAACAGGGAAAGCTAACCAAATAAAATCGAGTTACATGCAAACTACATGATAATTTCGATCATCTCAATAGCTCATAAGAATAATTTCCAATCAGCTGGAATACCCTTTCTACTTCACATAACTACAACTATTTTCGACTACTTTCGGCGTATGTCATTACATCAGGATACTTTACGTTATATAGCCCATGGGCTCATGAGTTTGCAGTACAAAATCACGTAAATTACATAGAATCACCATCTTATTGATGCATGAGTTCATGATTTCATCAGGTATCTTGACATTTATTGTTAACCTCTTCAACTACAGGTTTTGACGTACAACAAAATGGTCATAAATGGCCTCAATCTCTCCGTTACAATGCTAGGCGTGTCATGAGAACTGCATATTAAATGACATTGTGGCACAACACCTTGTAAACCATTGTATAAAGTAGAGTGCAGGAAGCCATCTAATCAGCCCAACCTTATGATGATGAAGCCCATGAACAGGTTGCTGTAACCTTAGGAGTACAGAACCCCAGCCTCCCTCTTCACAACAGCAACACTACACCTGATATGCAGCTGCAGCTGCTGAATTGTTTGACAGGGAGTTTGGAGGGGGGGGGCATGGTGGAACTAGTGTTGGTAGTAGCACAGGCAATGAAAATGGAAGGCAAAGTCATGGACCAGTAGATGCTCATAGCAGGAATTAGGGGGGGGATTGAAACAGGGGGTAGTGGAGTTTACCAACTGCTATTGTTGCTGTTGTTGATAATCCTCCTCCAATGGTAGCAACATCACAACAGCATTCCCAACAACAGTGAAATCATCATCAGCCTTCATCACAACAGCATCCACTTCCATAGCAGCCTGTTGACCCCATCATTGATCTAGTAATGCCAGCTCGACCTCCCCTCTTGGATCAAGCACAGATTGCAGCTGACGTTTGTGATGTCGCCTGTTCATGCATCAAAAAAGAGCAGCAAGAAATGATGATTACAACACACAGATAATCAGATTCCTTTTTGATAATTGCTCCCAATTCCCAAACACGATCCATCAAGATCTCATGGGTAGTTTGACTGTTGCACACGAAGAGGACCAAAGTAGGAGAACATGATCTGGTTCTCCAAGTAAGTCAAAAAACTCCATCAATAATGCCATTCATAATGCCCCATCCAATATCCAAACTGAAAAGCAATCCACTCATCCCATGAACTTAAAGAACCTCAACTTTCACATCCTGGCTTCTTTTATGTCTACATTTTCAAAGACATCCACTTGCAACAATCTATTAGAAGAGGGCATTATCTTAACCGAGGGTGATGATACAACAAGCAACAAACCGTACTTTCACAATTAACCTTTGTCCATCATCATACAACGGTGTCACCTCCTCTCTGGCCAACCTTTTCACAGAGTGTAATGTTGACAGAGATGCCAACCTTCAACAAAAGAAACATGGAGGGTCGTAGCAATCTATAAGAAGGCAAGTTAAATGAAGGGAGCATGAGAATGGCAGGAGCTTGGTCTTTGGACATCAGAAGAGAGAGATCCATTGCCATTTGCAGCATATGTACATCTTGCTGAGATTCTTAATCACAGCAGCAATCCTGAGCATGTTGCATCTCATCTGTTTTTACTCATTGGCTGGAATCTTATCTCTCAAGCAGACAGTGTGATCAATGCAAATATTGAGCTTGTTTGCATGTGGAGTGATGCTATCTTCTTAGAGATTGGCCCAACAAAGACTTATCAAGATGGTGCCAAGCATGTTGACCATCCCTTCCATATCTATGCTTGCCCAGAAACCCTGTCATCTGCCCTCTTGTTGCTGTCATGCCCATGCCTGTCCTGGTGCCTGTTGCAGGGGCCTGGCTTATCTGCAGTCTAGCCTAGGCAAGGACATGGCAGATGCTATTGTAGCTATTGATATTCTGATATCCAGGAGGAACCAAGCAGATGGCCGAGGTCTGCGGGCAGACCTTGAGAACTCCCATATGTGAGTGAGGCGGGAAGTCTATCACCACCAGAACAACTTTAGATCATAACTCCCTTCACCAAGTTGGTAAGGCAGTTGCGTTCTGCAAACATCTTCTCTGCTGTCTAGCCTAGGCAATGTCTGAAAGCCCCTTAGTCAGACCTTGGGTGTGAGATAGATACTTAGCATCTTCAGTACAAATGAATTTTGTAAGTGTACTCATGTTCAGCTCTTGTTCAACAAAATATGACCAACATACATCGTGAGTGTACTTAAATGTTGTAAGTCAACTAACAAGGTGTATGTAATAAGTCGTGGGCACAGAAATTCACACTTTGATATTGCGAGCACTGCAAACGAAAAACACCGGTAACCTCTCCGTACACTGGGTGTACGGGAGGTTACCGAGCCCGGAATGGTATCTTCCGGTAACCTCCCGGTACACTTCTGTAACCCTCCGGTAAACTAGTGTACGGGAGGGTTACCGGAGTCTACCGGGAGGTTACCGGAAATTTGAGACCAAAAGGAGATAATAGAGTATGTGTAATTTATCTCCACTAATAATAACATACTACATTAGCATGTTTTAGGGGCCCGCCCACCACCCGAGCCCACCTAAAATGACACAGGTGCCAAAATTTCAGCCCCAAGCTGCTCCAAGATGAAAAACGATACTGTGGACAATATTATCACCAAGGTAGAAGAAAATTGATTATTTAATTGAAACTAAGCTGAAATGAAAACAATTGTAATATAGTTTGACTTCAATAACTCACCATAAAAATTTACATGCCTCTGCAAACCGTTGTTGGCAACACGGCGGTGCAAGGCGAAATGCCAAACTCAGTCTGTGGACTGAGTTTCGGCTGTTCCCGTGCCTGGCCTGAAAAAAATAATTGAAAATTAGATGTAGTCAAGACATGTGTAGAAATAATTGTATTCTATTCAACTCACCTCTGTTAATATACCCGCCGCTGCCAAAATTGTTGGCAACATGGCGGTGCAAGCGAATCCCAAACTCAGTCTGTGGACTGAGTTTTGGGGATTTCAGAACTGGGCCTGTAACTATTTCATTGAAAAAAATTAACCTGTGTTGAGTATAATAGGGTCAAAAATTATGAGTTCATCAAAACTCACCCCCGAAATATGCCCGCTGCTGCCAATTGTTGTTGGCGACACGGCGGTGCAAGGCGGAATGCCTAACTCAGTCTGTGGACTGAGTTTCGGCAATTTCGCCAGTACACCTGTAACTAATTAATTGGAAAAAATTGGACGTGTAGTGAGTATTATAATGCGAAAAATGGTGAGTTCATCAAAACTCACCCCCAAAATATACCCGCCGCTGCCAATTGTTGTTGGCAACATGGCAGTCCAAGGCGGAATCAGTCTGTGGACTGAGTTTTGGCGATTTTGCCAGTACACCTGTAACTAGTTAATTGGAAAAAAATGGACGTGTGGTGAGTATTATAGTGCAAAAAATGGTGAGTTCATGAAAACTCACTCCCAAAATATACCGGCCGCTGCCAATTGTTGTTGGCAACACGGCGGTCCAAGGCGGAATGCCTAACTCAGTCTGTGGACTGAGTTTCGGTGATTTCGCCAGTACACCTGTAACTAATTAATTGGAAAAAATTGGATGTGTGGTGAGTATAATAGTGCGAAAAATGGTGTGTTCATCAAAACTCACCCCCAAAACATACCGGCCGCTGCCAATTGTTGTTGGCAACACGGCGGTCCAAGGCGGAATGCCTAACTCAGTCTGTGGACTGAGTTTCGGCAATTTCGCCAGTACACCTGTAACTAATTAATTGGGGAAAAAATGGACATGTGGTGAGTATTATAGTGCAAAAAATGGTGAGTTCATGAAAACTCACCCCAAAATATACCGCCGCTGCCAATTGTTCTTGGCAACATGGCGGTCCAAGCGGAATGCCTAAATCAGTCTGTGGACTGAGTTTCGGCGATTTCGCCGGCAGGCCTGCAACTAATTAATTGAAAAAAATTGGCCGTGTGGTGAGTACAATACTGTAGAACAAGACGAAATTGTGATTACTCACCCCCAAAATATGCCCGCTGCTGCCAATTGTTGTTGGCAACATGGCGGTGCAAGGCGGGAGGGATAACTCAGTCTGTGGACTGAGTTTCGGCCGTTCCCATGATGGGCCGGTGGGGTATCAGTGATGTAATTGAAAAAAATTATTGTGTGATGTGAAAGCAGTGAGAGGGCACACTGCTATTGTACCATACTGTTGTGTCTGGGTCAAGCACCATTGCTGAAGTATGGTACAATACGTAGATGTAATACAACTGTATTATCATACAAATATGCCACACAAGAATTAGGTGACGTGATACAAAGGAATTAGTAACAAACACGTAGACACACTACTCTCATTTTCAGCCCCACTTATTATTCTTATGTGTTCTCATTTTTTGGCACAGTCACTTCTGATAGTGCCATATTATTTTGAACATATGAATAGGCCCAAAGCGCACTCACCAAATGAAATCATAGATCAAGCCTAGAATTGAAACCAAAACTAGACCCAACAGGTGATCTTGCTGTTTACAACTCGTGATTTGCAAAATGTGAGTCACGAAACAAACAACCACTCGGAAGATTTTTTTTGCTTCAAAGCTTAGCGTGATAAACGAAAATGCGGCTTAAGTAATGTATAAAAAACCGGTAACCCACCCGTACACTCTTGAAATTCCTGTAACCTCCCCGTACACCCTGACGTTTTGCGAGTGTATGGGGAAGTTACCGGTGTTTTTCGTTTGCAGTGAGAAATTATGTGCCATTTTTTATGTTAATTGATGTCGATACATGTAAGCTTCTACTTAGAGAGCAATAACTCTAAAAATAGCACTAACTTTTCTTACATAAAGTTTTTTCATTAACTAGTCAAAGTTTGTTGTATGTTGTATTAGTTGTCAGGTAAGTCCAAATTTAAAGTTGTTGGGTACTTCTAATTTATGTCTCGCACCAAACTTTTGCATTAAATTAGGCATGTTCTTCGTGATTTTGAATTCAGTTAATTTTACTGAATTTGGCCTGTGTGAGAATAGGACAGTTATATTGCTTTCGTGATGAAGTATGTGTTTGTGTGATGTGCAAACCAATGAATTTTATGACGCACATGCACCCTGTTCACACGCTCACCTCTTATATCATAAACCACCATGGCAATTTTGCCTTTTCCACAGTCAATGCCCGTGATCACTGTCCACAGACTGAATCTAGAGTGGTCGCCACCACCTCTCTGCTGCGAACAAGATAGACAAGTCCGAGGAATGCAGACGCAAGGTATTAATGCCATTTCCTTTTCATTTTTTCATTTGATTTTTTAAGGGTTAAGGTTCTTAATTGAATAATTTCGCAGCATTCATGCCATGGCCAATATCTGAATGTGCGCAAGATGTGTAGTGACTTCCGATGGCATCGGAGGTTTCTCAGCAACCATCGGGAGTCACGGGGAGTGCTACATATGGGTGTGTTACCGATGGCATGGAGAAACTACCCATGAGGGGTTTAGTTCTAATTTATATGTTGCAACACTATAAAAATGTAAATGTTCCAAAAATCGGGGATTTGGTGTTTATACAGTGGTGATACTTATAATCCGCATTTTACGGTATTTGCATCTGTGCAAAATGGAAAATGCCAGGGGTGATGAACTGGTACATAAAATATGAAGGGGGTGGTGATCATTATGTTGGAAGATGCACTTCTGACCATAGCAGGTTAGGTAAGTGATTTGCAGAGAGCCTTCCCTAGTTTGATTTTTGACTCTTTGTTCCAATAGTCAAAGAGCAAATGACAAAGGAAATTGATGTTTTGATCAAGGCTTGGATGCCCGGTGGGACAACACTGAATGAAAGTGTTTTGCTCTGGTTAACTAAGTTGTAAATTCAAGCGGAATTCTGGCAAACTTCCGCATTACTCCGGAATATTTACTAATTTTGGCCATAACCTGATCACTGTGCATGCAGGATTACTGTAAAATTTGCAAAGTAATTAGATGTGAATCTTACAGTAACATCCTGCAACCGAACATAGTCTGTCCTTCTGTCCATTCTCATGACACATGGCTGGTTGTTGATTGCCCTTCTCAACTGCACTTGCTTCAGCTGTCACTTACTCCTCCAACCCATAGTCAACAACTATGGGAAAAATCTGCCGCCGCTCAGTTATTCCTTCATATCTTCATCAATAGCTGTCCAATCATCTTGAGCCTTTTTGCCATCCTTTAGCCATTGTTGACACGGATCAATGGCCCTGCTTTTGTCCATGACTTGTGTTTGTTTGCTTTCAATTTTTTGTGATCAACTATCAAATTGATAGGATCTGCTTTCCTCCGCCCATCCACAGTAAAACCTTCCTATTTCCAACAATACCCACTGCAAGAACAAATGGACCGGTTGGAATCACCCCAAGGCTCTCGGACATGCCATTGGGGGGAGGATATCAGGGACTGCAAGACTGTGTCTCCTGAATGGAGGAAATTATACATGAGTATTGTCCAGAGAAAGACCTTGGCAGCAGCCGAGAAGTCTCGTCATCTTGAAAGGATGTCAATATCTCTTGATGAGAAAGAAAAGGACGCAAAAGAACTTTCTCAACAAGAGAAGGAGGCAATCAGGGCAAGGAGGTAGAAGGGTACAATCCCCACAGAATCTGTTGATGTCTCTGATTCTCTGGCAGGGGATCTATTTACACTGACATCTCTAAAGTGTTTGTCACTCAAGCCTGCCTCTATCTTTGCTAGTGGTCAGTATGCTATTATTATCTTTACATATCTTTTTGGCTGCAACAATCTAACTTCCCTGTTTGTTCAATCATCTGAGGGATTAATCAACCCAAAACGATTGTGCAGCAAAACATAGTTGTGTCACAAAAGAGGAATCCAATGGCCGCAGAGGAGTTGTCTTTGACAATCGCCCGTTATCTTGCTGCTCGCTCACTTCCCTTTTCTCATGCCAAAGATCCAATCTTCAACAGAGTCCTACAAAAGGCTAGGACTTCCAACCATAAATGTGGGCCTCCTAAAAGGCATGAGGTTGCAGCAAGCTTCTTGATGCTCATTTTGTATCATATTAGAAGAATGGCATGGAATCTTTGCTAGCAGATGTGGATACTTATGGACTGGTAATCTTTGAAGATGGTGCCACCATTGTGAAAACTCCCATGATGAACACCCTTGCCAGCTCACCAAACAATCCAAGTTGTGTCCTTGATGTCATTGAATGCAGCAAACACATGCTGGATGGCGGCAAAGGATGCTTGGTTTATTGCCAAGCACATCTTACCCCTTGTGAAAAAGATTGATCAATTCAATGACAGAATTAATGTTGTTGCCGTCGATGGAGCCGCCAATGTTCATATGGTTGCAGACTTCCTGAAGGAGCACTTCCCTGCCATTACTCTGATGCAAGGAGTTAGCAAACCATTGCCACAATTATTGGCAAGTGGACAGGACTTCGCCCTATCAAAGACTTTTGTCGGTTCTTGAAAAAGTTTAGCATTATTTATTTGTCATGTATTCTTTGGAACTGAGAGCTAACCTCATTTTTACCATTTTATAAGCTTTGCAATATCTTTGGTACCACCTGCTATGCCCCTTATGCAGTCTCTGCCAGGGCGTCCAAGAATCACAACAATGATAAGAAGTTGGAGTTCATCAAGCCATCAGACTGCAGAATGGGGGACAAGGCAAATCAGTTACTGAGTAGCCATAAAAAGTCTGTCCTTCATCGATGGGCTAATCAAAAAGCTTGTCAGTTGTATGAAGATAAGGATTTCCAACAGTTTCATGGTAAAGGTCTCTGGGAGGAAAGAAAGAGAATGCCTGTTTGTTTGTTTGGTTGTTTGTTTGTTTGTAGAGAGCATGTTATGAAGGCTGGGAGTCATTGCAGCTCAAGAACACTGCAGATGATCAGTTTGCAGCTGCACTAAGTGCAAAATATTGGGGCCTCGTGTTTCATGACATTAATGGTTCCCTCAATGGATTCTCTGAGGCTGTCAATGGTTTTACTCTTGAAGACAACTGTTGTGTGCTTTGGAGATTGAATGAGGATGTCTCAGAGAAGCCTGTCAAGGGATAGGGATACAAATGCTGCATTTTGCTTTGTTTTCCGGGTTATGTCATCAATGCAACATGAGTTTGTCACTGATGGGATCGCTGCCCTTGATGGCATACTTGCAGAGACTTTGGGGGGCCAGTCGAAACTGATGCAACTGGAGCACCAGGGTATGGATGAGATATTTTGATGTAGGTGTCAACTTGCTGCTTTCCCCCCTCCAATGTCCACGTGTGCTAATCCAATCCTTGTAGATGCCAAAAGAAGCTGCGTAAGATCCAGCCCCCTTGTGAATTGAATGAGTGCCATGAAGCTCCCTCCTGATCTGTTGAAAGAGCTGGCTTGAGAAGATTGTGTTGAGAACCCTTGATACTGACGTATTAGAATGGTGGTTGTCAAACAACAATAAACCATGGCTGCCCCTCCCTCCTTTAAACAAGCGGCATGGTTTAAAAGATGGCATAGCAGTTCCATTGCACCAAAAAAACCTGTGTGGGATAGTCTCTCTCTTCTTTGTTATTTTTTGACCAATTCATTTTAATATTCAATGTGGACAGCTCACAAGAATTGAACAGCAAAGTACTTTTTGCAAGCTTCATGACATCATCAATGCACCCAATAATTTGCCATTGGAGACAGAGCAAATCAGTCAGAAAAACACAAGTAAATGCCTGCTTAAAGATGATGGGAAATCACAAGCAAGGAATAAAACTCCTCCCGCTCCAGCACACATCATGCCTTACTTAATACCCCCTCCTGTCTCACCTCATATCTTTTATATTTTGTGGTAATGTCATTGACCGTGCTGGAGTGGGTGGGGTTGACTGGCCGATGAATGTCATCCCATGGCATAGTGTGCAGGGGAATGAAATGTGAGATGGTTTTTTATTGAAGGCAAGGGAGGATACCCTCGTTAAGTTGGGGTGATCGTTGGGGCCTGTACAAGCTATGTCCTTTGCTTCTTTGTTGAGATGCGTGGCAATGTTACAAGGGGGAGTGGATTGTGTGAAATGGACAAATGTGCATACAACGGATCTAATACCAAAAAGGTAGGATATAATGTTTGATCTCTAGTCAGGTACGATGTTTTTCTGATCAGAGCTTGTGAGCAAAAAAATGTACCCTCTATTAAGTCATTTTCCCTAAAAAGATACACAAGTATGAAAGTATGATTGTAATTTTTCTGCCTGTGGACAGCCTCTTAGGCTACTTGACCTGTGTCAAGTACTTACATATACTAAAAAAATAATGTACTATTTATGTTGTCTACATAAAGGATAAGTACACACTAGGCCTATGCCAACTTTGTATCAAATATGGAGCCCTGCAGCAAGGGTGCCACCCCTGAATATATTTCAACAAAACAAGTTTCTCATTTTGACAAAGATGGTGCATGAGGGGAGTTATGAATAAAACGTTAGTTTAAATCATATCCCTTTGTGGTGCATAACTAAACACACTGTCAGAAATCAAAAATAAAAATCACTTTTACTGAAGCATGTGATAATATGCAACACACTTACTGAGAATCATACATCTCAATCTAATGGGTGCATTGTTTGTCCAAAAGCTGAATTAAGTACATTTGAAGCACCTAGATCTCCGCACTGATTTGACTAACATAAAAAACGTGGGAGGTGATTTGTGAACAGAAAAAACATCAGCTTTCTATGGAACTCATAATATAGAGACCTTCCTTAAGTGAAAATCCTCCATAAATCACAAATATGAAATTCAACTTACAAATGACAAGAAAGAGCTGAAAAACTGAGCTGTTATATACAACAAATTCTGATATTTTTATTTTGGTGGAAAGGCTTTAATTTACCGTTACTCCAAAAAACGGGTCACAAATTGATTTAGTTTTGTGAGAAACAATTTTGTCATTTTATTCTCATCTCTTCCTCTGTGCACATCCACACATCAGTCTTACACACATTAGCCTAGCGTTACGCCATATTTTCCGAGATCATTCTGAGATCTGTACCTATTGTATGTGATGTAATTGAGTTTGCTTGAATTATGTCATACAAGGACATTTACAATATTGTGTGTATAGTTAGACTCCAGTAAAATGGATACTGGCATATGCAATTTATAGTGACATGTCACAACAGTGCCAATATAATTTTATAGGAAAGGAATGATACTCCCATCAATATTATTAGAATTGGACATTTCAGTATTAATATTGGCCTGGCCAGTACTTATACTGAACGTGACAGTATTAATAATGGTCAAGTATACAAATTGGTACCAACATGAACATGGCCAATATGAATACAATTATGCCATTATACATGTTGGTATGCCTATAGAGCCTGCAAACACATGGGGTCTGCATTAGGCTTTCAATAACTTTTTACCAGTGTTTTCATACTTTTGGCCAAACAGGGGCAAGGTCCTTGAATTAGGGTTAGTTTTCTCAAGCTATTACTTTTTGCACCTTACACAATACCCAGCAAACAGCCAAATTAGTGGAGAACCCATGGAAAGAAAATGTATCTGCATCATTTTCCTGTGATCGGGAAAGGATACTAATGTATTCCAGTACATCTTTACTTCAGATTGGCATCAATACTGCCTTACCTTCATTCCCGTCATCAATTAAAATTCTCATGGAACTCTCATTGAAATTGAAGGTTGACCAATTAAGCTATTACACCTCCCAAGTCCAAAATTTGACTCTCCTGGGAATTGGTACTGATGACTCAAATGACAATGTGTGAGAACAATGCATTCAATATAAGGCAATTCTCACTTTTTTAAATAATTACAGCAGTTCCCTAGGAATTGCAAAGGGCATTTTTTGGCGAAAAAGCAAAAGCTTGAAAGAAAGCTTTTGCTTTTCTCACTTGTTACTTTTACAAATCCTTGAGAATGAACAGGAACGTTGCTTCAATTGACAGATCTATGATAAACTGTAGGATATGTATGATTGAATGGGGGGTGCACTGCTGATTCAACAGTTGCACACAACAATTATCCTTTTCTTGCCAAATTCCCATACTTGACATACAATTGATTTCATAGATATTGAAAAGGAAACAACATTGATGCCCCAATCATCAGAATGGGGGTATACAAATCAAAAATAGCAATTCACTTGAGTGTACGGGAACAACAATCCAATGATCAAATTGATGATTTCGTTTTATAAGTTGTATACAAAGAAAGTAAGGATCAATCAAATGAATGTGTACACATCATCGTCGATAGAGGTTGTTCATCACAGTAACATCATCATCAATCCCTGCCCCTTTCACAAATGTTTGCTGTGATATTGTTGCCACTGTCTGCCACTGTCACAGTCAAACCTCCCTGATCTCGGTCTCCAGGCTGAGTCTGGTGCCATTGCAAAATGATAACAAAAATGAATAGGGGCTTTTAATTCCAGTTTTTACCTTGCTTTTTTCCAATTAAATTGACACACACCATCCGTGCCACAGTAAATATCTTAGCCATCCACACTGAAACTGTTGCTGTTGCTGCTGCCACCCTGCGTCTAAGACCAAAAGTAAGAGGGGCGGTGAGTGCAAGGTGAGACAAATGTATTTCCTAATTTACCTTGCTGCTACAATCTATTTTCATTAGTTTAAATTAAAATTCAGTCCACAAACTGATTCTAGCACGGCCACATCTTCAAACCCACTGCAAAAGCAATAGAGAGCAGGGTGTGTGAGCACAACATGAGTACACAACATGCTTCCCATTATTCACATTCAATATAACATTTTTGCACTGTTCATGCCAAGATCCCAGTTGCCAAACGCACTCTGGAGAGCAAACATTTAACCTCTCCACAATAGACACAGAAAACCAGGATGCTGTAAGCAAAAGGTGAGATGATGGTTCCTTACCAAATTTTACACAATTTCTTTTGGCAGCTTGCTTAGTATTGTAATGTTACCCCACTTCCTGCTTCCAAAGACAGCACCCTGACCCTGCCTCACATTTTCACCTGATTTATTGTTGAGTTGATTATGATGATTTGTGGCTTTCACCTCCCCAGAGAAGACACAAAGCAGAAAAGTGGCTGCTTGACTCTCTTGACATCTCATTCCACAAAGTGATGTGATGCCTCACAAGCAATTCAGTACTTAGTAGTGTATGTCATGATTGAACTGTGGGTCTTTATCTACTACTTCGTATTATTTGGCCTGTCTGCTATGACATTTATGTTACTTCAGTTTGTGGTATGATTGTAACAACTAATACTAAGCATTAGTTGAAGTGCAGAAAAGTCAAGTATTGGCATTGTATTTCTCAAAGAGGCCACTGCCAATGGTTTGAAATGCCCCCAGTACACATGTGGAAATGTGATGATAGACTATGGATGATGAAACTACAGTGCTTGTAGTTGATTTTTGAAAGAGATTCACCTCATGATGCATGGAAAATATGTAAGTGTTTTGAGGCCATACATTTCCATAAAATTTGTTTTAGACTCCATGCAAGTTTTTCTTTTCAAGAATTTTGTGGAACAAAAACACAACCTAAATATATACCATGTAAACCTGATTGTAACAACCACAGAGTGTACCGCAGATTCCTCCTAAGTTTCAAATTACTATTTTTACTTGTTACTGAAATGGGTCAGTAATCGAGTAAGTTCAGTAACAAAATAAGTAATAAATTAAACTGTCGGCCAGTTTACTGAAGGCCCATCAGATTTCTATACAAGACTCACCCTCCGCTTCCAGGACAGTAAGATACTGTCTTTGACAGTATTACAGTAAAAAAAGTAAACTATGCACTTACATTATTTGCAATCATTTAACATATTATGCAAGTAGTATTAAACATATAATCCCCATATTAGATCATTTAACATATGCCAAGTAGTATTAAACATACAATCCCCCTTTTAGCTGCTCTATTCGCTATCCCCATCATCTGAACTCTCATCTGTGCCTTCCTCAGCTGGCTGCTTCCCCTGCCATCATCTCCTTTGACATCCTTCTTCACAATCTTCAATTCTGGGTCCGAATATTTATCATAATAATCAATGACCATTTCATAGAAATCCCAATACCTCTCAAATTTATCATACAGCAACTCAGACTAGCACTCCAAGTTTAACTCTGTATCAAATCCCTGATATGTTCCCAACACAGTGTAAAAGTGTCCCAAGCCATTCCCTGCCTTCTGTGTCGTTGTCTCGAGGGGCCCTGTCCTCACACACTTTGTTAGCACTGCACAATCAATCTCACGAAACTTCCCAGTACCATCATGATCTTCGTCATATAATCCCAACCCTTCATACTTTGCCGACACCCTAGCTGCATGGACATCATTCCCTTTGCTGTTGAACTGAACGTCCTCCCAATCCTCAAGGTAGGCATGAAAGACTCGCTTAGGCTCTATAATAAGTTTCTCTGTAATGTTCCCTTGTCAATACTCATCTAACTTGCAATACTGGAAGTCCTCATCACTCCAAAGCACACCAGCCCGCTGAGCCTGCTTGCGTTGTGTCTCATTCTTCTGTCTTGCAAAAGCTGCACAAATGACTGACTGCTTCTTGGTCTTCTCCGAGCCCAAGTTGGTACGCTTACCTGTCTTTTGGGCTTTCATTGCCTTCCACTGTCGTTCAGCTTGTCCACACCCTAAAACAAGAGAACAAGTTAGACAGGCAGAAAGTCCAAAGACCTCAGTAGCGGGTACTGAGTACCGCTTGTGCCACTCATAGGAAACAGTCATTGGGTCCCGGGTAGTAATCCAAATGCTCTCCCGACCAAAGATCCACGTTTCTTGACAAAGTCATCTCTCTCCGCCCAAAACTTTTCAACCAACTGTGCCAATACCACATTGAGATCTGGATTATTTGTTTGCCTTCTTGGTAGTATCACCCTCTTGATGAACTCCTCAACAGCAATGCTATTCATAGGGTCCTTGTGTGCTTCGGAGCGTGCAATAATGGTAGGGTGAGGAGAACAAAGATACGCAACTCTGGCACCATTTGTTAACAACCTTGGCTTGTAGTGCTCCCAAATAGAAGTGGCATTGGCAACAGTCTTTACTTGCAACTCGGTAGGGTCCAATTCTTCTTCCACTTCAAAGTCATCATCATCTTTGATGTCGTCTTCATCCTCTGACTCCTCCAGCTCCTCTCCAATCTCACCCTCTGACACTCTCTCATTTGAGATACTTTTTGCCAATCTATCCATCTTATTCTCTTGATTGAACTCTTCAACAAATAAATGTCATGTGGTGTGTTAGTCTCCTATTTGGCAATTAATAAATGGAAAGCGAGGACTTACGCTTCAGCCATTCCCTATCAGCCTTTGTCAACTGTAACTTTGACAACTCCATGTGGGGCATTTTTGAGTCAAAGAACATCTTCATAACGTTTTTCATCCGGGCTCCAGCAATCTATCCGTCTGTGTAACATAATAATATAACTTATCCATACCACCCACCATAGTGTCTGCAATCCGCAATATACGATACACCGGATAGAGAGCCAGAATAACTGCAAAGAGGCACTTCCAAAATTGAGTTGAGTTGAATATGTCAGCAAGGAAACCGATTTTTTTATAATCAACAAAAACAGGGTCCCGGGTACAAGCCTGCAGAGTGGTCTTGAGACAAAAGACACGGAGAAATTGTAGGACCTCACCAGCCATTCGGCACTCAGATGGACGCAGAATATTGATTGCCCTGCCTTTGTTGTGTGCCTTTGCGTGCTTGACCCAGACGGAACGGGGTCCATGCATGGTGGAGCCAAATACTTCACGGGCCTGGTATATATCAAACAAAGAATTAGAAACCACTGATCATGATGCAATTAAAACCGATAAAAACTCACCACTTTGCATAGTTTTCCATATTCACGTAGACAGGGCATGACCATCAGCTTCTCCACAATCAAGGACACAACATGCTCTACTCCATGTTCAACTACCGCACAAGGATAATGCTGTGATATGATTGCACCGGCCTTCTGGATGTTAGAAGCCCCATCAAACATGATTTGGGTGACACTGTTTTTCTTTATGTTCTCTAATCTACAAAGAACTTGCAACATCTCTGTGGCAATGATGCGGGTGTCCTTTCTCCCGCCTTCGCTCATGTGAGCGGAGCAGTCAATGACATCCAGTACACATGCTGGAATCCCTGGGGAGCAGGCCAATACATTGATTAAAGGTGTGGTCTTGATTGTTGCCCCGTCAACGTAAACCGAAATGCTATACATGTCCGGCTCTTCAAATAGCTTGGAAACTTCCTCGTGATAGTACAACTCGAACGTAGCATCAAGCAACTTACCGCCTACCTCCATGCGATCGGGAGGCTTGTACTCCGGACCACACTGTTGGACTGCTCGTACAAATTTATCTTAGAAGGATGCATTCACCAAGCCTGAATGCAAGTGAGTTAGTTGAAATAGAATGGGCAAAAGCAACATTAGCAGCCCTCACTGCATCCGGATGACTGCGGACGCCCACAGTAGACTGAAACTGGCTTGATAGAAGTGTTTGAAGGGTCCCTTTTCGCTTTTTGTTTGAAGCAGAGGATAATGATGCTGTGGTGACACTGTTGGTAATGGGGGATGAGTCCGTGACATCCCACACTCCCAAAGATACTCCCCTTTTTTACCTCTTTCGGACAGGGATGAAATGGTCCTTTGGTCAGTAGTGTCAAGGCTGGTGTTTAACTTCACAAATGTTTGACGCTGGAATGCTTTCGTGTCATATTTGCTGCAGTACAAGTTGATGTAGGCTCCCTTGTAGCGGGGAGCAATTGTCCCTCTACATGACTTGATGTCCTTGACAATTCCCACAACATGACCTAATGCCTTCGTGGTATTATGCTCAAACCACTCTTGTCCACAGTGTCCGCAGCGCCACTTCTTTCGGCCGGACACATCGTCGGTATACTTCGTCACCATGTCTGAATCCCAGATGGAATTGAGACATAAGGGAGAAATCTGTATCATGGGAGGGGGTGGCATATCCCCGTCTTCCAACAGATCTTCTAACGGCCTGGGAGTCATGTCATCCGGGAAATCGTCTTCGGGCCCAGGTGCACTTGATTCAAGCATTGAAACCATATTCAATGGTCTGTTGGCCACCCTTAATGGGGCGTGGGGTTTGTATTCCATGGAGAAGGGGTGTGGGAGAAGATGACTGTTTAGGGACGGCAAAGTTCCAATTAAATAGATGAAAAATGAAAAATGGGAATACTCACCACTGGAGTGGAGTTTTCCCCTGCTTCTTTTCAGGCGGCTGCGCTGATGCCTAGAGAGGGCGCGGCATGGGGCGTGGGGTTTGTATTCAATTGAGGGGGCAAGTGGGAGGAGATGGCAGGTGAGTGCTGGAGGGTTTCAATTAAAAAGATAAAAAAATGAAAAATGGGAATACTCACCACTGGAGTGGAGTTTTCCCCTGCTTATTTTTCAGGCGACTGCGCTGATGCCGTGAGAGGGCGCGGCGTGGGGTGTGGGGTTTGTATTCAATGGAGGCGGCAAGTGGGAGGAGATGGCAGGTGAGTGCTGGCGAGTTCCAATTAAAAGATAAAAATGAAAAATGGGAATACTCACCACTGGAGTGGAGTTTTCCCCTGCTTATTTTTCAGGCGGCTGCGCTGATGTATTGAGAGGGCACTGCGTGGGGTGTGGGGTTTGTATTCAATGGAGGGGGCAAGCGGGAGGAGATGGCAGGTGAGTGCTAGCGGGTTCCAATTAAAAAGATAAAAAATGAAAAATGGGGAATACTCACCACTGGAGTGGAGTTTTCCCCTGCTTATTTTTCAGGCGGCTGCGCTGATGTATTGAGAGGGCACTGCGTGGGGTGTGGGGTTTGTATTCAATGGAGGGGGCAAGCGGGAGGAGATGGCAGGTGAGTGCTAGCGGGTTCCAATTAAAAAGATAAAAAAAAGAAAAATGGGGAATACTCACCACTGGAGTGGAGTTTTCCCCTGCTTTTTATTCAGGCGGCTGCGTTGATGCTGCGAGAGGGTGCGGCGTGGGGCGTGGGGTTTATATTCAATGGAGGAGGCAAGTGGGAGGAGATGGCAGGTGAGTGTTGGCAGGTGAGTGTTGGCAGGTTTCAATTAAATAGTTAAAAAACAAAAAATGGGGAATACTCACCACTGGAGTGGAGTTTTCCCCTGCTTATTTTTCAGGCGACTGCGCTGATGCCGTGAGAGGGCGCGGCATGGGGCGTGGGGTTTATATTCCATGGAGGAGGTGAGTGCGAGAAGAAAACAGGTTGGGAGACGGCGGGTTTCAATTAAATAGTAAAAAATTAAGAATTGGGAATACTCACCACTTGAGTGGAGTTTTCCCCTGCTTATTTTTCAGGCGCCTGCGCTGATGCTGCAAGAGGGCGTGGCGTGGGGCGTGGGTTTTGTATTTCTGCTAGGGGAGGGGGATATGGCGGCGGCAGCGGAAATTCTCATTGTTGTTTGTTGCGATGTGCGATGAAGTGATGGGAATTGCTGCAGCTATGGCTGCATCGCGTGTGCGTAAGCAGAACATGAGGCCACTAGCAGCTGGCACACGTGCGTGAGCTGGCATGTGGCCAAACTGTATCTAAAAGTTACTTGGGAGTGATTCTAGGCTAAAACTATCTGTTACTGAGCTAAGACGCACATTACTAAAAATGGGCATTTGCATGCCCTCACAGTAAAGTGGCCTAAACACAGTAGCCGAGAGTAACAGTAATGGCCAAAAAAGGCAGTAAGAATCCAGGAGCCGGATTTCCTGAGTATTTTCCTCAGTAATTTGAAACTTAGGATTCCTCAAGTGGTTCTTATAATCCATTCTGAGTTAGTGTTTGTAACATCACACAAATGTTGTCTCTTTAATATTTACATAATTACCTCTTGTTCAGGGTATGCTACCCTTTCCTGCCTTTTTGGTACACCATTGGCCCTAATGCTCAATCGTGATATCAATCCTCCTGGGTAGTCAGTTTGCATACATTTTCAGGGATGTCTATGTACTGTTTGGATCAATGGAAATGACATTTTTTGTGATTGTACTGACTAATTTTTGCCCTCATTATTTATTCATTCATGTAACATAGAATTCAAAATATAAAGTTGTTCTGTCATGACAACATGAAAAGAAAGAAGGTGGGAATGCATTTTATTGAGTAGCACAGCATATTTATTCCTATATGTAGTTCTTCATTGAAATTGTAGCCATGACAGCTTGAGCTCCTGGACAATGTAGCCCTTAAAGATATCAAGAAAACAGAACAATTCTATGTGATTGTTTTTCAGGAACTGTCTTCTATTTAGGTGATTGTTGACAAAGTCCTACCATTTTTGTGCATATGCCATCACTGGGATAAGATCAGGATGATCGTGTTGAGATCCAATTTTTCAGAGGGTAAGTTTGAAATTTGATAGTTGGTCCATCCCCAGGAGTGAACTCTTAGTGGAACAGTGGATTCTCTATGGCAAAGCAGTTTGATACAATACGGTAGAATGATTGCACTTGTCATCTCTATGGTACAATATTGTACTCATTTGGTTATTCGACAGCCCTGCCTAATTGTGTAAAAACGTCACAATTAGGCAACCATTACGCGCAACGTTTGAAGTCATTTTTGTTAGTGCTAAGCTAATTCCTTTTGTGGCATTCTTCTTCATCATTCTGGCGTACTCAGAGCGCAACGTTTGCAATGATGCCACAAGTAGAATAAAAGTTATTGACGATTTCGTAAAGGCTATAGATCCAAAAATGTAATTGGAAATGACCGTTGGCTGAAAAATTGTGGCGACGCTACCTTTCACATAACTCTATCGTACTTACCTAGAAATAGGAATTAATATAGTTTTTGTAACAAGATAAAAAATATGTTAAGTATATGGTACCATTCTTTTCGAACTGCTGAGGAACATGGCGATCACACTGTTATCACAACAATTACGGCCGAACGTCCACGAAACATCACCTCTCTCATATCATCGCGAAATCATGGCACGAGCGAAACCTGGAGGTGTCGGAGCGAAGGGTTCTGCTCTCATGAAGCTCTTTCATCCAAGCGATCCCCTTCGTGCTCGCTTTTCTGACCAGTTTAACAACAAGGGCCGCTTAGCAAACTGTACGATTGTACAAAAATCGTTCGGGCGAGCCTCCCGCCAGGGTCGTGAAACACACTTGTATCATGTCACCGATGATGACTTCCCTGGACAAGAATTTGCCGCCTCCAAACATTCCTTCAAGGTAGAGACAGCTTGCACTAATCCCGAAGACATTTTCGAGGATGAACGCCCACCTGCAGTACCAGCAGCTTCTCTTTCTCAAGAAAGGTTCGTTTTTTATTTGTTCTTTGAAAACAAAATGTGCTGGCTTGTCACTCACTATTTCCTTCTATTCTTACTTACAGAACAACAATATGTAACCAAATTCATGACTACCTTTGGCTGTTTGAATGATGTTGAGGGGCATTATGCGTACAGGATGTTGACTGACGGAAGCAGAGTCAGGTGGTTCTACAAAGAGCCAAACTCTCGCCACAACCGTGCAAAGCATTGGGTTGATTATGTCAACAACCGGAGGCATTCTCCTATTGACTTAGCAGATGCATGGCAGACAAAATGGTGGCCTAATCGACAATTTACTTTCTTCTTATCAGTTGCTGAGGTGAATGCTGTGAACTCTCGTGCACGTTTGAGAGGGGTCGAGGGTGAAGCTGGGCTAGATTTTAGGAGGAAATTGGCTGTCCAAATGATGGAAAACAATATTGATGATAACTTGATTCATAGGTCCCCTGTGAGGGTAAGGAACACGAGGGCAAGGATATCTGTGTCTTCTGGGGAGTGTGAGCATGTACTAGTAAATTGTCCGTATTTTACGAGTAAATAGGTCGGAAGCTCTTGGAAAACGGCGAAAGATAAGTATCACAAGCTACCCTGTGGCTGTGGGAATCGATGCAGGACCTATTGTAGGTGCAACAAGGGTGTAACAATGTGCTTGGACTGTTTCAAAAGTCACATTTTGAATGCGTAACGTCGTGTGTTCTTGTTGCATAATCGTGTAAAAACATCAGGTCGATTTTCGTTGTGTGTAACTGTAGTAATAACTTGGAAAACACTTATGCCACCCCCCTAGCAAACTTTACAGGCATAAAATACAGATAATAGTAAAGCATTTTGCACTATGGTTCAACCCTAGATTAGTTTGGGTTGCTTCAATATCATGGGCTACATTTTGCCTAATTAGGCAATTTAGCCTGTCGGATAACCACATTGTTATGGTACCATAGAACGATCTCAAAAATTGATATTGTTCCACGTGTAGATTTTCAGTAATACGTGACCGCTATGGTACGGTACTGTATCGTACCATGGTATTGTATCTACGAACAGTGGCCTTGTCCTTGGGTACAATAATACAACAGACCTGCAAGAGACCTGCAAAAGACCAGGCGCAAGCAAAGCCACCCACCTCCACCCACCATCCACCGACTCGTCTTCTTCATTCATTGAGCACCCTCAACCATGACGCGAACAATTCTAATCGGCAAAGGACGACGAATCACCCTCGACGAACTCCGCGCGATCAGCAACAATGGCGCTAACGATGTCCGCCTGGAAATGGCACAGACTGATGCTCCCCAGCAAGAAGATGCTGCAGCTGCTCCCACTCCTTCGACTAACACCACTGATGAAGATCTCTCCTCGGCTTTGTCGCGTCTTGTCCTGTCCCTCGGAGATGACGGGTCCATGCTTTCTACCGCTGCTACCAAGGCGGCGCTAGTTCTGCTGTCCTTGACGATCTGTCAGGGGAGAGTCCTCGTTTCGAAGGACTGCGGAGCAAAGTACGAGATTGCGACGAGGGTGGTCGAGCTAATCAACTTCCTCAACGGTAGTGGCGCTACTGTTCAACTACCGATTGATCCCACGGCATTTGCCCATGCTCTCACGAGTTTGTTGGGCGAAGAAATTTGTCCTCTTGATGCGTTTCTGGTAGGGAGTGGCGAGGATAAGGTCGCCAAGTCATTTGTTGGCAGAGTGATCTCCTTGGCTAGGATTTCATTGAGTTTGTCTCTAGGTGAGTCTCGCATCAGATGTTAATGTTATTGTGCGATACAGGACACTGTTGCTCGAATGTTCTTGAATCTTGAATCTCGGTAAAAGTTCTTGTATAAAGTCTTGTCTCGCATCTCTCTTACGTTAATCCTCTTATTTATGCTATTCAAGCACGGACCCTTGCCTCCAAAAGTGTCTCAGACGCCATTGCCTCTCTCTCATTCGAAAGGCTTTCCAATAAACATCGCGAAAACGCCAACTTAGTCATGACGTTAGATTCGTATTCTTCGATGGCCTTTGATGAACTGCGCCCTCATAGAGGATGTATTGAGAGTGCTGCTGTCATGAGAGCTTGTCTGCAAGGAAATAACAGTGTTTCCGACGGAGGTAACCTGAAGGGATCAAACGACACTGACGGATGCGTCGCCATCACAGAGGAGGACAAGCAGGCAGTAAAGTACACACTTACTGTGCCTCAATATCATGGCCCGTCTAGGGAAGCTATTGTGGCTGCATGCAAGACGATAGAATTGGAAATCAACTGCTCTGAGTCATCATTAGTTTCTGGCAATGGAGTTGGCGGCGATGGCCTATGGGATGATACTGTTGCGGTTTTGGCTGCACAATCTGCCACGAGTGGCGTTGATGCACTCGTTTTCGGTTCAATGACTCGCGCAGGTATCAATCTTAGCAACGCAACACTCAGAAATACTTCCAACACGCTAAAAGATGTTGCTTCTTCACTGGAAAAATCTACCACTTCACTTCAGTCTGCTTTGGAAAACGAGGCACAACTGGGATGTCTTTTCATTACGGACGAATTGTCGAAAAAAGAGGCAGAGCTGAAGGCCAAAGAGGCCGAAAAGGCCAAGCGAGCTGCTGAACGCATGGAAGTCGAAGGAAATGCTAGTAACTCTGCTCCTGCGGGTGATGAGTTTGCAGGAATGACAGAAGCCCAGAAAGCGAAAATACTCAAAAAGCGTGCGGAGAAAGAGGCGAAGGCTGCAGCCAAACGAAAAGCGAAAGAAGCGAAGACCGCAGGAGGAGAGGCTGCGTTGACCAGCTTGTTTGGGTCTGGCGCTGCCTTGATTTATCCCCTCTTAACTTCGTCTGGCGGTGCCATCAGGGCACCTTCTTACTGTGTTGACTTATCCAACGAACTCACTATCGCTCAACTCGAGAAGAGCATCGAATCTCTACTGTCAGGTGGACTTCAAAGAAAGCCGAAAGTGCCCAAAGGCACACGTGATTATCTTCCAGAACAGATGGCTATTCGTGATGAGGCCTTCTCTATTATTCGACGTGTGTTCAAACGCCATGGTGCTGTTGAAATCGATACCCCTGTCTTTGAACTAAAGGAAACTCTAACTGGAAAGTATGGCGAAGATAGCAAGCTGATTTACGACTTGGCGGATCAGGGCGGAGAGCTCTTGGCCTTGCGATATGATTTGACTGTTCCATTTGCAAGATTTCTGGCAGTTAATGCTGTGGGGAATATTAAACGCTTCCATATTGGAAAAGTCTACCGAAGGGATCAACCCGCCTTGTCTCGTGGACGCTATAGAGAGTTCTACCAATGCGATTTCGATATTGCAGGTGTGTATGGACGCATGGTTCCTGATTCTGAGTGTCTAGCTGTTGCTTGTGAGATATTGGATGCCCTCCCCATCGGCGACTTTGGCATCAAGTTGAACCATCGAAGGCTGTTAGATGCCATTTTGGATTTATGTGGTGTCCCAGCTGAAAAATTTCGCACCATATGTAGTGCTGTCGATAAGCTGGATAAAGAACCGTGGAGCGAGGTGCGACGAGAGATGGTGGAAGACAAGGGTTTAACAGGTGACGTTGCAGATAGAATTGGAGAGTTTGTTGTGCTAAAAGGCAAACCCTGGGACATGTACAATTCTCTGATGAGAGAGAAGAAGTTCGGCGACCACAAAGGTGCAATGGAAGCGATGGAAGATATGAGGATTCTTTTTGAATACTTGGATGCCATGGATAAGCTCCATTTCATTTCATTCGACTTAAGCTTGGCCCGTGGGTTGGATTATTACACAGGAGTCATCTACGAGGCTGTCTGCATGAATGGAAATACTCAAGTTGGAAGCATTGGTGGAGGTGGAAGGTATGATAACCTTGTTTCAATGTTCCAAGAGGCTGGCAAGGTAACGCCATGTGTTGGTGTCAGTGTTGGCATTGAGCGTGTCTTCACTCTAATGGAAGAACGGTGAGTTTGCTGCTAGTCAACAATGTTTATGGTCCCTTTCTTTTCGCTCAAGTGTTTTCTTTCAACTTGTCTAATTCATTCAAAACAGCTTGCGCCAACAACAAGGCGGGTCCATCAAGCAACCCAATGTTTCTGTGCTTGTTGCCTCTGCAGGAGGAGAAGGTCAGCTACACCACAAAATGAAACTCACCAATCTTCTTTGGGCAGCAAATATTAGCGCTGAATTCAACCAGCAAGAAAATCCCAAACTCAAATTTGAGATTGCTAATGCTCTTGAGAGAGACATACCTTTTATGGTTATTGTTGGAGAGGAGGAAGCAAGAGAAGGAAAGTGCAAAGTGAAGGATTTGAGGGCTAGGACCGAGGAAACGGTAGAAACGAAGCATCTGGTTGCAGTGTTGAGAGAGAAGGGGGTTGTTCCCGTCGGATGTGAGTTTGCCATGGAGCTCTTGAACCAAGGAAAGGACACGAATTGAACTAGTGGAACACCTATAGGTTATCTGATCATTGATCGCGTGCATTGAGAAAGAGGATCGTTTCTACTTTGTGGTCCGTGATCAAAAAAGTAATGGTACAGCATTCTTAGTCTGCTAATAGACAGCTCGTATAATTGTCGTACACTTACATGATATTCATGAAAACAAGTACAATCCAACTCTGATTGTTCTCGATCGTTTGAAACCATGAGTGCACCTGATTGCGACCGCCCATTGGAAAGGCGTCATTGGTAGAGATTAGTAACTGCGTGTTCCACCACGCCAGCGTCCGCCTCTGTACTTATTAACACAATCCACGACAACGATTGACCAAAAGAATAAAAAGAGTCTATGGAAATTTAATTTTTGTCGCCAAACAATAAATGTTGATACAGTCAGATGGATGCAAGTGGCGGAATATAACTCTGAAGGGGTTCTATCATATTGTACCTGTGCTATCGCGAAAGTACCCGGTAGTATGAGAAAATTTACTTGTGGAATAGACAGAGCAATTGAATTCGTCCGGATTACTATGTCGGTGCTTTCACCGTTTCCATCAACTCAGTTTATTCAGTACTGTTAAGGTTCCATAATTGCAGGTACATGGATTTGACTCGCCCACATCGCTTTGGATAGCTTTGGATGTATGGTTTACCCTCTCAGGTCTGGTACGGTACCGTAGGTATTGTGCTGGCTTTCACCGTTTCCATCAACTCAGTTTATTCAGTACTGTTAAGGTTCCATAATTGCAGGTACATGGATTTGACTCGCCCACATCGCTTTGGATAGCTTTGGATGTATGGTTTACCCTCTCAGGTCTGGTACGGTACCGTAGGTATTGTGCTGGTGTACAATACCTCAATACAGGTACAATACTATAAGTTTACCTTAGCATCTGGCAGCATCTGGCTAACCCCCGTCACCAGTTGTAGTGTGAAGCCTGTGTAAAGCTGGTCAGCGTAAGAGGAGAGGCCGACGAGCTCGGACGAGCCACAGGAAGCGAAAGACGCAAAACTGATTTCTTTGTCATCTCTTTTGGTTTGCGGGAGTTGAGGTAAAATACGCTACCTCGCTCAGCCAGCTCTGTTACAGTCATTCTGCATACAATTGCGCCAGCACTGCTCTGCCACACCCAGGATTTTCTAGATATGGGCTGCTGCTGTTCGAGAGCAAAACATTCAAATTCATCTCTCTTTGCGGGTCAAGGCCACCGTCTCGGGACAGCGTCCGACGAACGAGAAGCCCGTGCCGCACGGGCTGCTGCAGCGGAGGAGCGTCTCGCGGCTGAGCAAACGCGCGAACCTTACACCGACATCAAGCTCAGTGAAGAAGAGCGTGCCAAGATACGCGCAGAAAGGTCAGCCGCGGCTGAGGCAAGGATGACGAAGGAGGAGAAGAGACAGATGAAGCAAAAGAAAAAGGACACGAGTGATGAACCTTTGAGGGGTCCGAATACTCAGAATACTATGCGGTGGACTGCTGGGTGAAGAGTGGTATATACAACTCTTATATTTGTTTCTGGTGCGCCTCTTCGTTATAGTGCTATGCGTGGATCCTTGGTACAATCAATTCACTCATTGGATATGCTTATCGATCTTTTGTTGATGGATAAAATGGAAAGAACGCAATAATGTTGACGAAGCGTCTTTATTTCTTGCAACGATTGCTTTTATCGCGAACTTAAGGCCGTATCCATTCGCCGTCAAATGACGGTCGACTCGGTTCTAATCTGCATCATCAACTTTGATAATAAAAGTTTGGAGAGACCAAATCCTAAGTGTTCTAAATAGAAATGGGATATTGTTAAAATAAGAACTGATACATTCATTTCATTCATCTCTCCTTCCGATCCCCATTAATTTTTGCTCATGCCTTCCATAATTCCTCGTAGTCCTTAAGCTCACTGCTATACGATGACAAAGAAGACTATTCCGTCCATTTCTTCATCGGCGAACAGTTCTATAGCAATCCATCACCCTTTGAAAGCTTTCCTCACATGCCCCCTGAACCAACGCTCCCTTATTTTGCTTCTCGACGACACAGCGTGCATACGCCTTCAGATCATCGGGACACGTTGCTTCCATTCTTTGAAATATCATTGTTAATTGATTTGGCTGCCAAGCTCCAAACGAGGGTTCGCCGTCGTCGTTGGATGTGGAATAGGTTTGTTGTTGAGTTGGCGAGACGATGCCTGATGATGGATTCAGCCGTGTTATGGAGGTAGCCGAACTTTTGGCCGGTGTTTCGCAAATAATGGATGATGCGACCTTTCGGAATATCATTGTGTTCGTGAGATGGCGTAGGGGAAGAAGCTGTAAAGGTTCTTCTGGAATGATTGAGTCAAGAAGCAACAGGATGGTGATGTGCTCGCTTGGAGCAATATTTAATATCAATACGTGACAAAATAACTGTGGAATGCAGTATCAGGGGAAGAAGAAGCGATGAGCACTGGCATCTAGAAAACATTCGCAATCATGAGCATATTACGTGCTCAACCAATCAAATGGGCAGTCCAAACTGCAACGCATGTATCAAATTCATGGATAACATATGTATGCGTCCACATAACCAAGAAGCGTTCACCTTCGGTTAGATTTGGCAGCAAAAGCACATCCACCGCCAACGGACTTGGGGCACGAAGTCTCAATGGTCAGTGATGTCTGTTTGGGAAAGAGAGGTATGAGAGATAGAGACGAGGCGGCACGAGGCGAAATTGGACAGCAGTGCTGGCTAGTGCTGGTCTTGTGTTGAGTCTGTGTTGAGTCGGGCTTTACAAACCACGAGAGCGTCACTCTACAGACTGCTCTACCTAAGAACGAGCCTAGAGAACGCCTCTATAGCGTAGGAGTTGAGGGAAAAGAGCCTCTGTTATGGCAACTAAATTTAAAAGGGCTTATTAATGAAGAATAGGGTACAATAGTTGAACTCTGTATTTGTAGGAAGTTTGACATCCACAAAGCAACTGGTACCTACCTCACGTACCATAGTATGAGGATGTGCAAGGGTGAGTGAAAGGGGAGTTGATAGGCAGACGAAGGAATAAAAATTAAAACGTTTATAGGTAGGTTATGGTAGCAATAAGATATGCCGTAGTTGCATTGATTATTGTCTAATAAATAATAATCCCAACATGTTCCTAAAAAGTTACTTATTCCGTTCAACGGCTAACTTTGGATAAGTAAGCCATTTTCCAAGAGTAAGCCGTTTTAAGCGAAAACGGCTTACTCTCGAGAAAACGGCTTACTTTTGAAAATAAGCCATTTTCTGAAGAGTAAGCCATTTCAAGCCAAAACGGCTTACTCTTCAGAAAATGGCACACTTTCAAGCTTTCTCGTAGAAAAAATATGGATTCCCATGTAAATAGGCTTAATCTTAACAGAAAGACTTACTCTCAAGACTAAGCCATTTTTCTAAAGAGAGCCGATTTGGATCTAAACGGCTTACTCTTGGGAAATGGCTTACTTTGAAGATTAAGCCATTTTCCCAAAGTAAGCCGTTCGGCTTAAACACGAATAAGTTTCCCTATGGGAACCGGTACTTTCTGGGACTCCCTCCATTCCCGCATGACACGAAAAGAACCTCAACTACTTTTATAACCAGCTCTAGAGGTACGTCTATGTAGGTAGGAACGAGACATTCTTATATGCCTGAGATGATACCATTTGGCACAGCGTACAAGAATTCCGAAAATGGCTGTTATTACCTCTCATCGCACAACCCCGCTCGGTGTTGTTCTACGTGATTAAATTATGAAATCCAAGCCAAAATGCTTTAGATGGCATTTGAGTTTGATAAAAACGCTTATTTCCCTTAACTCCGTAGGCTGGCGACGGCAGGGTCAGGGAGAATCTCGCAAGAACCGTGTATCGCCAACGTTTACCTCTTGGTCACGTAGGAATCGTACATATACAAAACATCCCGCCGTCATGTCCAATACAAGAGGGCGCGCCGCCTTGGGCTACCCACATCAATGGTCTCGGAGCCAGCTCGGAGCCCCATCCGACCTTGGCATCACACCGGCATCGCACCATGGCGTCGCCCGCATCCAACCTGTGGGGTATATAGAGAGTTTGTGACCTGATGCCTGATCCAACCGAACTGTTTGACTAGCACCAAAACCAATGAGCTCTCATCCACCACCGGTAAGCTTAGGAAAACCATCCCTTCGCCACCGCCTCGAATCATACTACAGTCTCGTAGCACCCGACGCCATCGCTGATGTGTCAGAATGGAAGCGCAAGTTCGAAATCATCTACGCCAAGTACGGTGGCAATGTCGAAGGGGAGGCCAAGCTGTCACAAAAGTTGGCGAAGAAATATGGGAATCACGTGAGGCTCTTGGTCGCGCCGCCGCACAGATCGATGAAAGACAATCGAAAGTTCCACGATGGAGCGGCGTTGGGAACCAAACACGATGAAAAGTATTATGAAGTGGACGAAGGTCGACGAGGAAGTAAAGTTTTGGACTTTTGCTCAGATCGATTTGACGCGACATATGCACTGATTGCTCCAGAGCGGGATGTCATCCATGCCAATCCAACGATATTCTTAGATTCGACAACGGAACAGGGCGTAAAGCAAACGAAACAACTTGACAATATATCTAAATTTAGATCGCTCCTTCCGAAATGCGATCCGCAAATGCTTCAACCCAAAATCAGAAATTCAACAAAAGCGAATGCACCCAAGTCCGGCAATGCAGAGGAGACAATCAACAAGAAGAAGCCGATGTTTCTTGCAATGGTTTCAAAATACGAAAGTAAAAATTCCGGGCCACTTTCTTTGCTTTACTCAATTGTCGAAAATCGACAACGAGTACGTGTCATGATCCGATATGTAGATTGTGTCAGAGGTACACTCACCGGGTATTTGATGGCGTTTGACAAACACTTCAATATGATAATGAGAGATGTCGATGAAGTGTACGGCGGAAGAATAACGCAGCGCGCAGATGCAGTGGAAGCTGCAGATGGTAGACAGCAAACTTCCGAGACGTCATTGAATACAACGGACTGTGCACCACCAAAGGCGAAACTTGAAGCCCAAAGGCGTAGATGTTATCCGCCAGATGGAGGTGGAGGGCCCGGGCCAGCAATAAAACAGCGTTACTTCCATCAATTGATGGTTAGAGGTGATAATGTTGTCATGGTCTGGAGGGCAGAATGCGAGCGATCCGCTCACCCTCTGACCAAAAAGAGCCCATCTCATTCCGTGTATCAACCTTCTACTAAAGCGAGTGATAGTGTTGGGACTCCTGGATCACTTTACTATGCACTTCAGCGTTGGGAGAGCCAGAATACTGCCAGACATCGGTAGTCAGCCAAATTCTTTTCTTTGAACAGTGGCTCTCTTGAATATCAAGTATCCTACATGAATTTCATACAAAAAAGTTCACAAGTTTAAAACGGTCAGTTTCACACCTGAATCAGTCTCATTATCCAATCGTATGAAGCCACAACAAAAATAATATACAGATACGCACAGAGTGACAAGTAATACCCCGACAAAAAAGGAAAAGCGTGCTACAACTAGGTTCGAATAAAGTTTTGGCATTCATCATTCAGGTCGCTGTTATTGTAACCAATAAATATCCACAAATCAATACTCTGATATAAGATCAAGAAAACTCTTGACATTATTCCGTTGACGTGAAAGGACAGATGAAACAAAAATATGAAATACCATTAACTCTATCCCAAGAAATCATGAAATACAACCCAACGAATTAGCCTGCCTACTTCGAGAAAGCATTCATCATACTCGTCATTCACTTGCTTGTCACTGTGCTTGCAACTCTAGGACGATAACTCATTCGCAGTCTTAACAAAATTATCACCAAATGTCTCTCTGAAATTGGAGCCGCTATGATCCATTGAAATCATGAAGTCTTCCAGGCCAGTAGAGTCGAGCTTCAAACCTTTCTCGTTCGCTAAGTGCAGGCAGCAAATAAAGTAAAACGAAACAGTGACATCATGCTGGCTTTGAGCTTGTTCCATTTTTTCTACAGTCTCTTTGAATGAGACCAGTCTGGACAGAGACTGATCAACTCGGTCATCATCCTGGGTCTCAACCATGCCAGAATCGTCTTTCTCTGGCTGGTCTTCAGGTGCAGTTCTCTCTTCTAGTTCGATCCACAGATCACGCTTAAGACGGCGGACATCGACTTTCTTGGCAACGGTAGCGTAGTTGATGTCTATTTTTTGAACTTTACGCACTTCGTCAAAGTTGTCGGTGCGGTAATCGACATCATCATGCATGTGACCGTCATCGTCATCACCATAGGCAACGGTGAATCCACCAGACTCATTGTCACCAGATGCAAAGTCATTTTCGCAATCAAATCCAAGTGCATTCTCCTCCACATCATAAAATCCGACAGTTTTACTAGCTTTCTGGTTGACAGTGCTGCTGCTCTTCTGAACAACTGCATTAGGACGAGAGAAAAGCCTAGTAAGGGCAGAAGCACCAACATTTGCATCAGGTGGAAGTAGGAAGTCCTTTTCTGTCTTCGACATTTGGTAAGGATCAGCGGATGACTTCTTGGTAGTCCTTTTGGCCTTGGTTTTCTTTTGTTCAAAAATGGAATCTACATTTGGAGGAAGAGTAAAGTCAATGAAGATGCGGTCCTTCTTGACAGTTTTCTTCTTCTTCTCGGCATCACCGGTATCATCCTGAAAAGTCACCTTCCTCTTCTCCTGAATATTGCCTTCTTTTCTGGCCAAACCAGGAACTTTTTTCCAGTGTTGAGATCCAGCCCAGAGGTTTCCATCAGTCACCTTCTCAAACTTTTTCACATCAAAAAAGGCATAGTCGCTATTATTTCCAATTCCATCATCATAGAAAGCATCCCCATCGCAAAGTGCATCCAAAAGGACCTTGGTGTTGTTGTAAGAATGCCTGTTGGTAAAGGTCTCAGATGAAATACCGCCATCATAACCAAAGTCCGGGGCGAATTCATCGTCTCCTCCACCAAAATCCACAGGAGCAAACTCTCCATCCCCTCCAAGCGATTCCTCGTCTTCCTCTGCCATCGGCAGAAATTCTCCTTCACCGTCTTCGGCCGAGTCCAAAGACAACCTAAAGTTCGTATCAAACGACATGCCCAAAACTGAGCCTCGAGACCTTTCCATCGCGATGTGGTGAATACTCTTCTCTGCCTCCTTCTCCTCTTCTTCAGGGGCATCATAAAGCTTAAGTCTACGACGTCCTTCACGGGCTACATCTTTTTCATCTACTGCAAAGCCTTCCTCTTCGAGCACGGCATAGTCGTTGCGAAGTGATTCGAGTTGCGGAACAAATGGCACAGAATCACATGACTGGACACCGAAGGATTGCAGCATACTTTCAAGCTTGGCGGCAAGTGAGGATATGTCAATCTCAGACTCTTTCCATTCGAATTCTTCTTTGGCCTCTTCATCTTCACCGTCATTGGCTACATCTTTTACATTCTCACTGTTAAATTCCTCCTTTGAGTCAAAAACAATATGACATCCCTTTGACGACACGCCAAGATTGCCAAGCAAAAGCCCCTTCGCGCCGCCTTCATCGAAGGCCTTGGACATTTTGTGAAAGAGAGGGTCAATATCGTAAGCGGAGTCCAATTTCGACATGTTAATGTTGGCTGCGTCGAAGATAACAAAGTTGTGGTTAGACAAAGTCAGTGCAGCAAATGGCAGGATAATTAGAACAGCTAGAACAAACTCACCCAAGTTAGTCTCAATAGTGTCAACAGCGCCCTTCCTCTCCGTATTCTTCCTCCTGTTCACACTCTTGACTCCCAATTCTCCCTCAGTAATCGCTTCCACCTCACCCTCCTCTGCCGCATCATTCCCCTTCTTATTGTCCGTACGATTCAAATTCGCCAGCACTCGATAACTCGAAAGATGCACGTCATCGACGCGGTACGAATATATCTTCACGGAAGCGTCGAGAGTGCACGATGCCTTGGTAAAGTTCACGCGGCCCCGCTCGTCTTTGGGTTTGAATTTGCGGGGCACTTTGGCATCATCGCTTCCGCGGGGGGTGGCCGCGCCGGATCCATCCTGTGGTGCAGTCGCGAGAAAACGATACGTGTCTAACGGTGAGCTTGACAAATAATGACAACACGATAGACAAAGAGCCAATGTCGGACCGTGATCAACCTACCTCCTCGATGAACTTGTCCATGTTCTCAATGAGCTTCAATCCCCACGAATTGCCCGCATTGATTTTATTCTCCGCGTTCATTCGAATCGCCTGACGATAAATCTCACCCAGATGCTCCGAACTGGTAAAATCTTCTCCTCGTTCGGGGCTGTCCCCATCAGTGCCATTCTCGGCGCCGGGCGTCCCAGCGTCCGATAGACGAAGGAAGCGCGCAGAGGAGCGACGGCGGCGGCGGGGTTTGCTCTTCGGTTTGGTGCGTTCGATGGACTCGGACGTTTCGTTTTCCTCGTCGGAATCCTCCAGGTCGAGGCTCCATGCGATGTTTTCCTCGTCGCGCTCGAAACGACTGCTGCTGTGACGGCGGCGCGGTGAGATGACGGTGGGTTTTTTGGGTGAGATGGAGACCTTTTTCTTTTTCAGCGGCATGGGTGGCTTGTTGGTGGGAGGGGCTGCCGCCATGTTTGGATTGGCGTTTTCCGTTGCCACTGAGGCCATGGTTGCTTGTTTTTGCAAGATGCAGAGCGATAGACGTCGAGGGTGGTTATGGTGTGTATAGTATTGTATTGTGGAGTGAGAAGTGTATACCGTAACAATCGGCTCAACTGTTGTATTGTTATTGTGACCGCGCCATGGACAATATCATCGTTGGTTGCTCTCGGAAGGAGGAAAAGGAATCTGCGTCTATTGAATTCAAATTTGAGAAAGGTATCTTGATGATGGTTTTGACAAATGTTACGGTACAATACCTCTACCAGTTGAAGTTGAAGTCGGTTAAAAAAAGATGGGCATGATAATTCAAGGGAGATAGGAACCAAGAGGAAAATCTTCTTTGTTCCACCAGCTGGATTTCATTGTGGGGCTACTGTGCCTTCCAATGGCAAATATTCCAGCAACTCAGCTGTCAGAGAAAGAATGCGAGACTGGGTTGTCATGCCCAAGCCATGATTTTCAAATAAACTGATTTCTTCTTTTTCACAATCAATACTGTGTCATTTATGACGCCATTTTCATTGACATCACGGCATTCCCTCATGAATTCTCATGGAGACCAATATGAGTTTTTGGAAAGAAAATTCAGGTTCAGTGATGTTTGTTGAACATTTTTAATGAAAGTCCCTTCTTACAGTAGTACCAAAATTCTGGATCCATCCAGGAATTTCGGTGCACGTTTATGCACACCAGCAAAGCTCAATCTAGAAGTGAAGACCTGGAGTTCATTCTCGAGGTTAGTAAGACTGGAAGACAGGTAAAAGATAAGAGGTAAAGTGTAAATCAAGTGCAACACTGAAGAACCACTTAAATACGTAATAGATCTAAATGATAGGTTTTAGTTGATCATGAATCGAATGTTAGCTTCTAGAATCAGAAAACTATAACTAATCTAGAACAAAATCCTCATTTGCTTCTCACATTTGTGACAGAAAACGTGAATAGACTTCTGAAGAGAACCCTTGAACACCAGTATGGGAGTTGGGAGTTGACACCTTGATGTGACACCAACATGAGCAACAGGAGCATTAGGACTCCTCTGCTTAGTTTCACATGTCTACGTCTTCATACAAAAATTGTTGAAAAAGACACCATCAAGGACATGTACCAGACATCTCGTGTTTTTTGTGTTTTCAAACAAGGACACAGGACATTAAATATTGAACACAGAGGATATGAGAGGATGTGAGAGGATGTGAGAGGACCTGAAGTGTTTACTTCATTTAAGGCTCCAATTTTGATACTTTCAGGTGAAACACACCAAGAGTGATGGCTGTTGCATGCATGTTACATTCATTTTTGTGCAATCCTTAAAGCTTGTGGTACAAAAATACTTGAGATACCTAGGTATGTACCTAGATAATGTTATGTAATGTATCTGAGGCAAAACTTCTGACGACACCGGAAGGACATGGGACAAAACACTGATGTATGTCCTGTGTCGACAAAAATAACCCAAGTCCCGGAGAAATTTAGGATGTAGGACATGCCCAAGAACATGTCCAAGGACACGTCCAGGACATGTGAAACTAAGCTTCTTGGTGATATGTCATTTCAGTGAGTAGACTCAGATGGAGTGGTATTTACAGAGAAAATATTCACAGATAATTTCAGCAAATGATGTTTTGATGAGAGTTGAGATTGTCTAAACTGAATGAAGCAAATATCTTTTAAATGGCATATCCAGCTAGCACAGAGAAGGATCCTTCTCTTGTGCAGCAGGGATTCTGCTGTGATGACAAGAAATTCAATCATTAGAAGAAACAAAGACCACCACTGGGATGACTCTTCTTTCCTATGTATCTACTGTAAGGACTGTATCTATCTCTGCATTTGAGATTGCTGAAATTGACAGTGAGGTGAATTTTGTTATTGTTATAGGCATTTCTTCAAGTTCAAGTGAAAGGTGCAGGGAGCTATCAGGATCATGGTGCATCCATCCTCAATTTTTCGGACAAGTAGACACAAGACCTATGAGTAACTCCGGGGCATTGTCACTTGTGACAATGAAAAATGATTGACCTGAGCCATTTTGCCGCAAAAAAATATCACTCGAAAATTATAGGTAGGTTCAACAAGTGTCGAAGATTTTATTTTATAAGCTGATTTTGCTCCAATTGTGAGGATGCAAGGGCAGTGGAATTGCAATTCCAATCCTCGCGATGCAACCAAAATTTGTGTGGATTCTACACACAATTGGTATGCTCATACCCTTCTCAAGGGTGTTCTCTTGCCTGGGGCTATGGACTTCTGTGTTGTGGAGTCCATGCTATTGGGAGCAGGGCAGTGGACTCTTGTGTTGGGGAGTCCATGCCTTTTGGATCAGGGGCAGTGGACTCTCTTCATGGGGAGGCCTGAGAATGGTACAAAAATGGGCTGATTCTTGGCCTATGTCAATGATTTGTGGATTGTCAGCAATGGTTCAAATGAAACCAGGATGCTGAATGCAGCTTGCACCAAAGTGCCTTGTTTACTACTTTATGCTTTAGGCATGGGAAATTTAAAATATGGATCGAACTACCTAGAAGATCTAGGATTTGTCCTAGTTTGGACATATGTCTTGGATGCAATGGTAGATAGTGATAAAAGTTCTAATCAGGGCACACTTTTGATTCAAGAATTCAACTACTTCACAATAATTTCTGCTATGACTGTGAACAAACCATTGGGTAGTAACTTGTCTGCATCATGTAGACATCTCACAGCAGTGATACCACTTTACAGCAATTTCTGTGAAAGTTCACGACTTGATTGTTATCCTTTGCACCACAGTCATGATATCATAGGCAATGAAGTAACTTAATATCCCCATCCTTTTTAGGGTGCATCTAGTACACCGTAACTAGCTTTCCCCATCATGATCCTTATGGTGCATCTAGTGCACCATAACTGGACGATTCCTACATAGCCTCCGTAGGGATTCAAAAGACGATTTGCCCATCAGAGGTAATCTGGGCTTGGCATCATTTTTTGCTAGAAATACATAGGCCTAATTTTTAGCCAATTAAGATGGGAATGATAGGCATATATCATATTACCAAAAGTTGTACCAGAGCGCTAGGCATATCTAAAAACTCCATCAGTGTAGGGTGCTTACTGGGATTTTTTGTTCTAAAATTAATATGTGAAATGAAAATTGAACTCTTTCTCAAAAATGGTTGTTGGTTTCCTCTGAACATAGGTAGGAATAGTACAAAAGTTATGGTGCATTAGATGCACCATAAGAGATTTCAAGGATTTGGTCAAAGTGCGCGGTGCATCTAGTGCATCACAACTGGGGGTGGGGATATTATATGAGCATAGAAAGCTTACATATTTCTGTTCAAGAATCACATGCCACTTGTCTGTTTTTGAAATCATCTAGGAGATGTGTTCTCAAAACTGGGCTGAAGATGAGTGTCAACAAAAAACCTGAGTTGTTACTCATGAGTAAGGATACATCATTTTGTGACACATCACAGCAAGTCACTGCACACAAGAATGCATTGTTCTGGTCCGCACAATGATTTTTGTGACCTAAGCCGTTTGGAGGTAAAAAAATATTAAATACTGTTGTCGTAGGTAAACGTGGTGCAACTTAGTTGATGTTGATAAATTGCGAGCTTATTGTTTATTGATTACCATGAACAAATGAGGATGGAATGCAATGCAATCCCTTTCATCCTAAAACAAAACAATTGGATTTTGTGTAGGCTTTTACACCATCCTGGTATGTGTATACCCTTCTCTTGAGGGTGTTCTCTCCAGGGGTGTTCTCCTGTCGCTTAGATCCAAAGATATGGATCTTTGCCCTTGTCAGGATCCTTCCTCACTTGGGAGGTTAGGATGCGTCCTTACTTCGGAGTTTTATATTTGGTACCTAAGGGTACTAAATAAGGTAGGTACTTGGCCTATGTCAATTTGAGATGTCTGGCATTTAATATAAGTTAGCCAATTAACCTAAACCATGGGGAACATACACAAAAAAATAATAATGGGGCAACAATAATGTCTTTAGATAAATCAAAGCAGGTAATCTGACTATGAAAATAAGTTCACTCTTTTGCCAAATTCTTCCTTCATTTTGAAATAAAACAAATTATGTTGTAGGTATCCAATTTTGGATATTTTCAGTAAATATCCATCCAACATTAACACAATGGCAGCTAACAAGTCACACAACACCTATGCTGCTTTTGGCACACAGGACCCACAGAGGAAGTCCAATTCAAAGGTATAGCTTGAAATCCATTGAAAAGATTACTTTATGACCAAAGACTAAAGAAGTCACGTTGACACAGAATCAGATTGTTACAATCTCAAATACTTGAAATACATCATAATTACAGTTAATCAAGCTAGAGGTCTTCATTACATTGTCTGGAACCAAAGTAAAATAGGATAAGTTTTGACAAAGACAACAAATGTCTTTTACAGTAATTTGTGTTATTCAACATTCAATAATGCTCAAAGCCTTTCAAATCCATTTGAGCTGTCATGTTGTGGAGAAAAATCAATCAAAAGCTGCAAAGAATGCTGTCTACTTGAAGGTTCACCTTCAATATCAAGGTGTCAAAGTTGACATAGTATACTTCCTTATGATGTGAATGTGAAGGAAAATCACACAAAACCTGTAAAGATTACAGCCTACTTGTACTTGAATGTTTACCTTCAATATCAAGGTGTCAAAATTTACATGGTATACACTTCCTTATGTTGTGAATGTGGTATTTTGAATGGATAATTCTCAATGAATGATGTTTGTTTCATTCATGGAGAGGCTATAAGATGACCAACTTAACAAAATTTTGAGAGTCCAGCAGTTTTCTGAGAGCGGAAACCCCTTTCTGGATGGCAGCAATGCTATCTACTTTACTGTAAGTATAGCCACAGCAAAAGTAAGAGGACAGTATTAAGGAAAGTCACAGTGTTATGTGTACTTAGTTAATGCAACAAAAGTATTACCCACAAAACCTATGATGATACTAATTTCACAATTGTGTTATTACTTTTACAATTTACAAGTCATTGCTCACTATTTTTTGCAGCAAGACTTGCCTTGACATCGAGTCACTTGTGCATTACCAGCGATGAATTATGTTCAAAGTCTGTAATTAACTCGTTTCAAACCATTTGAATGCTGCCAAATTCTACATGATTTATCGGATTGTTATCATAGTGTGAGCTGCAAACTAAAATAATAAGTCCTTAATCAAGCTTGAAATATCAGCTAATATGCAGCAAAGCAATTTTAGTTACTACACCTGTTGCCATCAGGTAAACGTTTTGGTAATATCAGCTCACATTTAAAAGCACTACCAAACTCAGTCTAGGTGTATCTAATAACTAAAGCACACACTGTTCTTTTCATTAATCTTATCCATCATTTTGTCAATCCTTCATCACCAGGTTCTAAAACAATCACACATCTTGGAGAATCCAAAGGAGGTAAAGACTCAGTAGCAGAAGCAGTCAATCTACTCCTCTTGTTCTTCATCAATCTAACCATCCAATAGTCTCTTTCTTCATCATTCTTCAAAATATCAGTTATTTTTTCAGTTACTGGACTTGCGGAGGAAAGTCATCAATTCTCTATGAGTCTCTTTTAGAACTCGTTCCACTCAGTTTTCAGAGCACCACAAAAAGATATCTTCTTCTAGCCTTGAATGAACTTAGATTTCACCTTCAGATAATGCTTCTGGTCATCTATGCTGTCCTCTGTCCATCATATTATATAATTGAATCTGCTCCTTGACTTCCTTCAGGTCTTGTTCCATCTCTCTCAATCTTGCACTAAATGTTCTCCTTAGTTCATCCATGCTTAACCTGCTTACTAGGTTGCAAATTACTGTTTTTGCTACTGTCGCCAAAACTGCCAAAATATTACTGTCACAGTAATCATGATAATTCCCCAAGAATTACTGTATATTCCCCGGTAATTTCGCAGGAGGAGTCTCATTAATTACCCTAACCCCAACCCTAAATTGATGTTATTAGGACAGTAATTTCACTGCGAGAAGAACCATCTTCCCTCCAAAAAAGACTATATTACCCAGTAATCCTAAATTACTGTGGAATTATTGGGTAATTTGCAACCTAGCCTGCTTATCTTGCGTCAGGTCCCTGGAGTTATTTGTAGTTCTTGTACATTGACACCTGAAATAACGTCAAGAGCAAGATCATGCAAAAATCTATCACTACTATTTACTGACATGGTAAAGTCATACATGTCTTGTGTGTGTGACAATGATTCCTCTTCATCAGTGCCAATAAATGAATGCAACAGACACCATGGCCATGGGTGCCATGGGTGCATCAGTAGTCCAAATGCAATCTTGCAATATTAATGCTTGCCTATTGTCTTCAAATTGTTTGATGTAGTAGTAGTGACTTGAGAGATTAGAGTCAATGTTTCACATTGGTCTTCCCGGGAGGTAACTCATACAGAACTATAATGGTACCTGCCTTTTTGTATTCCACAACTGGCCAAACTTTATCTTTTTCTTCTTTTCAATACTTGGGACATTACATTATTGATGTTTTCCAACACCATCATAACTTTTATCCTGAGCAATAAGATTTTATGGATGCACGGCGGCATTATATCATATCATCCATCATACATGATTAAGGGTAAAAAGGCTTGATAACTACCAATGACTCATACCAACTTTTAATTCGTTGTTATGAAGGAGTGCAGTGGCTGCCATAGAACATCTCATGACCAGAATAAGTATCTGGAGGCAAATGAGTAACATGGCCACTGCTGTGTGCTTTCTCATCATCAAATTCATCTTCATTGCGGAAGACAGAAGAATCTGGAGGCAAAGGAGTGGCACAGCCACTCCTGTTTTCCCCCCATCTTAAAACTTGATGTCATAGTCGAGGCGGGTTATGTTGAAAGGTGGCAAGAGAGTAGCACCACCACTCTCATCTGCTTCCCAATTCCCAATGAACACTCATATATTCTTCTCATAGGGAGTAAACTTGATGAGAAACTTCAGTGACCAGCACTAGTACTTAGTACTTGATGCCGTGAAGGATTGGTGACTGGACAAAGATGCTCTGAGTTTTGATATGAAATGGTGATGATGACATCTTTCATGAGACATCTGTGGAAGCTAAGTACATGCCCCTAAAGAGTCAAATAGTAGCAAACATTTCTTTTTCTTTGTGACATTTGGCGAAAGAAGTGTATGGTCTGCTGCTGTTAGACCTGGGATACAAGTGTTAAATGGTGAGATTGCTGATTGATGATATGGTAGTGATTGATCAATTGATGATGGGATCAATCAATCAATCAAGGCAGTGATTGGTCAATGATGGCATTGATAAGTAGGAGATGGCAACAATTGGTCAATGAATATAGTGATAGATCAAGCACAGCAAACAATCCAGCTTCAAAGATCTAATTGATCTATGAGGATAGAGATAGTTATGAGTTATGATGAGAGATAGAAAATGAAGTATTAATAATGTCATAAGAATTCAATGAATTATTTTTTTGCAATCACTTCCCTGTATCAACTGCTGGTCATGTTTACAATATACTCCAAAAGTACCATTTTGTTCAATCATCTATACTACTTCTCACATCCAAAATCAATTCCGTACTAGTTGCCAAACCCAATCAAAAATCTGTTGAAGAATTATTGAATGCAAATCAAAGGCCAAAAGGCCCTGCTCCCTTTCAATTTGAGCATTGTGATTTGCTTTCATGTGCAATCAGACCTTCTTCACTTGTATCCACATGCAATCTGGCTTTGTTCACTTGCATTCAATTGTGTTCTCTTTCAATCTTACTTACATTCGCATGTGCTCATTTGCATTCAGTTGCATTCTCTGTGGTTCACAATCCTTCAATATGTTTTTTACAAAATGACTACTATACCATACTCAAGGTATAGTAAAATAAACAAATTGCATTGTCATTTAAAGTGGAAATTATACACCCACTATACATACGATACAACACAATCATACAATGACCTGTATGGTATGGTAGGTACATCTATATCTATGTTAGGATAGATGTATGTGCCACCTAGAGAAGCCTCCTGAGCAATTTGATCAATTGTAACCAATTGCAATTCATCATGATCAATCCCACTCAATTGCTGCGCTCAATTACACTCAATTGTACTCAATTGCAATCAGGCCGTGTTCATATTCTATGTAGGAAATCAGGCCCTTTTCATAATCAGTAAATTTCCAATGGATGCAGATTTTCATTTCTGTTAAATTGTCAATAGCTGTTAAGATGAAGGGTTCAGATCTAGCTAGACAGGTTCATTGCAGGTACATGGTATCCAGGAATGAGCAAACAAGTTTGGGATATCTATTTTATGTTCCCAAATATTTCAAACGTTGGCTGTTTATATACTCAACAATTCTTTTGGGTTCACTGCCCTCGAGTGATTAATGACAAGAAAAAGGTTACACATGTAACTATTCATGGTAAAGTAGATAAAAACACAAGACTGAAAAGTTACTTTCAAATTTAATGGAAACATATGTATCTTAGACTAATAACACTTTAAAGTGTTCGAAAAAAACAGTAACTATTACTTGGCACTGTTGTTTTTATATTCTTTTATACGTGATTGATTGCTCAAACCCTTTCTATAACTTACAATGAACATGTTTGTGTACAATATATATATGTTGTATTATATCACAGAACCGCATACATACCGGCATTGTGTGTATTATGGGAATTAAATATATATCTCACTAACAAGCTCTGACTTAAGGATTAAGGGGCTCTCAGACGGTGAATAAAGAATCAACTCCGGAAAGGTGCCACGATATGTTTTTTGCTGTACCCTTTTAATGATCAATTATTACTGGGAATCTACTGAATTGTTTACTTTAGAACATGTTACCTTCCCAGGTACCCAGAGATCATACCCTTGGGTTAAAGCTCTGAAAAAGTGCCATCTTGGAGCAGTGTGAGTATTGTACTGCATTCTCATGCTTTCTCTTTGAAAAAAGACAAGGTAGCTAGCTCGAATAGACTTCAAAGGCGAGTAATTTGCCCATCAGGCAATTAGGCGCTAAGCAAAACCATGTAAGAGTTCCAAAGATGCATTATTTTGATTCTACGTCAGATGCGTCTTCATCTTTGTTTTCCTCATTTTCCTCACCACCTTCTGAGGAGCCCATATCGCCACCTTCATCTTCATCCTCTACATTCCCTTCATCAGAGGCTTCTACGGCTACCGTTTCTGTCAACTCTCTCGCCTCTGCATCTGCGACCAGTTGATGGATGGATTCATCAATGCTTCCTCGACTCCACCAAGCATCAGTGTATGGGGCGATGATGTTTTTCTTAGTGTATTCAGATCCACCAATGGCAAGGCAGATCTCTGTAGCCAATTTCATGGTACTGACTTCCGGGCCATCATTCACTTGAAGATACCTAAGATACTTTCTTTTGGCTCTCTTCTTCATTTCATTCTCAGGACGAGACCTCCTCTTCACCAACAGCTTGACTACCCCTTCCGTTACTTTCGCGGCACCTCTTAGCATCTTTTCTTCCTCGCTAAGCTCATCACTCTCAGATTCGTCTTCACCAAAAGCAACCCTCAAATTCACACCTCGCTCCTCCATTTCATTCAAAGACTTGTAAAGATCAGTCAAAACTCTATCCACCATAAATGTCTCCGTGGCAAAGTACAGCCCCGTCGTTTCATCCAAAATTTGCTCCAACACAAACACCGCCGCCTCAAGACGAGGCCTCCCATAAACCACCTTATGGTTCGGAACCATGGACCTCATCATCCCCTGAATGGCCATCCTGGCACCCTCTCTGTGAAGGATGTACTTATTACACCTCTTGAAATCCCTCAACGCCGTAGCGATGACCTTGGCATCTCGCTTCTTCCCCGGGCGGGACGAGTTGCACAGTTTGTGAAAGTCCGTGTTGCGGATGAGTTGAGCGCCCTTGGCGGCGTGGATTTGGAGGATGCGAATGGCGTGACCGGGGGTGAGGGTGGGGAGGTTGGCTTTTCGATGGCGCTGAGACGGCGGGGGGACGACGTGTCGGACTGCTCGCGGGAGGTTGTTGTGATCGTGTCGGCGTTCAGTGACGAGAGTCTTCGACTGCCGGTGGAGAGGACGGCGGAGTGAAGTGGCGTAGGCGTGTTGGCAGTTGTGTAGAGTGTGCGACGAAGGCCGTGGTGACACATCATGGTTCTGGGATCTCGCACAGATGACAACGGAGCCCCTGCTGTTGACGTTGAGAGCGTGCATGCCTTGAAGCTTGCACGCCAGAAACATCTTGATCGATCTAACCCACGAGCGAATAGCGTATTCATTTTAAAACCCTACCGACTGATATCAAAGAGGTTTCGATTCTTGATTGTCCTTTAACTGGTTCGCCTCGCTGTGAGCTGTCGTTGGCGACCTTACGGCAACCTTGCCAAGCCGTAGTCTAGCCGTAGTCCATCAAACCACGTGAAAAATAAGTTTGTCCTTGTGAAATCTCCGTGAAATATACTTAAGTAATGTTTGTGTATGTCTCGCATATAATGTATTTCGTATAAGTAGGTACCAAATATCAAATATGTGAAAAATCCGATTTGTTATCCACTCCTAGTACCCATTTACCTTGAAATTTGTAAAATATTTATGATTCTTTTTGAACCGTTATTTGTTTCTTTAGTATATCTCAAGATGTACTAAAGGTAAATAATGCTCGAAAAATCACAGAAGTGAAAAAGCAATCTCATATCTCACGTCCCTCTCACATTCCCAACCCCTCCTCTTGAGAGCCAAACAGGTGCCTCGAACCATCGACGCCCTCTCACCCTTCCAACGGTGCGCCGCCACCTGCTCCCCATTGAAGTACACGAACACAAACAAAATTAGCTATGGCAAGTTATTCAGAGTTATTGTGCATTATCGATCCTTGTAAAACAATCTTGCATTATGTCCACTCAATCACTGTTCACTGATGCTCGTTATCTGCTGCATTACTTACTGAACCCCTCCGCCTCCCCCGCAGTCCCAACAACTCGTCAACCCCAAACCCTTCCTACTCGACCTCGTGGGAAAAACCGTCCGCGTCCGTCTCAAGTGGGGACAGGAATACCAAGGCAAACTCGCGTCTTCGGACGCCTACATGAATTTGGAATTACAGGAAACGGAAGAATTCATCGATGGTCAATTCGCAGGAACTTTGGGGGAGGTGTTGATAAGGTGCAATAATGTTTTGTATGTCAAGGCTGCAGATTTGAGGGGGGCTGTGCCGATGGAGGATTGAGTGGTGGTAGGTGGCGACGCACTGTGAAATCCTGGGTTCGAAACTGTGATGGGCCGTCTGCTCAGGTTTGCTTTGAGTTGGAGGCGTAGACTGAGAAGGAAAAAAACGTGGTTGTGTAATGTAGATGATGCAAGTATGCAAAATTACTGATACATCGGGGAATTTTCATAGAAGTTCATTATTTCGACGATATTTAAAGGTTCAATAATATTACACAATCCATCACTACATAGGAAAGAGTGACTTCGAGCACAAATGTCTGTGATTTTCTCTTGAATATTCCATTTCCTCAGTGAGCACTAACGTACATAACCCAATATGAATGATGAACATTCACCGGGAAAATAATACCTTACTATCTTCTCGAATTTCCCCTTTTCACCGGTACGAACTTGAGGATATGCTGGTTCACTGTCAACGAGACCATTAGAATAGTTCTCTTTCATGCGAAGATAGTCGATGATCTTTCCAAAGCAATACGGAGAGTGTTCTATGAAAGTAACCGGATTTAGCTCTTTCTGTTCAAGATCTTTGATTTCCTTCAGCAGCAAATACAGCACACCTTTTTGCTTGACTCCTAGGTCATCCAATCCTTCTTTTCCAAGGGCAAGTAACTGTGGCCCTGTGATCTTGTTCTTTTCGAAGCTATCCATAATCTCGTCAGTGACTCCATCCACACCTGAAAGCCAAGACAGTACCTTTTCATGAGTCCATGTAGAGATGGTAAGTTTGGATCCTGGATTTTTCCACACTGAGTCATCAAATTGACGAGCTAATACAGACTCTTCACAACTCTGCAGGGTCGCACGCTTTGTTGCCATCTCTGTTCCAGTGACATTGAGAAATATCGTGTCCTTTGAAGCCCCGCTAGCAAACGAAAAAATAAATTCTCCCTCATCAGCAAATTTTTCTTCGATCAATGAAATGCTTGATTGTGCATTGTATATCTTTTGCCACCGTTCTACAACTGCCTTATTAACACTAGCTGTGAACCGGGCTTCCTCTGGCGCTTTTTTGCGTATGCGATTGGATTCTGACATCTGATTCTTTGATATAACTCGATAAACTTCGAGCTCCCGCACGTTACTAGAGGTCATATTGCTTGCAAAAAACGAGGCATTCAGATAAACTTCCTTGTCATCAACGGCAACGCTCAAGGGGAAGTTTCCGGAAGTCGCTTCACATGCACCAAAGCAAGGACCAAATCCAGTTCGATTAAATGCTGCCGCTTCTTCTGTTCTAAGTTTCGACTTGACATGTTGAATTGAACCCTTATCCCCATGGATTAGGAATATAAAGGCCTTACTCGATTTGATCTCAGTATTATCATCATTGAGAGACCAACTCCCATCGACGAAACCTCCTATACATTAAGGAGAGGCACCCAAAAAGACTTGAGATGCGATCGCACGTCTTTTCACAAAACGATTACACATTGAAAATGAAGACTAACCAAATACTCTCCCGTTGGCATCATTTATAATTGTCAACGTTGGTCCCCTGTTAGAGCATTTTTTGCGGAACGAGGTATGACTGAAGCCATCACGTGAGGCTCTGTACAGAAGCCTGACACTACCATCACACTCTTCTTCCTTCAACCAGTTGAATATCATTCCCCAATCTGCAAGCAAGAAAAAAAGCGCAAGCATGTCAAAGAATTCACAGGAAATCTGACGAAGCTGACAACTTTGAATTGTCAAAGCGAAATGATAAATCAACGATACTTACCATTTATGTTCGAGAGAATTTTGCTCGTATCAAACAGTGTGATGTCATCAGTGATACCAAACAATTCGAGCTGATGAACAAGGACATGTTGAAGTTCACTCTCAACATGAGGAGGTTCCGACGGAAAGTTGGGTGGAGATATGACCAACTCATTCAAATAATCCACGATGGCTTGGAAGCAAATTGAATTCACATCCAAAAAGATGCGACCTTTAGCGTCTCGCTGTAGTCTCTTGTCCCACCGCCCGCTAAAGAGTGCTTCCAATCGAGTGCCCTTCAGTTGAGTTAAAGTGGAACGCCTAGCCACGATAATCTTCCCACCAGCATTAATTTCTACGAGGTCATCATCCGATGCAACATCAGTGTTCCCATTGCACTCAAGTGCTTTTTTCTTCTCTGCATTCAATTCCTGTACCCTATGATGAAGAGCTCGTTCTGCGTCGTCCAGCCGCTGCATCTCTTTCTTGAATTCCGCTTCGTGTTTTGACCAGCATTCAGCTAGCTTTTTCTTGGCAATTTCGACGTCTTCCATTTCTTGGAATACTTGTTTTGGTGCCTGAATTCTTTAACATCACCTCCTGAAGCTACTTCGGATTCCCGAGACCTGTTGAATCAGGACACAATCTTATATTGTGAACGTTACAGCGCCATATATCCTTTGATGACAGGCATCCGAGACGTGATGGCAATCCTATCGCAGGAGATTGCAATTGTGACCTCTTCTTATGATATATGATGGATTCGCTCGTTGTCGCTCGGTGTTTTCTGGTGTTCATTAACCATACCGATGATCCTCCGATGATCTACCTTATCCTGATATTTATTATGGATCTTATTATTATTATGGATCTATGATGGGTGATAATAGGTGATAATCTGTGATAATGTATCGTACCATACGAGACAATTATTATTAGCTGTATTATTTTAGAGATGATTAGGTAGTACGTATGACCCTACGGTAGTACTTATAGTACACAATGTTGTGAACGTAAAAAAGTAATAAGATGTGGTGTGGCCTGCGGAAGCCTGCGGACCATCGAGACTTATCACAGCTTATCACCAAGAGGAGGAGAACGGAGGAGGCAACCCCCAACGCTTGACCCGATCGACGAGTAATATCTTCCAATCATAACAATCTCATTCCGCCCCTAATATTTCCACAATCGGCTCAGAAATATCATGCAACCTACAGCGATTCTTCAAATGGCCCGAGGCAAAGGGAAAACCATCCCAATCAAGGTAGGAAAACGATCAGTTTCTTTGTGCTTGTGTTTGACGCATGCATGCCTCAAATCGAGACTTAATTCGGCGTCTTTGTCTCTATCAAATACTGTCTTATGATGAAGCTCCTAAGCACGGCAGGCACTGGGTACTTTTACACAACGCGTCGTAACGTCACGAGAACCCCAGAGAAATTCAAGTTTGTTAAGTTTGACCCGGTAGTGAGAAGGAGAGTCCTTTTCACAGAACACAAAATAAAATGAGAGGTGCTAAAAATAATCATGCACGGGGTGCGTCTAGCGCCTCGAAAAGTAAAAGTAAGGCTGTCAGGTATCGTTCCCCAGGATCTTGTTCCCAGTATTTTGAACTGGAGGGTGAAATTTTTCAAGACTAGCACTCGTAAACGCTAGAACATTCTCCTGAATTGATAAAACTTGTGATTAAGTAATTGATAATATAATGCCAAAGCAACCTCTTTCTCGACAGCGCCCTCATACTGGTTAAGTTTGATCCCGTAGAAAGGAGGAGAGTTCTTTTCACAGAACACAAGATAAAATGAGAAGTGCTACAAGTAAAAATGTAAGGGGTAAGTCTATCACCTCGAAAAGTAAAAGTAAGGCTGTCAGATATCGTTCACTATGTTTTTGTTTCCATTATTATTTTGAACTAGAGGGTGACATTTTCAAGGCTAGAACTCGTAAACGCAAGGAAATTCTACTGTACTCATGATTAAGTAATGGATAATATTACGCCAAAGCAACCTCTTTCTCGACAGCACCTTCGTACTGTGCAGGATCGGACTCTCTCAGCAATTCTTCCTCCTTTTTCCCAACAGTGTACCCTCCTCCAAATGCAATGGGCCCATCCCCCTTCACACCTACTGGTTCTCTCGGTACATAACTTGCCGCAGCATCTATGATGTGCTGTTGGATCTCCTTGATAGCTTTGTCGGGGTTGCCCAATGCCCGGTTAGCGATTACTTCAGCAGCGAGTTTTCCAGCGAGAGTGGCACCTTCCATCGAGCCAAGGAATTTTTGGCTAGTGAAGTCTCCAGCCATGGTGAAATGAGGGATTGGAGTTGTTTGACTAGGGCGGTATTTGTTTCGGCCTGTTGAGTTGTTAGCATGAGGAGATTTGTAAGATAAGACTAGAATCTTGAGGCAACAGCACAAACGTAAAGGCTTTGAGATAATCTACACTCACCTGGAATTGCGGCATACACACTCCTTGGCACCTTGACAACAGCATACTTCTCAAGCCTCGCCTTTCCATTCGGCCCCTGCTTCTTCGTTGCCGGCCACTTATCATCATTGGCTATCTCTGTGGGGAAAAGACGGGCAAGCTCACCCATGGTCGCATCAATAATTTCCTCATCCGATTTCCCAATCCAGTTGATGTTTCCACCAGCGAGGGGTGAGCATGGGGCGAAGACCAATTCGAGCATGGATTTGTCCGGATCCGCGTATTCCTTGCACGTAACTGACATGTCCGCGTAAACGGAAAGTAGGGGGGAGCGACTGAAACAGAGATGGTCCACCGCCTTCAGTTTGCGATCGAACCACATGTGCAAGTTGATAACTGGGATGCCCTCAAGCTCATCGAGTTGGCGGAAATAGGGCATAGTTTGCCATTTCTTCGGAAGCATACGCTTCACAATATCCACAGGCATGGCGGAAACGTATTCATCGGCCATAATCTTTTCTCCGGAACGAAGAAGGAGGTGATTGATCGTTCCATCGTCGTTGGTTACGATTTCCTTGATCGGAGCACTGGTAACAACTTTCCCACCGTTCTTTTCGATATGATCAGCAGTAGGCTTGCACCACCTGTCGGGCTGGTTACCATCGAGGAACGCCATTTGAAGACCGTTGCTCTCGTTCAAGAAACGGTTCATGGCCGTGAGGACGACGGTCATGGAGAGCTTATCGGGGTCAATGAAGTCAAGGGCCTTCGCCATGGCTATGAACACCTCCTCGTTAATTCTATCAGGCATTCCGTACTTTCTCATGAACTGTGTAACACTCAACTCATCCTGCGCATCAATGAAAGACTGCCCCTCGATGAGCATCGGGAGGAGAGGAGGAGCTGTTTGCAACTTTTCTCCGAGCGTCAACATCTTCTGATTCATGAGAATGGCAAGTCCGAAATTGAACGGGGCAGGGATTCCAGGGATGAAATCAAACGTGGTAAATTCACCGGGGAGCTCCTGCATGGCGAAAATCATTTGATGGATCTTCCACTGCAGCCTGTCATGAATTCCTAGTTCTGCAAACATGTTCATGACGTTGGGATACGCCCCGAAGAAAATGTGAAGACCGGTTTCGATCCAATCGCCATCCTCGTCCTGCCAGGCGGATACCTTACCCCCCAACACATCTCGTGCCTCGTAAACTGTAGGTTCGTGGCCTGCATCGACGAGGTACTTGGCGCAGGCGAGGCCGGAGAGTCCTCCCCCGATGATTGCAACCTTCTTCTTCTGAGCGGGGGAAGCCCTTAATGTCGTTTTAAAGCTTTCAGACATGGCGTTGGCATAGCGGTAGTTATCGGTGTCTTCGACGTTGGGCTTGGGGTAGTCTCTCATGACAAGAGTGGATGATCCGGTTTTGATGCGGTTCGAGAGGGAGGGTTTGTGGAGGAGCGGCATATGCGGTTGAAAGGACTGCACGTATGTCGTGGAGGCCGTCAGGGCCAGCACGGTGGATAGCATGGCATTTCTAATGATCATTCTGACTGCTGTTTTATGTGGATGTAGATGTGTCTTCACAGACTGAAACGATAATATTTCAAGGGGATGAATGAACGAGGAGAAAGAACAGTTATCCAGAGAGTGTGATGGAGTCAGGCGATAGGTGGTCGGGGCCGCTGACAAATAATTACGAGAGAGTAAGAATTGTTTTGTATGATTTTTGGATGAGCATGATGGTGATGATGATACTGTGTGCAATTTTGAAGATGACGATCCTGACACCAGGAAGACTGACGCGACGAGGGAGCCGTACGGTATTGTATTGTATTGGATATGAGAGGTACTGTACGTACTAATAATATTTTAATAGCCTCCGATGTGGAAGGGAAGGATGAATGGATTTGGCACGACGGATACAATACACCATACACATCGCGTGAAGTGACGTAGGTATGATAAAATTGCAGAGCGGATTAGTTTTTGTCGACACAGAGGAAATAATGTTTCGTGACGTGTTGAGGTGGAGACCGTTAGCTATGGGATATTAAGTGTCATTTGAAACAATATCCAAAACAAGGTATTATATGTGACAGGTGTTTCCACCTTGTTACTTGGTTTCTCATATGAAATATTATATAATTTTTGAATGCATTATTTCAAAAGTATTATGACACGTTGTCTTCTTACGAGGGAAACGGAGCTCGGATCTTGACACTTAGTGTATCATTTCAGCGGACGCTGGGTCTGCGCCACGCCACTCTCCATCTTTCCCGCCACATCATTGGCAACGAACCGAAACACCCGGTTCGTTCGTTTTTGCATGTGTGTATAACCAACCACACTGGATGTCCCACTTGGTATGTATCCTCTCCAGAGAGGTATGTAGCGCATGCACTTAGGGGCGAACAACGTCGCCTCTCTTCCTCGCCTCTCTTCTCGTTTGTTGCAATCTGGCATAAAATAATTACTTCGTTTGAACTGTAACCACTGAAACAGCAGTTTCGAGTGAAAGCAATTATTTTATCCTCGTCTCTCTCTAAGCAGTTATCAGATTCACCAGCCGGTGCGGGACAGTCTTCGTAAACCGTTTCAGCAGTCAATCCCACCACCTTCTCAAAATGTGTGTTCCTCCCTCATCTTCTGAACCCAAACTCGCCAAATGCGACGAGTGGATCAAAACCTACGACCACGACGCCTTCACTGCGGACATGAAGAAACTCGGCGAAGAACTTGAACGAAATCAAGGCGATGCAGACGTCCGCCACCTGAACAAAATGATTCTCTGGTCCAACATCTGCGGAGCCGTCGGCATGCTCACCATGGGGTTCGGAGTGGGACTCATCCCCATCGTGGCTCTCTCCACCTTCACCTTCACCCGATGGACCATGATTGCCCACCACACCTGTCACGGCGGGTACGACAAGTGCCACCCCAATAAGAACAGGTGGAATCGATTCAAATTCGCCGTCGGAGGGCTGTGGAACCGCTTGTGTGACTGGTTCGATTGGATGATGCCCGAAGCTTGGAATGTGGAACATAACAATCGTCACCATTATTGTTTGAGTGAGATTGAAGATCCGGACTTGGTAGAGAATAACTTGGTCGATTTGAGAGAGGCTCCTATCCCGATTGTTCTCAAGTTGTTGGCTGTTCCTCTCATTGCGACGACTTGGAAGTGGTTTTACTACGCCCCCAACACCTACAAGGAATTGAAGTTGGCGAGGTGGCGCAAGGCGGGGAAGAAGATTCCCGAGGGAGTCGTCCCGAGTGATGCTGTTACTATTCGTGCGCTCATGTTTGGATCTGGGACTCCTTTTTACTCGTTTTGGGAATTTTTCTCCATCGTCATGGGACCTTACCTCGTCATTCATTTCTTCCTGTTCCCCCTTCCGTTGTTGGCCATTGGAGAATACCTTGGGATGGGTCATGGCATGTACATCTCTGCAGTTAGGAATCTCTTTCTGGCGGAGTTGCTCACGAATGCTCATGGATTCCTCGCGATTGTTACCAACCATGCTGGAAATGATATGTACCGATTCCGCGATGGCTGCCGTCCGTATTCTGGCTCGTTTTACCTCCGCCAAGTTCTTGCCTCGGTTGACTTCTGGACTGGTAGTGACATCAATGACTTCTTGCATGGCTATCTCAACTACCAAATCGAACACCACCTGTGGCCCAACCTTAGTATGCTTTCTTACAAGAGATCTCAGCCTCTTGTTAAGGCGCTCTGCAAGAAGCACGGCGTGCCATATGTTCAAGAGAATGTCTTTTTGAGGTTGAAGAAAACCGTTGACATCATGACCGGTGCCTCCAGTATGAGATGGTTCCCTGAGGACTATGAGAGGAAGTTTATTGAGAAAGATGCTCTTGTCGAGGCTGCGAAGAAAGATAAAAAGCTTCTTTCTGACAAATGTATGGAGGCAGTTCATGAGTAATGATGACCTTGGTATCATACCCTCTGAAGCATTGATAATTAATTTAGAGAGACGATCTACTGAAACATCTTCTACTATAGACCCATGTCTACAATTATTTTGATTCTACTCTCAGACAAGTCAAATAGCCACTCCTTCCACTTCCATCTTCTTTTGACACGTTCGCGAGGTGCTCTTTTTCAACCTTCTACAGTCTAGTAGCAGTATGAGATCCAAGTCATTCTTAAGGTTGAATTGTCCGAGGTTACCCTCACCCGCTGGTACAAGACCTATCCACTACACAATTGGCTACCTTGTTGTCTCACTTGATGCTATCCCTACAACTTCTGTTGCCTTTATAATTCTATTATAGACACACATTTTGAATGGAACACAAACAAAATAAAATCGTCCTACTTTGAGACGGAAAGGTATCTTATTCAAAAGTTGAGAATAATCGACCCCCTCAGAAAACCTGGCACCCCCTTCAACCCGCTAGTCTTCACCCTGTCTTCACCGCACAAGTCGCTAACAAAAATAACCTCCGTCCATCCAGCCAGCCTCCGCTAGAACTCAAATGAGCGCAATATTCGATTTCTCGAGTCTGCTGACCGTCATTCTCTTGATAATATGCACTTGCGCTTACCTACGTGAGATGAGACCTACGATTTTCGACGGCGGCAAGGTGAGCGTGCTCGTGGTGGTTTTGTCTGCACAAGGAAGACCGCCATTTTCTCTGACTCGCTTCAACTTCTTTCTCTAACTCTTTTTTAGACTTTAGAGCCGGGTGAAACCAGACTGAAGCGAACGGGGGCGACGGGGTTCTTTTGGAAGATGAGCCGGATAGGAGAGAGATTGAGCCCCTACGTTGGTGCGAGCTGTGCTATAATGGCTATTCATTTGCTATTTTTCAAGAAATGACGCATCGGACGTGTCATCATACCGCCTCTGATGGATTAGTTAGGCTAACGAATTGATCTCGTGGCGCGAGTCAGCCATGACTGTGAATGAATGCTAAATGTAGTTTGCGCTCTGCTATTGAATACGACATTGTGTTTGCTACACTACACGGCAGTTCCGCAAGAAAACTTTTTTTATTGATTGGTTAATATTTTCTGATAAAAGCAGATAGGAAACAAAATATCTTTGATTGTTATTTTCGCGTTATACTTCACATTGTATACCTTTGACCTGTTATCTTTCGCCCGAACGCATGACCTATCCTGCTGCAATTCGTAATACTAGCGTTAGATCTCTTTCAAGACTTCAATGAACAATCCATGATGCTATGTCATTTGTTCTACCATTGATTTTCCTGGTTAGTGTGATCGACTATTGGCCTGAATAATTGGGCTTATGTGCATATGAAGAGCATTTACTGATACTTTCACATCCTGCAATTATTAATTCCTCATGACAACATTTAATATTACATCTTTTCACCACTATAGACTTCCATCAACATGAATCTTGAACAGTCTTGGGATCATCCTGTACCTTGCCCCCCTCCTTTGCGATGGCTTTTCCCAATGATAAAGGACATTTAGATCCGTCAAGTGCGGTCTGGTGAACATCTGTTCCGATCCACATATCTTTCGAAGCGATTGCTTCATGTACACATAAATCTCGTCCTTTGGACTGTATCTTATGCACAAACTTTTCGAAACTATCCAAAAGCGTCTCTTCTGTTTCTTCTTTTTTGTCGTTTGTCATTTCATTGTGCCACTGTCTCGAATGAAGCAAAAACAGCATCATGACACAGGGTAAATACCACAGACTCGTCAAGAATACTTTTCGTGCATTTGCATTGCTCCTTTCCTTATCAAACTTGTTTGCCACATGCAAAGCATAGGCATTTAGAACGATACCCTCCACAGCAAACATAGGCGAAGTCACCTCAAGCGCTGAACTCAACAACGGGATTGAGGCCAAATAGAACGCATACCTCTTGATCAATCCGGCCGTCCTATCACCATTTTCATCATTTACCGCGACCATGGAAAAGCCCCCTCGTTTATAATCTGTCCTGTACATCCAATTTAACGCAAAGAAATGTGGGAACTGCCACAGAAACAAGGTCGAACCCAAAAGCACAGCTTCGGCGTCCATCAACGACCCTCCAGCAGCCGTCCACCCCATAACCGGGGGAAGCGCGCCCACAATTGCTCCCACCCAAGTATTCCACTCCGATCGCGGCTTCATGTACGTATACAGTCCGGAATACAACCCAATATTCCCCACCCCCAGTAGTGTCGTCACGGGATCTGTCCCCATCCCCAACAGCAATGCTCCAGAGACACCAGTGAAACATCCCCAAGAGACGGCTGCTTCTTTCGTCAACGCTCCGGTAACCAGAACTCGATTTCCAGTTCGTTTCATTTTCGCATCGCGATCCACCTCCAATACTTGATTGAAGGTGGCCGCCGACGCGGCGCAGAATGCCGTTCCGGTCGTGGCACAGGCGAGGGTGGGGAAAGATAAGGCCGCGGGTCCGGCGGAGAGAAAGCCGAGGGAGGTGGTTGCAACGACTAGAAGGGATAGGCGGGCTTTCGAGAGGGAGAGGAGGGCAGCTGGTAGTGGCGTTGCCGTCGGTTTGGCGATGGAGACAGGGTCCTTTCGCGACGTTTCGTCCGATGAAGTGGTTGAGAGACGAATGTGGGATAGCAAACACTGAGAGGATCTCGGCACGATTACGGAGAGAAAATGTGAATTCGGTAATGTCGACGAAGAAACGACGAGCCCACAGCGAGAAGCTTTAAGGCGTGGACGGAGAGCCGAATGCAACCTTGAATGGATGGCGACGGCCGTGAGATCGCGGATGGAGCCGCAACGGAGCAGCATCTTCTTTTTGATGGAATTTATGGTGAGGTGTGCTTACGTTAGTTAGGTCGACATTCGTCAGTCATGGTGTCTCATCATCTCATCACCAAACCATCTTGCTCATGGTGGTGTTGGAAGGAGATGAAACAATGTTTGAAGGGATTTGAAGGGGATGAAACTGGTTAACTGGGAAGGTGACTGAAAAAGAGGGTGGCAAAAAGGCAACAAAGGGGGTTCGAAGGGTGACACAAGAGAATCCATAATAAAATGGTCTCGATACCGTTGTTCCCAAGCCCCCCCTGGGGGTTGCAGGAAGGTACCAGTATGACTGGAGTACTAATGCACAGCTAATGCACCTCACTTTGTAACTAAAGAAGCAATTGTTATCAAGGGAAAAGTTGATGATGAATGAGTCAAAGAGGCAGGGAACCTTTGCCTTTGATACCATGTAGTTTAAGATCATGGTCAGCTACAATCTTAGTTTCACAGGTCCTGGACATGTCCTGGACGTGTCCTTGGACGTGTCCTATGTCCTTAACTTCTCCAGGACATGGTTTTTGTGGACACGAGGACATATGTCAGTGTTGAGTCCCATGTCCGCCCCATGTCCTCAGAAGTTTTGACTCACATACATTACAAAACAGTATCAAGGAACATTTCAACGTATCTTAAGTATTTCTGTACTGCAATCCTTATGGATTGCACTTAAATGAATGTTATATACATGCAACAACAACCACTCTTGATATATTAACCTGAAAGTATCAAAATGGACCCTATGAATGAAGTAAACACTCCATGTCCTCTCACGTCTTGTCATGTCCTGTGTGTCTAAAATTGAATGTCCTGTGTCCTCATTTGAAAACACTAAAAACACAAGATGTCCAGGACATGCCCTGGACGTGTCCAGGACATGTCCTGCATGGTGTCTTTTTCAACAATTTTTGGATGCGGACACAGCAGACATGTGAAACTAAGGCTACAATCACCAACTCATTCAAGGAGTTCAACAATCAAATGTTCCGTACAGATCTGAATGATTATTTTTCCAAGTCAAGCATATGGATGAGGCAATAGCTCAGCACAAAGAATTTAAGAATAGAGTTCAGATACTGGGACATAAGCACAAAATCCAGTGTTTCCAATTAAATAAAAAGAGGACCACAATGAAACACCAGAAAGAAGAAACCAAGAGGAATCAGAGTATGTTGATCATAGCAACAAATCAATCAACCTCTCCTTTCCAGTCTTCCCAAATGCTAAAGTTAGTGATGGATGAAAGTTCTACTGCAAACAATTTCAAAAGAAAATCCAAGAAAATTTCATTGCAAACAAAACTCGCATTGGGGCCAAGTCCTTCTAAAAACAAAAACTGTCAAAACAAAAGAGAGTGTAACTAAAGTGTAAGATGTCAAGTGTTTCTTCTGCTTTGAATAGAGTGCAGAAGATAAGTTTGGAATCCATGTTCTTGGTGAGAGGCAATGTCTGTTGAATTCAGGAGAAATGATGAAAGAAGGAACACATTTAGATGGAGAGGTGCTGCCTACTAAAACGGTCCTTTTGATTAAAAGCCATCCTCTTTACCTATTTGTAGATCCATCTGCGTTGAAAGTTTTGAGGAGCCAAGTATGCAACTCTACCATATAAGCCGGATTATACACACCTGGCGAGTCTCACTGACATTTGTGTTTTTCTTCTATTTTATCCGCTCAATTAGAAGTAAAACCCTCAAGACTAGTTTTCCTTCACAAGAGCAATACACCCATATGTATTGCTCCCTGGGGCTCTGGATTATTGCCGAGAAACCTCCAATGCTGTTGGAAGTCGCCATACAACTCGCGCCCATAATGGAGGGTTGACAGCACTGACAAGCAAGGCAGACAAAAGGGCGGTAGAGGCACAATATGTCTACCTCGATGTAGTAGGGTAAGTTTCTTAGATCCCTATAATTTTTCAATGTGTTAAAATCACTAGCTTTGGACGAATTATAAGCGTGTGTTTAAATGTATCTTTTGACATTTGCATTACTTATAATCCAGTTTATATGGTAGTTGCCCTTTCAATCTCAGACAACAACTAGAAACAATTTTGCATAGAAAGACTTGGAGGTATTGATAGTACATTTTTTCATCAGTCCAAATCGCAAATCGAAGCAATGGCTAAAACTTTTGATTTTGAGTTAAAAATGGGGATGAAGATCCAAACAAACCACAGCAATCTAATCCAACAATGCATAATCTAGGAACTAGGTTTGAGGTAACAGCAACATAGAAAGTGACAGTCCCAGTTTACAATGCATTCATTGATCTGAAACTAGGCGATGATCAAACAACTCAGTCAAAGATTATTGCATTTTTGAAAGGAGGAGAAAAAACAATAAATCAAGGATTATTTCATTGTTTTGGAATTATTAGCAAGCCCCAGTAGGCCCTAAGATGTATAAGGATATGGTAGATTCAAATAATGTAGTGGTGTGTGTAAACTGCAGTTGTTCAATTGATGGTGTAGTTGTGGCAAGTGGTAATAAAGGAGGCATTTTATGTTGTGGAATAACTACTCTTACATCACGTTTTTGACTTGTGGTTCAATGGTGATTTCTTAAGTCAGTCAGGCAGGGTATATGGCGTCTCTTGAGATTTTTTGTGGAGATTTTGTGCTTGTCATGTCAATAGTATGGTAACAACATTATTGGTAGACTCCCATACCATGAGAAGGTGTTTTGCATTTTTTGTAGCAGGGGACTTCATGCACAAAAACGATGTATAGGTTGCAGTATGCTCCTGAAATACTAAATACTAATTTTGCTCTGTAAACATAAAGTCTTGACAGGGAGCTAACCCTCAGCCATAACTTTGTGCATCATTCCTGCTGCATACAGCCATTCTTGATAGCAAGCTAGTCATCATATGAGACTTGAGGTCATACTTTTGCATGTAGCCTCATTGTACCTTTATGGCAGGTGGATAGATCTGTGCCTGTGTACCCCTTAGTTGCTGGTTGGGGTCATAAACCCTTTCAGATAAGTTGTATTCATTATGTCTTGTGTGGGAGGGCTGGGTTGCACTCTCCGAGGGGAGTGGCAACAAATATTATGCCTGTATTTGACTTGGCTTGTCATGTGCTTGCATTGCTTGCAACCCTTGTCCAAGGGTTGACACTTTGTCTGAGGGTTGCTTTAAAATTTAGATACCTTTGTTCAAGCACTTGGAGCCAAATATTGGCAAACTCTACACATTCCTCTGTTTGTGAGAGCTTTAAAATGACTTGCGTGTTGATGGGGCTTTAAGTGCGGCATCTCATTTTTTGATATCATGTTTGAACTTTCATGTTCAGAAAAGATATGTCACTGAATATGTGACTGTCATGTCATGATAATATGCACTTGTACTAAATCAACCACGCTAAAAAGAATTTATGGTTTCACCTTGCTTTTGCATCAATAGGAGTGAGGAAGAGTGTAATGCTCTAGTGAAGAGGGCCAGCAATGTCAAAGCAGACCATGCCACTTTCAGCATCTTGAATACCATGTGAGTTGCATATTTTACCTTTAGGAGAGTTATCAAGAGTATTGTAATGAGAGTAGCAGAAACTAATTAAAAGTTAGTCAAGTCAGTCAAGTTGAAATAAAACCAGTTTTTCAGTTGGAGAAAGATTTGCTCATATTTAGCTATTCTAACTCTACTATGATGCATTGTCCCCAAAAACAGTGAGCATTGTGTTTACCTCATTCAGTATCTCAAGATGATCCATGTTAGCATCCACAGAATCTCTTCATTCTGCAACCACTGTTTCCTTCTTGGCATGCAGCTCTTGTCAAAGTCATTCACTTGTTCTTCTCTCCTCTTCTATTTCAAAACCTCCTTTCTTTTCTCATTTCATTCTTGATTTTATCCACAGCCAAGACTTTACCCAACACAGTGCTTGGGATGCATCATCAGACTAGAAAGCACAAGTTCAAATGTTGAATTGCTAAAATGTTATCTGACAGAAGAAGGTTGGCCGAAACTCCTTGCACTTTAATGTTTGCAATGCCTTATTTGGGAGATAAAAAGCCCCCTTCAAATCTGATGAAGAGCCTACCTAGGAAGACATGACAGAAATGAACAATTATTGTGTAGAGGGATTGATTGGGGAACTTCAAAGGAAAAATAAAAATGACCATTGGAACAACTTACTCTACCCCCTTATCCCATCATGATGGCAATCATAAAACAAAATTGCCATGGTGAAAGTAATGGCATATCTCTAAAAAGTGATTGAACTGAACCAAGCAGAAGTATTATTGCAGATTATGGGTATGTGGAGGTGAATGTGATCACAATGGAACTGGTGTTGAAATGGTGGTTGCCATTGAAAATGTGATGGGATGGTGGTGGCAGAAATTGTCACAATGCAGAAGTATTTTAATGCTGTTTTTGCCTCAAGTAGAAACTGAAAAATTTGTACATGAAGCTATGTAATATAACAGTACTATAGTTAAAGTGGTATAAGATGAGTTGATCATTTAAGCTTCTAGTGGTGTATTGCAACAAAAAGAGTTCAAGGGATCCAAAATTTTAATTGAAGTCATACCTGGAGTTATTTCATGTCATACGTTGAATTTTTGAGGGATGTCCTGGGAGAAACATGTTTTATTTTGTCTAAGTCTGGTACCTATCATGTGTGACCAAAACAGTGCAGGACTGAAAGTTATCTTGATGGATGAGAAGGATGTTCATTGTCCCTGTGGTATGCTGTTGGTATAGTGTTGGTATACTGTTGGTACGCTGTTGGTGCACTAGTGGGGGACGCTTTGGTGCGCTAGTGGTGTGCTTTGGTGGGCAAACAATACAGCAAGCAGGCTGGCTTTGGTATGCTGTTGGTACGCTTTGGTATGCCTTGGTGCACTAGTGGTACAATTTTGTATGCTAGTGATATGCTTTGGTATGCTACTGGTATGCTGTTGGTGCGATAGTCATATGCTTTTGATGTGCTGATTAAAGTTATTTTTGGTGCAGACAAAATTATTGTGCAGGATACTGTTTTACATGTGTTACGTAAATACTTGCATACATCACATAATAAATTGAGATTCTCCCTTAATATTAGCATGGCATATTTTGACGGATTGGACGTCATTGAAGCTTCAACGGACTTTGATTATGCTTTTCTAAAACTCCTAGGAATTCACTGTGTTATTGTATCTCTGTCAGTAGACCCAATACACTGTGTAAAATTGAAATACAAACTTTCATCACCTGCATAGTTCTGTCGTACAAAACATAAGTTCCCTTCAACCAACCATCCATATCAATGTGATTGTAAACAAGCATAGCACTGTGCATCATGAAACTAGCCAGCTGCTTTACAAGGCATGGGTGAGGACTAAGAGGTCCAAGTACCATCTAACAGACACATGCACAGGTGAATGCTCACAGATGCAGGATACAATTTTTGTCAACACAGACTCTCCTGAGGCTTACTGATATCTGCTGAGATAAGACTGTGGAGGATGCCATTTGTATCCCAAGATCATGCCAATATATCCTGAACAACTCCCCCCTGAAAGTGAAGAATAAATACCTCTGTGTCCACACAGAATGTTATATCATCAGAAAAACAGAGTAGTAGAAGAAAATCTGGTGTAATAATACCAGAAGATAGTAATGGATTGCTTTTAGTCTGGACAAGAATATAGGACAGAATGCTGGCTTAGCAGCTCATTTTTGATATGACTATGTTTTCTGTGATAAAATAGCTCTGGAGGATTGTTGTCAAGGTTTCTGAAGAGGATCCTCCACCAAAGAATGCAATACCATCCAATGCTCAAGAATTTCAGAATTATGATTCAATGTAGACACCCGACAATGTGGAACTTATGGGGCATGAAAAATGGTCTCAAGATCAGCATTAACAAACTCCCTGATGAGATTGTCAAGGCAAGATTTTATAATGGATGGCAGCGTGAGCTTTTGTGGCTATGTTATGGTTTGCTCCAGATGGTACTATTCGTCCAGTGGCACACTAAATGTGCCAAGATGTACACTTAAAATTTTGTTGCCAATTTTGGAAATGTATATGACAAATTGGAGAAGGTGCAATGCAGACACCAGCCTCAAGTTTGTGTTTGATTCTGCCTTCTGTGTAACAGCATAGAAGTCTCAATTAAGTCTTCTCAGGACTAAATGCCAACAAGTATGAATATTTTGACACCCAAGGATCACATTGAACACTTGGTAATGGAGAGAGAAAATTCCAATGAGACAATCTGCAAAATGGGGTATGTGAGCCATACAAGCACACTTCACAGATTGAAGTATACTTTTGCACATGAAGAGCATGGGACGGGAATGCCATTGTGACTTGTATTCTGCTTTGTTATGACTTGAGAGCACAGTTAGTTGGAATTAATCGAATCGTTAATGTTTTTAAAATGTATTGAGGTTGATGCAGATGTTCAATATACCAGGTCATTTTTATTGAAACAGTTTGACTTTCAATTGTATTAATGATACAACCCTAACCCAACCCCCTTCTCAAATTTAGGTGACCAATTGAATTCAAAATGAATTTGAATTTATTTTGAATTCATTTTAATTCAGTCTTAAATTGATTTAGAATTCAATTCAATTCAGTCTTAAATGAGTTCAAGTTTGTTGTACATGCTTCAGGTGTTAAATGATTAATCTTGTTACATGAATTTGATTTTGGGAAGTTTAGAATAAAAACAATTATAACTCAACACAGACACAATTTAAAACAGTGATCATAATTTGCACTTCTATAAAATGGATGTGGTGTCAAGGATGTCATTTCCCATCATAGAAAAACATGAAGTTGTTCAAGCCGTTGATCTTCCCTTCCAGGCGTCTCACATGTTTCTTGTCCTCAAGCCTCACACTTTGAGAAAGTTCTAAAGAAGGTGGATGATCTCAAGAATGAGCACAAGTTCATTCCATTCAAGATCAATCGTACTGGTCAAAAGATCCATCCTGGGCGTCCGAGCATCCTCGACAACATAAGAGGTGAGTTGTGCACTTTTGTTACCATTGCAAGGCAGAAGGGAATCCAAGTTAGTACCCACATGGTACGTCTAGAAGCATCCTGTTTGTTTCTCCACATTCAGAGACAAACCTCTCAACTCACGAGAAAAGGTAGCACTGCACTTCACAAAAAGGGTCGGGCTGACCAACCAAGTCACCATCCATACTGCCCAAAACAACTTCAAAGAGACTGAAGAGGAATCAAGGCATTCAATCAATTTTTTCAAGGACAAGATTACCTCAAAAGATCCAGAAGAAATCATCAACATGGATCAGACCCCAATTCCATTTTTGCTTCGTGCTGGCAGGACACTCCAAATGAAAGGATCAGGGATGGTCCAATTCTGCTTATCAACAGTGGACACACATCAAGTCGTGCTTGATGTGACTGTTGATGCAAGTTGGAAGATGCTGCTGCTCTTCCTTATCTTTAAAGGCACTCTAAACGGCCGCATTGCTCATACGTTCCAAATATATTCTGATTGTGGTCACTATGCCTATCAGAAGAAAGTGTGGATGGAGGAGGAGATCATGAATAAATGGATCCACCTCGTCCTTTTTCTGTGAAAGAACTCCAAGGCACCCGGTGTTGTCCCGCTACTCATATTGGATGCATATTGCTTCCACATGATGGGGTCCATCATGAGTCAAATCCAATCCCTTGGGATTGAAGCAATTTACATTCCTCCTGGCTGTACGTACTTGTATCAGCCGGTGGACATTGGAATAAAAAGAATCTCAAAGCTGGAATGCAAGAAAAATGGGAGGATTGGATGTTGGAGGGCAACAGAATCACCAATGGTGTGGCAAAGGAGCGGAGCCCCCAGCCCAAACTGTGTTGAATACATGGATGAAAATGGGAATGGTTTTAAAAAAGGGAATACTACTTGTTTGCTGGAATGTTTAAAATAATGAGGTGAATAATTTAATTGGAAGAGGTGATTAATTTAATTGGAAGAGGTGATTAATTTAATTCTACTTTTAACAGACTCAACAACAGCATAAGCATAACCATGATTGTGATGTTACAAGCCCCTCATAGACCAGTCCTCATGATTTGGTGTAAAGACGTCTGTGATCTTAACCAACGCACCATCTAGGCGGTGACCATTATCTCCAGCCACGTACTTCCTTGCGGTGAAACAAACTCGACAACTATCCGGATCATCACTGTTGATTGTGTAACATGTGAGCTCGTGTTCCACCATCATGCGCAAACAGAGACAGATACCACCCCCGCCCCCAATCATCAGGATTGAGAATTAGAGCATTCCCACACCCAAACCAGTGCAAATTGTAGTTAAATTATTGTCGTCTGGCAAAATGCCCACAAGAACAATGCGCTGCATTGTGCTGTTGGTTGCATTGCATGATGTACCCTTGTTGTGTGGGTGGTGTGTTGTTAGTTTTATGGCAAAAGTACATAACTCAACAACTAGCCAGAGTTACAGAGTCTTATGCACATTGGCCTGCTGCATTATTGGCAAGGAGAAACCAACCCTTTGGGTTATTATATATCTAAATTGAGCATTGAATGCCAGAAAACAGAAATATGCAAGCACTTGCCAAGTGTAACTTATAATAAGTTGTTTCTTATAATCCGGGTTTTACGGTATTATATTTCACACGATTTGCTTCATTAATGTCTCCATCATGTACATGAGCCATGGACTCCAAAGTTTCAGTTTCTGAGTGTCAACAACATCGGCTGGCAAAGACAAGTTCCAATCATCTTCATTGGCATTGACAATGCATCCAATAATGTTTGGATCATGAATTAAATTCAGAAGATCGATGAAAGCTATGATACTTTTGTATGTTCGGGTTAGGGTGAAAAATCTCAATGATCACGACAGCTTCGCCTTACACCCTCTTTTTCTCACTTATCATTTTTCTTTTCCATTTCCCCATACCACTCAATATGGAGAGATTTTGATGTATATGTAAATGTTTGAACACAAAAGTTCTAGAAGTTTCCCCCAATACTCACTCGAAGTAAATTGTGAAATTGTTGGGGTCACAAAGACTATTTTCTTCACAGAGTTGTCATGACGTCTTCCCTTAAATAATGTCATGACTCTAAATGCTGAATATAGTGAAGGTGCCCAAAAATGAAGATGAAGCCATCATGGTCAGTGGCCAAAATTGGCTACCCCTGTTGCAGTCTTTGTTACTGTTGGAAAATATTCTTTCACCATAATGTTGTAAGCACAGAATTTATGGAAAACAATTCATTTGTCAATTCCCGCAAACCCTTCTTTTGTAGTGTGAAAACAAACCCGCTAAAAAGAATCCCATCAAAAGAATGTTTAGATTCAAGATACCTTTACAGAGAACGACCCGAACAGTGATTGAAAGAGGATTGAAAGCCACACATAGGAGCGAATTGTCTACAATATATGGTACAATAGACAAAGCGTCAAAAGATCGAAAACTCCACATCCATATCTCATTAGCCCAAAAATCAACCACATATCATCAATCTGCGTTTCGTTCCCAATCGCCATGAACAAAAGCATTCTTAAGATAAAGCTACTCCTTTTAGCAATCTTCGCATCAGCTCTCGTCCACTTGCCAACCGTCTTGGCCGACGAAGCCACAATCGATGAGTACGGAAATGTCGTTACGTCGGAAAGCGGGCAAGACGATGTCGATGACAGCATCCCAGCAAACGAGGAATTGTCTATTTTTATTTTCAACCAATCTCCTTTCCGGTAAGTTCGATTTTTCCGTGCGTGTTCTATAGCACATCGACATGCACTCTCACAAATCAACTCGCCACTTGCCACTTCGTCTCAAAATCATCTCCGTCTTATTGTGCCAGGGTTGACGTTTATTGGGACGACGGTCAATATGGCCACAATGTAGCAACCCTAGACAAAGGAAAAAGCGGAACCATAAACTCCTATGTCGGACATTCCTTTTTTGTTACTCGACACGGTGTAAAGGAAGGACTCTTTACTGACGCGGGCACCGATCATGAAAAACGTCTCTTATTCACGGTGGGTAAACGCAATCAGAAATTCATCATCCCCGAGCACGCGGCTCCATCTACCGATCCATGCCAAGACCGATTCAGTATTTGCAAGAACCAAGCATCCAATGGAGGTTGTGAGAGATCACCAGGATGGATGATCGTCCACTGTTGCAAGTCGTGCGACCCGTATTTGAATTCGAAAGAGTTGATCGATCCCGCCAAACGATGCAGCAAAGAACAGCTCAAGACTCCAGAGCCTATCTGGAAAGCGGGTGATTTGAACAAAATGTTTGACTCGTGGGCGACCAACCAAACCCTTAAGGATTCCTACGGATTCGAAGTGGTGAGCGCCCCTGATTGTGAGAAGTATGGTGCCACCTGGGAGAATTGCAAACCCGGGAGTCCGTGGGTTGTCTTGTTCAATGACTTTCTCAACGACAACGAAGTCGCTGATTTGATTCGTGGGGGAGAAATCGAGGGTTATGAGAGATCGACGGATCAGGGAGCGGCGAATGCATTGGGCGAGCAAGAGAAGATTGTTAGTCAGACTAGAACAAGTTCGAATGCTTGGTGTATGCACAAGTGCGAGAGGCTTCCGGGAGTAAGGACTGCGACCACGAAGATCGAGGATGTCACTGGGTGAGTCGCAACCTTTCTCCTGACAATAGGAAACAAGTGCCTTCGTGTTCACAATATTAACGTTGTAGTGTCGCACTTCTCAAATAATTCGCAGAATCCCCAAGAAGAACTACGAGTCTTTTCAACTGCTGAATTATGGAAAGAATCAATTCTATCGAGCACACCACGATTCTAGTATGAGAGATGATTCACCACCAGGGCCGAGGATTTTGACGTTCTTCTTGTAGTGAGTTTATATTATTACAACATTTACGTGGACCTCATTGCTAATTGTGATGACATCTAACTCAATTTTCTCTCAGTCTAACTGATGTAGAAGAAGGAGGCGAAACTCATTTCAACAAACTTGGTTTATCAGTAAGGCCTAAAAAAGGACGTGCTTTAGTATGGCCATCTGTAACAGACAGCGATCCTGAGTTTTGGGACGCGAGGATGACGTGAGTGCTAATTCATTTTTCCCGAGGCTTCATCAGACTACTCGTACGATATTCTTACCATTTCAATTTTGCAGTCACGAAGCGAAGGATGTGATCAAAGGGAAGAAATTAGCTGCTAATCATTGGATCCACTTGAATGATTATGTTACTCCTAACGAATGGGGATGCACTGGTAGCTTCAGTTAAGTTAAATGAACACCACAAAGTTATTGACGTGGACAACTAAAGGACTATTGTTTTTGAGTGGTTCTGTGGACTGAGTACCTGATGCTCAGCTGGTTTCCACTGTATTGAGGACAACAAAAGGTAATTCAGCGTCCGCAGTTTCTTTATGTCGGCTGTGTTATTCTTAAGACCAAAGTTGTTTCTTAATCGAAGGCTAACCTTCATAGGTTCAATTAAGTATATAGGTAGATTGGAGCAACAATTTGTGGCTTTGTTGCAAGAGATTATTTTTGTAGATAAATAATATTCTGTGATGCTTGTCGCTCTTGCTGGACCTGACAACTTATTGACTTTATAGGTATTGTACTGGTAGTCGTCATATATTATCCTAAACCATTATTTTGAGACAAGCCTAATCACTGGTGTTCAAGATCTAAACAAGGAGCACAGAATTACAATTTAAGAATACAAGCAACCACTAAAAGATATTAGCTGACCAAGTCAGCACAACTCCTCCCTTTATGCTGTGTGGTGCTAATATTGCAATACATAAAGCTGGTGATTATGATAGATAATGCCTATTATAAGACACCAGAGCACAAGAACGCGAGAGTGAGGGTAATTGATTGAGTAGGATCAGTGAGGGGAGGGAGAGATCTATGATTGGTCAACAAATACTCCCTAGAAGTGATGATAGCTGACTGATCGACCCACAGGACAATGTTTGTTGGGCCCATAGATACAAAACACCTGAGTGTATAAAAGGGGTTCAAAATCTTTTAGAATTATTGTAGCACCTCAATTTGAGATGATTGTAATTTTGAAGATAATGCAATTATTGCACTACCTCAAATGTATTATTTGTAATCATGTAAAAAATCTGAACTACCCACCACATCTAACAAACCGAATGCTGGAGTTCAAGCATGTTTTGTCAGAATTTAAATTATCACAAGCACCTTGTGGCAATGCATGAAGACACGTAGATCAACCTAGATCAGAGAGAGAGGCAGAGAACTCTACTGGTACACTTCTTGATGAACAGAAATAAAGTGTTTGGTCATTACATCATTTGCATGTAAATAATGTGGTGCCGTTTTGTGTTTTGATATTGAAAAGAAAGAGAAAGGCATATTGTTGTTCAAAATGCAGAGAGGTTGAATGAACAGATTTTCAAAATATAGGAACTAACTAGAGGTTATGAGATCACATCTTGGAACAAAATTCATTTCTGAGAGTGCACTTGTATCTAGTTGTATTTCAGGGTGATCTTCCCTTCTCTGGGTGCAAAAACATATCCGTGGACCTATTTAAATGTCAAGATGATGTTCACTTGCCTGGATGCAAATAGTATACCAAGCAAGCAATCACTTTAATGCACCCTCTTCATTTCATCAAGAGACCACACAATCCTCCTGACCCATCATAGTATCACTCAGTGAAAATAAGTTGTCCAGCTTATTTGTTCCCAGTGATGTTAGATTGTGGTGAATCCATCATTTTCAGCAGTTCTCTTGCTCTACAAATGAAAAATATTGTCAATGTGAGGGATAAACCAAGCTCGAGGCATGAATGGAATGAATCACTTGAAATGATGTCACTCTAAGCTAGCAATCAACTAAAGGAACACATTTACGATTGGGATTATCACACATGAGAAGAAACAAGACGCTTCCCAACTCAATCTTAGCTAACTGGCTCTATGGTTAATGAAACGGCAAAGAAGACTTGTATTGTTTGATAATTTTATACAGATTAAGGAAGATTTTCATTGCGGGAAATGTTGTACTTTGTGGTGTTTCCTTAAATTTTGAAATTCACTTCAGGTTGCACGTCTCCCCATTTGAGAAACCACACTTTCAGCATCATTCATTCAGAGGTAGTGCAGAACAAAATATTTTGTATTGATTGCTTGTGTTTCTTGAAAAGATCGGTTCATAAGATGAACACAGATAATGTGTTTGTTCCAAAAAGATTTTCCCACATTATACTCATTGATTTCATTTAGCCACAACATTACTCTATCGCCATTGGATTTAAATTCTCTACCAAAGATCATAGCTGACAGCTGCAAAATCATGCAGTTTTGGTCTCTAGTGAGACAAATGCATCGCCATTCCTGAATTAGTGTTGGGGTAGTTGAACGAAGGCTACATTCACAGTTTGAAATGATGTTGTTAGAAATAGGATTACAGTGCCATCACCTGTTCAGACAGATCACACAATGAACTGAAATGGATTGAATACCCACTCAACATGTCTAATATGACACAACATCACTATTACTAGGAAGTCACACACACAATGTCCTTACACAAACACTCACATTAGTGTCCTTGATCATGCTGTTGCAATTCAAGAACTGTGAGGACTGATGCACATAAACACATTATAAATGCAGTACATTGATTTGAAAAAAAATAAGGTAACAAGAGCAGAATTTTGCTGGATTTGCAGTATCATTTCTGCCTTACAGGCATATTGGTACACCAACATAGAATAGTTGGTAACGAAATGAGATTTTCATGTAAACAACTTGTAATTACCTTGACTGCTTGAGAAAACAAAGATGTAGGTAATTATTCATATCACTACTCCAGGATGATGGGCCACTCTTATGTACAGTGTCAAAATGGACTAGGAGGCACAGATACTGAGGTTGAGGAAAATCTTTTATTTGATTTAATTACAATTAAAGTGGTGGGGCAAATCACTCATTACGTTAGAAAACTACTTTGCAATTAATTTTTGACACATAGATTATCTTCTAGAAATAAGACTATTTTTGAATCTCAAAAATAACCTTATTTCTTTAAGATAGTCTTATTTTTAAGACTTATTCTTTAAGAATAAGAGGCAAGTCTAAGTAGGAATAGTATGCGCTTACATAGTTCTCAATTACAGACTATTTCTTGAAAATTGGCTTGTTTTGGATAAGGCTTATTTTTTGAAACATGTCTTATATTTTTAGTGTTTTATGTGAGAAATTAGCTTTATTTGAGAAATATCACTATTTTCAAGAAAGACATGACAGCGATGAGTTTCTGTTTATTGAAACACATTACAACTTTCATTTTTAAATAGATCAGTTCCCTCAATCTCATTTTCTGTGCACTTGTGCAGTTGACTTTGAAAGGCTACAATATAGGTTGCAAATTACCCAGTAATTCCCCAGTTATTTTTTGATTACCGGGTAATATTGCCTTTTTTGGAGGGAATGCGGTTCTTGTCACAGTGAAATTAATGTCTAACTACCATATATCTCCGATCATAAGACCCTAAAAATGCCAAAAGATACATTTTAAAAAATCCTAAAATCCATTGTTAGCCAGGGGTCCTAACACGGTGAAAAACAATGGTATCCGCTCTATTTATTTCGTTATGTAGAGCGAGCTGTTTTTTCCCTGCTGTTTTGGTGCACCATCCATCTGTCCCCCATCAATCCGCATCCATCTCCCTCTCTCCTCATCAACTCATCGTAAACATCCACACTGCCCCCTTCGCTTTCTCTGGATTGAGAATGAGGAGTTATCTCATTGCTCGAATTAGAGAAAGCGATGACAAAAGCAGAAGGCCACTGCAAAGGAATCACATTGACTTTGCAAAAGGCGGTCCTTTGCAAAAATTGAATTGCTCTCAAACACAAAGTGATCTTTGATTTGTGCTGACTGATAACGTTGTTTTGTTAAATTTGTGTTAATTATAAGTGTGACCTGACAATATCAATCAAATGAAATGTAGAATTAATGTGTGGCAATCCTGTAGACATAATTTTTAGTCTTCATTGCATTCATCTTTGTTTGTTGTGTCCAATTCTTACCAATGATGACAAGGAAGTCTTACGATATCAAGGACAAATGGTACGCCGTCCAAAAAGTGGATGCCCTTGTTTCTGCCGGGTTTTCACGTCACCAAGCCTGTCTTTCTGTTGGTATTCCAGCACTGTACTACCGTCGCTGGGTCAAGCTTTTAGAGAAGCTTGACAAAATATATGCAGGGGATGCATACGTATCTCACAAGACAAATGGGATGGCACACAAGCTGCACCCCAGCCGAAAGAGTATTCTTGCAGGAATTGCTCCACAGTTGAAGCAGTTCATTTTTCAAATGCTCAAGCAATGTATTCAACTTACCAACCAGATGGTTGGTAGAGAGTTGCTGCGACTATCACAGCAAGTCAGAAAATGTTACCACCTTTCCTTATATTCAAAGGAAAGCTGGACGGCCGTATCAAGAGGTGTGAATTCAGTGAGTACCCTGAAGGAGGACAATATGCCTGTCAAGAAAAGGCATGGATGGATGAAGCAAAAATGCATGATTGGATTGACGTTGTGTTGGCTCCTTGGATGGCTGGTCGGGACAAAATGAACTGCCCTGGCGCGCCGCCCCTCCTCATTCTGGATGCTTATCGCGTGCACCAGATGGGATCGATTGTCAACCGGATTCAAGGTATGGGCATCAAGGTGGTTCATATCCCTGCTGGGTGCACATACTTGTGCCAGCCCATTGATGTCGGGACTAATAAACCAATAAAAAGTCGACTGCGCAAGAAATGGGAAGGGTGGATGATGGGAGGAGGAGGGATCATCAACGGCAAAGCATGCGAACCTACACGTAAAATGGTGGTGGAATGTCTGGTCAAGGTGTACAACAACATGCCTGAGGAGATTGGGAAAAATTCATGGAACAAGGCAGGGTTCGAGTGGTTCTAAGTGGTTTTTAATTTAACAGTTCTGTTACATCAATTAATGTATTGTCTTAATTTAATTTGATTGTCGGGTTATCAATTTTCAACCATCTCGCCATATGCAAATCCGCAATTGTGGTAGCACAAGGCCCTCAGGCTCCTGCTAGCTGTCTGTGGAAGAAACACTTCCGTGATACGCAACAAGGCACCATTCAGAAGCTGCGCATTTGGACCTGTGGCATATTCCGGTGCAGCAAAACAAACACGACAACCATCTGTCCTATCATCGTTGACAGCATAACCGGCAAGGTGGGTAACCTCCACAAGGAGCAATCGAATCAACATACCAAATCCATTCCCCTGCCGCTCAATGAAGGCATTACCACATCCGTAGCAGTGCACTTCGCATTTCCGACCATGATCATCCAAGAGGAAGCCTACTAAAACAATTCGATCCATGTTTTCTTGGGAACGTGCTGTGTGTGGTCACAATGTGATGTGATGTGATGTGATGCGAGCTACACGGCAAAATTACATAACTTGACAACCAACTGGAGTTACTGGGAGCTGTGCATATGTGCATGATGCACTCAGCAGGGAGAGTCTAATTCTAGTGGTTTTAGAATGGCCGAGGTTGATTAACATGCCAAAAACACAAATATGACAAAATTGGGTAAAAAGAGCTTAGACTCCATTGGGTCCTATGATCGGAGATATACGGTAAAATCAGTTTAGGGTTAAGGTTAGGGAGATCAATGAGACTCCTCCTGCCAAATTACTGGGGAATATACAGTAACTCTTGAGGAACTACCATGATTACTGTGACAGTAATATTTTGGGGGTTTCGGTGACAGTAACAAAAAGTAATTTGCAACCTAGGCTACAACAATTTGTACCTTCAGGAATTCACATATGAAATAATATTGGAACTCTTGATATCAAAATGACTTGGAATAATATTTTGAGTTTTCCTCTCATCAAGGTAATCGTCCTCTCCTTGATCAATCTCATGCTCAAAATAGATACCAACCATAATGGCATCTGCTGTCCAAGAATATGTATGCAGCTACTCACCTAAAGTGTTCAATTGAAAATTCATAATTTTTGAGACAATGAAGCTATTTGGGCCCAAAGCGTCATAATATTCTTGGAGTCCACAACACATGAAACTTGCTTGGGTGACTTGCATGACCCGTAGTCATAATGGTAAACATCCTGATGAGTGTTGATTGTTGAAAAATATTTAGTTCTCTAAGGTGGTTACTGAGTATCGCAGGCGGTACCTTTTTTGCAGCCCATTGTAGACATTGAAGTTTTAATATACTCAAAAGTATAGTATCTCAGCTTAAGACATGTTAAAGTTCATTTTTATGTTTTCCCATTATTAAACCACTTCCAACATGTAACATTCAATTTGACTATTCCTATGACAAGGGAATGATATTAGGAAAATCACAGACTGCATTTTGATGAAATCAAGTCTACACTGGAGCTACCCTTCCTCCGCCATGTTCTGATTCAATTCAATGTGGTTGCACAAATTATCAAGCTGGGCATCTGCTTGTCTCGTCACACACTATTCACCACACCACCACATCAAAGGAGGTGCACTGCTTTCAACCCAGTCCCCTCAGGTTTCTATATATCAATAGTGCACACAAATGGGGATTTTTGTGAAACCAATCATAGCTTGCAATGCAAAGCACTGTAAAGAAACCAATTTTTGCCGAATGTGTAGGAAACAGTTATCGATTATCGATCAATAACAAAAAAATCATCCACAATAAATTAAATTGTTCATTTATGTTGTATCCTTGATGCACTGTAATGGTGTGATTTCGATGCCTGTGGCTGCGGCCTATTGTTATTGTTGTGAAAACTGTTCTGAAATCTGACTTGGTGATTCAAGGTACTAAATGGATTGGTGCAAGTACCATTGAATAACTTGATCTTGACACTGGATGTATCATTGTGTGGTGCTGTGAGTTGAAGAGCATTTTACCAGAATGTAAATCAAAAGACTGGCAGTGGCACTTTGGGCAGAAAGTCAAAGATGGCAGATATTATGCTGACAAGTGTTTTCTAGGTAACTATGTGGCGCCATACTCTAGAACCGAAAAATAAGCTGGACAAAATCAAGGATGCATTTCTTACTACTAGTCTCTAGCAGAGACATTAATGTTCTCTTTGTAGGAATGATGGTATGTGGAAAAGAGTTCTAACATGGCTTAAGAAAGAAGTGATGGTGACATGGAAACAAAGGTATGTGAAAAGGGGAGATCTCTGAGCTGGGCTTGTTTTCCCTACTTCCTACCTGCATGAAGTAAAGGTGAGCAGATGTACAATACCGTACCGTACAGGAGTGTACCCACACTATTGGGTTATGAGTGCAAGTATTTCTCGTCGCCAAACGCCGAAATCACGCTCCTATGAGGGTCCTAAGCTGTCCTATGGGGCTCCCATGTCGCCATGAAAATGATGGCATCTTCTCCGCATCTCGGTCGCACCGCACTGATCGAATATTGTAGACACTAGCACCATGATAAAAGCACTCGATGTCCTCACACTCTTGTCACTGGTGTTCGCCACAGCCCCCCTGTGCCTCAACAGTTACGTGCAGGGCTTCCAGATTCGCCCATATACTCATCGTCGAGCCGACTCGTTTGTTTCCGACTCTCCGCTAAAAAGTCACAGAGGTAGGGCGCTTCGTGTTGCCGCATCGAATGAAGATGTCAACGAAGCAATGATACGTCAAATAGATCACAAGATTGAAAGTTACGAAAAGAAACAGAAAAAGTATCTCGACAAGCTCAATAGAGCGAAAGCAGAGTTAGAGAAGTATAAACAAACGAAGCAGAAGTATCTCGCAGGCGGCGATCTCGGCGACTCGTCGAAATCCGCCAATTTCTCAGAGACTACCGCCCGATCTCTCGTAAAATCAATGATGTGGCGAGTCATTGCAGGATCCGTCACATTTTTTACCAGCTTGCGTTTTTCTGGTTCGACGTCCACTGCACTCTCAATTGTTGGGTCTGATTTTTTCTCGAAAGCGGCCACCATGTTCATCGGAGAAAGGTTGATGAACAAAAGCCAAGCGGGTCGAAAGTCGGGCGCGGATGATGTTGGGAGGAGTCTTGCCAAGGCATTACTTTGGAGATTGTTTGCCATTTGCAATACGCTGACCATGTCTTTTCTGATTGCCAAGAACCTTTCTATGGCGTCGAAAATTGCTGGATCGGATGCTGTTTTTAAGACAGGCTTGATGTTTGTTTATGAACGTGTGTGGGCAAAGGTTGAATGGGGCAAGGAGTACATTATTGAGTTTTCGATTTAAGATTGGATCGTCGAAGTTGCGACGAATGGTATAGGCGTAGACAGTTGGAGGTACAAAGTTCTTAATGTATGTAGTCCACACTACTTTCGCGCTGTCTCTGATTTCATATCTTCGTCGTAAACAATATTCTTGACTGCACTGAGGTCATCATCTTCAGCAATGATGATGTTCTTGTTCTATTCCCAGTACAACTCATCTAAACCTCAACACAGTAAAGGCTCAGTAATATCTACAGTTACACCTGGAAAGTGAGAGGATTTGACAGAGTAGTTTTTACTTCTGGTATGGTATGCAGCTCATAAGTTTTACACCTTTTGTCAAGCATCACTGATGGCTCGAAGCCAGATAATCATGGTGATTGAATCAGATACACAAAAATAAGGGTGTGCGCATCGTTGACAACAAGTGTTTGAAATTGATCTATCTACTTTATTGTGCTGAAGGTTGGGTGAGCTTAGTGCTATATCGACTAGAGGGTGACAAAAATCACAAAAAACCGTTTCATTACAAGACAGTCAGCACTGCTTAGAACTCGTCTCCGCCCATGAAGCTATGACACGTTGATAGGATGAAAAGGAAGAGAACGTCATTAGACAGGAAATAACATCTTGATGGAAAACGTTGTTTGTATTGACTGTAACACTTACTCCTCCTCGTCTTCATCTGGCATCTCTGCTTCCCTCGCTGCCTTCTCCTCCTCTTCCTTCTTCTTCTTGGCCTCATCGAACAATTCCTTCTCTACATCCTTCTTCTTAAAAAAGGTCTCCTCGGCAAACTTTTGAGCCTCCTCCAAACTATCTGTGACAATAATATCATCAAAAATCGTGCCTGACTTAACCTGCCACAGTTCAAATCCAATGTGCGTACATTCATCCTTGCAAACCGCATACATCTCTTCGTCATATTCATACTCAGGGTTGGGAATCATGGGGTGCTTCCATGGTCCCTTGTAATCAGGATTATCAATCATTTTCGGCTTCCAAGGCCCTTTGTACTCCGGATTGTCCACCATGGGCGGTTCCCACTCACCATCATCCTCATCATCCCAATCATCAGGTTTGGTGGCATCCGGATCAGGAATTTCGGCGGGAATGTCGTCGTAGCCTTCAGGCTTGACGTCATCGGGATCGGGAATCTTCTTCTCGTCTACCCAGTCTTTAGGTTTGGATTGGTCCGGGTCCTTGATTTCCTTTGGAGGGAGGAAGTCAAATTCGTCATCGAGTGTGCCGGATCTGACGGACTTGTTGTCGACAAATACTTCAAAGGTGTTGTCCGGGCGGATGATGAGGGTGTAGAGATGAGTGAGTTGGTTGTCCTCGCAGTTGACGTTCTTCTTGATGAGGAGATTCTCGTCTTTTTTGTTGGAGTGTAGGATGACGTGGGTGCGCTTGTTGGAGGATCCGCAGATGTCGGGTCCGAACATGATAGCTGCAGGAGAAGTGAAAGGCAAGCGTGGTGAGCATGCGAAGAACATCCAAAGAGTAGCCCAAGACCAAAAACCTAATAATTACCGTAAGGGGTTTCTCCGCCAAACTTGCTGGCATCGAAATTCTTTCCTCCCGGCAAAAGCTTCAAGTAAGCCCCTCCACAATCAATCTTCTGCTCATGCTTCACAGTGTACTGAAGAACAAGATCCTTCTTCTCCGAGCTGTTGAACGGCTTGGAAAGAGGAGCAGAGAGACCATAGAATCGCGCGTCTTGGGAGGTTTTGATGCCCTTGTCATCAGGGCCACCGCCGTTGAATTCACCGGAAGTGTGGGACCATTCGCCTAGTTCGGAGGCACTCTTCCATTCGGAGGGGACGGTCCATCGTTCCTTCCAGCTCTGGAGAGAGTAATAGAAATTTGAAAACGTTGCATGAGGTATAAATTTATCTCATCAAGGCCGAAGACCGTGCAATCGATTCATGACAATGCAGTTGTTTGATGTTTGAATACAGTTCAGTCAGTTAAGAGTCAGCCGACGAATCTCGGTGTATAGTACCGCAATCGTAAAATTCCATATTTCCACGTTGCAATTATTTCGCCACCGTGAGCTGTGTACGTAACAGTCCAGCCCCCGCATCATTTTCGCGTCCCTCGGTAAGAAAACACTCACATCATCATTGAATTGCTCCTTGAAATAGATCTCGGCAGCGGCGGGTGCCAAGAGGGCTGTGAATGCGGCGAGTGTGAACTTCATCGTGCAATGGTAAAGAAATTGCGAGAGAAATGATTCAATGGAGATGGAGGAGAATGACGATACGGTATGGTAGCGAAGGGATTTTTTAGTGGCGCCCTGCCTCTTCACTCTAGAGGAGTAAGTAAATATTGTATGGTATAGTATTGTAGTATGGTAAGGTGTGTCGTCGTCTTGTGGCGATGAGAGATCTTTTGGATCCACAATCTTTCGAGTTCCGTCCATGCACTGAATTTTTATTGGTATCCAGCGTCTCGTTCCTATTGATTCCTTAGTTGAAATTTTCAAAAGTATCTTTAAGGTACTACCTATGTCTCTTTCACAGTGGTCCCAGTTACGAAAAAATAATACAATACACTGGGTGCAGTTGGCAGGACCTTATGATGCGCCGGTCCCCCGTTAGGAACCAAGGGAGCTCTTGAGGGGCAAAATGAGGTACCGTATATATGTACTGTACGTTAGTTGCAAGTCTATAAGCGAGATCGATGACGACAGTCAAGGCATAACAATAAAACCGCACAATGCGGTTAACGAAACAATTCTCATGAGCCATTGACTTTCTGTTCTCCTCACGCTCATCTACACAAGTAATTGTATCAGATGAGTGACAAGAATGATATATACTGTCACGAGACGATGACCGCAATGCGCTCCAACTGAAAATGGGCTGGTTCCGTGCCATTCTTCAGATAGCACAAAATCGAACCGCCGCCTCCCCAGAACTCATCGCAGACGACATCGATGCATTCCCAACCGACAATAACCCATCCTCACGCGATGATTTCACATTTGGCTTCGAGGAAGTATTCGTAACGCTCGCCCTATTCATCTTTGGCTACATCGTTCTCGCCACTCCCTGTCGTCCTCTCAGGTCGGCATTCGCATTGCACATTCGAATCCATCCGGGAGAGTGGATACATGCTGCAGCGCAGCTGCGACACGTTCGAAGTGCGAGCGATGCAAGACTTTGGTGGAATCACCTCTGGAAACATCACACGGTCGAGCGACGGATTCATCAGCAACAGCGTTGGCACGATTTTTTGAGGTCCGGTCGTCTGGAGGATGAGTACGATCCCGATAGGACCGTGCGTGCCTCGGGGGGAAACGGTAGAGGGTTGAATGGTGGCGGGAGATCCACCCCTCTGACAACGTTGTTTCGGCCTTGCACTCTATCTGAGAATAAAATTCATATTTCTTCTTCCGATGGTCGACTTATCGAGAGCTGTAGTCCAACCAAGAATCAAACATACATAAAATGCCAGTCTAGCTCTGGCGACTCAGAAGTTCGTCAAGAGACCGACCAAGATCGATTCGAGCGCGCGTGGAAAACATACATTCATAATGCCGAGTACAACCGACTCGTTTTGCCCCCCGAATGCAAACTGGTGAATACTCCCCATTCCAGAGAAAGCGAGCAGAATACTCTCGAGGAATCGCCTTGGCATAAAACAATCGCTTACATTCAGAACTTGTATGAGGTCTGGATTAAGCTTTTTAGTGTTGAGGGTGCAAAGCGGTTTCTACTTTGGGTGATGAATGTTGTTCGATATAAACTGCGGAAAAGGAGAGGGTTGCCAGTGGATGAGGATGAAGAAGAGGAAGAGGATGATGATGGGAGTGTGGCTACATTGGGCACAATATGTAATAGTCCCAAGGTTCAGATGAAACGAGTAACAAGGAAGATAGGCGATAGCAGTGAAGCTTCGGCGGGTGGGGATTGTGGAAAGACTCCAAGAGCAAAAGTTTCGAATGTAAAGAGTGAATATGATCCTTCAATCATGAACATTCCATCGTTAAATCAACAGGAAAAGCAAGACAAGTCGATGAACCTAAACCCTCGAGCACGTGTTGACACTGGTGATGACGACACATTTATATCAGCAGCGGGTGCTGATGTGGCAGACAAGGTTTCATCCCATATCCCTGATGCTGACATCCCACTTACGGTGGTCTCCAAGCGCTCACAACGGCTTTCACCCGTCGCAGCAAATCTTTTTCATAGATCACAATCGGCTTTGAAAAAGAAGGATGCATTGGAGAGTTATCGTCAGCATGCAACAATGATGCCCATGAGTTGCCAACTTGCACAGGATCGTGTCGAACAAGAATGGATATCTCCAATCCCCTCGCCTAAAATGAAGCATAGCAATGATGACCACGCAGATGTTCCTGGTTTAAACTTTTTCGATACAGCCAATTCCGACCGTCAATTACGCGATATGTCACGTGCGGTCCCGATACCAGATGCCAACGGATTCATCCTTGGAGATGAATTCATCAGTGCGTCTTGCACGCCGCTGTTGGTGTTTGTGAACTCGAGATCCGGATCCCAACAGGGTAACTTTCTTATGGCACAATTTAGACGATTATTGAATCCCATCCAAGTATGGGATTTGGGTATTGGTGGGCCAGAAAAAGTGTTGAGATCTTTTTCAGTTCTAACTAGGTTTCAAATCTTAGTTTGTGGCGGGGATGGCACTGTAAGCTGGATTTTATCTGTTTTGGAAAGAATGAAACTGAAACGCTGGCCCCCTATCGCTATTCTGCCTTTGGGCACTGGCAATGATTTAGCACGAATTCACGGTTGGGGTGGAGGATACAACAATGAGAGTTTATTGTACATTCTTCGACAAATATCAGAGGCGTACATTTCAATGTTGGATTTATGGCAGCTTGATATTACAGACAAGAAGGGCAAACGAAAGGCAGTGAAATCGTTCACAAACTATCTTGGAGTCGGAGTTGATGCCCAGGCTGCCCTTCAAGTTCACATGCTCCGCGAGAGCACACCGACATTATTCTTTTCTCGATTTTACAACAAAGTTTGGTATGCGTTGGCCGGAGGCGAGGAGGCCATTAAGTCTTCTTGCGCTAATCTACCTCAGCAGATTACACTAGTTGCAGATGGTGTGGAGATACACCTTCCTCCTGATTCTCAAGGCATAATTTTTCTCAACATTGATTCGTATAGTGGAGGCGTGCCGCTCTGGTCAAAGGGTCAGAAACCACTGAAACGAAAGATCCGAAGTCACAGTGAGGGGGATTTTCTTAGGGGAAACGGCACAAAAGCGTTTGCTCGAGTGGATAGTATTGAAGATATATTTACTCTAGAATCTGAGTCATCACGGATGTCACTTGATGAGCGCCTAGCAAAAGTGACAGCATGTGACTTGCCCAGTAGCTGCCAAGATGGTCTATTGGACGTGGTTTCTATTCGCGGAACATTTCATTTAGGCCAAATACGCGTTGGATTGAGCAACGCCCAGCTACTTTGTCAATGTCGGGAAGCAGTCGTTACTCTAAAGAAGAAAGTTGCAATACAAATCGATGGGGAGCCGTGGCGCCAGAACCCTTCAATTTTGAGAATAAGCAGAAAAAATGATCGTGCCACCATGTTGAATAGATCATCGGATGATAGCGGTGGAGTTGAATCTGAAGTTGCGAAACTGTTGGATTGGGCTAGTGAGAAAAACGTTATCGATAGAAATCAATATACAGTGTGAGTCATGAACTGTCACTGTGTCCATTTTTTTGTTATGACGTCTTTCATGTCAAGAGTTGAACTCATCTTTGCTATGGGTGATGCCAACACAGACTCACTGAAGAATTTAGTCGACGAATGGAACACAAGAGGCGTCAAAAGGGCAAAATTGGATTACCCTTCGTTGTTTAGCTTGGTGTTTTTGTTTCAGCGTTTTAAATAAGTCGAGATGTTCACTGTGTGCTTGTTTGTATAATTTTGTTGTAAAAAATGACTAAGTGGTCATCTTAATCTCGTCAATTATTTTTTTGTGAAGTGTCAGCTGTTGGAACATCCCTCAGTTCTCAATGTTAGCTTCGGGATTACACTCGCGACAAATTGTTCTTATATAATACTTGTTCTACAAATGACGACTTTTGCAATCAAAAATATCTGCATTCCTTCTTAGCCAGTAGCGTTTTGTCGTTAACAATTAAAAAATTACAGCGCACTATGTATTGTTATGGTTTACTGTTCAACATTCTTGACATTTTCCTTCTCAGCTTCAATCAATTGAAGACGAGCCGCATCAGCCAAATTCAATCCAGAAACAGACGACACGACCTGATGCAAAACAGCACTCGAATGATTCATCTTATATTCAGCCTTTTTCAACAATTCCTTTTCTCCACGAAGCATTCGGTGACAAACTTCGATCTTGTCTGGAGGAAGATCTACAAGACAGCGGACCTCACCACTTTCAATCGCCCCTGCTGACATGGCCTCACATGATATGGCTGCCTCATTGCAGATTTGCTTCACCTCTTCGTCCCATTTGTTGCATGTCATTTCGTACCGCTCCAAGTCTTTGAAGTAGAGAGCTTCAGCATCGGTAATTTGAGGACGCAAGTCTCGCGTGGCAGTGAGTACAGCAGAACTTCTCGATACAAGAACTGAACTGGTAGCCTCCAATTCAGCAACTTTTTGTCGGTTTGATTCGTACTTGGTTTTGAGTTCATCGAGGAGTTTCGAAAGTCGTTCTAGCTCCGCAGCTTGACTTTGGTGCATTTCTTTCATGAGGTCCCGTCTTCTAGAGATAATATGAGATATTTCCTTCATGGGAAGAACAATGTTCATCTCACAAGATCGTTGGGTTTCAATGAAGACAGCTAGGTTTTCAGGCTGGACATCCTTTGGAAGGGTATTTCCACCCACAATTTTACCCATTTTTGACAGCCCATTGCACACCTTGTCTACTAGAGGTTGCAGCAATTCGTGGAGAGGTTTGACCTTTTTGAGAATGTCTGGTGTTTTGTCATAGTCAAGTGAGGCATGGAATTGATCAATTCTTGCCTCCATTTGCAGAGAAGCTTCATGGACGCATTGCGTAGCCGTTATGTTGACAACTTCCATGGATCCTACAATGAATAGAAACACCGTATGGATTGCAAACAAAGTGTGAGAACTCTTCCATTGCTCTTTCTGGCAGAATACAATTCACAAGAAAGAAACATACCATCCGACATCCTCGAAACAAGAATATGACCTAAATGAACATCCCTGCTGACACCAGCGCCCACTACCGAATCATCGCTTGCAGTTTCCAAACACGACCAAACCTTTGTCCGAACGTCTTCGACAGCAGCATCCTCATTCCCCTCCAGTTTCGCTTGGAAACATCGAGAAGTCACGGCAAAAGCAGTCGTAGAGACAGTGACAATACGCGACTCGGTTACCACGTGAACCATGAGATCATCCAAAGGATCAATGACTAAACTGCACGATCTCAGAGCTCTTTGAGCAGAAGCAGGTACCAACGCTCTACTTCTTGGTGTCGCTATACCATCTTCCGCTTCTTCTTCTTCTCCATCATTGTCATTTTTAATCAATGCACGTTCGACGATCACCCCGGTTCCCCGCACAAGATCATCAATAAAATGACAATCGGCATCACTTTCGAATTCAAATCGAGGTAATAACACTGCTCCGTGGCCAGGAAGGATGCCAAATCCAACCTCCACAACAGACGAGGACGCCGACACATCACGTCCGGCAACGACAAACCCCTCGACGATTCCTCCGACACCAAACGGTTCAATGCACTGAAACGAGGAACGATGACGCGTTCCTTCCTCGGACCTAAATACAGCAAACGGCCCCTGAAGACGAGATTGCCACGCCATGGCTTTCGACACGTTTTTCCTGGAATGATGTGTCACCGACGCACTGACATAATAACTCTCGCGTCCCGTGGCAGTAACACCCAAACATGTCCCATCCAAACCGAAGGCATCCATCCAATACCTCTTGGCGGCTTTGCACTGTCGTAATCTTGCCTCCGTTCCGTTCGGTACAGACGAGTGTGTCAATTCATCAATCTCGGCGTCCAAACGAGAAATGGCATCGAGTACCTCCGTCCGAGGGACGACAGAACCATCAAACAATAGCGGAGAGGCGCCGTATACGCTTCCATCATCACAAAGAAGGAGTATCGATGCAAAGGACGTGAAACAAAAATCAACCACTTGTATCGCTTCGTCATGGTCGTCACCCAACAAGGAAGACGAATACGCCTCGTTCTCCATGGACACGCCATCGTCTCTCCCACGAAGCAAATCACCATACGAAAACCGCAACGGTGTGGTGGTAGTAGTAGTAGCAGCAGCAGGTGCAGCAGTAACGACCGACGATCGATCATCCTCCACACCATGAAACAAGAGCAAGGAATACCCCTCCCGCTCCTTGACGAGACACGCCATGGATCCGCATCGAGCCAACCCCACGGGAGGACGTATACGTACTATTTTGGGCGCGAGCGGTGAAAGGAGGGGTTTTTCGAATGGTTCCAGCACGTGTAGGATGATGCCAGACAATTCGTGGTGCGGTTCGTGGTTCGATGGGATGACGTAGCCTACGGAGAGGAGGAAGGCCGAGGACGAAGTGTACAGACACATCCAGGGGAGGAGATTCATTTCGTCCGTTTTGGATTTGGTGCGTTCTCCAACGCAGAGTAGGCCGATTACGGGGTCGATGGCAATAGATTTTTGTATGGGGGCGGCAGGATCGTCGTGACGGTCGTGGAGGGGGACGCGTCGTCGTTGTCGTTCGTGTCGTGATCGAGGTTGTGGCGATGAAACGGGGCAAACGAGGATACAATGACGCTCTTCCCGTCTCTGACGTGATGCGAATGGAAGGAGCGTCCATCGGGAGAGAGGAACGAGCACTCCGTGGACAACGGCTGTTGACGCGCTCCGTCTTTGCTATTCGAGACCGCCGAGTGGGAGGAGACGTCGGGGGCGGCGGCGCTGGGTGGTGCCATGACGCTCGGCGAGGCGTCGTCGGCATCGCGTCGGCGAGAGCGCTTGGTAAAGCCGTCGAAGGCCAGGCCGCGAGTAGGTTGGGCCGAGATGGAAGAGGTGGGGAAGGGAGGAGGAGAGGAGGAGGAAAATCGGAACATGGTGCTCTATGCTATGTGCTTTTGTGTTGTTGACCGCACTCTATGAATCCGGAAGTCCGGGATGAAACACTCTTGTCAGTTTATGGTACAATACAGTATCGTATTGTACACCGCTCCCAGCGGTGGTGCAGTTTAGCATTCGGTGCAAGATTTTTTGCAGATTTCTTTTCGTCAGTAATAATTTTAGAAATTATTGTGAATAAAATTAAATTTCTTCAATGAGAGATGGAAGAACTGGCAAAATCAAGATTTTTTCAAATTCTTAGTTGTATTGGAAACTGAGACCTTTTCCTTCTTCTCTTCTTCTTCTTCTTCTTCTTCTTCTTCTTCTTCTTCTTCTTCTTCTTCTTCTTCTTCTTCTTCTTCTTCTTCTTCTTCTTCTTCTTCTTCTTCTTCTTCTCTTCTTTCTTCTTCTTCTCCTTCTTCTTCTTCTTCCTCTTCTTCTTCAATGAGACAGTTTTTTGACTTTTTGCCAAAACAGGTACTTCCCAATAAGTTGATGAGAACTTACCTCTAAATAATTACTTTTTCGGGGTGTCATACATGGGTAGTCGTGATGTTTTGATCTCTGTTTACCTTTAAAATTATATCTCTTTTCAACAAAAATGGGCGTGATTGCGTGTGCGGCGCGCGTGAAGAACGTGAGACGCACGTGCCCATTTTCTACTGAGCGTAAACAAGCCCTTTATTTTTAAACCTTGGACTTCCTCTGTTTCTACGAATTGCATTCTGTTTAGCACGCTACAAAAAATCTTGCAGCAGCTGCTAGCAATTTATTTTGTAAAGCAAAGGATATACTACTTTGGAAATCATCCTGGTATCCGAGATTAAAATCACTTCAAAATCTCGCCCGACCTTCCGTTTTGAGAAAGGTACCCATTCTTGCTTCAAAGGCCCAACCTTAGGGTCACACGTACACTTACACCAAATTCATCCAATTTTTGCAGAATCTCATGTTCATGTCGGTTTTTGTTTTCATCACATCCTTATGGCAAAACGTACACCTACAAATGAACTTCTGTAGAAGTTGAGTCCAAGATACGCAATGATGTGATGATTATGAGGATGAGTGAAGATACCTCTTCAGCTGGTCCGTTGTCCTTCCATTGTCCTACGTGATTTTGAATATCTGATTAGTAGAAATTAGATACTTGTAATGACATTGTTTTTTTGTAAAACTGTGAAGAGGCTTAATAAAAAATTTTATTTCTCATGTTTCATGTTTGCCTAACTTTTTTCACCGTCCTTACGACCACTCGTACACCGTGCACGTACACAAAAATGAACGTCATTCTCGGGTAAACTCCAATTTCACTATAGGATGAAGTTCGTTTTTGTGTGAAAATTGCACTCATAACCTGATATCACGAAGTTAACCTTCTAGTTTGTGTGGGGGTACGCACCCGTAAGGACGGTGATTCACGCACAGGAACGTGAACTTCGCAAAAAAGTCACGTTCGTGTTTATGTAAGAGTGACCATACGGTTGGGCCTTAACTTGTCACTAACTGCATTTGTTGCTAATCTTCAATTGGGTAGAATTGCAGGAACGGCTGTAATTTATGACTTCAATTAGTTCTCACTGTGAACCGGCAGGAGGATCCGGGCCTTGGTGTCTGTGACGCATTTATAATACCTTTATAACTCACCACCCGACCTCACCGGTCCATGCCCCGTCCCATCCAGTCCCCATCCCCTCCCAATCTGTCTCTGTAGAACAGCCTTAATTGGCACAATTAAATTATGCCGCGCGCCTAAAAGTAGTCCCCTGATCTACAGGGATCGGCTACAAAGTGTTCATGTGGTTTTCGCAAGGGACACTCCCTTGTAAATTCTACGGTCCTTCAAAAAGCATTCTTGATCATAATTTGTTGTTGATTCTCAGTCGCCAATAAATATGTAGGAACATTACATTATTTCTACATTCCTTGGATTTGTGATGACTGTCAACGCTACCAACAATATACTTGCATCTGACCAAACTGCAACAACCGTGTCAGAACATTTTGTCCATGCACTCTCGGATCATGGCGGTCTGGTTGCTGCAATGTTAGGCATGCATTGACTGTGGAGCAGCACAATGAATGAGTCAGCAGAGCCATTTTTTTCATCTCAAGAATTAGTATTTTGTTAATGTTTTTTTGAACTACTTCTGTAAGTCAGACCCCCACCAAGGGGGTGCCAATGGAAAGCACTCAATGAGGTCTACAATTCTAGTACATCTAATTAAGCTTGGAAGATATTTGTGACTTTATAACTTTCACTTCAAGTTGAGACTGTATTCAGTATTACATACTAGTAATTAACTAATAGTGAAAATACCATAGTTTTTTTTACCTGCAACCCTGACTACCTTCTGGATATTTTGGGGGATATAAACCGACTGTTATGGTACATTTTTCGGGATTGAAAAATGCCCTCAACAATCCTAATGACCACCACATCTATCAAAATGAGTCGTAAAAGTAGTTGCATTTCGATTTTTGTGACGTATAAAAGGGAATGACCCCCATGCGTTGACAAATACGTACATCGTTTAGACGTATTACGTCTAAGATTTCGCATTGCACGTTGAAGAACTTTGTACGTCAATGTTCTGTCAAACGTCCTTGTGATTGTTGTGTCGTCGCAAGTGTAGTCGTAGAAATATTCTCTTTGGACCTCCGGACGAGTCACTAGTCCGAACATTTCTCAAGAGATCACGCAAAGCAACTTTTGATGCCTTCTTGCAATTTCGTTAGTGATCTTGTGCCCGCTCTGTGATGTCGCTCGAAGTTGATCGTGTTATCTTCGTGGCGTATTTTTTCCGTCATGGTGAACTGCGACTACATCATTATCTCTTCGCTTGTTGGCTTACATCGTTCTGATTCGTCTCATATTTTTCACCTCTTTCCACTTCCAATTTAACACATCGTTATATCAAGTTTTCGCTACAATACAATACAATCCCGTTCACCATGTGTCTTCCAACCCCTTCTGACGAAAAGCATCTCTCCAACGCACTCTCTACCACAGATAGGATAGTACCAACGTTTCCGGTTGAGGCAGCATCGCAACAATTGGAAATGACGTATGTCACCTCTTCTGATCTGGCAGCTCTCAAGAGAAATGACCCATTCATGTACTACTCCATTCCTTCCGTGAAAAATGCAGCTCTACATTGTAAGGATGTTTCTGTGCCTCTAGTCGATGTGCCATCGAGACGGCATGCGAGTTTTTCCGAGATCAAGTCGAAAGACAATGCTTTGACAAAGTGCGTCGTGACGAGACAAAGGCGGTTGTCGATGGAGTGCCACCCTGATCTCCTGATGGAAGAAATGCTCGCTGATGCCAATTTCATGGCATCGTTAAGCCAGTCAGAATCAGCAAACGATCCAGAAGATGATTTGTATGACTTCCTCCTTGCCTTGCATGAGACGTCGCGCTAATCTAGGCAGGTCGCGTGCTTGTGACTTGTGAATGTGTAAGATTGTTTGAGTAGAAAGTATTGTCCTAATTCAAAGATAACTGAAATCATTAATGACTATGGCGAGCCTTACGTTGTACTTTTGCCGAACGTAATTGCGGTCTTAAACGCAAGCCTGCTTCTTGTTCGAACTTTGACAGGGTTTGATAGAACAACAATCCAGCACGTCGCTCTGAACATAACGTCATGGTGACGGTATTGTATTGTACAAGTAGGTACACGAGCTGTTACGGCCAGTAGCAGGCCAGTATTGTAGCAGGCCAGTAGTGCACGATAATTATTAGCCTTTATTAGCATCTATTAGCATACACTAAGTCTTCAGCTGTCTTCCGCTCCATACCGTCACGAGTTTTTGCAGACATTTGCTCTCCTTGCCTGGCCTCAGCCCCCCTAGAGGACCAAGGTTTCTGCAGAACCAAACCTCAAGCTATGCATGATGCCATCATCGCCCAAGAGAGCTCCCCTCCCAACCTCCGTCACCATACGGAACTTCTTCCCGCCTTTCGCCATTCCGCCGACTGCAGAGGGCACCATCCCTCCCGCACCGGGTTCATCGGACAGCGGGTCTCGTATTGCGTTCGAAACAGAACAGAAAGATGATGACGCACTGCCATCGAGAATAACGTCAACAATGGCATCGTTATCTTTCTGGAACAATCGATGCGACCACCTTCGCGGGATGCTCATGGAGATACGCCTGGACATTGTGCTCAAACGCTCGAATGTCGAATGCGAAGAAGATGCAGGAAGCATGGATAACGACATAACGACGATTTGCACTCTTCCAAATCAAGGTGGAGGCGCCGCGCATCCACGTTGGGATCATTTGAATGAGCACATCATCCAAAAGCAACCTTGTGAAGATGATGAGTGGGAAAAAGACATTTATCCATTGTTGTTTGCACGATTCGTCATGTTGGACCAAAAGGCGAAGAATAATCCATCCTCTTCATCCCACAACAACTTACTGCTCGGAGAGGTTCCAATCCATCCGTCCCATCTGCGACCTCTGCCATTCATATCCGATGCTAGCGCCGCTTTTGCCACGATACAAATGCCGCATTCTCTCCCTCCGAATGCCATTTTAATCCATTATGACGATGGTTGTACAAGAGTTCTTCCCTCGTTATATTGGTTGCTTGTTCGCAAAAATGTCATTGATCAACGCACCGATTCATTACTCACTACTCAATTCAATACAGAGGATGGATCGGCGAGGTTCAACGAACGAGCATTCGATGCCTTGGGAGATCGATCGGAGGATAAATCGAGTTCACCTCAGGATGGGAAGAAGAATACGGAGTCAAACTCAATTTATGATGACAAAGTGTTTGATTTACTCGGAGAAGGGACAGACCTTATTCGCGTTAATTTATCCAACGGTGGATGTGTTCATACCGACAATCAAGAGAATAGTCACAATCATGTGACCGCGGATGAAGATATCGAGAACAATTCGAAGTCCATATTATCAGATCACGACAGCGCAATTAACCACGAAAAAGAGCCAACTACAAAATATCAAGAGGGCAATACTCCTGAAAATGACGCCTCAGTGATTTACAATGCATTGGCATGCACTTCATCAAGTGAAAAAATGAGCCCGAGACCATCTTCTGCAGAGTGGGATGAACTACACATCTCACCACGCTTGCCAACAGAAATATCGCCGAAAGAATTCTCGCTCACAAAGAAAGAAATTGCAGAACTAAGGCAACAATTGCAACAAGAGGAAGAACTATTGAAACGAGAGCAAATTTTCATGAATCAAGTAAGGAGTTTGCTACTCACACTGCATTGCTGCTGCATGTAACCTGAATCTTTTGTATTTTTCTTTATAACCAAAATCCTGTATGTTAAAGGAAGCTGAGAACTTGAGATGGATAATCGAACAAGTGCAACATCTACAGAGGGAGACAACTGAGTTGATGAACGATGCAGACACTGAGAGGTATGGCATTCAAGGAAAGAGAATGTCGCAGAACTGTGTGGCCATTGTTTTTATTTACTATCTCACTGAGTTTTTGTGATCGATTCCAATACCTAGGGTCAATCTGTTTCGAACACGAGTTTCTCTCGAGGTCCATCAAGCTCATCTACTCAAGCACCTTAAACTTATCTTTCCAATCACAATTGTTTTGGTTGATACACAAGGAGGATTGGCCATATCATCTCCTCCTTATCATGAATTCACTATTGCCGGAATTCCTTTACCAGACGACATTCATCACCCGTCCATATCAGATGATCAAGTCTCCGCAGCTTTGGGATTCACTTGCCATTTAATTGCTTTGACGAGCAAATATTTGAATGTTCCACTAAGGCATAAAATTGTTTGCAAATTCTCTCGCTCGGCAATTATCGACGAAGGACGAGCGGGAGGACTTAACAATGTTCAAAGCAAAGTTACTGCAGTTGTATACCCCCTGTTTCGAGAACGAGGTGGCGTGGATAGGGAGCAGTTGGACCATGGTTTGCTGCTATTGACTCGGAATGTTGACTCCTTGCTTCGCATGAGACAATTGCAATTTCACGAGGAATGGAATATATTGCTAAAGCTTGATAGACTGCATTCCTCAATAATTGATGGCAAACAACTTTCCTAGATGGCAGAGGGAGTGACTTTCAGTAGTTGTGAAGGGCAATCCGTTTGGCTCGAGCAAGCAATTTCTCTTGAATTCTAGCTCAATGCAGAATTCCCTTCCATGACAACGCATGGCAGTTTTTTCATGGAATGTTTTTGTAACATTCTAACTATTCGTGCATGCGATCTTATCATATACTAATTTGGCAACTGCATTGCTCATGGCGTGCATCCATACACGTGAAAAAATCTTGGAAATAGTAAAAAGGTGATTTGTCACTTGACAGAAAAACAGATTTGTTACATGAAGATGAAAGTAGTTCGCGCAACAATTCCAGTGGACCTCACTACATGCCCAAACCCATTAGATACCCATTAGAAACAGCACATTACTAAAACCCCCCAAAGCTATCAGAGCAGGCATGTCACCTGCAGTAGATGCCAACTCAGCGCACTCTGTGGAAAATACAAATATGTTCGTGACACGGGACACCCACGCCACAACCACCGAAACCCATACAACCTGACATTATGATGGCGTAGCATAATCAACAGCAGAGTACAGCCCAAACGAACAACGTGACAATGCAGCTTCACTCAAAACATGACTACAGCATCTAGCAAAACAATCCCAATTCTATTGGAAACCATGATATACCAATCTTCTGGACTGCCGTACAAACAATCATCTCTCAAGACACCACCAACAAATGAAGGAGGAATTTCTCACTCCCTTCCAGGCAGTGCTCAAACTTAGGACACACAATGCCCAAGCAAGTGAACAATAAGTTGCACACCTGCAATTTTGTGTTTGTAGTGACCACACTATCTAGTACAATTTTACATACATTTGGACAATTTATTATTTACTAGTGTGCTCTCAGCACCCTAAGTGCTGTTTGGAGCAGGGCTAGCAGAGTGTGATGAATGCAAAGAGAACAGTATGAGAAAAATAGTGCACTGTGGTACTGTAGCTTATGGTATGGACTTCAATGATCGCCTGATGCTCTGTTTGTCATTGAGCTCTTTTTTGTTCTTTGGCCACTCTCCACAAGAAGATCTGATAATGCAATTTGTCGGCCTCAAAATATGATTCATATTGTAGATGGTAATTAAATAACTAGGCTACTTTGTGTCATCACATCATTCCCTTTTGTCATGGAATCATGTAAGAATATTTATCA